>CM060964.1:201992378-202694878 GCA_030765045.1 Tenodera sinensis | reverse complement strand
TTTGCAGGCATTAGCGTAGTGAGGATTCTGATTATGCCTTCTTTCTTTCGCTTAGAAATTACTTATGGTTTTGTGTGTTCAAATTGGTTCAAGGAGTGAGCTTTACTTTACAGCAACCTGTTTCAGAATGTGAGTTTAAGATATTAACTTGATTCATAGTGTGTTTTATATGGATGAATACCTATTGTTGCAAGAATTGTTGCAACCTATTGTTGCAGCATTCTAGAAAGAAGAACATTCTCAGGATTGCAACATTTGGGGTTCCACTTAGAAACTGAAGACAAATTTTGGAAATGATAGAAGTCTGAAATGTTCATTACTTTTGTAATCACTTTGCCTTTGTTAGCAGAACTGTACAACACTGACAAAATCATTTAAGTTTAATCTTTTCTTGATGTTTCAGTGATAATTCAATTTGGTGAAGAAAACTCTCACAAGACATGAATGGTTTGAAATAGTTCACTTTGATTGATTTTGTATTCACTCTCAGATAATTATTTATGTAAATCAGGAAAGAAAAAGGCCCAATTTGTGTTTTGGACAGCAAAATTGTCTAGCCAAACTGTGAACTTCTCTGGATCCTAGTGAAACCAGATGAACTGAATGAAAGAATTTATTAATTATTCTTTTCCCCTTCTGATTCCTTCATACCACAATGCAGCAAAAGTAAAATGTTGCTCTATTTTGATCCCACAGATGCAAAAGTTTTGTTATAAGCAATAAGCCCATTGGTGAAGATTGCCCTTTTAAATGTATCAATACGAGGTTACATATAAGGTAACCTTTTCCAAGTCAGTAGATACACACACTGTTCCAGATTCAAAGTTTTAGTTTTTATGACTCTTGTTGTGTGAACAGGCACTGGAAACCTGTGTAATGTGCTTGATCCCAATGAATTCAGGTTTCACATTCAGCATCCAGATTGTGTTTATTGTGACCAACATTGTATAAACTAATAGTCTCACATATTTCACACTGTTAATGTCGCAGTGTTGGAAAATGTATGTTTTCTTCAGCAAGTATTTCTCTATATTCCTCATAGGAACACTTAAATCAGGGATGCTGCTTAACAATATCTTCATGCATCAATATAAATGTCACATCACTAGGCAGGTATTTAACATTTGGTGCACGTTCACATTGATAATGAGATACTGTTGGGTGGAAAGTTTTACTGTGTGTGTAGACATCATCTTAATTTCTTTTGAATTTTGGAGGATGCCGCCCTTTTGTATCTTCATTTGGAAGAGTGCCTTGTGATCATCATAAATTACAGCATACAACGCTAAGTATTGTGATCTATATGCTGTGTGTCGTACAATGTATGATTCACAAATACCTTTAAAATATGAAGAAAATATGCTTAAAACGGCGAAAAGCATTGTTAGGTGTTTACATCCCATGTGGTCTCTCTGATGGTTTTGAGGTTACTGCTGACCTGGTCATAATGCTGTCGCCTGTGTTTGAGGGTAGGGGTTATTACCTGTGTCGACTTGTTTTGTAGGACTGCAGATGAAATGTCGCCAGTACTGTGTGACGTCATCTAGCTATGTTAGTTGGCTGTACATGAGTTGAATGATGAAAGATAGGGAATAACCACGTTTCTAAGGTTGTATTCTGCTAATAATTCCTTTTCCCTTTATTTTCCTTCTGCTTTATTTCTTTTTCTTTCTTTTTATTTTTACATTACAGGTCTCATATATACTTGCGTAGAAGTTAACGTGTTAAGGCGCTTTCAAATACGTTTATTTCGTTGCAGGAATATATAGTTAAAATTAATGTGTGGTACAAATAAAAGCAAGCAATAGCTTTTTCTCACTAATTTGGAGCAAGAGGTTGTTTCGTATAAATAAAAACCTTCTCCTCCATCTCCTTGCAAGCTAAAGCTTCCAGACCTTGACCGCGGAGCTATTGCTCGCGAAATGGTATAAATAAAAACCTGGCTTCCTCGCTCCGACGGAGCTTTTGCTGGCTTTTTCTGAAGTAGCTATGTAGCTACCTCAGCTTGCTCAATCAGTTAGTACATGGCCAGGATTTCCTGCTCCCACTGTTGTAAAACAACTGGCTTATTGCCAATTAGTTTCAAATCACTTTTGGACTTAATTCTTATTTTTAAGTTGCTTTTTTTTTTTAGTATTTGCATCTCGCTGATGAATGTTTTAAACTCTTCCTCCAATTGTTGCTTTACTGTAGCTACTGCTAAACTTTTGCGCTTACTTTCTGACAACTGTGCTTTTAATAGAATGTCTTGATTTTCCTTCAATAGATGAACAAAGCGCCTCATAAATACACTGCTTTCTTCAACCATGGTGACTGAAATATGTGTTGTAAAATATAATAAACTCTACTCTTGGAGATATTTGCTGCTATATCAGCTCCGATGATACAAGGACATTTTTCTGAGGTGTTGTGAACTTGCCTGGTTAGAATGCGAGTGATGTCATAGTGATCCACGTTCATTACCGGAAACCTGATAATGGAATCAAAACATATACGAACGTGCTTATACAAACATGCAGCACGTATGAAGAGCATAATGTTCGTACAAATCAAGGTCGAATTATATCTATAAAATAAGCCTATATGAAACTCTTTCACAAAGTAGGTATAGCTTTAATTCAGATAACACTTTTAAAATCTTAGAATTGCCTATTTTGATGTTCCATAAATTGTAATTGCCCAGTTCTAGAGCAGATCAACAGAACACCAGTAAAAGTAATCTTTCAGTATATCACTTGTAATAGATGCAAGGCATCAAATTATGGGAATCTGGGTTTAAATTTATAAAAGGATAATCGCCATGTGTTGGAAGTTCGGATAAATCCCAATTACTGTTTCACAGTGGCGGCTCGCAGTCAAAATTTTAGGGTAGGCAAAGCGTAACAGTAACATCAACAATAATAATAATAAACCCCATTTATCCGAAATATAGGGGGCGAAGTCATTGCGGATAACGCAAACAATATATTGTTTGGTTGTTTAATAAGAGCAGAGTGAATGAGTGTGACTTACGGACGAATTACCGCCAAAACTAAAATCACGATTGTCGGCAGGTTTTTCCAGGTGGGGGGGCCCCCCGCACATGTTGGAAATTTGCAATCATATAATATTAAATCATTATTTTACTGTCAAAATTTATAGTATTTGTTGCAGATAACCGTATTAATTTGTGCTAAACAAAAATTGTTCTTTACATCAAAATTAAAATAATAGTTTAAAAGTCAGTAACTGACTGCACATTAAGTTCACCAACTTCCAAGGGGGTGCCGTGGCCCCCCTTGCCCCCGTTTCGCAACGCCCATGACTAAAATAGATTAAGAAATTGAAAAGTTGTCTGACTGCAGCTTTGTGTTAAATAGCTAAAACACTCCTCTTTTCGTTGTCAGTGCGCCGCGAAAGCGGAATTTGTAATAGTTCACTAATTAAGCCTATCATACTGGTATTACACAGAGATAACGACAGATTCAGATCTCTGAGATCTTCGTTCGTGGAGTATGGCTGTTCGGAAAATGTCGCATAAATTCGGATTTGGGCAGGCAAGTGTTCGGACTGCTGGCAAACGCGTCTACGCATGCTCGGAGTGTGTATACAGACGGAATGTTTCCTTATACCTGTTCAAGGGCCTCGTACTGAGGATATGGGGCCGGGCAGGCAGAGGTTAAGCTAGCCTACTCTCCACTACCCAGGTTCCATGCGTATCATTTCTGCCGCGCATTTCAAACACGCAGCGCAGTTTTGATGAATCGGAATTGAGATTAAAGGATTTGACCATGCGCTGGTCATTATAACCGAGAAAACTTTTCTTGAACTGCAATTTAGGGGAAAATGACGGTTCAAATGATAAAATGCAGAATCATAGTTAATCATTATTTGTTGATGTATTACGATAGGGTAGGCAATGCCTACCCTGCCTACCCTGAGGAGCCGCGCCTGCTGTTTCATTTATCCCTGCCCCCCCCCAAAAAAAAAGAAATTGACGTAAACTGTGTGCTTTAATTACATACACATTTTTTGTGTAGTAAGACTTCGTCTATCTCATACAGTTTATCAGTTATAATAGTAATAAATAATAGTACATTGACATTAATAAATAATAGTACATTGTTTTGGCATTTTGTAATGCGTGGTTGGTAGTTTTAGCGAGTTGTACAATGTTAAGTTGGCAACAGATATTTCTGCCTTGCAGCGCCATCTTCTTCCGTTGTAGGTCAGTGACATCATAGAACTGTCAGTGAACCATGTGAGGACGCGCTCGTACAGGATTACCAATTCCTCTACTATACGTTTAGTGGTTGAGAAACTAAAAAATTACACAATATGTAGGGACTTGGATGCAGATATAAACAATTATAATCACATTTAAAGAGAAAATGTAGACTTGCTTCCGCAGCATTTGCTTCCAGAGGGAAATGAAACATGAAGGGGACCTTTTAACTAACAATCTGTATACATCCTAAGGTGTTGTCATCTTGCCTGCGTACGATAACGCTAAACATAATGTGAATGAGGTAATAGTGTTCCGCTCTCATTACCGGCGATAATGTAATCAAAGCGATACATAGAGTAGAATATTGTGCAAAGCAAACCCGGGTTATAACTGAAGACTTTCATATAAAATCGACCCTAAATTTAAATTTCCACGAAATGAAACTTCATCCGGTATAGCTTTAATTTATGATAAAGTCATATAATCTTGGAATTAGTCCCCACACACTCACTCTTGGAATTAGTTATTGATATTTTATATGTATAGATGTGAAGGATATCAGTATAACGGTGCAAACACACGAGTACAAATTATCTACTTCCATATATCAGTTGATACATACTATAAAATTAAGAAAATCACTGATGGAATCTAGAAAGTGTACGAACGTTATCGGTGGAATGCCATGCGAATCGTAATTTCTATTTAATTTGCCAAATATTTACTTACATTTTCGTTCCTTAAAATCAGTATCTCTATCAGGTTTAACATGAATAAGTATATGGATATTTAAATGCAGCAAATATTTAAATCCCCTCCAGACATGAAAAAGTTGTTTGTTTACGTGTTTTGATGAAGGTCACGGAGCTAAAGCTGTGTGTTGAAAGCAATAGCTGGCGGAAGAGGGGAAGTTTTTATTTATACCAAATCACGACCTTTTGCTTATTCTCAACTTGCTTACCAGCTTCAGCTCACAAGCACTAGCTAGTTTTTATTTATACCACCCAATGTATTTTGTTGTTGAAATGATGGTATTTAGAAACATAACCGACGTTTCACGTTTAAATTTAACGCTTGATTCTCCTCAAAGTGTGTAAAAACGATGGAAATATAAAAATAGCGAAAAATTGATGTAATATAGCGGGAATTTGTTTTGTTTAAGCGTTTAATTAGAAGAGTTTAAGGGGGCTCTGATAGCTAGATCATTAGAAGTCTCATATAAAAAGAAAAAAAATCCATGACTGATATATATTTCATTCTCTTAAGATTTGAAAAACATCAGAAAATAGACGCCTACCTTACAGTCCTTAAGAATGTGTAGATTAACTTTATTTAAGTCTATACAAACCTTGAAAAAATATGTGCCCCGAAAATTAAGTGTACGGACCTGTAAACCCTGATACTGTTAGGGATGCTGGTTATAACATTGACAGACTCAAAGCTGTAATAAATAGTCGGAGAAGAGCGTAAGACCTTAACAGCCGATGGCAATTCAGAACATCTCTAAAGAGACATAATCATGGGCGTCGCGAACGGGGGGCAAGGGGGGGGGGCCGCGCCCCCCCCCCCCACCTTGGAAGTTGGTGAACTTAATATGCAATCAATTACTGACTGTTATACTATTATTTTAATTAAGAACAATTGTTATTTAGCATAAATCAATACGGTTATATGCAACAAATATAAATTTTGACAATAAAATAATGAATTAATAATATATGATTGCAAATTTCCAACATGTGCCCCCCCCCCCTGGAAAAAAGTCTGCCGACGCTCATGGACATAATGCTGAATTGTGTCTTCTGTATGGTGCTTGCGTGTCATTAGACCTGTAGGAACGTGTTTGGAAGGAACAGACGTTCCGTCGATGCTTGAGTGTGACGTCATAGGACTAAATTAACCCATACGCCTAATGCTAAAATTGATTAAATATAGCTTATTGGTGAAGGCTTATTTAAGCGTTTAATTAGTATGGTCTAAAGGGCCGTCGATGGCTAGGTCATTAGAACCCTCACATAAATAAGAAAAACCCAAAACATCCCTAAAAATCATACTATTGAGTTCCGTAGCCATCTCTATGGTGTGTATGTCCATTGTTCGTTCTGTCGGAACGTGTCCTGAAGGAATATGCGTTCCGGCTATGCTTTAGTGTGACGTCATAAGGCTAAACTACCTCATACATCTAATGCTAAAATTGATGTAATATAGGCAAAAATTGTAGTTTAGGTGTTTCCATCGCTGTCTTTCGATATCGTTAAAAGTAATGTGTTTGCTACTTGATACATAACCGTCGTTTCACGTCTTAATTCGATGCTGGATTCGTCTAAAAGTACGTAAAAGACGAAAAAAATCATAAAAATACGAAAAATCGATGACTAATATATAATTTACCCTCATATAAGTAGAATATGCGTTTTAATACTGATTGAAACCGCTATAAGGGGCCACAAGTGCGATCTTGAGTCATATAATTCCCTGAGAGGTGCATGCTTTCCGAATAAGTACAGATTGCTTGATCTTAGATAGGTCTTCAATAATTATCCTTCGAGTTGAGCACATGAGCTTCTCTTAGTGAAATTACAGTTCAATAGCTTCGATAAGCTATCAAGGTGAGTCAGTGGAAAGTTCTATAAGCATTTACTGATTTATATAATTTACAAGTGTTGCGCTAAATATTATAAAAATCTGATGTGTTGCACTCACATGACTTCCTCTACCCTTGTACTAACCATTCTTACAAACTCTTATTCCTATATCTTCTTCGTGTTAGTTAAAATAAACATTTGTACAAATTATCTTATTGCTTATTTCCTTGTAGGTGCAAGGGGAATATTGGAATACAGTAGGCTTTGTGCGATAGTCAAATCTTTTAAAGCTTTGAGATTCCGTTCCCTTTGTACACGTAACATAAAAAAATGAACAACGATGACCCATTTCACGAAAGTTCCAAGTTTTCCGAAACTCACACACATAACAAGGTATATCTCCGAAATGGTTCACCCTACAAGAACATTTATTGAGACATAAATTGTGTATTTTAGCAAGATCTAAATTTTTTGTATAGTATAATTTGGTCAATCTCTAACGGTTTACCAGTTATGCAAAAGTCGTCCAGAGTAAATACGACTATAGGGGCTATAGTCAGAAAATTCAAGATATACATTTCATTTGTCATAAAAATACCTCAAACATATGACATTTTAATCAAAATCGTTAGAGCCATTTTCAAGAAAATAAAAATTTTCGAAAAATTTTCCATGTAAAGGGTAGTTTAGGGTGGGGCTATTTTCTTCAAAATCTTCGTGTCACATCCTTGAACGACATTAAACTTAAATACCAACTTTGGCTTTTAACAGACTTTTCGTTTTTGAGCTATGCTGTCCACAGACTGACAGACACACACACGAACCTTTTTCTAAAAATGCTTTTTTTGGATTCAGGGGGCCTCAAAACATGTATTTCCGGTGAAATCTCGACTTCGAATTTTTGGGTGAAATACAATACTTCCCCTACTTACCAGCAGAGAAAGTAAAAATCTGATGTGTTGCACTCACATGACTTTCTCTACTTTTGTACTAACCATTCTTACAAACTCTTATTCCTATATTTTCTTCGTGTTAGTTGAGATAAACATTTGTACAACTTATTGCTTATTTCCTTGTAGGTGCAAGGGGAATGTTAGAATACAGTAGGCTTTGTGCGATAGTCAAATGTTTTAAAGCTTTGAGATTCTGTTGTCTTTGCACACTTAACATATAAAAAAAAAGAACAACGATGATCCATTTCACGAAAGTTCTAAGTTTTCCGAAACTCACACACATAACAAGGAATATCTCCGAAATAGTTCACCCTACAAGAAAATTTATTGAGACATAAATTGTGTATTTTAGCAAGATCTACATTTTTTGTATAGTATAATTTGGTCTATCTCTAACGGTTTACCAGTTATGCAAAAGTCGTCCAGAGTAAATACGACTACAGGGGCTATAGCCAGAAAATTCAAGATAAACATTTCTTTTGTCATAAAAATATCTCAAACTTCATTTTAATCAAAATCGTTAGAGTCATTTTCAAGAAAATCAAAATTTTCGAAAAATCTTCCATGCAAAGGGTAGTTTAGGGTGGGGCTATTTTCTTCAAAGTCTTCGTGTCCCATCCTTGAAAGACACTAAACTTAAATACCAACTTTGGTTATTAACAGACTTTTCGTTTTTGAGCTATGCTGTCCACAGACTGACACACACACGGACCTTTTTCTAAAAATGCTTTTTTTGGATTCAGGGGGTCTCAAAACATATATTTCCGGTGAAATCTCGACATCGAATTTTTGGGTGGAATACAATACTTCCCCTACTTACCAGTAGAGAAAGTAAAAATGTGGAGTGGTGGAGTGTTGGAATCGCTTCCGAGTGCTATACCAGATTATAGGTGCAGCAAATGTGAAAAGAGTTTTCTACGCCAGTGGTGTCAAGGTCACAGACCCTTCGGGGCTCAACTTTGCATCAGCTACATGCTGCGGTCAAAACATGACGTAATACATATAAACACTACAAGCTTTATCAATTGACACCTGTTTACTTGCAGGTTGGTCGCGTCCACGAAGAAAACCTTTCTTGGAGTGCGTACGTACACCTTATGAGTTTTTTCCTTCAGAATTGCCTACAAGGATACATAGCACAGATACAAGTTGGATCTGCGAAGTGGAACAGTACATCTCACGCGTAAATAGAAAACTACTTGATGTAGTCATTATAGTTGATTAAAATAGTTGCAACATTCTGATGATTAGGCTGAATTATAGGTACTATTAAACCTACCCCAGCCCTTGGGTTAGCATTCTCAAACTGGAAAGTACACCACTTACGCACTTACATGCCTCTTAAAAACAGATGTTTTTATTACTTTTCAATCCCAGATGTGAAAATGTCAATGTATTTTGAATGAATGCATGAATAAATAAGAGAATAATTACACGGTATTAATAATAGTGCTTTTAACACGAACTTGTATTAGATATAATCTATATTTATATAAAAAGTAAATAGCAGCTATCAAATCCTGTTATACCTTAAATGAATATTCGTAGCTATTTTGATTAAACATAACAGAATATTTACTTGTATTATCTTCAAAAAGTGAAATAACACGAACCATTATTAATAACAGGGGTTGGCGATTTCCTGCAAAATTAAAGGAAGGACTACATGCAAGTTGTTTGAAAACTACTGTCCTTAAAGATACGTATTTTAGTGTTAAGCGTTTGCATAATGAATTTAAGACAATCTTACTGAAAACCTAAGTAAAATACATGTTACACATTTGTAGGATCAGTCACTTGGCCTATTTCTCAGTTTACACACTATTCAAAACCAAACTGCTATCCGAGAGTCTGTTTCTGTGGCGAGTTTTCAGGAGCTGCATTATAGGGAAACCCTGTTCACAAAGGTAGGTACTGCCAGACATTGCCATACGTTTTGCTGTGTTGGGAATCAAATTTGGGAAACGCCTATTGTAAAGTTTCCGGTAGAATTCGATCAGTTCGTCTGAACATGAATTGTCTGAAGGTGACACTCACACTGTACTTGTCACAGCTCCAGATGAACAGCTGTATTACTTACTTTATCTATTTCATAATAGCTTTGTATGTTGTATTTTTAATGAAAGATACTGGTTCCATATTAGGTACTCAATGCTACTACTACAACTTTGCAGAGGAATTGTTTTCCCATTCGAAACATGCGAATCCAAATGACTCATGCCTGTGCTCTCGGACGCAGCCATTGCTCTGCCTGCATCACATGGAAAACTGCATTGAACTGGTTTCTAACGGACTGGCCCCCTATGCCCAGGGCACGGTGACTTGCTCTCTCCGTGGCATTGCCACTTGGGGCCACGATTGACACCACTGTTCTACGCGACTATCATAAGAAGAGGCATGAGCTGATATGTGGTGCGTTTTTCGAGTCTAGACATTGTGGTGATGTTTACGGTACTGAAAATCGAAGCAATGTACATGAAGGGCGCTGTGATAGGGCTATAGAAAGTCAAATTCAAACCTACTAAGCATAAATTATTGTTAATGTCTCTTGACGAAGATGATGTAGAATATGAAACGACTTTTCAGGATCGTCTGAAATCGTATTTCATCCAATGTCCAGCAAGTCAGGAGCTAAATTCATACCTGCAGCAGGTGAAGCAGTGCATAATTCACTCTGTTCAGAAGGAGATGCGGGTTCATAAAAGTTTGAAAGTTAACATTATGGCTGAATGTAAGTTTATCAATGCTGTGGGGGACATCACTAACAAAGCGTTCAAAACGCGTAATCATACCGTGTTTTTAGATAGTGATTTGGATGCCATCTTGGAAAAAATTCGAGAAGCTTCGTGTTGAAATGGAAGAAAGTAAGCTGAAAGGTAACAATTGGTCTACTGAATGTTGATGGTATTCGACTGCGTATTAACAAGTATAATCTTCTTCGAGGGAGCAGCTATATTCCTCCACCGTTATCTTTTGATGCGAAAAAAGCCTGTTTAAACCCTCAGAACTATAGCGAAGAGAAATGCGTTATGTATGGTGTTCTTGCTAATTTCATTCAAAAGAATCCTCAGCGTGTAAGGAAGTACAAGGATCACCAAGAAAAATACGATTTCTCATGCGTTTCGTTTCATACGAGCTTGGGCGAAATCGCTAAATTTGAAAAGCTCAACAATATGTCCATAAATGTGTTTGGAGTGGATGAAAAACATGAAGTGTTTCCAATAAAGGTGGTTGCTGAAGAATTAGCTGATCACCGCGACCTTCTTCTGTTGAGTGATTCAGCTGGCAGGCATCACTATACGTATATAAAGGATTTTGAGAAGCTTATTCTTTGGCAGCAAATGAACATAAAGAACGAATTTATGTATGTAAAAGATGTTTCAGTCATTTTGATGACCAACCTGGATGAAGTGGAATGGAAAAATTGGAAGAGCACAGCGAAATATGTAGACAATATGGCATTGCTAGGTGCGTTATGCCTACAATGGATAACTCTATCGTTAAATTCAAGAATGTTGAGAGGATGTTGAAACTGTCCTATGTTATCTACGCCGATTTTGAATACACTCTCACCCCTCTCCATACCTGCTCCTCTAACCCCGAAACCTCCTTCACAATTCCTATCAAAGTCATTCTCCCATGAGCTTTTGTGTTTATATGAAACCATCGTGCAGTGTTGATCAACTAGAAACAACTCTTCCTACTGAACCGTATGTATACCGAGGACCTGACGCTGCAGAGAAGTGTATGGAATGCTTGATGGATCTGGTGAATAAATTTGGTGACTTATGTAAATCTGCTAAGCCTCTGAATCTTACAGCTGAAGCACAAGAATCATTCGATACTTCTGCAATATGCTACCTGTGTGGAAATGAATTTACAGAAGATAATTAGAAGGTTCGCGATCACGACCATGTATCCGGAGGGTACTGAGGATGTCTACACAATAAATGTAACCTGGCTTGTAAAATACCTAATTATGTAACTGTCTTCATGCATAACCTGAGCGGGTATGACTCATTTCATTGCTACAGAGCTGGGGTGCACTAGCGAAAGAGTAGAGGCTCTACCAAATTCAGAGGAAAGTTATATATCATTCTCCAAGTATATTGGGGATATTAAACTCAGATTTGTAGATACTTTCCGCTTCCTCAGTACAAGCTTGGAGAAGCTTGCAAGAAACCTTGAAACGTATCCTGAAACAGCAAATTACTTCGGAGCAGAGAATATCGGCTTGATGACAAGTAAGGGGGTATTTCCCAATGATTACCTAACAGCGTGGGATGCCCTGGACGATACATGTTTGCCTCTTAGGGGTGCCTTCTACAACAGGTTAAGCAGTGAAATAATCAGCAGTGAGGACTATGATCACGCTCTAAATGCGTGGAAGCATTTTAAGGTCCGAAACCTTGGTGAGTACAGTGATGTGTACTTAGTTTCAGATGTTCATCTCCTAGCGGATGTCTTCGAGACATTTAGAGACCAAACCCTGAAAACTCATTAAGTGGATCCTGCACATTATTTTACCTCTCCAGGACTTACATGGGATGCTATGCTGCTGTATAATGGAATCGAGTTGGAATTGCTTCTTGATTACGATCAGCTACTCATGTTTGAATCTGGTGTAAGAGGAGGGTTATGCCAGGTTTCTCACCGGTATGCGGAGACTAACAACATCTATATGTAGCAGTATGATCCTAGTAAACCCTCTCATTTTATTACGCACGAAGATGCCAATAACCGATACGGCTGGGCAATGTGTCACCCCCTTCCTTGTGATGGATTTACGTGGGGTTTTGCTGAAGATATATATCTCGGCTCGTATAAGGGGAATGATTCCTTTGGATATATCTTGAAGGTTCACGTGGAATATCCTGCATAGCTGCATGAACTTCACAACGATTTACCCTTTCTGCCTGAGAGTATGAACCCGGGGGAATCGTCTCCAAAGAAACTAATTGCCCGTTTTGGATCCCGAAAGAAGTATGTGGTACATTACATGGCCTTGAAACAGGCTCTTAGTCATGGCATACGACTATCACACTTCACGTGTGTTGCAATCGGTTTTGCCCTAAGTAAGAAGCATATCTAAATACTCTTGATTTGCAAAGACTGTCATAGATCTGAATGCATTTAACGCACCTGAAGCACTGAAAGAACCTGCTGTTGTACATGGATGTCGCGGGGATATTTGTACTGTTACATTCCCTCAATTTCCGTTCTTCGCACGCGGTAATGTTGCGGGGATGCCAAGCGTGTGCCCACGACTTTATCCTAATAGACACGCTGGAATCCAGTCATTTCATATCATATTGTGGCTAAACGAATCATTTTAGCAACATATGATAAAGACATTAATAACGCATCCTTTGTGGCCCTACCTCGCTGTTCTAATTGTAGAAGTAAACGACAACGGAGTGGGGACGTATTCCCAATCACACTTATGACCAGTTTTAATTGATATTTATGAAACTATGCACTATAGAGGGAAATGGTACAGGAACTTATGTTTCAGTTTAACGTCAGGAAGTTGCCTTTGAAGTCTGCGCACTCATACCCCTAACACCTTGTATACCAGGATAAATTACACATGCATGAACATCTGGATACAGCGGATTACTTACCCTGCTAACCATATATGCTATTCTCCACAAAACAAGAAAGGGTTGGTAAAGTTTAAAGATGAAGCAAGTGGTAAAATCATTCATCGTTTCGTTGGTCTCAAAAACCAAAATTGTATGCTCTCGATATTGATGATTCTGTGATAAAAAAGGTCACAGGTATAAAACATAGCGCCATTAAGCAATACATCAGCTTCAATAGCTATATGGAGTATCTTAACACTTTAAAAATCGTAAGAACCCCTATGAACTTAATCCTATCTCAACATCATAATGTTTCTACAGTTGAAGCTAATATAACAGCTCTGTCACCTCATGATGACAAGAGAGTAATTGCAGAGGATGGAATATCAACATATGCGTACGGGCATTACAGCGTTGCAACCCACGCGTAAGAGAATGCAACTTAGATCGTAAGATAATCATTTTCTCCGTTATCTCTCCTGTAGAATATGAAAACTTATTCAGCTGACTCCTCCACGCCTCCAGCAATACCTGACGAAGAATGAAGAAGAAATAACTTTACTCGCCTGGTCTCTCCGCGCTTTCCATTATGCTTGTCGAAGAAAGAAGAAAAATAGAAATAATAAATGGAGGCGTTAACTTTGTCACTAGAGTTTAACTCTAGTGCTGGTCTCCAGCCCAGATAAAAGATGAGAGGCGTCTACACCTACGACCTTAAAGTATATTCCGATTAAACTTATAAAACAACAGTTTGTGTGAAAATACTATCAGAGATATCGTACAATATGTCTTAAAAATACTGTGCTATAAGTAATTCAACATCGTCGGTTGGAACATACATTAGTGCTAGTATAAAAGTCTATAAAGGCTTATTAAAACAACAGTGATGAATAAAGCTGTAAAAGAATACTTTAAAAGAAACAAGTTACATCATGTTAGATATGGAAAAACTGTCTAACATACTCGATACAATAGCTGTAGAATATGGCGGCGGTGGTGGTGGTGGCGGCGGTGGTGGTGGTGTAGATTATGGCGGCGGTGGTGATGGCGGAGGTAGGGGTGCTGTGATGGTTGTGGTCGTGCAGGTTATGGAGGCGCTGGTGTTGGAGGTGGTTGGTTAGGTTAGGTTATGTTAGGATAGTCTTAGAAGGAAAGCAAGCAACTTTTGACAATTTACCATTACAACAAACAGAACTATACAAAAGAATCGTTAAATGAGGTTAAGATGCATAGCATACTGGAGCAGTGTACAAAGACGTTGACAATAGCTAGTTGAATAACAAGTTTGAAACATCTTCTAATGTTAGTTTAAGAGAGGGGAGGTAGAAGAAGCATGAATAATGTCCAATAACGATGAGGAAATATCCCTAAAGAGGTTTATGGTTGAGATTTTTTTTTTTTTTTTTTTTTTTTGTGATTAACGTCCTCCAACATTGTGTCATATCGGACGAAGGAATGAAATGAAATGGGTGAAGTGATGCTCAAATGAGCCCGAGGTCCATGGAGCTTTAAGTTACGCGACATTCGTCTTCTCAGGGTAGGGAAAACCTCGGAAAAAACCTTACCCAGATAACTTACCCTAAGCGAGATTCAAACTCGCGACCTCTTGAACGTGAACGGCAGACACGCTACCGAGGCAGGCGAGCTAAGTTAGTCTTGGAAAGACCGTAAGCAATGCTTTAGGCGTGAACATCACACTTTTTACAAAAGGAGAAATTTGATCGTGAAAGCATATCAAATCGCTAAACAGGGTCTACATGCTCGTTAAAAGTATCAAAACATGCTAAAGACGTGAAAACACCGAAAAATCAGGACAAAGCTTCAAAATTTCGTAAAACTCTCCAGAATACTGAAAAAGAGGCTAGATACCTACCAAACTCCTGAATAGCAGGTCTGTTACTGTGGCCAGAGAAAGTGACATGGAGTCAGCACTTTTAGACAGCAGGACAAGGTGCAATGTATATACACACAGACTACAGGGGGTGGGGGTGGGGGTAGGGGTAGGGGTGGAAGCTTTGACGGCACTACCTAAACTCCAGTTTCAGCGCAACCTAAATTTCCATTTGTTTTGGTATTAGCGCTTAAGAAATCCTCAGCCGTATTATGCCTCTATACGAAGAAGTTTTGCATTTAACAGTAGAACAATCAATTATTTACACTTACATCCACCAAAAAGGTCAGATTACACGTAACTAGAGGTTTAGGATTGAGGTATTGCTTACGGCAGTGTGCATCATTTGGCAAATGTACGCCTACTCTACGTGCATTTGCCTCGCGTAGCCTAACCTCGATATGTATTCTGTGGCTAACGAAAAAGACAGGCTGCGGCGTGAGTCGGAAACTACGTAGTTATGCGATGCAGAAATTTATCTAATACAAATTTATTGGTAGAAATCCATTTGATGACGATGGTGATTAGAGTTCACCACTTGATTCAGGTAGTCATACTTTTCATAAAACGCAATTTATACTAAAGTGAACGAAACATTCATTAATTCTTAGTCGGCATCTCTTGTAGCGTGTGGTTGCAAATTCAGACATTAAATTAAATTCAATTAATGAAAAGCAAATCACTGGTCATTTTTTACATCATACCCACGCATACCCGAGAGAAGGAACTCATATTAATATTAATAAAAATACAACTGTAGTCAACTCGCTTTACTACTCATTTACACTGTTAACATTCTAGATGACTTAGTAAAAAGTCAAATTTAACAACCTATTGGCCGAATTACCTAAGGCGGCCGATGTTAGCCTGTTTTGCGGTACTTCCAGTAAAAAGAAAGACTACTTCCGTGGCAGGGGAGGAAAGTTTCTTTGATGAGCCGGGGAAACTATAAAATGTGACGGAGTCTCCCCAAAGCGTTCGATCCCAGTTAACCGCATGTGGGATTCGCGATGGACGAAGCGGGGCTGGGGCGGCTTTCCCCCGGGTTCTCCGGTGTCCCTCGCCATTTCATTCCACCGGAACTCCATCTTCATTCCATGCATCATCAGTGTAACCACCTGCGGTGCCATATGTAGTAAAAGAGGGCGTTAAAGACTACAAAAAAAAGGAAAGAAAAAGAAAAGGAGTCCCCCAACTTTCGTTAATTCGAACTCTGGTAAGCATGTTGAGAATGTTATTGTGTTTTGAATAAATTAATAGTGGACCAGAAGTAACGGTTCCAATATTGAGTGCTTTGCTTACCATCGTAAGCTTAATCACCCACACGTTATTTCTGTACTTAGCAACAGCAGAACTTGTTAAAGCGTGTTATTGCTGATCTAGAGTGATGTCTTGAGCTTGGATCGAATTCCATGTCGTAGGAGCATGTTTTTTCTTTTCCCTTTTCCTTTCTGTCTTAAAGGCTGTCCCATTTCAAATCGGACGAAAGTGAGAAAATTGACTTCGCAGTTCTTTCTCATCATTACTAAGCTATACTCGTGACAGTTGCTGTAAAATAAAGCAATTTTCAGAAAATTACCTCTGAAATGTTTATAGCTTTCGAGTTAAAATTCGGTAAAATTGGCATTATTTCCGAATGAGACACCTGTGCCGTATAACTAAAGAACTCTTATGTCGGATTTTAGTAAACTACGATTCATTTTGAAGCTGAACGTGTGTTGTTGATGGTGGTATATAAGAATGACATAGCAATAATTACACAATTTTTAAGAAAGTTTCCTTCGTGTATTAAGTATATTAAGTATATAGTTTATAAATATTAAACTCATATAGGCTTAAACTTCTTTTTATTACACACTAATTATGGTGTTCAGTTTTATGATTCCCTTGTTTGAAACTTGGAAAAAATAATGAAGCAACAAATATTTAAGCTCGCATTTAACATACATATCGCTCAGCTGCTGCTTGTCACTCAACATGAGAAGAGGCTCGCAGCGAATCAAGATCACCAACACGCTTCAAGGTTGATTGATTATGTCTTCTTTTATTATGTATCGTTATTTCTACACTCTGTGGCATCCGAATATGTCTTCGTCACCATTTTTTACTTTGAAAGTGGAATCCATGCATGTGTTGTTAGAGTTCCTGGAACTACGGATGCGTGTTCGAACCTAAGACGAAGCACATGTTTTCCAACGTTGCACTCCTCTTCGCAACATAACAGAATGCTACAGTTGTCAAATTTGATGAGGTCCACTCATGCAATTCATAAGGTGTGTTTATTTGATCTTATCTTGGACGTTGGAGACTTGCCATCTCATGGCCCCTTTCGATGAGACGATGCAAAAAGTGTCATTCTACCTTTACTGCAAAATCTCCTAGATGACTGCATAAATTTAAAATATTTTCCTATTTTTATTTTGGGATGAATCCCTATCAGTAAAGCAAATTATTTTAGCCATATTTTGAAATTTATGTTTGATGAACCTTACTAAATATCTCTGAAACAAGTGAACTGGGACTGTATCATTTTTTAAACAATCGAAAAATGCAACGAACTACATACATCTGACAGAACCACCATCCTTATAGTAGATAGCCAAAGGATGTAGTGTGGCCTCATTTTTGTTCCAGTGAAACCTTGACACCTTGGAAGACAAATGAGAAATTTTCCAAAAAATTCATTAAAACAGTAATTTCTGTTGGTTTCAGGTTGTTTTTGTTTCTTGGTAGTACAAATTTTACGGTATTGCCATAAACGAGTGTTTTTTCAATATTGTGAAATTTTCCAAAAATACGTCAAAAATTCATCTGCACGTTTCTCCAGTGTTTCTAGTGTTGTTCTTTCAGCTCGAGTCCACTGTATAGTTTATTGAATCCACCAAAGCAGACTGGAAAACGGATTCAATGTGTTCTCTCAGCACTGAAGGTTCCGGGCTTATTTTACAATTATTAAAAAAGCAGGATGGTTGAAGTGGGTTATAAATGGCTCTTAAAATGCAGTGGTGAAACGTTTTTAAGGGAGGTTCCTCTTGATCAGTTACAGGTGCTACTTTCGTGCCATCCGTCATAAGTTTAACGTTCTGATTCAACACACACAAACACACACACACGAACATGCACACAGATACACACACGCACACACAGACACATACAGAGAGACGCCCAGACACACACAAACACACACTCACACACACGCTCACACAGAGAGACGCCCAGACACACACAAATACACACACGCTCACACAGAGAGACACACACGAAGGCACACAGAGAGAAACGCATACACACATATACAAAGAACCTGTGTTTGTGTGCATGTGCGTGTAGGTTGTGTTTGTGTGTATGTATGCTGTGTTTGTGTGGGTGTTGGTTGTTTGTTTGTGTGAGTGTAAAAACTGCGTTTGTGTGTGTGGGTGACGACTGTGTGAGAGTGGGTGTGGGTATGCGTGTGCGTGTGTTGTCTGTGCGTTTGGGTGTGGTGGCGTCTGAGAGTGGAGGTTGATCGTAAGTAATAACCTGAGTGGGTCTAGGTATGAACGGAAGTTAGGGTGTGATTACTGGTGTTGTGTCGTGTGTAGGCAGTATGTTCATGACTTCCAGCTCACGTGTTTTGCTACGCTGTATTCGCGTGCATGGTCTTGGGTTTGTTGATGATGATGATGTTGATGATGAGAGGGGTGTTGGTGGCTTGTCTTTTGTAATTCTCAGTACCTTAGCCATGACTTGCTTTTTGGTAGATGAATGGGATGATGGCGATAGTCTAATCGTCTTTTTAACCATTGCCAGATATCAAATGTGCAAGTGTATTTAGTGATCAGCTGACGCTTATTAAGTGCCTAGTTGAAGGGGTTGACTTAAGTAAACCTAAAAAGTAGCAAGCGTACAAAGACCTAATGGGGACCTAACCGGGGGAACTTAAACCTAGGAAGAAAAGGAGGAAAATGTGAAAGTAAGAGAGAACAAGGTAGTTAGTATAGTTACCTATCAGGAGCGGACAAGACGCTGCAGCCGGCAAGCGGGAGCGGTGATCTCCGGGCGTCTCGGGGCGTGAGTGGCGGCCTGCGCACTACGCTCGCTGAAGATCACTCGGATTCCCTTCTTCTCGCTTAACCAAGCTAGACGGGCTCTTCTTAGCAGCTGCAGACGCTCCCGAAGTTCTCCTCAAGTGGCAACAATTTTTTTGGGTGGGGGGAAAAAGGCTACTTACTCCCCTGCGAGTGTAAGATTCCTACCGTGGCTTTGAACCCGGACAGCCTACTCACTAAAAACCCCACCGAAAGTCATTTCTTTGCAGGGCCCTATTAGGGCAGGGCAACTGCGCGTTTAATGGTGATAGATGAGAGCTGCCTGCCAGTGGCAGCAACAGCTGGTAATTACAGAAGTAGTACCCTGTCTTGCAGGGGAGAATTTAATGAATGTTTGTGAGTGATAGTCGGTTCCCGCATTTGCATACCGGTTAGTATCGTACAGTTTCATGCTGGCGTGCATTGCGTGCGAGCGCGTCAACGATGAAGTTCCGGGCTGCAGGCATGATCAAGTCCTGGCTAATGCCTGTGGAGCTGAAGGAGATAGTGATAATGCAATTGATAGAGTTGTTCTACTTGTTCTATGTTTGGAGTCCTCATTGGGAGCCGTGTCTGTGCTTGGCGTCCACCGTGGGAGCCGTGTCAGTATTTGGCGTCCTCAGTGGGAGCCGTGTCTGTGCTTGAGCGTTGCTTTCAGGTCCAGGTGTCGCCAGGTCGTCATGGTGTCCATACTCATCATGTGACGCGTGTCCGCGGCACGACGTGTGACACTCGAAGGGGCCCTGGGTCCGCATTGGCTAGGTAGCGCAAGGTCTTAGAGGACGCTGTAGGAGATGGATGTCACTTGGGATGTCTGTAAGTTAGAAACATAGTCACTGGATTAAGTTACTGTATGAGATTGTCAAGGAAATGGTTTATGGCATAGTCTATGTCTGGATTGGTCAGGTTTCTGTCAAATAGGGATAGTGGTCTCTTGTGTTTGTCAATGGTCGTTTCGTATTGTCCAAGTGCAGTGATGAGTGTATTGAGGTGCGATGGGATTTTATAGTATAAATCGAAAGCTAGCTTCTTAGTGAATTGTTCCATCGCGTGCATGTGTGAATCTTCATGCAGTTGTTTGGATGGTGTTACATATGGGACTTTGGCTACTATACGTAGTATCTTATTTTGTAATTGTATTCTTTTAATATGCGATTTCGCCGTGTAACCCCAGACCGGCGCCACGTACGTCGGTATGGGCCGTATGAGAGAGGCCCACGTCGAGCTGTAGAGCGTTACTGTAGTTGATTAATGGATAGAGCCTGCTCAATTGAGCATAAGCTTTTCTGCGCACTTCCTCTAAGTGAGGGTGCCAGGTGAGACCAGGATCCATCACTAGGCCTAAATATGTTACTTTATTGGTCCAGGTGATGTCGTAGTTAAAGAGATTTAGTGGTTGCAGTCCGTGCCTCGGGTGGTAGTGCTTTTTACGTTTTTAAAGATTATAGCTTTACTTTTAGCGGCATTAACTTTGATTCGCCACCGGGCGAGCCAGGGTTCCAGTTGGTCCAGTGAAGTCTGGAAGTTTCTGCGTATGAATGCAGGTTTACCGGATTGAATCATAATCGTCGTATCGTCGGCATACAGGAGATAATTTGAGTTTGCGCTTTTTGGTTTTATCATTTTTATAGATATTAAATAAAAGCGCCCCGAGTATACTACCCTGAGCAACCCGCCAGTATCGTGCGAGATGTGGACTTTGCATCGTTCGCTAACGAGGAGAAGGAACGCTCGCGCAAATAGTTCGCTGTTAGTTTAATCATTCTGTTCGAGAATTTAATGTTTACCATTTTTCGTAACAATCCTGCATGCCACACGCCGTCGAAAGCACGTTCTATGTCCAGTAGAACGGCTCCCGTTGACTTCTTGAAATTGAAGCCTTTCGTAATGTACTCGGTGGTGCGCAGGAGTTGCAGCGTGGTTGAATGTTTGGCCCGAAAGCGAAACTGTTCCGGATTTAAAATATCATGTTTTATAATAAATGCATTGACGGGCTTAAGTATCACTTTTTTAAGAAGTTTGCTCGTCGTATTGAGTAGGCTGATAGGCCGGTAATTTTGTGGCTCCGCGTTATTTTTGCCTTTCTTCGGGAAGTGTAGCACATTTGCTGTTTTTCACTATTAGGGAAACAGACGTGCAAAAGGCAGAGGTTGAATACTTTCGTTAGAATTTCTAGTGTGCTAGGGGTTAAGTGTTGCAGCGCAATGTTCGGGATTTGGTCTGGCCCTGGTGTTTTTCTTTTCGGTAGATGTCTAATTATCCATTTAATTTCACAGGCTTGCGTTTTTCTGATTCGGTCGTGTGTTTGCCTTTCGTGTATGTTTTGAGCTATGGTCTCGGTTTCATTTACGAATACTGGCCATGATGACGTTATGTTAGGTTAAGTGTATTTTCTGTTGCATCCGCTAGTGTTTCTGCTTTCTCTTCATCCGTGGTGGCAATATGTTGGCCCACGTGAAGAGGGGGATTGAGATCTCGTCCCGGGTGAGACATCTGGCTATTCGCCACACTGTGTTGTTTCCCGGGTTTAGCAATTGTAATATATCGTTCTACTGGTTCGATATAACAGTGACTGTGCGCTGACGAAGTTGTTCAGGGTCCTGAGTTGATTCTGTAGGGTCGGAAGTCGGTGCTGCTGCCATTGTCGTCTGGTTCTATTTCTTTGTTTAGTGAGACGGTGTATATCTACAGGCAGTCGCGTGTTGGTTTTCTGTTGCCGTTGTAGTGGAACTGCCACCATTGTGGCATATTGGATTGCCTTTTCCACCCTTTCAGTAGCAGTATCTATTTCCTCGATTGAGTCAACTTTAATGTCCGATATTTGGGCATCTACGGTTTCTGCAAAGGTGTCCCAGTTGGCTTTGTTATAATTTCGCCTTGGTTTGAGTGGCACACTCCGGAGAGGCCTTCAAGTTTTATTAGGACCGGTAGGTGGTCTGACGATAGCTCGTTATATACTTTGAGCGAGACGCGGGCGCCGACTTGCCTTTCTAGTACTATGTCTAGGACATAGCGTTTGGTTTCCTTGAAACGGGACGTACACCGGTTCTGTGAAAGCGTGTATCATATAGTCGGATCTGTTTTCATGGCGTAATAGGGTTTGACCTGCCGCGTTCATGTTGGATGAATTCCAGAGTGGGTGTTTGGCATTGAAGTCGCCTGCTGTTATAACACTTTAGTTTAACTGCAAGGGCTAGTTAATATCCGTTGTGACTATCGCCTGGTGGATTGTATGCTGAGCCGTTGTTTACGTGGTTGTTGTTAACTGTAGTGGCTATCGCTGTTGCCTCGTGTCTGTGGAGGGATGGAACTGGTACGTGGTAGTGGGCGGTGTCTCTGTGGACAGCTATTGCTGTACCACCGCCACGCCTATCTCTGTCATTTCTATAAAGATAATAACCGGGTAAGTTCAGTCTGTCGCGTGTATTCAGGTGAGTTTCCGTGAGAAGGACCATTGGTATGTCATGTTTGTCTAGGAAATCAAGCAGTTCATGTTTTCGTTGTCTCAGTCCATTGTGTTCCAGGTCATTAAAGTAGTGGTGGGACTAACGTACATTGTGTGTCACGTCAAGCAGTCTTTTAAAAAAGTTGTAGTGCACCTGGAGTGTGTCAAGCTTCTCGTCAGGCTTTAGTTGTAGTCTGTCCAGGGCCATGTAGCACATCTCTATAATGGGGAACCACTCAGGGCTATTAATATACAGACGTGTGGGGTAGTAGTTGTCACTGGAGTAGACCCGGTCCTCTCTTTTTGGTTTGGGAGCTTGCCTGACGTTGTCACGGTTTGAGCTGCTGGTAGATCTTACCGTCGTCTTATGAGGAAGCGCACTCGTTCCTGTGCTGGTGCCAGGGTTAAGAGCGGGAGCGCCCCGGTTGACGGGTGGTCCCGGCTTCCTCCCATTGGTTTGGGCCGGTGTCTGTGTGTGTGCCTGTGCTTTCTGGTTTGGCGTCCGCAGCGCGGCCAAGTATCGCAGGTACACCTGGTAGCCATGAAGGTGTACCCCGTGTCCCTGCAAGCCACAGAGAACTTGCGCCGTTCCAGTGGGACGTTGCATGATTGCCCCAAATGGGCCAATCGCTGGCACCTACTGCGCTGCTTGGGGAAGCGAGGGGGACAGTAAGCCTCAACCGCCACCCTGGAGTACAGGATGGTCGTTTTACAGGACAGTCTTGTGAGATCGTCCGGGTTTGTCAGCTCAACAATGTAATAGGGCAATAAGGTCCTCTCCTTGTTGAAGCGGCGCAGCTGCGTTACCTTCACCACCGAGATGTTGGAGGGCGCCAGTTCCTCCGTAATCTCGGGCTTTGCGCCATTCATATAGGGGCGTTTAATAACCGCCCTACAGGTCTGGATTTGCCTTGGCGCCACAACGTGGAATGCAGCGGTGGTCTGGTGTAGGTAATCACACAGCCGGCGGTAGTCGTCTGGGGTTCTAGTACGTATTTGGTAGTCGTGGGTTAGTGAGATCCAGCGTACCTCGAAGTCTGCTATTCCAGTCCATCACGTGAAGTCTGTGAGCAGTTTACTGGTGTCCTTCGAATGTCTGTGGTCAACGTAAATGGGGGACTGTATTTTCGTGACGTGAGCGTTAGTAGAATTAGGTATGGTTGAAGGGCTAAGTTGGGGGTTGGGACAGGTTGGAAGGGAGGGTTGAGGATCGGTTTGGGTTGAGGGGCCAGGTAGGGGGCTGTGCTGGGAACCAAGGAGAGGTTGGGGATCGGGCCGGAATGAGGGGCCGGGCTGGGTGGTGGGATTGGAAGTGGGGCAAGTAGGAGGCACTGGCCGGGATGGGGAGCCGAGCTGTGGAACGGAGGATGGGGCAGTTGGGTCATGGAAGATTTTTAGGTTGACAGTGGTAACGGATTTGGGCATAGGAATCCTAGGAGGGGTATTGGGAGGAGAAATGTCTGCTGGGGGATTTTGGAGAGGGAGCAGTGCGATGAAGAGGTTCTGGGAGAGGAACGGGATGGCAGCAGACTAGTGCTCTGGAGCTCGGCGTTTGGAGTAGGAGAGGGGGCGACCGGGGAAGTGGGATTTGGGTGGGTGGGAGGGAGGGGTGGGAGTACTAGATTGGGAGTCGGATAAGTCAAGGTTCGTTCGCGTCACGTTTCGTCACGTCGTCCGTAGGGAGGTCGGGGAACGTCGAGTCTTAGACTTGCCCATCTCTGTGAAGAAACGAATCAGTCGCAGTAAAAGTTGTGTAGGTTTAAAGTGAGTTTAGGTGGGTGGGGGAGGCTTAACCTAATAGAAAAATGAAAGAAGAAGTTTTAGAAAGAGAAAAAGAGTCCCTGGCATATCCCGAAAGACGCGAGCAGCAGGGGGCCGGACACAGAAGTGCGCCTTTACTGTCCGAATGGAAGGTGACTATGGCCTTCCTGCTCTGCCTGTCCAAAAGACTGGTGGCATTTGCTGCAAGCAACTAAGTCTTCCTCTTTCCGGAGCGTCGACTACGCGTAGCGTAGCCGGCAGTTACAGCTGTACTGGCCGGTGATACGACTCGCGGCGCCACGCAGATGAAAAACTCGTACAGAGGTATTTTTTAAAGGTGGCGCGTGACCTTGTCACTCGCGCATATCCGAGCATCACACAAAGCGATGGTAGGGGTAAGTTTCCACCAGCAGCCTCTAGCTAGTGGGCCAGAAGTCGAAGAGATACTAACCACACACCCCTTTTCTCTTGCAATAGACAAGTGGACTCGACCATGAACTACTGCGCAGCATTACGACACACGCCACCTCTAAAAAATACCTCTGGAGCAGGCTCTGATCCCTTCTTCGCGCTGCGTGTCCACACAGCTAGACGGGCTTTTCTGTTCGTGATTTAGTTACTGAAGACTTTCTCTGGCAACAACGTAACAAAAGTGATTTTTTTTAGGTGGAGGGGAAAAATCTTGTTGCGAGACCCCATGGTATTGTGGGAGTCGCCATTGAAGATGGTCATACCCACTAAAAAATCCCATCCACCGGATTAGGAAGGTAAGAGCCTGCTGCGGTAACGCCTGTAGCACCCGCGCATTCAGTGGTGAAAGATAGAGCTGGTTCACATAGCGTAACCAGAAGGAGTAGGTTATGAGCTTGGAGACAAGCTTGACCGAGGCCCAGCTTGCCCCCTAGCGGAGTCCTGGATGGTTTAGGAAGGAATCATTTGTTATTGTTGTCAGGAATCAGGGTGCTATGTTGCTTGGCGTCTATGTGCCGCTTCTTGTTCGTGCGCCTCAGAAGTCTGGGAGCGTGTCGATCAGGCGTGGCTCCTCAGGGTAGGCAGGGTAGGCATTGCCTACCCTATCGTAATACGTCACCAAATAATGTTTAACTAAGATTCTGCATTTTATCATTTGAACCGCCATTTTCCCCCTAATTTCAGTTCAAGAAAAGTTTTCTCGTTTATAATGACCAGCGCATGGTCAAATCCTTTAATATCAATTCCGATTCATCAAAACTGCGCTGCGTGTTTGAAACGCGCGGCAGAAATGATACGCATGGAAGGTGGGTAGTGGAGAGCAGGCTAGCTTAACCTCTGCCGGCCCGGCCCCATTTCCTCAGTACGAGGCCCTTGAACAGGGATAAGGACATATTCCGTCTGTATACGCACCCCAAACATGCGTAGACACGTCTGCCAGCACTCCGAACACTTGTCTGCCCAAATCCGAACTTATGCGACATTTTCCGAACAGCCATACTCCACGAACGAAGATCTCAGAGACCCGAACGCGTCGTTATCACTCTGTAATACCAGTATGACCGACTTAATTAGTGAACTATTACAAATTCCGCTTTCGCGGCGCACTGACAATGAAAAGAGGAGTAGTTTAGCCATTTAACACAAAGCTGCAGTCAGACAATTTTTCAATTTCTTAATCCATTTTAGTCATGGGCGTCGTGAAACGGGGGCAAGGGGGGTCACGGCCCCCCCTTGGAAGTTGGTGAACTTAATGTGCAGTCAGTTACTAACTATTAAACTATTATTTTAGTTTTGATGTAAAGAACAATGTTTGTTTAGCACAAATTGATACGGCTATCTGCAACAAATACTATAAATTTTGACAGTAAAATAATGATTTAATATTATATGATTGCAAATTTCCAACATGTGGGCCCCCCCCCTGGAAAAAAGTCTGCCGACACTCGTGATTTTAGTTTTGGCGGTAATTCGTCCGTAAGTCACACTCATTCACTCTGCTCTTATTAAACAACCAGACAATAAAACCAAACAATATATTGTTTGCGTTATCCGCAATGACTTCGCCCCCTATATTTCGGATAAACGGAGTTTATTATTATTATTATTATTATTATTATTATTATTATTATTATTATTATTATTATTATTATTATTATTATTATTATTATTATTATTATTATTATTATTATTATTATTATTATTATTATTATTATTATTATTATTATTATTATTATTATTATTATTATTATTATTATTATTATTATTATTATTATTATTATTATTATTATTATTATTATTATTATTATTATTATTATTATTATTATTATTATTATTATTATTATTATTATTATTATTATTATTATTATTATTATTATTATTATTATTATTATTATTATTATTATTATTATTATTATTATTATTATTATTATTATTATTATTATTATTATTATTATTATTATTATTATTATTATTATTATTATTATTATTATTATTATTATTATTATTATTATTATTATTATTATTATTATTATTATTATTATTATTATTATTATTATTATTATTATTATTATTATTATTACTATTATTGTCGTCCTCGTCGTCGTCGTTGTTGCTGCTGCTGCTGCTGTTACACTTTGCCTACCCTAAAATTTTGACTGCGAGCCGCCACTGGTGTCGATACCCTGCATACTGCATCCCTGAAACAATCTAAATATACATGTACATACACTAAGAAAAAGAAAGTGCATACAATTGGTCTCTTAGATTAATTGCAATTTGCGCGCCAGTGGCGTCGTCAGTCTACAGTGAATTATTGTTGTTACGCTCCACCATATGGCGTCGTCTGCAACTAGATACCTAGAGTATTGTTGTACCATTCGGCATCGTCAATTTGGTGAATGCATATCCATAGTATCGCCTGGTCGTCTGGAGTGCACACTTGGCGGGCAGTCTGCCTGAAAAGCATGTGCGAGCCAGTGCCACTCTCGAGGGGGCCTCATCCCCCTGGGTCCGCCTTATAAATAAGGACTTGAGGGTTATTACCTGACTAAAGAGAGTATGTGTGTGGGTATGAGTATGTGTGTGTGTGTGTGTGTGTGTGTGTGTGTGTGTGTGTGTGTGAGAGAGAGAGAGAGAGAGAGAGAGAGAGTGATGCACAGTTCACATGTGAATAACATCGGGGTAATTTACTAGGTTGTCCAGATATTGTTGCATATCAACATCTGGCTCACCGAGACCAATAGTTCTCTGGAATAGAGATAGTGGCCTTGCATGTTTGTCGCACGTTATATCATAATTTCCTAGGTTTTGAATTAATTCGTTGTGGTTTTTGTTTTTCTTATCGAGTAAGTTAAAGCTGAGCCTTTTTATGAATTGTTCAATGGAATGCATTTTTAGCTCCTCGTGTATTTGGAGCGCTGGTGCTACTTCGGGTAGTCTCGCGATTATTCGGAGTACTCTATTCTGCATCGTTTGCAGTCTCTTTATGTGTGTTTGCGCTGCAGCGTATATTAGGATGGGCCGGATTAGAGTTTTATAAAGTGTTGTGCCCATCTCTAACT
Organism: Tenodera sinensis; assembly: GCA_030765045.1. Lineage (NCBI taxonomy): Eukaryota > Metazoa > Arthropoda > Insecta > Mantodea > Mantidae > Tenodera > Tenodera sinensis. The sequence continues at coordinate 202,666,851 of CM060964.1, read as the reverse complement.
TTAGAGTACTGTTTGTGTTAATTATTGGGTATAGTTTATTGAGTTATGCATTGGCTTTGGCTCTTACTGTGTCTACGTGCTGTTTCCACGTAAGGCCCTGGTCCATCGTTACACCTAAGTAGGTGATGGTTTTGCTGTTACATTGAATTGGCTCTTGTCCAAGCGTTAGTGGCTGAAGGCCGTGTTTACCATGACCGTGCTGAATTCGCTTGGTGAACACAATTGCCTGGCTTTATCTGGTATTTACCTTTATGCGCCATTTCGTGAGCCATGGCTCTAAGTCATTTAGAGCATTTTGTAGCCTGGTGCGTATAATCCTCGGCATGGTCGATTTTGTAACAAGCGCTGTGTCATCCGCATATAGATATCGGTCTACTCTTATCGTCTCTTGTAAGTCATTTATGTAAATGTTAAAGAGGGTGGGCCCCAATAAATTCCCTTGTGAGACCCCTGCCCTGATTGGCCGTCGCGTTGATATCTCTGTTTCGACTGCCGTGCGGAACGTTCGGTGTGATAGATAGTCCTTTATTATGGCTATCATAGAGTCCGCGAATTCCAGTGAAATGAGCTTTCTGAGTAGAGCAGCGTACCACACGCGATCGAAGGCCCGTTCAATATCCAGGAAGATGGCCCCTGTGGATCGCTTTTCGTTGAATCCTCTCGTGATGGATTCCGTCATTCGCAATAGTTGTAGCGTTGTCGAGTGTTGTGCCCGGAATCCGAATTGTTCGTTAATTCCTAGGTTATTTTTGATTATGTGGTTCGTAAGTCTTTTGAGTATTATTTTCTCTAAAACCTTGCTCATATTGCTGAGTAGGCTGATTGGCCTATAGTTCTCAGGCTGTGATTGGCTCTTTCTCGGCTTGGGGAACATGGGAATTTTGGCCTCTTTCCACTGTGGAGGGAATCGGCCTTTCTCAATTGTATAGTTAAATATATCCGCCAGTAGCTTCAGTGCTTTGGCTAGCAGATGTTTTACTATTATATTTGGGATTTGGTCTGACCCTGGGGCCTTCCTTGTGCGCAGGCGTTTGATGATCCATTTGATCTCACCCGCATTCGTTTTTCGCGTCTTATTGTGCGTTGGTGTTCTACCAATATTCTCGACCATTGCTTCCGTTTCGTCCACAAATGCTTGGTCTGGCGGAAAGGCATTCGGTTCAAAGGTTGTCTCTAGGGCGTCTGCAAATGCTTCCGCTTTGTCTCGGGGAGGTTCCGCTATTCCTTTAGGCGTGTGGAGGGGAGGGACATGTGAATACGTACGCGTTAGGTTTCTGGCTATTTTACAGATTGTATGGCTTTGTGGGTCGATGTTAATTAGGACATCGTGCCATTGATTCGTTGTGTATTCTCGTATTCGTTCGTTCACTTGAATGCTTAGATCCGTGTACGCATTACAGTCTATTAAGTTATGCGATGTTTGCCATTTACGCCTAGCACGATTTCTGTCTTGAATGGCTTGTGTAGTGTCCCGTGGAAATCTATGTGTAGAAGTTGTAGGATATCTGATTGGGATGTGTTGTTCCGTGGCGAGCTTAATTGATTCCACAATATGGTCAATAGCTTTGTCTTGTTTTTCATGTGTTTCGATTGTGTGTTCGTGTATAATGTTTTGTAGCGTGTTTTCGAAGGACTCCCAGTCTGCTTGTCTGTAATTGGGTCTGGGTGGTTCCGCTTTAAAAGTAATCGGGGCTTCAATTTCTAATAACACTGGGAGGTGATCTGAATTTAACTCGTTAGTTACGTGTGTGTTTGTGTTGTGTGTAATGCCCTTGAGGAGAGCAATGTCGAGTATATCTGGTCTGTGTATATGTACTCTTGGTATGAATGTCGGCTCCTCAGGGACAGTTAGAAGTATGTTGTGTCTGTTAATGTATGATAGTAGTTTATTGCCCGCCTTGTTTGTAGCTATGCAATTCCAGAGGAAACGTTTCGCGTTCAAGTCCCATGCTATTACCACTTTTTGGGCGTGTATTGTATGCCACAATAAACGTAACTTCTGTATTAAGAAGCTTTACCCTAACCGCGGTAGCTTCTAATCGGTTTAGTTGGGGGACAAACGCCTGGTAGTGTTGAACTGAATTTTGAATAACTACGGCTGTCCCTCCGCCTCTCCTATTTCTATCTGTTCGGCATACTGAGTACCCTGGGACTGAGAAGCAATCACCAGGTCCCAGGTGGGTTTCGTTAATCAGCGCTATTTGGATTGAATTCCTTTGGAGGAATTCCGTAAACTCCTTGCGCTTCCTTTTGAGGTTATTGCAATTCCAGTATATGATGTTTACGGTGGGTGTGTTGCTCATAACAGGTGAACTGTTCGAGAATTCCCAGGAAATGTGTGATATGGTCAAAGAGGAAAAGTGGGTCACTGTTGGTGTTTATTTGCTCCAGGAGCCACTTTGCGTGATGGAGGAACGAGTTCCAGCCTAATTCGAGTTTGGGGTAGCCCAACTTTGTGAGAAAGTCAGCTAGTGCAAGGCCGTTTACAAAGGCGTCGCGAGGGGTTTGCGACTTTGGGACCAGCATGCTTGTTCCCTTTATGTGTGTTGCCTCAAGTGTGGTTATTTGTGTGGGAGCGGTTTTGTGTGTCTTTGTGTTTTGCTGTGTGTTGTATTTGTGATGTGTGGGGGTGTCGCTTTGTGGGCGCCGTGACTTGGGCAGGTGCGACCTGCTTGGTCACTGCTGCAGAAGGGGCGGGGGCTGGGCGGGTTCTGCCTCTGCGGTCCTGACCATACCATTGCCCTTCTGCTGATGACGGGCCAGCCTGGGGTAATTTAGACTGTTTATTCCTAGGTTTGGGGTTCCCTTCCTGTGCCCTTGGCCTTGCGCGTTCCAGTGCGGAGAGGTATTTGGAGCAACCGCGCCAAGTTGCTCCAGGACCTTTCTGGCCACAGAGAGTGCACAGGCGTTCCTCTGTGGGCACTTTGCACGTGTAGGAGGGGTGGGGGCCTGTACATTTGGCGCATACTTGTGAGGGGGCCTGGCATTCTCTGTAGTAGTGCCATAGCTGCTGACAGCGTCGACACTGCTTGGGCTCTGGAGCAGAGTGGTATTCTTCTGCTCTAACTCTAAATTAGGCCAAGTATTTGAGGCCGAGTATCTTTCTGTTTTCCTGGGTGTCCTCCATTTCCACTAGGAACATTGGGAGGGGGTGCCTATTCCTGCTTTGCGAGTGCATTTTCACTGCCCTAATGGCCTCAAAACTCTGTTGTGCCAGTGCTCACTTTATGTGTTCTCCGGTGAACGGGGCGCACAGACCTTTTATAACAAACCTAACAGTTCTAGTTTCTGGGTGAGGGAGGAGATAAAGCTGTGCGCCCTCATTCCTGAGGTGCTTCACCATGTTATGGTAGTCGCTCAGGCTGAACAGTTTTAATACTAAGTCACCGGAGCGATTTGCGCGGTGTATCGTGTACTTGTGTGTAGGTTTGCAGTTTGTGTCAAATTTGTTGGTGATTGTGTGTATGTGTGTTGTCTGGCTTTTATGGAGATACAGAGGTGCGAGATTGGCCCTATACTCCGTGTAGCTGTTTGTTTTGGGGGTGGGTGGCCTTGTGGTGACGTCAGCGTAGGTGTCCTTGATGGGAGTTTGTACTGGAGGGGGTGGTGTAGGAAGCTTGATATCTGAGTCTGGTGTATGTGTGGGTGTTTTTGTGTTGGTTGTGTTTGTGTCCTCTTCCGGTGTTTGTTGTGACTTGTCTTCTGTGTCAGTGTTTGGTGTGTATGTTTTTGGCGAGTCTGTGATTGGTGTATTTGATGTGCTTGAGATGTTCAGTGTGCTTGGTGTACTGGGTGTGTTTGGTGTGCTTGGTATGTTTGTGTTTTGTTTTGGCGTGTTTGTGTTTTGTGTGCTTGTGCTAGGTATGCTTGTGTTGTCAGTGTTTGTGTTTAGTGTTGGCATGTTTGTATCTGAGGTGATTGGTGTGTTTGTTTGTGATGGGGGTGGTGTAGTCTGTTTGTGTGAGCGTGTGCGTGGTCTTTTTTGTGTTGTTGGGGTGGTGTGTTTGAGTGCTTTTGTTTTGGTGGTGATAAGTGTGGTGGCTCTGATCGACTTATTAGGTTAGGAGAGAGACGAGGGAGAGAGAGAGAGTTTTGCCTACTTTACCCATGTCTCCGATTACCTGGGGTTCCCTGAATGAGTGTGAAGTGTGAGTAGTTTTAGGTGTGTTTTAAAAGAGGGACGGTGTTATTTATTTAACCTGCTTCGGTCTTTAAAAAGACATAGCAGGTAGGTTTCAACTTGCTCTATCTCTTGTGAAGTGCCTCGAGGGCAGTTAGCTTAAAATTAACCAAAGAAGAGGAAAAGAGAAAAGAGTAAAAGTCTAGTGGGGGCCTAACCGGGGAGCTTAAAAACGAGATAGAAAAGAGGAAAATAGAGATAGTCGGAGAGAAAGAGGCAGCTAGCGAGTGCTAAAAAGCGTGGCTAGCAGAGGACCGAACCCGTTAGGGCTCCTAGGTACCAGTCAGAGACTGTTGGCTGTGGTCTTGCTATCCCTCGTCTAATCTGCTGTGTATAGTTACCTTTCCTGGTGCGGGTCGTTGCGACAGCCGGCAAGCGGGAGTTGGAGCGGTGATCCCCGGGCGACTTGGAGCGCGAGTGGCGGCCTGCGCACTGCGCTCGCTGAAGTTTGCTCGGACTCCCTGCTTAGCAGCTGCAGACGATCTCGAAGTTCTCTTGTTCTCCACCCTCAATTTTTTTTGTGGTGGGGAAAAAGGCTACTTACGCCCTAACCGCATGCACGCATGCGAGTGTAAGACTCCTACCCTGGCTTCGAACCCGGGTAGCCTACTCACAAAAAACCCCACCGGAAGTCTTGAGGTCGAGGCCTCTATGCTGCAGTACCGCATTAAGCACCTGCGCATTCTGTGGTGAGAGATGGAAGCTGCCTGCCAGTGGCAGTAACAGCGAGTATTACTGATGTGCCGGAGGACAAACATGATTTAAGCCCTGAGTGCCCCCTGGTAGTAATTAACGGTGATGTGTTTGATAGTTGATGGTGATCTTTTGTGTTTCAGCCATTTGGCATCGTTAGGTGTAGATGGATGTGAGGGATGAGTGAAATGAGCATGTTTAGTTGTAAATCTCCACCCGAAGGTTTCGTTTCTTGTCCTTAGAGTATCTTTTTATATTTTTATATATGTTATTATTATTATTATTATTATTATTATTATTATTATTATTATTATTATTATTATTATTATTATTATTATTATTATTATTATTATTATTATTATTATTATTATTATTTTTTTTTTTTTTTTTTTTAAAGGCCTATAATCTATACTAGAAGTATTTAAGATACGCTTATATAACTAGGTGCAGTTATGATGACATGATTTACAACTTGTAGAGCTAACTTCTACTGTGTCTGTTACTCTTACTTACTATGGTGGTATCAAGCCGGAGGCTTCGTCATTAATCGTGTGCCTGATCTTGCCTGATCGTATAAGTGCACACATGGCGAACTGCCTGCCTGAGGTGCAGGAGCGAGCCTGTGCCACTAACGGGGAAGCCCTCGTCTCCCGGGGTCCACCTTGGCTAGGTAGCACAAGGACTTGTGAGGGCTTAACTGTAAATATATGTATTTTAGTGTTATGTGTTTGTTGTGTGCTTCCCTTCACCCCCTAACCAGTAATTTCATTGTACTAAATTATTCAGGTATTCCTGTATGTTGAGTTCAGGTTCGCCTAATTTATAGTGCAATCGAACAATGATAGAGAGCGGAGGTGTTTGTCGCGAGTCATATCTTACTCCCCGAGCATTCGTATTTGCTCGTTGTGGTTCTTATTCTTTTTGGCGTACAGGTTGCATGCCAGGTGTTTAATAAACTGCTCGATTGTGAGCATTTTTAGCTCTTCGTGTAGCTGGTACGAAGGAGCCTCTGGCGGTAGTTTTGCAATAATTCGCAGTATTCTATTTTGTATCGTTTGGAGGCGCTTTATGTGCTTTTTTGCAGCATATCCCCATACCGGGGCGGCGTAAGTTAAGACGGGTCGGATCATCGTCTTATAGAGCGTAAGTCCCATGCGTAGCTTAAGGCTGCTTTTGAGATTAATCAGCGGGTACAGTCTGTTGAGTTGGTCATTGGCCTTTGCTCTGGCTGCATTAGTATGCTCCCTCCATGTGAGATATTCATCCATCTTAACCCCGAGGTACGTGACGGATGTCTCCCACCCGATAGGTTCCTGAATTAGGGCGAGTAGTGGAAGGGCTCGCCTCCTTTTTCTGTGCAATATTCGCCTGGTAAAAATGATTGCTTGGCTTTTTCTTGTATTCAGTTTTAACTGCCATTTGGTGAACCAGGGCTCCAATGCGTTTAGAGCATTCTGGAGCCGCAGGTGTATGATGCGCGGCTGAGTAGATTGCGTGGCCAGGGCCGTGGCGTCCGCGTATATGTATTTATCTACCCGGACTAGTGGTGGTAGGTCGTTGAGATATATATATTAAATAACGTAGGCCCGAGTAAACTTCCTTGTGGTACTCCCGCGTTTATGGGGTGCAATGAGGATTCGGTATTCTCAATTGAGATTCTGAAGCTCCTTATACTGAGGTAATCTTTTATTAGGGCGACCATTGAATCTTGTACTCGTATGTGAATGAGTTTGTGGAGTAATCCTGCATGCCACACTTTATCGAATGCGCGTTCTATGTCCAATAGGACCACGCATGTCGATCGTTTAGTGTTAAATCCCTTGGTGATACGTTCGGTAAGCCTAAGGATCTGTAGTGTTGTGGAGTGGTTGGCCCTGAAGCCGAACTGGTCGTCAGTTATCACGTTGTTTTTAATTAGAATTGAGTTTAGGCGTTTGAGTATTATTTTCTCTAGTAGTTTACTTAGTGTGCTTAAGAGGCTAATTGGCTTGTGATTAGTAGGAATGGACCGATCTTTATGTTGCTTAGGAAACATAAGGATTCGTGCTTCCTTTCAGCGCTTTGGAAATTTTCCGTGTTCCACCGCGTAGTTGAATATATCCGCCAGCACTTTTAAGGCTTTGGGCGGAAGATGTTTCAGGACTATATTGGGAATATTGTCTGGTCCTGAAGCCTTACGAGTGGGCAAGTGTGCGAATAGCCATTTAATTTCGCTTGCACTGGTCTTTCGAAGTTTGTTGTATTGGAATATTCCCTATTTCAGCGATTTGGTCTTCCGTTGCTGCTGCGAACTGTCTTTCGCATGGGTCAGCATTCGGTTGGAATACCTGCTCTAGTGTGGTCGCGAAAGCTTCTGCTTTTTCAGCCGGCGTTTCGCCTATTTGCCCGTCAATATGTAGGGGCGGTATGTTTGTGCGGGTACGTGTCAGGCACTTCGCTATTCGCCACACTGTTCTGTTATGAGGATCAACGTCCTCCATTGTGGCGTTCCATTGTTCCCTTATGTGTTCGGCCATTAGTATATCGGCCGTGACACTGGGGTTCTCATATTCGTTGCGATGTATTTGGTTTCGCGTACGCTGCCATTTGCGCCTGGCCCTGTTTCGGTCCTGCATTCCCTGTCTTACAGCCCGAGGGAACTGTGTGGTTGCCCTATTCGTTGGCCTAGTTAATAGGGCAACAACACAGTTCCATCACCCTCAAGAGGTTTTTTTTTTTTTTTTTTTTTTTTTCTGTGGAGGGGAAAAACCCGTTACAGGCGGAGGCTTCTTTTTTTTTTAAGAGGAGACAGAAAGAGAGTTGGACAAGAAAGAGTTGACTTATTTCGCCGGGTAGAATGGGAACAAGGGAGGGGAAGAAAAACTAAACTAAAGGTTTCAAGAGGGGGTTTAGGGAGAAGTGTATCGTAGCTGTCGAGGTACCGCCGAAGCACCCTCGCAGTACGGAAGGATACAGCCGGCAATTACCGGCATCGGGGAAGGGTATTCCGGGTGACAGACATGGCGAGGCCCTGACTGCCACACACGGGGAGTTAGGAATAGGATGGTAAGTTCCGGGGTCATCATGGTTATGGGTTTCAGTTTATCAAGTCCGTAGCTGATTGTCCAGAGGCACTGCAGAGCTTTCTTCTGCACCTGAAGTCGCATTTCACCGCCGCCATCACCTCAGGACTCACCCTCTTCGGCCGACACATTCGTATCGAGTGTAGTCGGAACGAATGGATCCAGCCGTGTCGGAGATGCTGCTCTTGCCCAGTCCTGTGTCGCCCGAGCCAAGTGTCACTACTGTGGAGCAGCAGTACTGACATCCTGCTGTCAGCACCACGACCTCGCCAGGCGTCGTAGGTATTGCGCCACCTGCGACAGGAGGGACCACTACACCGGGCAGGTTTGCTGTCCGCTCTACCCTAGGCACCGAAACCACGCCGCATCACAACGTGAGCAGTCTCAACCTCCTCAGCCTCTACAACCTGAGCATTGTCAATCTCCTCAGCCTACACAACCGACAACGCAGACAACGCAGCAAGAATCAACAATCCAAGGGCCGAACTCCACATACACCGCCGCCACCACTAGTACACAACCGCCCAGTAAGGAAGTAGAATACCTCTGCTCTGAGGTTCTTAGCCTCAACCAGCGACTGGGTAACATTGAAGACGCCCTACAACAAATAATCAACGCCGTCACCACCTTAAGCAACACCGCCGCCAACACATTCTCCGTACTTCATCTTCAAGAACCAGTTCAAGCGCTACGAGCTGAAGTCAGAATTCTCACTGAATACGTCGCAGGCAATGGAGAAATTCTCGACTCAGTCCAGCAGAAGCTGACACAGATAGAGAACACGACTACTCCAACAACTCAAGTGGCCGCTACTCAAACTGAAGTACACTTCCTGCCACCATTCCAGCAGGCAAATTATCAACAAGAGCGACTAGATCAACTTCAGCAGCCTTTTAAATCTACACAAGCGCACACCTCCGTACTTCCATCAGAACCCAACAGTCAGCCAACGTCAACTGCAACAGGTGGAGGCCTGAGTTTTTTTTTTTTTTTTTTTTTTTTTTAAGGTGGAGGGGAAAAATCTTGTTTCGAGACCCCATGGTACTGTGGGAGTCGCCATTGAAGATGGCCATACCCACTAAAAAACCCCATCCACCGGATTAGGAAGGTGAAAGCCTGCTGCGGTACCGCCTGTAGCACCCGCGCATTCAGTGGTGAAGATAGAGCTGGTTCGCATAGCGTAACCAGACGGAGAAGGTTAGGAGCTTGGAGACGAGCTTGACCGAAGCCCAGCTTGCCCCCTAGCGGAGTCATGGATGGTTTGGTAGGAGTCATTTGTGATTGCTGTCAGGAATCAGGGTGCTATGAATCTTGGCGTGAATTCGCCGCGTCTGTTCGTGCGCCTCAGAAGTCTGGGAGCGTGTCGATACCCTGCATGCTGGATCCCTGAAACAATCTAAATATACATGTACATACACTAAGAACAAAGGAAGTGCGTACAATTAGTCCCTTAGGTTAGTGGTAATTTGTGCGCTTGTGGCGTCGTCAAACTAATGTAATTATAATTGTTACGTTCCGCCGTATGGCGTCGTTTGCAATTCATAATTAAGGTGGTTGATATACCATCCGGCATCGTCAATTGGGTGAGTGCATGTCCGTTGTATCGCCTGTTCGTCTGGAGTGCACACTTGGCGGGCAGTCTGCCTGAAATGCAGGTGCGAGCCAGTGCCACTCCCGAGGGGGCCCTCATCCCCCTGGGTCCGCCTTATAAATAAGGACTTAAGGGTTATCTGAAGAGAAACTGTAGGTGTGAATGTGTGTGTGTGTGTGTGTGTGTGTGTGTGTGTGTGTGAGAGAGAGAGAGAGAGAGAGAGAGAGTGAGAGTGATGCACAGTTCACATATGGATAACATCGGGGTAGTTAACTAGGTTGTCCAGATATTGTTGCATGTCAACATCTGGCTCCCCGAGACCAATAGTTCTCTGGAATAGAGATAGTGGCCTTGCATGTTTGTCGTGCGTTATATAATAATTTCCTAGGTTTTGAATTAGTTCGTTGTGGTTTTTGTTTTTCTTGTCAAGTAAGTTACAGGTGAGCCTTTTTATGAACTGTTCAATGGAATGTACTTTTAGCTCCTCGTGTAATTGGAGCGTTGGAGCTACTTCGGGTAGTCTCGCGATTATTCGGAGTACTCTATTCTGCATCGTTTGCAGTCTCTTTATGTGTGTTTTTGCTGCATGTCCCCATACGGGTGCAGCGTATGTTAGGATGGGCCGGATTAGTGTTTTATAAAGTGTAGTGCCCATCTCTAACTTTAGAGTACTGTTTGTGTTGATTATTGGGTATAGCTTATTGAGTTGTGCATTGGCTTTGGCTCTTACTGTGTCTACGTGCTGTTTCCACGTAAGGCCCTGGTCCATTGTTACACCTAAGTAGGTGATGGTTTTGCTGTTACATTGAATTGGCTCTTGTCCAAGCGTTAATGGCTGAAGGCCGTGTTTACCATGACGGTGCTTAATTCGCTTGGTGAATACAATTGCCTGGCTTTTTCTGGTATTTACCTTAATGCGCCATTTCGTGAGCCATGGCTCTAAATCATTTAGAGCATTTTGTAGCCTAGTGCGTATAATCCTCGGCATGGTTGATTGTGTGACAAGCGCTGTGTCATCCGCATATAGATATCGGTCTACTCTTATCGTCTCTGGTAAATCATTTATGTAAATATTAAAGAGGGTGGGCCCCAATAAACTTCCTTGTGGGACCCCTGCCCTGATTGGCCGTCGCGTTGATGTCTCTGTTTCGACTGCCGTGCGGAACGTTCGGTGAGATAGATAGTCCTTTATTATGGCTATCATAGAGTCCGCGAATTCCAGTGATATGAGCTTTCTGAGTAGACCAGCGTGCCACACGCGATCGAAGGCCCGTTCAATATCCAAGAAGATGGCCCCTGTGGATCGGTTTTCGTTGAATCCTCGCGTGATGGATTCCGTCATTCGCAATAGTTGTAGTGTTGTCGAGTGTTGTGCCCGGAATCCGAATTGTTCGTTAATTACTAGGTTATTTTTTATTATGTGGTTCGTAAGTCTTTTGAGTATTATTTTCTCTAAAACCTTGCTCATAGTGCTGAGGAGGCTGATTGGCCTATAGTTTTCAGGCTGTGATTGGCTCTTTCTCGGTTTAGGGAACATGAGAATTTTGGCCTCTTTCCACTGTGGAGGGAATCTGCCTTTTTCAATTGTATAGTTAAATATATCTGCCAGTAGCTTCAGTGCTTTGGCTGGCAGATGTTTTAGTACTATATTTGGAATTTGGTCTGGCCCTGGGGCCTTCCTAGAGGGCAGGTGTTTAATGATCCATTTGATCTCACCCGCATTCGTTTTTCGCGTCTTATTATGCGTTGGTGTTCTACCGATATTCACGACCATTGCTTCCGTTTCGTCCACAAATGCTTGGTCTGACGGAAAGGCATTCGGTTCAAATGTCGCCTCTAGGGTGTCTGCAAATGCTTCAGCTTTGGCTCGGGGAGTTTCCGCTATTCCGTTAGGCGTGTAGAGGGGAGGGACATGTGTGTACGTACGCGTTAGGTTTCTGGCTATTTTCCAGATTGTATTGTTTTGTGGGTTGATGTTACTTAACACATCGTGCCACTGATTTGTTGTGTATTCTCGTATTCGTTCGCTTGCTTGAATGCTTAGTTCCGTGTACGCATTACGGTCTATTAAGTTACGCGATTTTTGCCATTTACGCCTCGCGCGATTTCTGTCCTGAATGGCTTGTCTAGTGTCGCGTGGAAATGTTTGTGTAGAAGTTATAGGATATCTGATTGGGATGTGTTGTTCGGTAGCGAGCTTAATTGATTCTACGATATGCTCAATAGCTTCGTCTTGTTTCTCATGTGTCTCGATTGTGTGATCGTGTATAATGTTTTGTAGTGTGTTTTCGAAGGACTCCCAGTCTGCTTGTCTGTAATTGGGTCTTGGAGGTTCCGATTTAAAAGTGATTGGGGCTTCAATTTCTAGTAACACTGGGAGGTGATCTGAGTTTAATTCGTTAATTACGTGTGTGTTTGTGTTGTGTGTAATGCCCTTGAGGAGAGCAATGTCTAGTATATCTGGTCTGTGTGTATGTACTCTTGGTATGAATGTCGGCTCTTCAGGGCCTGTTAGAAGTATGTTGTGTCTGTTGATGTATGCTAGTAGTTTATTGCCTGCCTTGTTTGCAGCTACGCAATTCCAGAGGAAATGTTTCGCGTTCAAGTCCCCTGCTATTACTACTTTTTGGGCCATACGCAATAGTGTATCGATGTCATCCGTGTCAATATCGCAGGGTGGATTATATGCCGCAATAAATGTAACTTCGGTATTAAGAAGCTTTACACTAACCGCGGTAGCTTCTATTCGGTTTAGTTGGGGGACAAACGCCTGGTGGTGTTGTACTGAATTTTGAATAACTACGGCTGTCCCTCCGCCTCTCCTATTTCTATCTGTTCGGTATACTGAGTATCCTGGGACTGAGAAGCGATCTACAGGTCCCAGGTGGGTTTCGTTAATTAGCGCTATTTGGATTGAATTCCTGTGGAGGAATTCCGTAAACTCCTTGCGCTTCCTTTTGAGGTTATTGCAATTCCAGTATATGATATTTACGGTGGGTGTGTTACTCGTAACAAGTGAACTGTGCGAGAATTCCCAGGAAATGCGTGACATGGTCAAAGAGGAAAAGTGGGTCGCTGTTGGTGTTTATTTGCTCCAGGAGCCACTTTGCGTGCTGGAGGAACGAGTTCCAGCCTAATTCCAGTTTTGGGTAGCCCAACTTTAAGAGGAAGTCGGCTAGTGCAAGGCCACTTTCGAATGCATCGCGAGGGGTTTGCGACTTTGGGACCAAAAAGCTTGGTCCCTTTGTGTGTGTTGCCTGGTGTGTGGTTGTTTGTGTGGGAGCGGGTTTGTGTGTCGTTGTGGTTTGTTGTGTGTTGTGTTTGTGTTGTGTTGGGGAGTGTCGCTTTGTGGGTGCCGTGACTTGGGCAGGAGCGACCTGCTTGGTCACTGCTGCAGAAGGGGCGGGGGCTGGGCGGGTTCTGCCTCTGCGGTCCTGAGTAAACCATTGCCCTTCTGCTGATGACGGGCCAGCCTGGGGTAATTTTGTCTGTTCATTCTTGGTTTTGGGGTTCCCTGGCTGTGCCCTGGGCCTTGCGCGTTCCAGTGCAGAGAGGTATTTGGGGCAACCGCGCCAAGTTGCTCCATGACCTTTCTGGCCACAGAGGGCGCACAGGCGTTCCTCTGTGGGCACTTTGCAGGTGTAGGAGGGGTGGGGGCCTGTACATTTGGCGCAAACTTGTGTGGGGGCCTGGCATTCTCTACTATAATGCCATAGCTGCTGGCAGCGTCGGCACTGCTTGGGCTCTGGAGCAGAGTGGTGCTCTTCAACTCTGACTCTAAAGTGGGCCAAGTATTTGAGGCCGAGTATCTTCCTATTCTCCTGGGTGTCCTCCATTTCCACTAGGAACATTGGGAGGGGGTGTCTATTCCTGCCTAGTGAGTGCATTTGCACTGCCCTAATGGCCTCAAAATTCTGTTGTGCCAGTACTGATTTAATGTGTTCTCCGGTGAACGGGGCGCACAGACCTTTTATCACAAACCTAACTGTTCTAGCTTCTGGGTGTTGGAGGAGATAACACTGTGCGCCCTCATTCCTGAGGTGTTCCACCACATTATGGTAGTCACTCAGGCTGAACATTTTTAGAGCTAAGTCACCGGAGCGATTTGCGCGGTGTATTGTGTACTTGTGTGTAGGTTTGTATTTTGTGTCAAATTTGCTGGTGATTGTGTGTATGTGATTTGCCTGGCTTTTGTGGAGATACAAAGGCGCGAGATTGGCCCTATACTCCGTGTAGCTGTTTGTTTTGGGAGTGGGTGGCCTTGTGGTGACGTCAGCGTAGGTGTCCTGGATGGGTGATTGTACTGGAGGTGGTGGTGTAGGAAGCACGATTTCAGAGTCTGGTGTATGTGTGGGTGTTTTTGTGTTGTTTGTGTTTGTGTCATCTTCCAGTGTTTGTTGTGGCTTGTCTCCTGTGTCAGTGTTAGGTGTGTTTGTTTTTGGCGTGTCTGTGATTGGTGTATTTGATGTGCTTGAGATGTTCAGTGTGCTTGGTGTACTGGGCGTGTTTGGTGTGCTTGGTGTGTTTGTGTTTGTGGTTTGTTTTGGTGTGTCTGTGTTTTGTGTGTGTGTGCTAGGTGTGCTTGTGTTGTCAGTGTTTGTGTTTAGTGTTGGCATGTTTGTATCTGAAGTGGTTGGTGTGTTTGTTTGTGGTGGTGGTGGTGTAGTCTTTTTATGTGAGCGTGTGTGTGGTCTTTTTGGTGTTGTTGGGGTGGTGTGTTTGAGTGTTTTTGTTTTGGTGGTGATAAGTGTGGTGGCTCTGATCGGCTTATTTGGTTTGGAGAGGGACGAGGGAGAGAGCGTGAGAGTTTTGCCTACTTTACCCATGTCTCCGATTACCTGGGGTTCCCTGAATGAGTGTGAAGTGAGAGTTTAGTTTAAGTGTTAAAATGAGGGACGGTCTTATTTATTTCGCCTGCTTCGGTCTTTAAAAAGACAGATAGCAGGTAGGTTACAACTTGGTCTAGCTCTTGTGAAGTGCCTTAAGGGCAGTTAGCTTAAGATTTACCTAGGAAGAGGAAGAGAGAAGAGAGTAAAAGTCTAGTGGGGGGCCTAACCGGGGAGCTTAAAAACTAATAGAAAAAGAGGAAAATAGCGATAGATGGAGAGAAAGAGGCAGCTAGCGAGTGCTAAAAAGCGTGGCTAGCAGAGGACCTGAACCGGTTAAGGCGCCTTGGTACCAGTCAGGGACTGTTGGCTGCGGCCATGCTATCCCTCGTCTATCCTGCTTTGGTTATAATTACCTGTCTTGTAGCGTCGTTGAAGCTGCCGGCAAGCGGGAGTTGCAGCGGTGATCCCCGGGCGACTTAGAGCGCGAGTGGCGGTCTGCGCACTGCGTTTTCTGAAGTTCGCTCGGATTCCCTGCTTCTCGCTTTACCAAAGCTTGTAGGGCTCTTCAAAGCAGCTGCAGACGATCTCCTGCTTGCCTGAGTGAAAGGACTAGTATATGTACTGTCCGCTAGTACGGACCGAGCAGAAAACACCAAGTGTAATCTGGAGGTGGTTCAACGCTCCGTTTGGCATTTTCGCCCGGACAAAGCCACGCTATTCGCCGTTCTCCACATCGGACAACAAGCCAGCGTTCGCCGCCAATATCGCCTACTCAGCGCCGATCAGTGACAGAAGGCAGCCAGGCTATTTCTGCCGATAAAAGCCTTCTCACTGACACAGGTTTGATATTCTAGCTTGATAACAGGGCAGAGCGACAAGACCTAGCCAACAGTTTACATAAACTGGTACCTAGGCGCCCATTGCTGGGTTCGGTCCACTGTCGCTCGGGCTTATTAGCACCCTTTATCAGCTCTTTTCTCTACAACTGTTATTCTTCTTTCATCTTTGCTATTAGTTTTTAAGCTTCCCTTGTACACACCCAACGGACTTAACTTTTACTAAGACTCGACCATACTTTTCCTTCTACTGACTCTTCACGGTTCCAATGGGGAAGTGTGGAAAGCCAGTGGTATATTCTCCTACGGAGACGGCTCCACCGGGCAGGGTTGTTGCCAGAAACCTCATGGCTGAGGTCGGTGGTGCCAGATCCCATACTCCCTCACCTGCACCCTCTTCTTCCTCCCTCTCTTCCCCATCCACACCCTCTGCAACGTTTTCATCCCCTGATGAACCATTGCCAACTAGGCCTGCTCCCATCATGAAAATAAGTTCCGTTTCTCTCACTCCTCTCCAACCTAGCACACCCAACCAGTCAGTTGCCTTAACTTCTCACACTTCCGACCTACCTACCTCTCTTCCAACTTCCTTACCTGACTCACAAATCCCCTCCACTTCCAAACTTCTTCCAAACGCAAGCCCTCTTCTAGAAGGCTTCGAGCAGAGAGCTGCTGACCGTAAGTCCCGTTTGAGGGCAACAACCCAATCTCCTTCCCCACCTCCTGACAACCCCTCTTCCATCGCACCTGAGGCAGAACCCGGACATTCTGGAACCGACAGGGCTGTCTTGCCACCCTGGATCTTTGTTGCACTGGAACAGAGTTGGCTTGATGACCTGCTCGGGGAGTTTGCCCGGACGTATGCCCCTAACAATCTTCTTCGCACCAGTGAAAAGAACTCCGGAGTCCAAATGGTACGGGCCTCGTCTCGTGAGGAATACCGTAATCTACGGATTTTCCTCACGAACAAGAACGTAAGTATCTGGTCGGCCTCCGGGTTTGACACTGACACATCCCCCAACTCATCCCCTATCCCCTTTAACCCTCTCCCATTTCAACCAAATCCTGAAGCTTCTACTATCTCCTCGGTTCCTACACCTTCACATCCATCCTCCATCTGCCAAGAACAAATCCTCTCCACATCCCCAAATCCTACTCCACCCCCACCAAACCCTATTCCTTCCACTTCCTCTAACTCCACTCAACCACCTCCCACATCCAAAGTCCTTCCTACCCCTAACCTCTCAGTTTCTGTTTCTGCAAATCCTACCCAACCAGCTACCACTTCCCAAGTACTACCCACCCCTAATGTTCCTTCTACACACTCACTACATCAATCACACATCCCATTGCCCCCCTCTTCCTCCTCCACCAACCCCAACGCTCGACTCAATTCCAGTTCATCTCTTCCTCTCTTAACAAATCAACCTTCCACCTCTACAGCCCAC
The DNA here is from genome assembly GCA_030765045.1 of Tenodera sinensis. Classification (NCBI taxonomy): domain Eukaryota; kingdom Metazoa; phylum Arthropoda; class Insecta; order Mantodea; family Mantidae; genus Tenodera; species Tenodera sinensis. The sequence continues at coordinate 202,650,212 of CM060964.1, read as the reverse complement.
GTCTCCATCCACAGCTCACAAACCCCATCCACCTCTCAAACCCCTACAAACCAATCATCCTTCCAGTCCTATGCTGAAAAAGCAGCTCAGGCGGCACCAATATATGTGGCAAGAGGACAGGAAAATTTCCCTGCTCTTGTGGACATCTTTGACACCAGGTGGCCACAACTTAAGGACTATACAGTTCAGGTAGCACCAGTTTCTGGAGACCTGATGATACGCACCTCTTCCATGGAAGGCTACAATAACTGGTGCAAACTTCTGAGAGAAAAGAGCTGGGACTTCTCCTTGGCACAGAGAGATCAAGACCGGTCTTATCGACTGGTAGTCAAACAGCTACCCTTGAACCATGCTGAGAGCATGTTAGCTACGGAGCTGCAACGTACTGGTATACACCCTCTGAGAGTGGTCCAGCTCCGAAGACTTGCCAGAGACCGTCCTCTCCTCCCCATCTACCTAGTGGAGGTCAAGACCACTGAGGAAAGGGAACGGCTCCTCAAAATTACCCATGCATGCCATTGCAGGGTAAGAGTAGAGGACTACCAGCCTCCTCCCACAATCCAACAATGTGGCAGGTGCCAACGTCTGGGTCATTCTGAACGTGGATGCACTGCCTCCAGGCCTGTGTGCTCAAAGTGTGCCCAGCACCACGAGTCACGACTCTGCCAGCGTCCTTTAGAACTTAGGAAGTGCTCGCTGTGCCTCCAAGTGGGTCATGGGGCACGTTACAAAGCCTGTCCTGAGTACAGACAACAGTTGGAGCGACTCCGGTCGGGTAACTCATATAGATCTTCCCGACCTGGAGTAACACAAAGCTTCCAACAATTGCGTGCCCCATCTAATGTGACCGAGACTTTTGCTGCTCAGAGGCAAACACAACCACCCCTAAACCCATACAGCCCCAACAGGACCTATTCACAAACCTCAGGACACCCTTCCCTATCTTCACAAACCCACATCCCCTCTCTTCTAAACAACTACCCTCAACAACACCAAATGCGCCCCCCACTTAACCATTCCCCTATGCATTGGTCTGAAGTACCCCAAACCCTATATAACATTGCATCCAGAATTCCTCAGAATCCACTACACATCCCACAATTTCTACATACTCACTCAAAATTTTTCGCAATGCTTTCCAATCCACAACATTTCTTCCAATAATGGCTGACCAAATTACTAAACTACTGACATGGAATGCCTATGGAATACTCAGACGCAAGACTGAACTACTTGACTTCGTCACAACACACAAGATCGACATTATCTTAATACAAGAAACACGTTTAGCTATAAATACGCGCTTTAACATTCCCAACTTCAAAATTTATCGTTCCGACAGAAATAGATTCGGCGGCGGCACTGCTGTAATTATTAAAAACACTATAGAACACGAACTTGCCCCTTTGCCAACTTTAAACTCACTTGAAGCCACTGGTATCTTTGTCAAAATTAACAACACCAGAACACTACTTATTTCGGCTTACAATCCACCTGGCGATCTAGACACCGATGATCTAGATGCCTTATTAAATCTTAATCACACTATCATTATTGCCGGAGACCTTAATGCTAAACACCAACTCTGGAATTCTCGCACTTCTAATACAGCCGGACACACTCTCCTTAATCACGAAAATCGCTCTGACTACCTCATTTATGCCCCCACAGAATACACCTTCATTCCCAACAACGCACAACACTTACCCGATATATTAGACATTGCCATTACTCGCGGACTAAATTCCCGACTAAAAATGAACTCCATCAACGACCTCTCTTCTGACCCTCTTCCGGTTATCCTCACTCTCGAAGGATCCTTAACTCCGGTAGTCGAAACTCCCAGACGCAATTATAACAAAGCAGACTGGCAAGCTTTTCACAACATACTTAACACTGAAATCTCACACACTCCTCTTTTAACAGTTACAGACCTCAATAAGGCTGTCGAACAACTACAGACTAACATACAGTTTGCTACAATGACAGCTGTACCTCTACACATCCCCTCATACAAAGCTACACACTTGCCTTCCGACATCAAAGGACTTACTACCGCCAGAAATCGTGCTCGAAGAAAATGGCAACAAACAAGGCAACCATTAGACCGCGAGAAACTACTATTTATTCAAAACAATATACGTGAACGTACTACTGAGTATATATCCAAACAATGGGCTGATACCCTATCTGGTTTGGATGCTGATCATGCGTCTGTTTGGCGTATTTCCAAATACTTAACCCGCGAGAAAACTACTATTCCACCTCTTCGCGTACAACAACAAGTTGCCACTACCGATCGCGAAAAAGCAGAAATGCTGGCAGATGCCTTGGAGGAAACTCTTACTCCAAATCTAGAACCCTCTAATAGGGAATTTATCTTAGAAACTGCATTTGTTACGCGGGAACTCAAAAACAGACCCACACATAACAAAATTCGTAAAACGTGTGCCTCTGAAATTCAATGGATTATTAGGCATTTACCTAATAAGAAAGCACCGGGCCCGGATGATATTCCAAACATAGTCTTAAAAAACCTCCCAGCCCGGGCTCTTCAGAGACTCACTGAAATATTCAATTTCGCACTAGAATCCGGCTACTTCCCCGATACTTGGAAACTTGCAAAAATTCTGCATTTTCCCAAGAAACACAAAGATTTATCCAACCCTCAAAATTACAGACCCATAAGTTTGCTTAGCACTCTAAGCAAACTTTTTGAACGCATCATTTTGAAAAGACTAAATGCCCACCTCCACAAACACAACATTATCATTCCTGAACAATTCGGATTTCGCGCTAAACATTCCACCACACTTCAACTTCTTCGCAAAACCGAAAACATTACTAGAGCATTTAATTTTAAACAATCTACAGGCGCTGTCCTATTGGACATTGAACGTGCCTTCGACCGTGTCTGGCACGAAGGACTTTTGCGTAAACTTCAAAACATAAATGTGTCGGACACTATGGTAAAACTTATTGCCAACTACTTAAATAATCGCAAATTTGTGTCTTCAATAAACGGAGCTACCTCTAATTCGCACATTATAAGAGCGGGAGTACCCCAGGGTAGTTTACTCGGGCCTTCATTATTCAACATTTACATAAATGACATACCGAAGGTCCCAAATATTAATCTATATCTTTATGCGGACGATACTTCCTTAACTACTCAGTCCCGCAGCATTTCCCTCGTGAGAACGAGACTGCAAAATGCACTTACTACTCTGGAACCATGGCTCCAAAAATGGCGAATAAAAGTAAATAGTCAGAAATGCCAAGCCATTATCTTCACGAGGAAAATAAAACATAGATACCCAGCACATTCTCTGGCACCCCTACAACTATTCAACAGTGACATCCCCTGGACTGACCAAGTATTGTACCTGGGAGTAATAATGGACCAGGGACTTACTTGGAAACCTCACATTACACGAACACGACACAAAGCACAAGGCCAACTCCGCAACCTCTACCCCCTCATCAACCTTAATAGTGCACTAAGCCCTAAACTTGGACTCACACTATATAAAACACTTATTAGACCCATACTCACATACGCCGCCCCCGTATGGGGATACGCTGCTACTACACACATTAAAACACTCATTCGTTTTCAAAACAAAATACTCCGAGTCATTGCAAAGGTTCCTGCTTTTGCTCCGGCTTGGAAACTCCATGATGAACTCAAGATACTCAATCTTGAGGAATTCATCAAAAAGCTTGCCGCCGACTTGTATGACCGAACAAAAACTAATCACAATGAACTCGTACAATCCATAGGCAATTATGAAACAGACCCCCTTGGACATAAACGACCACTTCATCTCTTCGACAGATCCATAACTAACCCCAATCCAGCCATTGATGTAGCCATACACTTATTTAACACTTTTAAACCTCCTTAACTTCTCTGTTTCAGCTCCACAGCTGCCAACTGCATCACTAATCATCTTACTTCAACAATTGACCATCCCTCCAATTCTCCTTATTTCCTGTTAGCCCTCAAAGTCCCTATGTTTCAGGGCGGACCGGGGGGTTAGAGGGCCCCCCCACCTGTAAGGAATATGACCTGGCTATGGATCCGGACATGATTTTTGGAAAGTGCGTCTCCTAACACTGCCTTTTAAAAACACAGCTTGCATGACTACAGCTTATCACATTGCATGGCATGTTAACTTCACCACACACCCGCCCAACCACTGAATCGCGTAATACACTCTATATTTGCCTCTATCCTTCAGTGTCCGTCAGTCTGTCCCTATGGCTTCGGTAGCCATACCAACAATGTCCAGTCTGTCAAGTTCCCCCTATACAAACGTTACACTGTCTGTCTGTTAGTCCTACTAACAAACTCATTCACTCACTTCCCGATGGTGCTACTCAGACCTATGGTATGAGTATCACCCGGCACAACACATACACGATGCATGTATTGCATGCTAGCACATACGCCACACTGCCGGGGTGCTACGCGGAACCCGAACACACACTTATTACTACACTAGCACCCTGTCCCCCTGCTTGTGCATGAGCATGTGTTTTTTTTAAAAAAAAAAAAGCTCCGTTTGGCGGAGAGATCGTTTGCAGCTGCTTTGAAGAGCCCTCCAAGCTTGCTTAAAAGCGTGAAGAAGGGATTCCGAGTGATCTTCCAGTCCAGCGAGCGTAGTGCGCAGGCCGCCACTCACGCTCCCAGACGCCCGGCGATTGCAGCCTCAGTTCCCGCCAGCTAGAACCCGCCTGTGCAGGCACACTAACAGCTTAGCTGGGTAGAAGTAAGAGTCTGTAGCCAACAGTCACCTGACTGGAATCTAGGCGCCTTAGGGCAGGACCTCTGTACTTCGGGCTTTTTAGCGCCCACTAACTGCTCTTTCTCTTCTACTCAACTATTTTCCTCTTTACTATCTAGTTTTTAAGCTCCCCGTTAGGTCCCCTCTAGGCTTTTATTTCTTCTTCTTTTCCGAAACTCTTCCGAGGTCAAGTTAGGAATTGTTAGGGCACAAAGTTTATTTATATACTGTTCTCCACTCTATAACTTCCATCTCTCCATCCCAGTATGACCAAGTCCAAGAAGTCCTCAGTGAAGCGATCTCCTGGCGAGATGCGCACGACCCGTGGAAGGGTCACTAAGCGACAATTGGACGTTGGTGGCCCCTCAGCCTCTGAATCCCCCCCACCTATCCCCATCCCTACTTCCCACCCAGTGACACCGACCGTGATCCCCCCAGTCGCAGCCCAGGCGGTAAACGGCCCTGCCGCGACGCCTGAGCTCGGCCGGACTCCCACACCGAATCCGTCTGCCCTGAATACCCCCCTCCCTAGATCCCGCTCCTCTTCCGCCGCGTCAGTCCCCTCTCTGCCCCCTACTCCGCCTCCTCTCGTCTCCCCTCCTGGCTCTAACCACTCCACACCACCACCTCAGTCAAACCAACAACCTGCTCCCTTGGCCCCTTCCGTAAGCCCCGTAGCCGGCCCCTCCTACAGACCAGACCCGGTTGCGGTTCCTGCCCCTACTGCCCCCCTCCAAGCACCCAGGATGCAAGCGCCAATCTACGTCTCTAAACACCACGTCACGCTGTTTCAGACCCTGCAAGAGTTTGACTCCCAATATGCCAATGAAGGCTACACAGTGACCAGGGACCCGCTGTCGCGGGACTTCCTGGTGCGCATGTCGTCCCCCGTGGACTATGCACACATGTGTGCCTTTCTGCGGCAGAAGGGACTCAACATTCAGCTCACGAGGCAGCAGGACGAGCAGCAATCCTTCCGTGCCGTGATAAAGCACGTTTACTATGATGGGGCGGAGGAGGCCATTAAGGCTGAGTTGCGTGCCGCGCACTTTTCAGTGCTGCGTGTAACGCAACTTAGGCGTTATGACCAGGCCAGAACACTTCTTCCGTTCTATCTGGTGGACCTGGCGACGGCGGACGACCTGGACCGACTAAGGCAGGTCGAATGTATACTCCACTTTCGAGTGAAGGTGGAGATGTACAGGCGACCGGTCATACCGGTCCAGTGTAGTAAGTGCCAACAGCTCAGGCACGCAGAGGCGAGGTGCTCGGCCGCGGTTAGGGTGTGCTCCAAGTGCACCGGTGACCACGATTCTCGTGGCTGCGATGTTCCGCCCCCCCTGAGAACGTGCGCGCTATGCCTGCGCCAGGGCCACGGGGCCAGGTACCGGGTTGGCCCCGAATACCAGCGTCATGTGGCGGCGGCACGTACCCTCCAGGGGACTGGTAGACACGCGGCTGTGGGAGCTGGAAGCCGGGCGCGGGGAGTATTGCCCGAGCGGGCTCCACCAGTGCCAAGTGTGGCTGAGGTTGTGGCACAAGCTACGGTCGCTGAGGAACCGTCAAGTTCCAGGACTCCCCGCCAGCCCCGTGGAGTGCCGCGCATGGCACGGAAGAACCGGCCAGATCAACAGAGACGACCCCGAGAGACCCGAGACCCACGACTACACCACCAGAGGCAAATGTACCGGCGCGTCCTTAGCACCGGCATGGAAGACGGCGACCTGAGGGAGACAGCGGGGCACATCTTCGGGTTGCTGATGGAAGCGGAATTGTCGGAGGTCCGCTCCATACTAGCGTCGTATAGAGACTTCTTCCAGCTGCTGGTGACACCTGGTTTCATCTAAGTATCAAGATGGCCTATAAAAACTATTTAAACATCATGACATGGAACGCTAGGGGACTTAGACGCAAAAAGACAGAGTGCAAGGAATTCCTCTCCCGTAACAATATTCATATAGCCCTTATCACAGAAACTCTCCTCAAAGACAACCATAGATTCAACATCCCCGGATACACGACACACCGAACAGACAGAGACGGGTGCGGGGGTGGCACCGCGGTCATTATTAAACACGATATACAACACGACTTGGCCCCCCTGCGCAACTCCAAAATTTGGAACCCACCAGCGTACTAATTACACTCGACAACAACAAAGTGCTCATAACGGCGGCCTATGCCCCCCCCAGGTACTTTAATAACATCCGATATAACGGACTTAACGCAGCAGCACAATAGGGCCCTAATTGCCGGTGATCTCAATGCGAAACACCAAATTTGGGGATGAAACGAGACAAATAAAGAGGGACGAGCTTTATTACACCTCGAAAACAACTCGGACCTCTTAATCCATTCTCCAGAGGAACATACTTACGTTCCATATTGCAGGACACAAAGATCTGACGTGCTAGACCTAGCCCTGTCCAAAAACATAACACGCAGAACACATCTCAAAGTTATGAATGAGCTGTCATCCGACCATCTGCCCCTCATAATTACACTAGAGGGCAATGCAGCTCTAATCCCGCCAATTATACGCCCAAACTATAACAGAGCGAACTGGGACAAATTTGCAGACACTGTAAGCAAAAACTTGCCCACTGTCCCATTAAACACTAACGAAAGCACCAACGAAGCGGTCATCCAATTGGAAAAGGCCATAAAAATAGCCACAGCTGCCTCTGTGCCTATGAGCCGGCCTAGGCAACATCAATCTAAACTCCCACAAGACATAACCTCTCTAACAGCCGAAAGGAACAGAGCCAGACGCAAATGGCAAAAAACGCGGCACTTAACACACCTCGAGTACGTTAAACACCTAAATAGCATAGTAAGCGAAAGGATCGCAAATCACGTCTCGAGGCAATGGCAGAACACACTGGAGAATCTCGATTATGAACGAGACTCAGTGTGGAAAGTAGCTCGCTGCCTAACACGCGATAAAGTGCAAATCCCTCCACTCCATACAAATCAAAACATAGCGACCACCGATAAAGAAAAAGCAAATGCACTCGCGGACGCACTTCAAGAAACATTAACCCCAAACACCACCCCCTCTTGCCCACAATTCACCGCCGAAACCGAAGAAGAAACGCGCGAATATAAAGACCAAATAACTCACAATAAAATAAGAAAAACATGTCCCAGCGAAATCAAATGGCTCATTAAACATTTACCGAAACGAAAGGCCCCTGGGCCAGACAGCATCCCGGCTGTAGCCTTATCCAACCTACCCGAAGATGCCATCAAACTACTATCCAAAATCTTCAATTATGTGCTAGAGAAAGGGTACTACCCTGACAGATGGAAGTCAGCTATAGTCGTACACTTTCCCAAGAAGGTCAAAGACCTCTCGAACCCACAGAGCTACAGACCAATTAGTCTACTAAGCATTCTGGGAAAACTACTCGAAAAACTAATACTAAACCGCCTAAATGCACAACTTATCAAACAAAACATAACTATAAATGAACAATTCGGATTCCGCGCTCGCCATTCCACAACCCTCCAACTACTGAGAGCCACTGAACACATTACGCATGGGTTCAACTTCCGAAAATCGACAGGCGCACTGCTACTTGATGTAGAACGCGCGTTCGACAGAGTTTGGCACGCGGGCCTGCTCAAGAAGCTCAAAACACTAAATATACACGACTCTCTAATTAAACTAATCGCAAACTATCTACACAATCGGACATTCCAGTCCAGAGTTAACAACCACCTCTCTTCACCCCGCCCTATAAAAGCGGGAGTCCCACAAGGAAGTATATTGGGGCCGATTATCTTTAATATAACAATGAACGATATCCCGAAAACACACAACACGAACTTATTCATCTATGCAGATGACACGGCAATCGTAGCGCAATCGGGGAAAGTCGAGTTCATACACAGGAGGCTACAAAACGCCCTTAACGAGCTACAGGATTGGTTCACCAAATGGCGAATTAAGGTGAATGCCAAGAAAACGCAGGCTATCATATTCACCAAAAGAGTCAACCATAGACTAGGAAAACACCAGCTTCCACCACTCACCATATTTGGAGAGAACATTGAGTGGAAAAACACAGTCACCTGGTTAGGGCTTAAAATGGACCAGGGACTCACATGGAAGCAGCATATATTCCAAATAAGGGGAAAAGCGAACGCTCAATTAGGTAAACTATATCTCCTTATAAACATGAACTCGCATCTAAAACTCAAAATGGGACTAACATTATATAAGACGCTTATCCGCCCTATACTCACTTACGCTGCTCCGGTTTGGGGATATGCCGCAAGAACACATATTATGCGCCTACAAAGGCTACAAAATAAAATACTGCGAATGGTAGCAAAAGTGCCCTACACGGCACCAGCGGACTTACTACACGACGAATTAAAAATGCACACGATAGAGCAATTCATTAAAAAGCTCTCACACGATACGTATAAACACTTGCATAAACATCACAACCCGTTAGTAACGAACCTCGGTAACTATACTATGGGAATTTATAAACACGCTAGACCGCTAGCGCTTTTCGACAGAAATTTAACTTCAAATAACACGGAAGTAGAAGTAGAGGAATTCTTGAACAACCTACTACACGACTAAATGAAACTTAGACAGAGGACTGTTCCCTCTCACCACACAGCTAAACCTTCCTTATTCCATGTTTCAGACCCCAGCCTGCCACAGAGCCCTACAAGCCCTCGGCGATGCCGAGGCGGACCGGGAGAACTAGGGCCTCCCACCAGTGTCCTACGTGCGCGGTGAAAGCGGGCCACCGTATGATGGAGTAGGACACTCCGACGACACGGCGAGACCAGGACAAACGCTTATACAAGACCTGCCTGCCTAGGGCAGACAAGAAGAAATCTAGCACGATAACATTTATATTAAGCATGCGTAAAAATCACACATCATTAGCTGATTCTAATGACTTGCAGGTACATACCTGTGCAACACTAGACATAAGCCTAAATATTGCACGAAAATATCCTTTTACTCTGACACTAACATTAGCTTATCTCACAACGACATGCAGGCTTTCACCTGTGCATCACTAGATACAAGCTCAAATATTGCACGATTAACTTCAGTTACACTAACTCTAACATTAGCAAATATCATAACGACTGGCAGGTAAACACCTGTGAAACACTAGATATAAGCTGAAACATTGCACGAATAACCTCAGGTATGCTAACACTAAAATTAGCAGAAAGTATAACGACTGGCAGGTAAATACCTGTGCAACCCTAGAATTAAGCAACACACAAATTACATCTTGACTAACAGGCCTTTGCCTGTGCAACCTAATCATAAGTAAGCGTAACTGCGTCTAATATCAACACAAATTTAACAATGCATTTTATCTCTCTTGGTCATGTCCAGGTTTCATGGGCATTACCAAAAAGCAACATTTGACTCGCTCGCATGAAATTCATGCCAGCTTAAAGCATTCAATTACTAACCGGGGTGCTATGCGGGACCCGACTAATGCACGATGATGCACGAAACCTTTAGCATTTTACGAACTAACACGTGGAGGGGTTTTTTAGTGAGTAACCCTCCCCCTTCAGGACGCAGGGACCCTCACACTGTTGGCCTCAGCATGTCGGCCTCCGCCTGTAACGGGTTTTTCCCCTCCACGGTTAAAAAAAAAAAAAAAAACCGCTCCGTTTGAATCTGTGTTTTCTGAGCCGGTCGATCTCCATCTCCAGATGCACAATATGAGGCCCTAATAGCCTCGGCCCTGCCGCGACGCTTGAGCTCGGCCGGACTCCCACACCGAATCCGTCTGCCCTGAATACCCCCCTTCCTAGATCCCGATCCTCTTCCGCCGCGTCAGTCTCCTCTCTGCCCTCTACCCCGCCTCCTCTCGTCACCCCTCCTGGCTCTAACCACTCCACACCACCACCTCAGTCAAATGAACAACCTGCTCCCTTGGCCCCTTCCGTAAGCCCCGTAGCCGGCCCCTCCTCCAGACCAGACGCGGTTACGGTTCCTGCCCCTACTGCACCCCCCCCCCAAGCACCCAGGATGCAAGCACCAATCTACGTCTCTAAACACCACGTCACGCTGTTTCAGACCATGCAAGAGTTTGACTCCCTCTATGCCAATGAGGGCTACACAGTGACCAGGGCCCCGCTGTCGCGGGACTTCCTGGTGTGCATGTCGTCCCCCGTGGACTATGCACACATGTGTGCCTTTCTGCGGCAGAAGGGAGTCAACATCCAGCTGACGAAGCAGCAGGACGAGTAGCAATCCTTCCGTGCCGTGATTAAGCACGTTTACTATGATGGGGCGGGGGAGGCCATTAAGGCTGAGTTGCGTGCCGCGCAATTTTCAGTGCTGCGTGTCACGCAACTTAGGCGTTGCGACCAGGCCCGAACACCTCTTCCGTTCTATCTGGTGGACCTGGCGACGGCGGAAGACCTGGACCGACTAAGGCAGGTTGAATGCGTGCTCCACTTTCGAGTGAAGGTGGAGTTATACAGGCGACTGGTCATACCGGTCCAGTGTAGCAAATGCCAGCAACTCAGGCACACAGAGGCGAGGTGCTCGGTCGCGGTTAGGGTGTGCTCCAAGTGCACCGGCGACCACGATTCTCGTGGCTGTGATGTTCCGCCCCCCTGAGAACGTGCGCGCTATGCCTGCGCCAGGGCCACGGGGCCAGGTACCGGGCTTGTCCCGAATACCAGCGCCATGTGGCGGCGGCACCTAACCTTCAGGGGTCAGGTAGACACACGGTTGTGGGTTCTGGAAGCCGGGCGCGGGGAGTAATGCCCGAGCGGGCTCCACCAGTGCCAAGTATGGCTGAGGTTGTGGCACAGGCTCCGGTCGCTGAGGAACGGTCAAGTTCCAGGACGCCCCGCCAGCCCCGTGGGGTGCCGCGCATGCCACGGAAGGACCGGCCAGATCTTCAGAGACGACCCAGAGACCCACGACTACACCACCAGCGACGATGTATCGGCGCGTCGCTAGCACCGGCATGGAAGACAGCGACCTGAGGGAGTCAGCGGGACACATCCTTGGGTTGCAGGTGGAAGCGGAATTGTCGGAGGTCCGCTCCATATTGGCGTCTTATAGGGACTTCTTTCAACTGCTGGTGACACCTGGTTTCATCTAAGTATCAAGATGGCCTATAAAACTATTTAAACATCATGACATGGAACGCTAGGGGACTTAGATGTAAAAAGACAGAGTTCAAGGAATTCCTCTCCCGTAATAATATTCATATTGCCCTTATCACAGAAACTCTCCTTAAAAACAACCATAGATTCAACATTCCGGGATACATGACTCACCGAACAGACAGAGACGGGCGCGGGGGTGGCACCGCGGTCATAATTAAACACGATATACAACACGACCTGACCTCCCCTGCGCAACTCCAAAATTTGGAAACCACCAGTGTACTAATTACACTCGACAACAACAAAGTGCTCATAACGGCGGCCTATGCCCCCCCCCCCAGGTACTTTAATAACATCCGATATAACGGACTTAACGCAGCAGCACAATAGGACCCTAATTGCCGGTGATCTCAATGCGAAACACCAAATTTGGGGATGCAACGACACAAATAAAGAGGGATGAGCATTATTACACCTCGAAAACAACTCGGACCTCTTAATTCACACTCCTGAGGAACATACTTACGTTCCATATTGCAGGACACACAGATCTGACGTGCTAGATCTAGCCCTGTCCAAAAACTTAACACGCAGAGCACATCTCAAAGTTATGAATGAGCTGTCATCTGACCATCTGCCCCTCATAATCACACTAGAGGGCAATGCAGCTGTAATCCCACCAATTAAACGCCCAAGCTATAACAGAGCGAACTGGGATAAATTTGCAGACACTGTGAGCAAAAACTTGCCCACTGTCCCACTAAACACTAACGAAAGCACCAACGAAGCGGTCATCCAATTGGAAAAGGCCATAAAAATAGCCACAGCTGCCTCTGTGCCTATGAGCCAGCCTAGGCAACATCAGACTAAACTCCCACAAGACATAACCTCTCTAACAGCCGAAAGGAACAGGGCCAGACGCAAATGGCAAAAAACGTGGCACTTAACAGGCCTCGAGTACGTTAAATACTTAAATAACATAGTAAGCGAAAGGGTCGCAAATCACGCCTCGAGGCAATGGCAGAACACACTGGAGAATCTCGATTATGAACGAGACTCAGTGCGGAAAGTAGCTCGCTGCCTAACACGCGATAAAGTGCAAATCCCTCCACTCCATACAAATCAAAACATAGCGACCACCGATAAAGAAAAAGCAAATGCACTCGCGGACGCGCTACAAGAAACATTAACTCCAAACATCACTCCCTCTTGCCCACAATTCACCGCCGAAACCGAGGAAGAAACGCGCGAATATAAAGACCAAATAACGCACAATAAAATAAGAAAAACATGTCCCAGCGAAATCAAATGGCTCATTAAACATTTACCGAAACGAAAGGCCCCTGGGCCAGACAGCATCCCGGCGGTAGTCTTAGCTAACCTACCCGAAGATGCTATCAAACTACTATCCAAAATCTTCAACTATGTGCTAGAGAAAGGGTACTACCCTGACAGATGGAAGTCAGCTATAGTCGTACACTTTCCCAAGAAGGGCAAAGATCTCTCGAACCCACAGAGCTACAGACCAATTAGTCTACTAAGCATTCTGGGAAAACTACTCGAAAAAGTAATACTAAAACGCCTAAATGCACAACTAATCAAACAAAACATAACTATAGACGAACAATTCGGATTCCGCGCTCGCCATTCCGCAACCCTGCAACTACTGAGAGCCACAGAACACATCAGGCATGGGTTTAACTTCCAAAAATCGACAGGCGCACTCCTACTTGATGTAGAACGGGCGTTCGACAAAGTTTGGCACGCGGGCCTGCTCAAGAAGCTCAAAACACTTAATATACACGACTCTCTAATTAAACTAATCGCAAACTATCTACACAATCGGACATTCCAGTCCAGAGTTAACAACCACCTCTCTTCCCCCCGCCCTATAAAAGCGGGAGTCCCACAAGGAAGTATATTGGGGCCGATTATCTTTAATATAACAATGAACGATATCCCGAAAACACACAACATGAACTTATTCATCTACGCAGATGACACGGCAATTGTAGCGCAATCGGGGAAAGTCGAGTTCATACACAGGAGGCTACAAAACGCCCTTAACGAGCTACAGGATTGGTTCAGCAAATGGCGAATTAAGGTGAATGCCAAGAAAACGCAGTCTATCATATTCACCAAAAGAATCAACCATAGACTAGGAAAACACCAGCTTCCACCACTCACTATATTTGGAGAGAACATTGAGTGGAAAAACACAGTCACCTGGTTGGGGTTTAAAATGGACCAGGGACTCACATGGGAGCAGCATATACTCCAAATAAGGGGAAAAGCGAACGCTCAATTAGGCAAACTCTATCCCCTTATAAACATGAACTCGCAACTAAAACTCAAAATGGGACTAACATTATACAGACGCTTATCCGCCCTATACTCACATACGCTGCTCCGGTTTGGGGTTATGCCGCAAAAACATATTATGCGCCTACAAAGACTTCAAAACAAAATACTACGACTGATAGCAAAAGTGCCTTACACTGCACCAGCGGACTTATTACACGACGAACTAAAAATGCACACGATAGAGCAATTCATTAAAAAGCTATCACACGATACGTATAAACACTTGCACAAACAGCACAACCCTTTAGTAATGAACCTAGGCAACTATACTATGGAAATTTATAAACACGCTAGACCGCTAGCGCTTTTCGACAGAAATCTAACTCCAAATAACACGGAAGTAGAGGAATTCTTGAACAACCTGCTACACGACTAAATTAAACATTGACAGAGGACTGTTCCCTTCTCACCACACAACTAAACCTTCCTTATTCCCTGTTTCAGACCGCGGCCTGCCACAGAGCCCTACAAGCCCTCGGCGACTGCCGAGGTGGACCGGGAGAACTACGGTCTCCCACCAGTGTTCTACGTGCGCGGTGAAAGCGGGCCACCGTATGATGGAGTAGGACACTCCGACGACCAGACCAAAATCCAGGATACACGCACACACGACAAGACCTGCCTGTCTCGGGCAGACGAAGTAGAAATCTAGCACGATAGCATTCACATTAAGCATGTGTAAAAATCACTGACCATTAGCTGATTCTAACGACTTGCAGGTACATACCTGTGCAACACTAGACATAAGCCTAAATATTGCACGAAAAACATATTTTGTACTCTAACACTAACATTACCTTATTTCATAACGACTTGCAGGTTTCACCTGTGAATCGCCAGATATAAGCTCAAATATTGCACGAATAACTTCAGTTACACTAACTCTAACATTAGCAGATATCATAACGACTGGCAGGTAAATACCTGTGTAACACTAGATATAAGCTCAAATATTGCACGAATAACCTCTGGTATGCTAACACTAACATTAGCAGATATCATAACGACTTGCAGGTAAATACCTGTGCAACCCTAGACGTAAGTATTGCAGAAATTACACCATGTTACGCTAACACTAACATTAGCACGTAGCATAACGACTAACAGGCCCATGCCTGTGCAACCTTAATCATAAGTAAGCACAAATTGCGTCTCATATTAACACCAAGTTAACAACTCATGTAACTCTCTTGGTCATGTCCAGGTTTCATGGGCATTACCAAAAAGCAACATCTGACTCGCTCGCATGTACTTCATGCCAGCTTAAAGCTTTCAATTACTAACCGGGGTACTATGCGGGACCCGACTAACGCACGATGATGCACGAAAACATTAGCATTGTACGAACTAACACGTGGAGGGGTTTTTTTAGTGAGTAACCCTCCCCCTTCAGGGCGCAGGGACCCTCACGCTGTTGGCCTCAGCATGTCGGCCTCCGCCTGTAATGGGGTTTTCCCCTCCACGGTATAAAAAAAAAAAAAAAAAATAATAAAAAAAAAAAAAAACTAATAGCCTAGTTATCGACGGGCCCTTAAACCCTATACCAGGCATGGGCAAAATGAATGACAGGAGTGCAATTGAGTGTTTACCTTCTCCACTTACCCCATCCCTAAGTACAGGCTTGTATTTTCCGATTCTGTTTGTTTACGAATACACACGGCTTTACAAACAAGTTAAGCTTCTAGGCGTGCAGTGGCGGAAGCAAATAGAAATATGATGTATTGGGTTTGAGATTTCGTGATTGTGATTGCGTTACGTATATTTTCTTTTCTTACAGCAAACGCAATGCTCTATTTTTACTGGGAACACAAAAGTACTTATGTTCCTATTCGGCTTCGAAGTAACTTTACCTCGTTATGCGACATGATTCAACCACTGACACAATTTGAAGGACTGGCCGCTGTCGCTAACAGGTCTGGATGGACCTGCATTCACGGACTGGAGCAATTCCTGTCGGGTAGCAAAGCAAAGCAAAAAGGTTATTTGGGCATGTTTTGCAACATGCCCTGGCTGTTATAGGGACTATCCCTCTTCAGCCGCGTTTTGAGGTTTTTGTTTTGTTACGGGGCGGAGGGGTCTTTCATGAGTGCCTTTTATGTATTCGTGGTGTGGCTGTGTGGATTGGTATGTGAGTTCATCCCTATATGTGTGGCGGTGGCTTGTACCCTCTGAGAAGACCGAGACTTTGTTCAATTGTGTAGTTTTGTGTGTGTGTTGCTGCAACAGCTCATATGTGTAGCTTTTGTCTGTGTTGTATGTCTATGTTTGTGTAATGGTGTATTTGTACGTGTGTTTTTGATTAAGTGTTATCGCCAATGAAGATGGCCAGCTGGTTGCCGACTCTTGTCGTGTTGACCTGTCGGGTTTGAAAAAGATTTGCATTTACTAGCCTTGAAGCTCGTCGTCGGTCCCTCTCAGTCCTGGTCATTTTCCGACAGAAATTTTGACGTCGTGTTTTGTGGCCTAGTGTATTGCACCACTGCTTGTAGACCCATTTGAACACACCAACAAATCCGGACACTTCACTTAACTATGGCCATGAGTACGGCCAAGAACAATTGCCCCTGTTTGCCACTGTCACATCTTCATATTTCCCCATGTTGCACTGCAATACATGCTTGACACACCACGTCTACGACCCCCTGATCATGTAGCGACAGTGGGCGTGCAATTAACCACATAACTCAAGGATTCAATCACAGCACCATCCGTCGTGTCGGGTCGCAAAGATTCATCGCTGATTTCCACAAAGGATGACTTATTTTTGTCCGGTGATATATATAATTTATTTGCTTGCTTCCCTGTCTTCCGGCCTGCGTTCCTGCTTGCTTGCCTATTTGCCTGCTTGCCTACCTGGCTGCTTGCTTGCCTCCTTGCTTGCTTGTCTGCGTGCTTGCTTGCTTACCAGCCTGCGCGATTGCCTGCGTACTTGCTTGCCTGCTTGCCTGCCTGCCCGCTTGCTTGCTCGCCCGACTGCCCGCCTGCTCGCCTGCCCACCCGCCTGCATGCCTACCTGCCCGCCTGCCTGCCCGACCGCCTAACTACCCTTTCACCAGCCCGTCCGCCCGCCTGCCCGCCTGCCTAGCCGGCCGCCTGTCCGCCTGCCAGCCCGCCTCCCTGCCTGCCTGCTTGCCCGCCCGCCTGCCCACGCGCCTGCCTGCCCATCTTCCCCCCTACCTGGCTGCCCGCCTACCTAACCGCCTGTCTTCCTGCCCGCCCGCCTACCTGCCTGCCAGGCAACAGGCAATTGGCAACCATAGTATAGCGAAATTGCAAGCTCTCACAAGGTGTTATAAAAGCGTACCACACTAGTATTGCTGAAGCGATAATGGGATATGGTGCAAGCACATGGGCTCATCGGTTGAAAATTAAGAGGAACATAACTAAAGTACGGCCACGATGGTGTTATTAGTATTGATGGGAATCTGGCCGATAGACTTAGCAATTAGATTAAGGGGGGGGGGCAAATACTGGAGGAAGAAAAATCCACAAGATAAGGTTATAGACGTAATAGGATTTGAATGCGAGACAAAACATCAAATTAAAACGAGACTAATAAATGAATGGCAGCTAGAATGGAATAATACAGAAAATGGAAGAAGGGTTTTTGAACTCCACCCCGACATTCAAGAACGAATGAGGATCCGCCATCTAAAACCATCTAAGGGCATAATACAACCTATTACAGGGCATGGTCCCTATGGCACTAACTATAAGAAAATAGAAAAGCTGAATCATGATATGTGTGAGGTATGTCAGGTCAAGGATACCCCGGAACATCAATTATTTGAGTGTAGTAGACATCCGGAATTGACAGACTTAAGAGAGAGCTTACAAGGGAAACGGATATGGGATGTAATAAGAGACAAAGAAGATTGTAGAATCTTGGAAGACTTTACCGAAGCAATATCTAGGAAGGCGTGGAAGGAGTATAAAGACAATATTCGAAGAAGACCCTCAAATGAACAGATAAGGATAGACATGAAGCAATACAAGTTATACCAAGGGACATAAATATAAGGTCAATGAGAGTGAGGTTACGTCAATAAGTGGCACATGGTCTAGCTATAGAAGATCTAGAAGGACATAATAATGTAGTAGGGATGTACAGGAATAGATAGGAACTATAGAGAATGGAAGACGCATTAGCTATTAATAGCTAGAAGAGGAGATTGGAAGTGGATGAAACGAATATATATATGAAAGAAGAGTCACGACGGCAGTCTATGTTATCAAAGCTAGAAAGAATTAGGTAGAAGGGGATGTATAAGAAGAAAGGAAGAAGATTTAGTTGGTGTGCATGGCCAAGAGAAGAATCATGATGTTTCCATTTGTAGGAGATTACAATCCAGTAGGGAAGACCTTTTGTTTGAGACCAAGGAGGAAAGATTAAAAGTGGATTTAGGAGGGCAAGAAGAGGATTATGAGGCGCGTATATTCTAAAGATATGACACAGGATCTAAATTTACTGGTAGAGGAAGCAAGTACATGGATTATCATTGCCGTGAAATAGAACATAAGGAGGGACAAGAATTGGCAAGAAGATATGCGGATGGGGATTATATAGTAAGTTTATATAAAATTGAAATTGTAAAGTTGTGCAAGTCAGATGCAACTAGTTAGGTTGGTGTATTATTTTGTATGTGTGTAGGTTAGGAATTTTTGCACAAATTGTGATATAAAAGATGATTATTTGATTTGTAAACTGATTGTATGTATATTGTAATTAGGGTCGGAAATAAACTTAGGAGTAGAGTTTTTTTTTTTTTTTGCCTTCCTGCCCAACTGCCCGCCCGCCTACTCGCCCGCGGCTCACCCGCTCGCTCGCTTGCCCGCCTGGCCATCCGCCCGCCTGCTCGCCAGCCCGCCCGCTCGCTGGCACGCTTGCTTGCGTGCCTGCTGGCTCGTCCGCCCATCTCTCCATTCGCCTGCCCGCCCGTCCGCTTGCCCGCCCGTCTGCCTACCCGCCTGCCACATGTGAATGGTGAATCCATAGTATTCCCCGTACCCGATGCCATAGACCATTTACAGTTACGGATACACAATAAAAATACAGAACCATAGAAATTATGCAAATTATTAGCAGAAGTATTTAAAAGAAGAAACGATTATTTAGATATAGATGAAATTTACAACCATTTCGTTAAAAGCTATGGTCCTATTACGGTTGATTATAATAAAAAATGGGCACATGGTTATGTTATATTTGGCATGATGGAGCATGTTATCAAAAAAGTACCCATTTCTGAATCGATAAAACCTATTATACCAAAAATCCCCAGACACACCTTCCAATCTCCCTTCAGAAACAAACAATATTCCTATCATACAAATTCTTATAAATCCCCTTCTGTTAATAGTGACCAAAACGTTTTAAATACCATACTGAAAAGTGCAACGTATACAACAAAAAAGAAACCTATTGGAAAGATAAGAAAAAATGTGACAAGTAAAACGCAAACCTCTAAAGCAAATCCACAACACAGAGCAGTATATACCCACAATTTTGGAACAAATTCGCAGGAGCCATCAACTTCAGGACATAATTTAACAAACTCTTCTAGTAGACTTGTGGGTAGAAATAAGTTTAATACAATTGAAGAGCATTATATATCTGTTGAAATGCGCTTCTTGAATAATTGCGATCATGATAAATTTTAAGGCAATTAATTTGACATCTTACAATGGAAATGCTTTTTAAGAACTTAACAATTGTACAAATAAACACCCAAAGAAGCTGGCTGGTTATGGTTGAACTTAAAACTCTTATTGATGAATTAAATATTGACAGTATTTGTATCCAAGTGCCATATTCCATAAACAGAAATTTAACACACATTCCAGTTTTGGCCAGGGTGATATGTGGAGGGAAAAATGCCATGACAGCGGTGATTATTGCAAATCAACATCTTCAAGTGTTCATATAAGGCAATTCTCTGATCTGCATGGAAATTACATAGAAATTTCACATGAAAATGGTTGTTTCATTTCAGAAAATTATTATTTTCAGTACAGTGAAGACACCGAACCTTATTTAAACAAAATTAGAAATATACAAAATCATTTTCGGCATCAAGAAATTCTTCACACTATGGATACAAATCACAAGTCTACTTGGTGGTTCAACAATTTTAGGGACTATAGGGGAGAAAAAATACAAGTATTAATGTTGGAACTAAATTTATATGCACAAAAAGCCAACCATTAAGTCCGCCGACTTTTGAAAACCTCTGTGGAGCAATGTCTAATATAGACATAACTTTAGGAAGTTATAAAGTAATTAATAAGATCCATGGATACAAAGTTGGGCAGGATTTCACTTCTAGCGACCACAGACTTATTTATTACAAATTACAGAATAGGTGAAGCGTTACCAGATACTAACAATAAAATGGAGCAGGAAAAAAAAAAGGTTCCACAAGCAAACTGGGCTCGGATGAAGGAAATTTTAATAAATCGGTATCATATCTTGGCTCCTCCGTAGATAAAGACGCAGATAATTTAACTAAAGCTTTAACAAATGCTATTAATAAATTTGTGCCAAATTCTAAAGCTAAGAAATTTTCGGACAGTATTTGGAACGATGCTCTAGAAACTGCAAGAAGAAATTTGAGGAAATTACGAAAGATATATGTTATCAAAAATGTATTATTGAAACTCAGATACAAAATAACTTAAATCGATACAGGCGGGCCACAGACAAGTTTAAGAAATTGTTGCATGACACCAGAAATAAGTTACGGAACAATTTCGTGGAAAGCCATCTTGGGGTATACCATATAAAACCATAATGGACAAAATTAAAAAAAAACTTGACATTTTGAACACCGTGAAAAAAGAAGATGGCAGCATGACGGCAAATTGGCAGGACATGTCACAAGATTTATTGAAAACATTATTACTGGATGGCAACATATCTTTAGATATTATGGAAAATACAGCTAAAGAATAGAAATGAATACGATTTATAATAATAATGATAATGACGATGATAATGACGATGACAATGGCAATGACGGTGACGACGACAACAAGAATAACAATAACGATAATGATAACAATAACAACAATAACAATAACAGCAGGATGATGATATGATGATGATGATGATGATTATGATGATGATGATGATGATGATGATGATGATGTGTAGGCTGAAATTGTCACTAGAATGATAAGATTACAAACCTGCGACTTTTGGCAGAAAGTATATTACTTGCTTTTAAAGTTATCTATATTTTAAATGTGAACATGAATATGGCCCGGGCCCTCTTTACCCAAGGCACTCTCATTACTTAGACTACTAGTTGCGCACAAGTGTTGTTGCTCATTGCATTGAATTTTAGCTTATTTCTGGGATACACAGTATGGAAAGTTGGAGTTAAAGTATATCTGTGATTGTGAAATTAATGGTGTAGAACTTAGGAAGTTGTGCCTGTTCATGCTAGTACTTCAAGTCTGAGTATAGAGTGAAATGGCAATGAAATTGTTAAACGACGTGAAACTATTAAGGACATTTGTTGCATTGTTGGTAACGATAGGCGTAAGCCAAAGGCGTATGCTGGGATTGTGACTTGGACTATCACTGGGCAGTGTCGGCTCGTGACCTAAACTATATCACATAAAAAGCACATGCAGCATACCTATTCCTTATATATTAAGTTGATTCTTCTGTGGTTTCTGTTGATGTATTTGTCAGTTATGTCGTCATGAAAAGGCTGCTTCCTTTCCAGGTCATTCAGAACTCCTTGTGGACGGAGATGTTGGCTAGAGATTTTAGTCTTTCTTGGGTCATAGAGCACCGCAAGTAAGTCTTTATACGCTTGAGAGCAGAAACGCTTCTCTCCACTGAAACGCTCTTTGGCGGCAGGGCTACGACGAGCGAAAAAAGTTTGTACACCTGTTGAAATATGTTACTGTTGCCTTTGACCAACTTCGATGTTTGTGTAATGGGAATATTATGCTGGTATTCTTCGTTTCCATAAAAGGTCTCAAGTTCCATTTTCAAGCGGCTTATTTTAAATAAGTTCGGATACGTTTCCTTAAGATGGGCGAGAGTATCAATGGGGAAATCAGTTGAATGATGCAGGAATCTCGAAGAATGAGCGAGAGTACAAAACTGAAGTTTTCCAAGGTCTTGGAATCTAATCGTAATTTGTGCCTGGATCAAATCCAATATTTCAAAATATAACACTTTTTACTTCTGGAAAAGTTCATCTTGGGACAGTTTAGCATATTTTCGCTTGGAAATTCCCCCCCCCCCCTGGTTTTGGTGTTTCAAGAAATGTTACGAAAAGTTCATTTCTTTTTCTTTGAAGTATATGATAACTGTTTTCTATTTGCTTCTGACAGAAAACTTCGTCAAGAGATTTTTTAAGAATATCAAACAGAAGACTGTTAACCTGAAATAGCTTATTATAAGCATTGACAAAATGCAAATTCAAAGTCATTCACATTATATAGAAAACCATCTGAAAGCGGAATTTCTGTCCGGTCAGACTCAAAATCGTCTATCTCCTGAAAAATGTTACTGTGATCATTCCCGTTTCCTTCAGCCACTTTAAGCCATTTTGAGTAGGAACTCCATTGGGTGTTTGTTGCAGTGGGTACACGCCGCCCTAAAAGGGTGTCTAGGGCATAGCTTCTATTAGCAGAACTGCGAAAAAATGAAGGGATTTTAGCAACATCAGCAAAACGATGCGGCATTGAGAAATTTCATTCATTGTGCTTTGTATGACTAAATTCAGCCTATGGGTTAGCAATGAACAAAGACTGCCTAAGATGCAAAATCCTTTACCTTTTTTTACAAATCATTTAAAGTCCATACATGACACTGACGCCATTTGAGCATTGTCCTATAAGTTTTGACTGATATTCACACGGTTCCAACACTGAATTAAGCAAGACAAACAATGCTTCCGATGTTCTATTGCAACTGGCATCAAAAAGCCCAAAAAGCGTTCGACTAATTCGGCATTGACGTCTACTAACCTGGCAGTTGTGGAACACTGAGATTTTTATGTGATATCTGTAGTATCATCTATTTGAACTGAAAGTCGCTGCTGCATATTTACAATTTAATATAGTCATCAGTGTACTGAAAAATACAGTCAATAATTTCGTTCTGTACTGTTTTCGAATCCCCAGTGAAGGTACTTTTGATTTTATTGCAGTGAGTCTGAATCTCTAACGGACTTGTCAAAATTAATAAAGGCAACAGTTCTTTGAAATTTCCTATGTTAGATGAAGAGCTTTCATCGTGACCACGAAAAGCAATCTCTTGTCTGGCTAAATACATTTTTGCATTAATTACAACCTTAAAAACTAATTGGTTCAGTCTTACATTTTCGCTGTGTTAAGCAACACACAACCGGTTATTCTCCTTCAAAGCATCAGCAATAGTATTTTGATTCTTTTCGAGTATTTTCAATTGGAGCGCACACTTCAGATGTTCAACAGAGTCGGGATGTTTATGTAATGACCGATTGATGTTTAAAATGTCACAAAAACAAACACTGTTCCACAGTCTTTTTACACCAAGTAACAGCCAAGGCCAACAGAACTGTTTTTCCATATAACTACACTAATTTTAACTAAACAAAACTGAAGTTGTAGTGAAGCTAACTCCAGTAAAACGGGAAATTAGGGTACACAACCACTTTACCCGAACAGTATTCTTAGACTGTTTAGTTAATTACAACTATAAGAGGGGGAGATGAGTTAGCTTGCCTTTTACAAGGGCAATAAACCGATAGACTACCCTCTACAAGGGGCTGAGGTTCGCTAAATCCCTGAACCGAGTAGCTGCACTTTACCTTTGCAGCAGGGTGATTTCACAATGCATGGAACCTTATATTCTGCTTCGTTGTCATGGCAAACGGATATAAACATGCAGCTATATGGTGACTGACAGAAATAGCTGCACCTTCAAGACTAAAGCAATGAGAGAGAAGGCAGTTAGCTGGTAGCTTTCATCCTTCCCTTTACCCTCACAAATATATTACCGAATGGTTGTATATTTAAGCGTACAAGTTAAACACCTATATCATATTTAATGCAAGTAAAACTGGTGAAGTGGCGCTATGTTTTTGTGCTTATATGTTTATATTTATTTATTTAAAACTTCATTTTGCTCCATCCCCATGTTTAAGTTGATTTAGCTTAAATATACATGATTTTTATTAACATTATCTTACTAGATAGATCGAAGGTAGATAAAATGTGGTATGAATAAAGTATACATTATAATTCGTACTACACTACATGTAAAGATAGCGAATTGCGATGTTCAGTATGCAACTTATAATTTGAAATGTACGTAAGTGGAATGTGAGAAAAAAAACAGGATAAACCATTAAGAGAAACAAAGAAATGTCTAGTTACCTTAATAAAGTTCACAGATTGGGGAAGTATAAGACTAAGTCTGTGACTATAACGATGGATGAACGTAGCAGCAGGCTACTCGGTTTCAATTTAAGTCTGAAGTCCAAATCGCAGTCATCGAAGGTTTGAGTAAATTTTTTTTACTTTCTGTACTGGTAAGTAGAGGAAGTATTGTATTCCACCCATTAGTTCGATGTTGAGATTTCACCGGAAATATGTTTTGAGGCCCCCTGAATAAAAAAAGCATTTTTAGAAAAAGTCCGTGCGTCTGTGTGTCTGTCAGTCTATGGACAGCATAACTCAGAAACGAAAAGTCGGTTAAAAACCAAAGTCGGTATTTAAGTATTTCAAGGATGCGACACGAAGATTTTGAATAAAATAGCTCCACCCGAAACTACCCTTGACATGGAAACTTTTTCGAAAATTTTGATTTGCTTGAAAATGGCTCGACGATTTTGATTAAAATACTACATGTTCAAGATATTTTTTATGACAAATGAAATATATTTTGAATTTTCTGGCTATAGCCTATGTAGTCCTGTTTCCTCTGGATAACTTTTGAATAACTCGTAAACCGTAAGAGATACACAAAATCTTACTATACAAAAAATGCAGATCTCGCTAAAACTCACGGTTTATCTCTATTTTTTGTAGAGTGAACTGTTTCGGAGATATTCCTTGTTATTTATGTCATGTTCAGAAAACTTAAATCTTTCGTGAAATGAAACATCTTTGTTAATTTTTTTTGTATGCTAAGCGTGCAAATAGAACGGGATCTCAAAGCTAAAAAGATGTTACTATCACTCAAAACCCACTGTATTCTAATATTCCCCTTGCAGCTACAAGGAAATAAGCAATAAGATAATTTCTGTAAATGTTACCTTAAGGAGCACGAAGAAGATATAGGAATAAGAATTTGTAAGATTGGTTAGTAAAAGAATAGAGAAAGTCATATGAGTGCAACAGATAAGATTGTTTAGCATCGTATGTCATCTGTAGTCTTATTTACACATTAAAATAAACCACTGGCTTCTTGGTCAGAACTTATATCAGTGAAATGTAGAAATCGTTCTCTGCAATTGGCTTCATTATCACCAGAGCTTAGAGTAGTACGTAACTGAATTTTATTTGTGACATCAGTTGTTTCATCGAGCATGAGTCTAATTGAAGTAGCCACATCAACATTTGACTGAATCTTATCTCTTACAACACTGGCCACAGCATCATTTAGATCATTCAGTATGAGAGACGAGGCATCTTTGAAAACGGTAGCTTTCTTTAAATGCTGAGACAGTGTCACATCATAATTAGCCACATATTGGTAGCAGTTCTATGTAAATCCCTTTATTTAATGACTTCTCACTTTCATCGTGGCCTCTAAAAGAACATTCTTGTTTTGCAAGAAGTACCACTGCATCAATCTCTCAATCGATTGAATACAGTTCTATTATTTTTATCCTTTGCATTAGGCAAATGGCCAGCAATATTTTTCTGATATTTCAATGAATAGTCTGCCCGTTGGGTGTTGAAAGTTTTAATGTTGTAAAATATTTTATAGGCGCTTTTGATCTCTTATGTTTATCCAAAGCTGGGATTAAATACACTAAACTTGTGAAAACCGTCGTATTCCAGGGCTTTGTTTTGCTTTTGCTTACACTGCAAATGTGGAAAAGCTGGAGTAGGCCCTCCCTGTTTTACTATCACTAATTTATCTCCGTATTTCAAATGCGAGAATGGTCGTTTCACTAATTGTTTTACTACACACTGTAAATTCATTTCGAAGCATTAGCAGTATGAACTGTCTTGTGCTCTGTACACCATAACAATCTGATGCGTTACACTCACATGACTTTCTCTACTATTGCACCAACCATTCTTACAAAGTCTTATTCCTATATCTTCTTCGTGTTAGTTGAGAT
This sequence comes from Tenodera sinensis, assembly GCA_030765045.1. Taxonomy (NCBI): domain Eukaryota; kingdom Metazoa; phylum Arthropoda; class Insecta; order Mantodea; family Mantidae; genus Tenodera; species Tenodera sinensis. Next base: position 202,623,628 of record CM060964.1, on the reverse strand, counting down.
AAGCATTTGTACAAATTATCTTATTACTTATTTCGTTGTAGGTACATGGGGAATATTAGAATACAGTAAGCCTTGAGCGATAGTCAAATCTTTTAAAGCTTTGAGATCCCGTTCTCTTTTTACGCTTAACATATAAAAACTGAACAACGGTGTTCCATTTCACAAAAGTTTTAAGTTTTCCGAAACTGACAAAAATAACAAAGAGTATCTCCGAAATGGTTGATACCGAAATTTAGATTTCAAATCGAATGGGCTTGATAAAGACACGTTTTAATTTAATTGCTAGATGTGAGATTTGCGATAAGTGTTGAGTAATAACTTATGTAGATAATAGAGTAGGAAGTGTTGTAAGGTGAGCAAGATATGAGTAAATAATAGTCGTTAAATTTGTAGGATAAACGCATTATTGGTTTGAAATTAACGAGTCATGACGTCATACTACATAGTTTAAATTCACGTTTGAAATTCAGGTCTGCCAATCTTAAAAGTCGCGCGATATGTTTAATAAAATATAAAGTAAACATCGTTTAATCATAAAAAGGTAATTATATATTCGAAATTCAAAAAAGAACATGTTATAATAGAAAGGGACATTTCTAAATTGCGGGAAAAGGAAATAGCATTTTGGATACGAGGCTTTCTTGAATGACGTCATGACATTTAAAATTGGAGAGAACGTTTTCTTAGCGTGGGTAAGCGAGAAAGCGTCACCACTCACCCCAGACCAGTACGGCACGTTGAGGTGTGCAGACGTGAGTGCGATTCCTCTACATATAGAATCGGCATAACTCCCGAAAGTATATAAGAAGTAATAAACAATATACAAAGGTTTTCTTGGGTAGTCTATAACACCTGCGCGTACCCGAGATAAAGAAAGAGATCTCATCCTGAGCTAGCCCGGAACGAACCAAATCAAAGGGCAACACCACGTCACCAACGACATTTACGCATCAAATAGCGATCCAACGAGAGACCAACGACATTCCGCCACAAATGGCGACCCAACGTGTGGCGTCGAGAGAATAGACCAACCCCAAGACGACCAAGCCAGCATAGAACCAGCAAACAAGAAGGTGACCCAACGTGTGGCGTCGAGAGAATAAACCAACCCCAAGACGACCAAGCCAGCATAGAACCAGCAAGCAAGAAGGTGCCCAGCGTGTCAACATCTGTGAAACGTGTAGTGAACAAGTTTAAGTGCAGTTAAAAAAGAAAAAAATTTGAAAATTGTGAAATATTGGTGAGTAGAAAAACACATGTAAATAGCTTAGAAATGGAAGACAGTGATAGCGATTTTCTAGGTTTTGAGAGTCCGGAAATTGAGAAAAGTGTAGTTAGGATGGAAGAATATAATCAAAATGTAATCGGTAGCAGAATATGCCAAGAAGTAGAAGATCAGAACGTTAGAGAAACACCTAGAGGTAGCTCAGAAATGTTTAGTAGTAATTCAGAAAGGCCAGCGATTATGTCAGGAATAGAGAATATGTTTCAAAAGATAATGGAAAAGATAAATGAAACTAGTGTAGAGTTAGGACAGAAATTATAGAAGGGACAACAGGAATTGGGAATGCAATTGGAAAATCAGAAGAGAGCTTTAGAAACCTTTAGGGAAGAAGTTAGGGAGGAAATTAATAAAGTTAGTAGTGAAGTCAAAGAAAATAGAGAACAGGTTAAGGGACAATTAGAGACAATACGGCAAGAAGTAAAGAATTCTGAAACGAAATTAGGTCAACAAGTGAGTGAAAAATTAGATAAAGAAAGGGAAAGAGTAATATATAGATTAGACAAACAAAGGGAAGAGGTAGTACAAAGGTTAGATAAAGACAGGGAAGAAATTAGAGAAGAGCTACAGGGGTGTAAAGTTAGAATGGAAAGATGTGATGTAGAAAGTGCAAGGCAGGCTAGAAATTTGGAGGATGTTGCAGACCAAATAAAAGGGGTAGTAACAGAAATTACTCAGGTAAAGGAGGCCTTAGAAAATTTGAAATTAAATGAAAATGCATGTAATCACAACAATCTTAATAATGAAGCTGCAAGAAACGAGGCAATACCAGGTGTATCAGCTGACATTTCGATGCAAAATAGAGGTAACAGTAATTCCCATTCTGATCTCAGAAATAGTTCAGGGACAGGTGACAATTCAAATTTACATTGGCCTAACCATGTCTTAAATGAAATGACACCTCCAGTTTTTGAAAATGAAGATTCAGATGATCCTAAAGCCTTTTTAGAAGGGTTACAAGAGTACTTCACGGTAAAACGTATACCAGAGGAGTACAAGATGGTGATAGTAAGAAAATGCCTAAAGGGTAATGCTGCCAATTGGCTAGGCCTTTCTATGGGTAACAATAATGATTACAGGACCTTTAGGAACATCTTTTTAACCAGATATTGGGGAGCTAGTAGGCAGGCTAATATTAGAGTTGAATTAAGCAATGGAAAGTTTAATCCTAGATCGGAGGAATCGATGGTCAACTATTTTATGAGAATAGCGAGAAAATCGAAGATGTTGGATCCTCCCTTAGATGAAAAAGATCTAATAAATATAGTTACTCCACATTTTCCGGAAACGCTTCAACACTACCTAATCATAGCCCGACCCGGTAGCATTGCAGCTATGATCGAATTATTATCAGCCTTAGAAGTCAATAAGCCAAAACACGCATTTGGAAATAAATATGAAGAAAAAGAAACTGTAAATTCTTTCGGGCAAGGGGCACAGTATTATCAGAATAGAAGTGAGATTAGGGAAAGATATAAAGGACCAGTACCAAGGATGGAATCATTCCGGTGGGAAAATCAAGGTAGATATAACCAGGAAGGGCATCACCAAAATAGAAATGGTAATCTAAGGGGAAGAAATATAAGGGTGAATTATATGAATACAAATAGATTTGATCGAGGTAGACGGGGACGCTATTTTGGACATAGTAGAAATTCAAATGATGGGTATTGGACAAACAGAGATAATGAGTTTAGACCGAGGTCACCAAGATAGGGAGAAAGGTATTCTAATGGACGAAATTCCCCCGAAAATGCAGAAATGGTTGAGGCCATTAACACGGTCAAAAACATGGTAGGAAGTAACCCCGATTTAATGCAGGAAAACAGAAGTAACAATTCGGGAAATAGTACAGGAGCAATACATAAAAATCAGGGAAACGCCAGACCCGGTCAAACGCGCCTTCAGTGAGAACTGGGTATCCTAGTAATGATTGTGATAAGTACTCGGAAATAAATAGTCCTGGAAGGCAAATGATGATACAAAAGAAAAGAGAATGGAAAAATAGAATCGACGAAAACGAAAAAGTAGGAGATCCACCTAAAATCAAAATTGGAGTAAATGGAAACAATACAATGCAATTATAGATACGGGATCAAATAGCACAGTATGCTCACAAAATTTTTATAATTTACAAAGTAGTGGTTTTAAAGTAATGTCTTTACCAGTTAATGGGATATATTGCTCGCTAGCTGTGGGAAAACGAAAAGAGAGAGTAAAATTTCAAGCAATGATAAATATTGAAATAAATGGGAGAATACTAGGAATTTTATTTCTGATTGTAGGAAGACTTGTGACAGATATTATAATAGGTTGTGATTGTCTTTATGCCTGGGAAGCTGTGGTGAATTTTAAAAACATGATTGTAGAAATGAAAGTTGAAGATGAGACCATTATAGTGCCTTTTGTGGAAGATAGTAGTTCAGAAACTATTGTAAGAGAAAAAGAGGAAGAAGAAATCCAAGCGGATACATTCTTTGTAGAATATGTTAAAGTAGGAGCTATGGAATTAACTGAAGTAAATGTCAAAGAGTACATTGTCGATAATAAAGAAAATGTAGAATGGGATAAAAATGATTTCATAGACAATTTGAGGTTTTCTGACGCAACTAGGTACTATGATAGGGAGAGTAGTGAAGACTTAGAAGAATTGTTGAGGGAAAAAGTAACTCAGGCTGATCAACTAAATGAACAACAGAGGGATAAACTGTTTGAAATATTAATCCGAAATAAAGAAGTATTCTCTGAGAAACCTGGTAAATGTAATATTTATACTCATTCGTTTGAGATGATACCCATCAAACCTTTTACACATAAAGCGAGAGCTATCCCTAGTACAATAAGAGAAGAGGTAGATGCAGTTATAAAGTCAATGTTAGAAGATGAGGTTATTGAGATTTCGAATTCAGAATTTGTGAATCCCCTATGTATTGTAAATAAGGCCAATGGAAAGATTAGGGTGACATTAGACGCGAGAAAGTTATATCATTGTTCCTCATACTTTCCATCAGGGAATCCAACAGAACGTGTCCTCCGAGATCTAGGAATTTATTTACGTGTACTTACACATCATAATCACAAGGATTGGGTGAAATATTGTCCATTGATAGAAAAGATTGTCAATCACACCATTAATGTAACTACTGGGTTTGCCCCAATAAAATTAATGTTAGGAATTGAACCAGAACCAATATTGATCGGGGTACCAAAAATACTGAAAATTAATGACATTCAGTTAAGTGAAGAAGAAAGAGCGAAAATTGCTTTTGAACGAATCAAGAAAAAGGCAGAGAAGCGAAAATTAAAGAAAAAGAGTAGAAAACATAAATGGGAACCTAAGATAGGCGATTGGGTACTAGTTAAAGACCATAAGTTATCAAGTGCCTTGCGAGGTAGGAACAAAAGGATGGAATTGTTATATAAAGGTCCTGCAGAAATTATATCAAAATTTGGTTATCATACCTATGAATTAAAAGATGTTAAAAATGAAAAATGTCTGGGAAGATGGCATAAACAACTCCTTCGACCATACAAGAAACCGTGTGGTACCTTGGAACCTTGATTTCATGTAAAAAAAAAATTCGAAGTGTCATTTGTCTATTGGCGCCCAATCAGCTTTGAGATAAAATTTAAATGTTAGCTTACTTGAAAATCATATATTGGTTAGGTACTTACGTATTCATGACAAATGCAGAATGTGAATTGCTATATACTACAAAGAGCTTAAGAATATATTGTTTAGAGCTCACAATAACAGCTTCAGAAAGATTGTTAAAATGTTCATCTCCGCATAGAGAGAAAACAGAATATTTACATTGTAAACATTTGTTAAAATATTTAGATGTATAGATAGTTATCACAGCAAGACAAAGAAAGAACTTGTCTGAAGAGTGTAATGGATTTATATAAATATATGTACATTTTAGTGCTTAAAGGATCTAGTAAAATGTGTTACAATAACAAAAGTGAAAATTCACAGTGCAAGTGCTAGTGAGAGCGAAGTGAGCAAACATGAACTAAAAGAAGGAAGTATAAAGAAAGACTCTTGAAATTTAACCTTTATATAAAAACTTCACAGAAGAAACCATAACATATTGTAATTAGTATTTAAGGATTAATGTTTAGTCAAGTGTACAATTGTTTGTCATGTTAAAAAGATTAATGAGAAAATATGTTAATAACCAATTTCAAAACAGTGTAATTGAAAATTGTATATAATGGGAGTGTTGCCGATTATTCAAAATACAGGAGTAATTTTTAATTTTTCTTTCAGGCAAGACATTTACATTATTTTATTATGAAATAATAAAATAACATAAATGGGGGCATTTGATACCGAAATTTAGATTTCAAATCGAATTTGTAGGATAAACGCATTATTGGTTTGAAATTAACGAGTCATGACGTCATACTACATAGTTTAAATTCACGTTTGAAATTCAGGTCTGCCAATCTTAAAAGTCGCGCGATATGTTTAATAAAATATAAAGTAAACATCGTTTAATCATAAAAAGGTAATTATATATTCGAAATTCAAAAAAGAACATGTTATAATAGAAAGGGACATTTCTAAATTGCGGGAAAAGGAAATAGCATTTTGGATACGAGGCTTTCTTGGATGACGTCATGACATTTAAAATTGGAGAGAACGTCTTCTTAGCGTGGGTAAGCGAGAAAGCGTCACCACTCACCCCAGACCAGTACGGCACGTTGAGGTGTGCAAACGTGAGTGCGATTCCTCTACATATAGAATCGGCATAACTCCCGAAAGTATATAAGAAGTAATAAACAATATACAAAGGTTTTCTTGGGTAGTCTATAACACCTGCGCGTACCCGAGATAAAGAAAGAGATCTCATCCTGAGCTAGCCCGGAACGAACCAAATCAAAGGGCAACACCACGTCACCAACGACATTTACGCATCAAATGGCGATCCAACGAGAGACCAACGACATTCCGCCACATGGTTCACTCTACGAAAAAAAATATTTGTATGTAAATTGTGTGTTTTAGTGAGATCTAAATTTTTTTGTAGCGTACGGTTTACGATTTATTCAAAAGTCATCCAGAGTAAACAAGACTACATAGGCTATAGCCAGAAAATTCATAATTAGGGCCCAGATTCTTAGTCTTTTTAACTATTTTATTCCTTGATAGTTAACTGCAGTAGTTTAATTTAATGATCTATTTCATGATCATCGAAGCCAAATGCTTGAATCTTATAAAACCTAAAAATGGCTAAACGAGACTTTGAAACCTAGAAGAGGCTAATTCTCCTATTCATTTTAAAATGGAAAATATCAGCTATCAACGAAAAAAAAAACTACTTTAAAATAGGAAAACGAAATATTTATTAAGAATGGAGTTTGATTGTTACATCTCTGCTATGTCTTTTCACTTATGTAAGCTTAAGAGGAACAGTGACAACAGTGCAAGAGGCAACTGACTTGTATTTAGCTATGTGGGATCAAGTTCGGTATTGTTGCAAGCAAGGAGTGCGGGTATTGTCGCGGGGAAAGGGGTTGTTAGGAGAACCGGCCATAAACTCAAGCCAGTCTGTTTAAAAACGGTGTTAAACTGTTATTCGTTGTGTTCAGTCGACTATCGGAAGATTTCAAAGGAGAGCCAGTGCTATGCCTAAAGCCAGCTCATCTCGAAGTTGATTGATTCGGCAGTGGATAGTTAACGATTCGAACTTCACCATAGATGGCAAAGTAATATTTTGCCAAATCTGCCAAGAGCAGGTAAGGAGTAAACGTGCCAGTTCTATTGCATATAGCGTATAAACTATAATTTTATTTACGTATTTTCCAGGTGTCCTCGGACAAAAATCGTATTTTGCATAATGCATATAGAGTGTCTCAAATAAATTATAATTTTATTTACGTATTTTCCAGTTACCCACTGACCAAAAATCGTATTTTGAGCAGCACAAAGGATCTGCGAGATATATCAGCAACATTATTTTCTATCGCAGCAGTCACTAATTTCTGGTTTTCCTGACTGTTCAGCGGAGGATAATTTTAATATAAGATTATGTGAAGTCCTGGTTTCAGCTAACACACCATGGAATGCGCTACAGATTCCTGCATTCAAGAAACTTCTTGAGGACATCAGTCATCACAAGTCAGTAGACGAGACCGCAGATAGTTGCGGTCGATATATCGCAAACGTTGTGGTAGGTAAACTAGAGTCTACAGAACCTGGTAAACCTCACCTTATACTGTGCAAGATGCTGGAAAAAACAAACCATAGCACCATAGCTTGCACTATCCGAGATTCGCTTCACATTCTGTGGCCAGCAGAAAAACAGGATGACAAGTTTCTATTTATTGTGAGTGACAGCGCGGCATATATGCTCAATGCTGGTGAGGTATTGAAGAGTTTTTATCCTGACATGCTGCATGTCACATGCATAGCCCATGGCTTACGCCGATTGGCGGAAGAGGTTAGGAATAGTTTTGGAGAAGTGAACAGCATTGTTTCTTCTGTGAAGAAAGTGATTTTAAAAGCTTCTAACCGCATTGTCGCTTTCAAGGAAATGTTACCTGGAACTCCTCTTCCACCCGAACCCATCATCACTCGGTGGGGGTGGGGGGGGGGGGGGGGGTGGCGGCGCCGTGGCCGAGCGGTTAGCGCGCTCGCCTACCACCTAGGCGGCCCGGGTTCGATGCCAGGAACCCGCATGTGGTATTCGTGGTGGACGAAGCGGCGTCAGGGCGGGTTTTCTCCGGGTACTCCGGTTTCCCCCGCCATCTCATTCCACCGGTGCTCCATCTTCATGTATCATCAGTGTCACCGCCTGCGGTGCCGTAGTATTAAAAGCGGGCGTTAAACACTACAACAACAACAACAACTCGGTGGGGGACATTGCTGAAGGCAGCAATCTATTATGCCGATCATTTTGAAGACATCAAAAGTATTGTAACCTTGTTTGATGTCAATGAGACAGCCTGCGTAGAGAAGGCTAAAACAGCTCTCCAGGACAAGAACGCCGTTTCACTCGTCTTCAGGCAAACTTTGCTGACCCTCATGGATTTATTGAGCGTTTGGGATATGTACAGTTGCCATTAAAGAATGCAATTGAAGTTGCCGACTCCATTTTCAGCAAGGAAATACCAGGGTCTGTGGGTGCATCCTGTAAATCGAAGGCCATCAAAATTCTACAGCGAATTCCTGGGTTTTCAACAATGTAGAATGTATCTGCAATTCTCCAAGGAGAACAAATTACTGACAATGTGCCATGGGGACCGGGAGCAGTTGCTTCAATGAAGTTTGCTCCCATGACATCTTAATGTGTGTAGTGTACATTTTCGTACTACAAGAATGTTTCAAGAGATAACAAGAAAAGTTTTACCCTGCAAAACTTGGAAATGTATTTAGTTGTGCAATGTAACAACAAGCGAAAACTGTGTTGTGTACTTTGTGAATTTTGATTGTGTTTCCAGATTTATTAGGAGTGACAAAGGTATACATCAAGCGTTAACTGAAACTGTTTTCTTAGTTATTTTTATTTTCAGCTGATATGAAGTGTTGAAAGTGTTTCTATTGTCATTCTGTACTATATATTTCGATAACATTTAGAAATAATGTATATAGCATTGTACTGAAGAGGCGTGGGGTTACAATAAATAACATAATAAATTAATAATGAATAAATAATAATCTAAAAACTATTTCAGGAGGTTAAACCCCCCCCCCCAAAAAAAAAGAAAAGAAAACTTTTTAAGATGCAAAAATACTAAAAAGTCGATTTTAAAACCTAAAATTCCAGGCCCTATTGATAATATACATTTCATTTGTCATAAAAATATCTTAAACATATGGCATTTTAACCAAAATCGTTAGGGCCATTTTCAAGGAAATCAACATTTTCGAAAAATTTTCCATATAAAGGGTAGTTTCGGGTGGAGCTATTTTCTTAAAAGCCTTCGTGTCTCATCCTTGAAAAACATTGAACATAAATACCAACTTTGGCTTTTAACCGACTTTTCGGTTTTGAATTATGTTGTTCACAGACTCACAGGCACATACACACACGCACATGCGCGCGCGGACCTTTTTCTAAAAATGCTTTTTTTGGATTCAGAGACTCTCAAAATTTCCAGTGAAATTTCGACATCGAATGTTAAGGTGGAATACAATACTTCCTCTACTTATCAGTAGAGAAAGTAAAAATAAATAACGCTAATTTCAAAATATAGTTGTAGAAGACCGCAATAATCGCACAATTAAAAACACGCCCTTTCTTGGTTTAATTGCAGGTGCTAAGCTATGCAGAATTGGTGTTCACACGGCACATTTCGCGGACGCTCGTGTGAGCTTGGCAATATGAATTCCGAAGCCTTGGCGTGCTTATTCCTGCATTCTGCCACCACACGTCTCTCTACCGGCATTATAATAACTAAGGCTGCTTCACAGCTGCAGTAAGCATCCGAAGCCTGATTCTCCCCTCTGTTCAATGGTAGAGATTGAGACAATTCCATCCGACGCGGTTCTTCATGAGGGAAACTGGCTAGTGTTGCAATTATTATTATTATTATTATTATTATTATTATTATTATTATTATTATTATTATTATTATTATTATTATTATTATTATTATTATTATTATTATTATTATTATTATTATTATTATTATTATTATTATTATTATTATTATTATTATTATTATTATTATTATTATTATTATTATTATTATTATTATTATTATTATTATTATTATTATTATTATTATTATTATTATTATTATTATTATTATTATTATTATTATTATTATTATTATTATTATTATTATTATTATTATTATTATTATTATTATTATTATTATTATTATTATTATTATTATTATTATTATTATTATTATTATTATTATTATTATTATTATTATTATTATTATTATTATTATTATTATTATTATTATTATTATTATTATTATTATTATTATTATTATTATTATTATTATTATTATTATTATTATTATTATTATTATTATTATTATTATTATTATTATTATTATTATTATTATTATTATTATTATTATTATTATTATTATTATTATTATTATTATTATTATTATTATTATTATTATTATTATTATTATTATTATTATTATTATTATTATTATTATTATTATTATTATTATTATTATTATTATTATTATTATTATTATTATTATTATTATTATTATTATTATTATTATTATTATTATTATTATTATTATTATTATTATTATTATTATTATTATTATTATTATTATTATTATTATTATTATTATTATTATTTATTAATTTCTAGTTTACTTCAGCTATGTGCTTTGGTGATAGCTTTAATAGCGTACAATATACGCCACTGATGTAGGTATAGGTAGTAATTTTGTTGTTGTTGTAGTGTTTAACGCCCGCTTTTACTACTACGGCACCGCAGGCGGTGACACTGATGATACATGAAGATGGAGCACCGGTGGAATGAGTTGGCGGGGGAAACCGGAGTACCCGGAGAAAACCCGCCCTGACGCCACTTCGTCCACCACGAATACCACATGCGGGTCCCTGGGATCGAACCCGGGCCGCCTAGGTGGTAGGCGAGCGCGCTAACCGCTCGGCCACGGCGCCGCCCATAGGTAGTAATAGAGTGTTGTATATCAGTATGCAGAAGTCTCTTTGTAAGGTTATTCGTATTTATTACACAAATATTCAAATTATGTAGTGCTATTTGGACAGTAGAAAAAATAAATAAAAGGGCAACCATCTGTAATTCTTTCCGTTTCCCTGTCAAATTCCACATCTTGTATGGTTGCAAGTTCACACAAAAATATTTTACTGTGTTCCTTGCAGAATAATTATTGCAAGCTTCAGAACTGGAGAAAAAATGAAATGTGAGAGAAATTATTATGTACAATGACATAGAAACATTAGTTGCCGGTGATGAATTCAGTGGTGGCCCGGGGGGGGGGGGGCTGGGAGATCCCCCGGGAATTAAAAGTCCCCCCCGAGAAATTCTTCATAAATGTATATATGTATAATGAGCATTCTCTCCGCCCCCCCCCCCTCCGGAGGCAAGTGGCTGTATTCATCACTGTTTATTACTATTAGGAGAGCTAGCCACTTGAATCTGCAACCATTGTGGAACCCATTGATATTTCATAAAAGCTACTGGTGCACAATTTCAATAAAGTGGAATCATATAAAATAAACAATCGTATTTTTATACCTCCCTAGCTGCCAGTCTCAACAGGTCCTGATGCCATATTGCTACCGATGACGCGCAAAGTTTAATCCGTGGGCTTCGATAATTGTAATTACAGTTTTTAAGGATGCTGCATTTTATTTTGCGCAAATAAAAGTTATTTTACATGAGCTTTAATAATATGTAGCTACTTTAAAAACTGTAATCGCAACTATAGAAGGTGACGTGTTAAGCTTAGCGCGTCACAATTAGAAATATGGCATTAGGATACATAATCAGTTGGTTGAGACGTCGGTCTGGGTGGTTCAGTTGGTTAGACGCTGGTCTAGTGATCCCAAGGTTGCGGGTTCAAATCCGGCCCAGACTGATGGTTTTTAAGTGTGCTTGAAAAGAACTCTTGTGGGACAAAATTCCGGCACACCGTCACACCAGCTGATGTGATCCCGGCAATTGACAGCGTCGTTACACAACACATTAAAAAGAAGTTGAGATTGACAGCTAGACACGTATGCAAAATCAGCTGTAGGAGCTACCGGCAACGTGAGCATTTGGGAGCGCGATTATTCATAGTTTGGTTCCACCGTTGTCGGCCATACCGAATCTTCAGTTTTCTGTGGACTAAAGACATGCTTCACGTTTCTATGTGTACAGTTATGTAACAGTTTTAGGATGTAGTTCATTACTGGTAGAGTGATGGCAGTTATTGAAAGAGGGCAAAAGTTAGCTTGTTGGTAGCATTGAAATCAAAATATGGCGCGAAACACTTATAGAAATGGCGGTGGAAATAAACAAACGGAGCCGTGAGTGAGGCACTTACGACAACTTTATTACTAACTGTGATTGGTTGCGGGGAATATGAACAGGGAATATGATAAAAAATTGCTGAGTGGGTATTTGAACAGGATTTTCTACTCAAAAGTGGGAAATAAGTAATTTAAGATTCAAAGATAAGTTGGCTGTATATTTAAATATAGATACCTACGTAAGTTACAATAAGATAACTTTCCTTTGCAGGATTGTTTGCAGAGTATGCCCTGTGTCATCATAAAAGTGATTTACTAGAAATTTTGGCAAGTGAAGATGAAATGAAGCACTGTGCAATCACTGTGAAGTAAGTAAACAAACAAAAGCAGCAGAATATAAACACAGCATAAATTCCCCTGCCACATCACAATCGTGAGATTGTCAAGACAGTAGTGGACAATCCAGGTCCATACACACTTAACTTCATTTAACACCACTCCCATGAAGTGGTATCTCTTACCCCAACTGCCTACAGTGTGATGTAACTACCCCCACTATACCTGTGTATCTGCATATTGCATGGAATAGGACTTAATGGAAGGAGCATACACATAGGTAGAGAACAAGTGGAGGTGTAGATAAAATGTACACATAGGAAGTGTGGAAACTGGTAGAAATTTACAGCAGTGCTAATGAATTTGGTGAATATGTCTTTAATGCACTGTTGTCACCTTTAGTATCCTTTGATTTATTATTTATGTCTATATATTCAGCTGTGTATTTTAAGGGATTGGGACAGAAAAAGGATTATTTGCAGATTAAATGAATTCATGTCAGTTTATTTTAATTTTAAAAAGAACAAATTCACAATGGTACCAGTTCTGTATGGCATATGGTAACCTAATACAGTGTGGCTGAGGGAAACATTTATGCTAGGGATTCCATTGTATGTACACCCATGGACAAAAAAATGAACCATGTCTGGAGCGCATACATATGTACATAAATATGTGAATACACACACACACACACACATGCATACATGACAGATAGTCAGACATACCTACTTGTTGAAAACTGGAAGTTATTTGGTATTCATGGAGTTGTTCTCTGTCGTTAAAGTAGCCTGACATTCTAGACATGACTCATCTTTTTTGTCCACGGGGGTTCATAGTAATCCTGAGTTAGTAAATAGTAGTGGTTGATCATTGGGTTTTAGCTACACTGATGTTTTGGCTCACTTTCCCATCATGGCTACAACTAAAACACTTCTTTGCTTATAAAAAACATCCTTTAGCTATGCTCTATGGCTTAGGGCCATCAGTATATTTTGCTATATTTGTGGTTAAATACATGTATACTCTGTGCAACAAGGAAATGCTGTATATGCTCATTACATAGCCGTTCTGGGATCAGACTCCATATGGAGCCTTAACCATACACAAAAAGGTGTACTATTAATGTAATAAATATGTCATTATTTGGCTGTTCTCATGCTTACATGGTATCCAGAGGTTTATTTTAAAGGATGGGGACAGAGGAACTCTAATTTGAACATGAAATGAATGTTATTATGGACAAATCAAATAGGTGTATTGGAAAATATGTGCAACAGCAATTATGTTTAAGTTAGTCTGACGTCCAGGAAGAGTGTGTAAGGTGAAGTATACTCACTGCTGATGCAATAGTTGCAATTAGGCCAAATGAAGGCAGTTTTATTCATTGACAAGCATGAGAAATGATATATAATGTTGTAGAGCTTTGCAGCTGGGAAGACTAAAAGAATTAATGATAACTGAGAAAAAGATAGATACCTACCTAAATGGAGGTGGGGGTACTGACGTGGTGTGAGAAATGGTCTGGCTTCAAGCTGTGGTGGGAGAGTCACGTGGCATGTGTGGAAGTGGTGGTGAGGGATGAACTTTGTTAGAGGTGTGGTGGGGAGTCACACGGAACCTGGATTGTTCACTAATGCTGTTTTCAAGTTTGTCTAGAATTTCTGCTACAGCTCTCATTTTTCTGAGATTGACAAAATGCATATAATTGTGCACCAAATTTTTTTTTTCTGTAGAGTGAGAACTCTGGGTATAACCATTATATGAATAGAAATAGGGAAAATTCTAAGTACAGTGTAGCTGTGTTTCAGCTGGAATTGGTGTTGAATGCTTTTTGTTTTGTTATGCAAATTTAGCATTCCTTAAGTTGGTATAGGGCATTTCAAAGGGAAATGAAAGGTGTGCATTATTTCAGGGTTCTGAACTGCTCAAATATTTTTATTTTGGAAGATTAACAGTACAAAATTTTAAAGCAATTAAGACTTAGAAATTTACTCATGGTCCACAGTTATTCATATGTATGTTTTGAGCATTGAAGTGTTTTAAGCAGCTGCTCAGTCTATTGGGTGTGCTCCTAGTTCAATGTGCCTGCAGCATTTGAATGCTTTGTTTTATCATTTAGCACCTGCATATTAAATTAATAGAAGTTGGCATTGATCCTCCCAGGGGTGCAGCAATGGTCCATTTTGTATAACACAGAGTTCAGTTCTTATGATATGCCGATTCACACTCAGCAGTTCCACAACAATAATAAAGCTAAACTGTCAAAGTGTATGTTTCAGTTTCTGTAGTGAGGGATAGTTTTTCACTCACAGTATTTTCCACTTTCCCAAGATAAAAACATTGAAGCCTTTGAACATATACAATGGTTAGGGGTAGTGACTTTTAGCATGTTGAAATCAGAAATTTAACATGTTGTAACATTTATAAATTTTGCAATTAGTATTTGGTGGCATTTTGTTAGTCATCTTTTGACGTAATGTTAATGGAAAACTAAAATCACATGGTAAAGGGTTACTACTGAAATAAAAATGCACTAAGTAAATTGTGCATTATTTTAAAATTCATGTAGGTTAAAGGCACATAGTTAAAATAGAATTGGAGGTGAAAACATAACACAGGAAAAAGAGAAATTCTGACAAAATCAGAATAATAAAAAGAAAATACACAAAGTTGTCCCTTTATACATAACTTACCTGAATATTTTGTTCTGTCATTCCTGTGCTCCTGGTTACAGTTGAATTATATTTACCAAAATATCTTCCATCATTTGTGCTGTAGGTAGGATCCCAAATGCATTGCAGAACTGCTTAAGGGGAGGCATCTGTGAAAATGACCAAAATCCACAATTTTTGCCACAACGATGTAAAAATTTGTATTTATGTGTGCCAAAGCATAACTAGAAGGTTTGCCAAATTTTACTGTTCTATGTAAGATAGTTTTTGCAAAAACAAAACAAAAAAAAAAAAACAACAAAAATGTTACACTGGTCGACAAGATTTTTTTCACAAGAAATCTGAATAGTGAATCTAGTGCATTTTTTCATCCTGAATTCAGATATGGAGTCAGAATTTTCCCATCAGGCATAGTTTTTCTGTGAAAGCTACTTTTCAAAATATGATTTTAGCGTTTTCTTTGACCTGTCATAGGAACCTTTACCTCATATGTAGCTATTTTACTCAAGCCGTATTTATTGAAATTATTTGTAACATCACGCTGAAGCACCACAAAACAAGACTGTGCAGGTTCGTTCATGTTTAGACATGCTCAGACCTGTCTGGCATTGTGATGTGTCAGTATTGAGCTGACTGTGACATTGTTCACTAGTGAAATATTTCCTTCCTTTCTGTTTAGAAGTGTATTGTGTATGTTGTGCATGTTGTATTTCAGTGCTTAATGTTTTCATCATGCCAAGAAAGTGTGTAAATCATGCAGATAATTTCTGCTATATTTGTGGTGAGCTGACCTTAAAGTCTCAGAGGCGAAATATGACCCCACTTGTAAAGAAGTGTTATCATCTTTACTTTGGCTGTCAAGTTGGTGATTTTGATAAGAGCTGGGCCCCAAATACATGCTATGTTTCGTGTGTTAGACTGCTGACTGGGTGGAAAAATGGTACATATCATATGCCATTTGCAATTCCCATGATTTGGAGGGAACCGAAGGATCATTCAACTGACTTATTTTTGTTTGACAAATATTAAAGGAATCACATCTAAAACAAAATATACAGTTAAGTATCCGAATTTGCAATCTGCATTGATACCTGTCTTACACAGTGAAGAGTTCCCCGTACCAGTATATGTAGATACAACCTTAAGTGATAACTCTGATTCTGACCTAACTGAAACTCAAAATGATTCAGATGAAAATAAAAATGATCTTACATATGAAGCCAGTAGCTGTTCATCAGAACCATACTTTCCCAATCAGCAAGACCTTAATGACCTGATTCGGGATTTAAATCTGTCTAAACTGCAAGCTGAAGTTTTAACTTCCAGATTCAAAGGGTGGAATTTACTCCAAAAAGATGTAAGAATAAGTAGTTATCGTAGCCGCCATAGTGTTTTCAAAGAATACTTCTCTGAAGAATATGGTGTTGTGTTTTGTAATAATATTTGTTCACTTATGGAAACTCTTGGGTATCAACACCGACCAGATGAGTGGCGATTGTTCATAGACTCCTCTAAAGTAAGTTTGAAGGCTGTGCTGCTACATAATGGCAATGAACTTCCATCAATACCAGTAGCGCATGCCGCTATGAAAGAGACATATCAAAATATGAAACTAATTTTAGAGAAAATACAATATGGAAAATATGAATGGAATATCCGTGGTGATTTAAAGGTCATTGCTTTATTGCTTGGTTTGCAACTTGGGTTCACCAAATTTTGCTGTTTTTTGTGCGAGTGGAACAGCAGAGATAAGAAGTCTCACTACGTTAGAAAGTCATGGCCAAAACGTGAATCTCTTCTCCCTGGCCAGAAAAATGTGGCATGTGTCCCTTTAGTGAATCCTGAAAAAATATTTTTACCTCCATTGCATATTAAGTTAGGAGTTATGAAAAATTTCGTCAAAGCTATGGATAAACTTTCTGATGGATTCTAGTACTTGAAATCGAAATTCCCCAAAGTCAGTGATGCTAAATTGAAAGGAGTTTTTATAGGACCACAAATCCGATCATTAATGGCTGATGAACATTTCGAGGGACTGTTAAATCCACTGGAGAGAGCAGCCTGTCAGTCTTTCAAAAGTTTATGTTGCAATTTTCTTGGAAACCATAAATCAGAAAACTATCGTGACATAGTGGCTGATCTTCTGCATTCTTATAAAGCTATGGGATGCAACATGTCTTTAAAAATTCACTTCTTGGACTCTCACTTGGACTTCTTCCCCGAAAACCTTGGAGCGGTCAGCGATGAACACGGTGAGCGTTTTCATCAGCAAATTTCTACGATAGAGAAGAGGTACCAAGGCAAGTGGAGTTCCAATATGCTGGCTGACTACTGTTGGACTAAAATGAGAGACGTTCCAGATGCAAAATATACCCGAAAATCAGTATCTACCACTTTCTAGGTAAGTCAGAATCAGTAGTTATAATTTTGAGTTAGATAGCTAGTTACAGATTTTTTAGAATATTATAAAAATTCAAAATATCACACAAAAGTCCTGCCCGATGCGGACAAACTGTAATTATATTTGAATTCAGCACGAAAAATACTTTTAGAATCTGTTATTTTAATTCTTGTGAAAGAGAAAAAGTTAATTTTTGTAGACCAGTGTTATTGGTTTTTTTGCTGCAATTTTAGGGTGGTATAGCAAACACTTTTTATAAAATATTATTTGTTATAAATATACTAAACTCTGGCCATATGTTTGCCTAGATTATGTCTACAAAACCTGATATTTTTATTGGGCTATGTCAAACAGTTTTGGAGAAAAAAATATTGAATACCTCAATGTTCATTTTTTTCAAATTATTAATAATTTTCAAAATAAAAATTCAATAACAATTAAACTACTCATCTAGAGCATTTAAAATACCAAGTTTTATGAAGCAACTATCTAAGAACATGTGTGCAAAATTTAAAAGAAATCTATTAAGAACTGTATTAGAAGATGCATTTTGAAGATTGAAAAATTTTAAAAAATAGAGAGCAGAGAAAAATGACTTCAAACTTTTAAGTGTATGACAACATACATTTACTGCTTTAGAATTCCCCTGGACGATATGAAGGTCCTTCAGCTAACTGTTTAGTTTCTTCTTCTTTAAGTTTTGCTACTCTTAACTGTTTTTTTGCTGATTTGAATGTATTTAATATACTTAGTGCACTAATCTTCCCTTATCCCTAACATTACTAATTCTTTTGCTGACTGGACCTACTTTACTAGCTGTGACTCTTTCCTTTACATAGAGAGTAACCTCACTACCCATATTAAATTCACTGATAACTGAAATCACTGCAATTTTTTACTACTTGAACTTGCTTTTTCTTGATCTACTGTAGATCTAGTTATGCTTGTTTCCCCCTGAGAGTTGCCATTTTGCCATCTTGACATTATATTTTTACTTGCTGCAAGATATTTCTTTGTTTGCTTTTGCTTACCCATTTTACAATAATTTTATACTAATTAATAATAATTTAATGAAAATCTGGTCCACCTAATGTACAATCTTTACAACTTTACAATAAATTATAATAGTGAGAGGAGAATGAGCAGGTTGTGTGTTCACAAACAGCTAAATAAAGAATTTAGATTTTCACTTACAGCAAGAAGACACTTATTTAGTATTCCTTGCCTTATCTTATTCTGTGTTATACTTATTATTATTCTAAACTCTACTTATGTAAGTGTAGACCACAATAAAGATGACCTCTCATCTTCAGGCTGTGTAATCTTGAATAAAATTCAGAAAAATACAACCACGTGGTTCACACATGCAAAAACAGGAAACAGTCTGTTTCACCAGCATGAAGGTGTGAAGAAAATCCCACAAAATGTCTCGGCTTACATCCACCAGAACAGAATCAGAGTGCCTGATTTAAACTTCAAAATTGTACGCGATTTTGCTGCAATAGGGTAATGAATGCATTTCAGCAGCCACGCCTACACGCGCATAGGTATTTAAATCATGGCGTAACAGCCTTTTAAATGGTGATGAGTAAACGACGGTAGATTCTGAAAGTACAAGGTACAGACATAATTTTAAGACACAAAACGAAAAATCACATTTTTCATCATTTTTGTCCAAATTTCATCGATACCTACCCTTAAGGAAACTCTGGGTGTTTTGAGTTTAACAGTTAACAGCATTTACAGGCAGTGTATGTATTTATTTTTCTGTGTAATTTGTACCAGTTGGAAATAAAAATATTCCTAAGCCTCGAAAAAGGAAAAAAGGAGGAAGAAAGAAAACTATTCATATTAACTCCTTGAAAAAAAATTGGCATCTTTCTCCTCTCTTTCAAATGTATAGACAATTCCAGCCAGTGGTGACAGAATTAAAAAGTTAACCAACCTCTGGAATGAAAGCAGAAATACTTTTTGCATTTTCTTCCATGCGTTGGTTTAAACTTTTATTGCATCTAAGCAAATATTCCATAAACATGTTTTTATTTTGCTTTTTACATTTTTATATTTTTAATAGAAGATCTAACATCAGACTTGTACAATGGAATGCGGGTGGTCTCACACAAACAAAAAGAGTAGAACTGAATAAAATTGTATTTGACTACTATAACATTGATACATTTGTAATACAAGAAGCAAATCTAACAAATGACCAACTTAAATACTTCAATTTTACTGGATTTTTACTGCACTTACTACCCAAAAATAGACAGATAAGTAGTGGAATATTAGTTGGAGTCAAAAAGGATATTAAAACCTCCTTTGAAATTGTTAAAGAAATGGATAACACAGATAAAAGTGAATTAATAAAGCTAAATTTTTGGGATAACAAAACACATCTA
This sequence comes from Tenodera sinensis, assembly GCA_030765045.1. Lineage (NCBI taxonomy): Eukaryota > Metazoa > Arthropoda > Insecta > Mantodea > Mantidae > Tenodera > Tenodera sinensis. The sequence continues at coordinate 202,603,602 of CM060964.1, read as the reverse complement.
CATTTATACAGTATTTACAATCCTCCCAGGAATGAACCAGATCTCTCACTTGTTGACCAATTAAATAAAACAATCGTAATTGGGGATTTCAATGCACATTCCAAAAGATGGGGTTATGAAAAAGTGGATTCTACAGGGAAGATAGTGGAAGAATTTTTGAATACCACAACTTTTGAACTGATTTATAGTAAAGAAGATCCCACAACCTTCATACATTGTTCTGGAGCGGGGCAGTAACCCAGACCTCTTGTTAGCTACAACAGATATTGTTTCAAAAATTAAAAAACAAGTTATAGAAGATCCAAGTTCTGGTCACAGAGCAGTAATTGCTGATATAAAACTAGAGAATACAAATAACAGTCAAGGTCTTACGAATCTGTATTGGAACTTCAAAAAAGCAGATTGGAACAAATATAAAACTGAATTAGAACATAAATTTAAAGAACAAACAAACTCACAGCTGCATGACCAACCAGATCATATGAACAAAGAATTCTGTAAAGTCATCCTAGAAACTGCAAAAAAAACATATTCCTCGTGGAAGAATTAAAAATTTCAAACCCTTTTGGAACCCCCAGTTAGAAGAACTGAAAAAGCAAAGGGATATAGCTAGAAATACAGCTGAACAAACAAAAAAACATATCAGATACACAAATATGGCGGAAGAAATGTGCCTCACTAAAAAAAGAAATTAATACTGCTAAAAGGAATCACTTTAATAATTTCTTAGAAAAAATGGATTATAGGACAGATGGTAACAAAGCTCATAAGTTCATAAAAAATGTCAAGGACAGGAAAGAAAACAACAGCACACCTATCATACACAACAACAAAATGTTAGTAAATGATGCAGTCATAGCCGAAACATTAAATAAATATTATACTAATTCACACAAAGTAACAAGAAATAATAAAAAGGAACATAAAGAATTTAAGAAAGATTTGAAAGAAGAAAGAGAATGTAATCCTAACACTCAGTGCAATATCTTTTTTCAAAATTTTAAATGCAAGAATTGAACATTGCAATAAATATTCTAAAAAACAAAAAGTCTCCTGGACCAGATCACATACATCCAGAGTTCATAAAAAACCTTGGGAAAACAGCAAAACAACAACTACTGAAACTCTACAATCTATCCTGGAAAACCACTGTACCTGCTGAATGGTGAAAAGCAATAATTGTCCCACTCTTGAAGAAAGACAAAACAGCATCAGAAATAAAAAATTATAGACCAATAGCTCTTACCAGCATAATAGTAAAAGTGATGGAAAGAATGGTGTCAAACAGGTTAAATTGGTTCCTAGAATCACAAAATTTAATATCCCCATGTCAAGCTGGATTCAGAGAGTTCCACTCTACAAATGAACAAGTCTTACTTCTCAGTCAAGAAATCAAAGACTCTGTTACGTATTACACGTTAAAAAACTAAATGAAGTGCAGTTTTACTTCGTTATGATGAAAACTTATAATATTAAGCACAAAATAATTCTCTGCTTCTGATCAACAAATCTTCATTTTCAGTCCTTAGCAACAAACAACAAAACGTCGCTTCCCTTTTGCAAAGAGAATACAATCTAACACACAACATTCTCCCACCTTGCAATTTTGGAACTTCAAAAAATTGCAACACGAGAGGCTCATTCATAAAATCTTGCAGGGCGCTTCACTAATCTCCCACTACGAGTAGACAATATATCTCTGCACTGTGAGGTCTCGTTGAGATCTTCTCTCTGTTCTGAGGACTCAGTCTTCGGGGTAGTCTCCTCAGATAATTGTGTAGAACACTCTAAGGGAACCAAACGTTGAACAGGACGCATTATAATTCCATTCTTTGTTCGACCCTTACAACACGAGTTCACCCATCCTTTCCAGGCAGGAGTTCCTCAATTACTCCGAGCGGCCATTCAAGTCTCTTCAGGTTGTCTGCTTCAACTAATACAACATCCCCTTTCTTCACGTGATCCTTCTGGTTCCGCTTGAGCAGTAACTGTCCAAGGTACTCTCTACGGAATCGCTGACGCAGTGCATTTCTTAACTGCAGACAATATGCTGCCCTTCTTTTAAGTTGGTCTTCATCTATCTGATCAAGATCTGCTACACCTATTTCTTGAACCTCCTGTAAAAACAGGGCGGGCGTGATAGGCCTTAGGTCATGAGGATCTTCAGTTTCTGCAGTCAGAGGGCAGCTATTAACAAGGGCTTCACACTCACATAGCAGAGTCAGTAATTCCTCAATAGTTAGGCACGATTTCCCAAGGACCTTACGCAGGGCATCTTTCACAAGTCCAATCAATCTCTCCCACCACGCACCCCACCAGGATGCTGTGGGTGGATTAAACTTCCATGTGATACGTTGGATGCTGCTATACACTTCTATTTTATGCCAGTCAAGTTTAAGCATCATATTATGGGCACCTCTAAAATTCGTTCCATTATCACAGAAGATTGTGGAAGGCCTTCCTCGGCGTGAAACAAATCTTCGTAAACCTTGAATAAATGAATCTGTGGATAGTGACGTAAGCAGTTCCAAATGTATAGCACGATAAACTGCGCATGTGAACAGGCAAATCCATACCTTCTGACCATCCTTCACAAATAATGGGCCAGTTAAGTCAACACCAACAATTTCAAAAACCTTTGCATCTCTCACACGATCTTTTGGTAGAGGTGGCGTAGTGACCTTCAGTCGTTCTCTCTTGTACCTCCTACAGATGACACATCTTCGTATGGTTGACCTCACAATCCTTCTTCCATTTAGGATCCAAAATTTCTCTCTGAGAATACCCAACAGAGTCTGTGGTCCAGTATGACCATGTCGAACATGAACATCATAAATCAGTCGCTGAACTACAGGACTGTCTGCAGGTAAGACAGCAGGTTGTCGGAATTCTGGGATGTCATCTCTCTCAATTATTCTTGTCTTCACTCGCAGAATGCCATGTTCATCCAGGAATGGCACCACTGATGTAAGTTTCTGATCCTCAATTCCATGGAAATGCTGTCTCTGAATCAATTTAATCACTGTTTTTTCACTCTCTTCCATCTCTGAACATGTAAGTTCTCCTCGCTGTGGACTTGTAGACTTACAGTTTGAGACGAATCTTTTAATCCATCCAATGAACCTGACTATTTTCTCAAATCGAGAAAAATATTTGTAGTACCAGTCTGAGTCCTGTGAATTTTCCGATACTAAGAGAACTGTAGCGGATTTTCGCCTCTCAAGCACAATTTCTTCTTCATTTACGCTACAACAGTCTGTAGGCCACTCACTTATGGGACGGTATAGCCAGGATGGTCCCTCCCACCATTTTGACGCCAGGAGTTCTGCTGTTGTACATCCCCGGGTAGGCAGGTCAGGAGGATTCAGGACACCTGGTACGTGTCTCCAACATTCCTTTTGTGTCAGTTGTCTGATCTCTTTGTTTCTAAGGACCTGACATTAACCTCAATCTTGTCATACAAAACTGAAAGCAGCGGCTTTTCTGTCACTAGATTAATTATATCCCTCACATAAATTTCTATTAGCAAGTCTCTACGTCCATAGCGCTCTTCTAATAGTTGTACAGCTTTAAAATAATTCTCGGCAGTCGGGGGAAATCCATTTACTAGCTCGTAGGCTCTCGTGCCTGGGGTCATAGATTCTCTTAAATACAGAATTTTTTCTACGTCCTGTAATTCATTACTTTCATGAATTCTCTTAAACTGTGCCCAGAATGGTAGCCATTGCTTAATATCTCCCGAGAATTTGACAAGTGACAACTTCGGCAATTTCGTGAGCAATCTACTGGATTGGGACGTAACTGACTTCACAGAAGAAGCATCACACTGCACTTCAACTCTTACAGACTTTTCATACTCACATTTAGCTATTACCCACTTGTCACGGTATGCTTCTATTTCTTCAAACTCCGTAGCTTCATCTTCACTTTCAACTTCGCGGACACTGCAAGCGTCACGGATTCGTTCGTCAAGTGCGAATAATCTATCAGCTTTGTCTTCAAGGATCTTAAAACATGTCAAAATATCTTCATGTGCTATATTGACTTCCTTGATCTTGCTCTGAAATGCATTATAAGCTCGAGAAAACGAACGGTGTAATTGTGTTCTTTCTCTTTTTAACGAGATCACTTCCACCATTTTATTACGCCTGTCTATATTTCTGTTTTCTTTTCATCAATTAAAATAACTGCACAACCAGTCCTGTCGCGGTCGCCAGATGTTACGTATTACACGTTAAAAAACTAAATGAAGTGCAGTTTTACTTCGTTATGATGAAAACTTATAATATTAAGCACAAAATAATTCTCGGCTTCTGATCAACAAATCTTTATTTTCAGTCCTTAGCAACAAACAACAAAACGTCGCTTCCCTTTTGCAAAGAGAATACAATCTAACACACAACAAACTCCTTCAATAGAAAAGATGATAATTTATCAGTTTTTATTGATTTTCAAAGTGCATATGATTCTATATGCAGAACAAAACTACTAAAGAAAGTAAAAAAATAGGGATACAAGGCCCAATGTTTTCATGGCTATGTCATTTCCTAACACAACGCTTTATTGCAACCAGATATGGAAGAAATATATCTAAATATAAACAAGTACACCGTGGCTTGCCACAAGGTGCAGTGCTCAGCACTACACTTTTTAATATATTTATTACTGATCTACCACAACAAATACAAGAATCAGGCGTGAAGTGTGCACTATTTGCTGATGACTTGGTAATGTGGACTTCAAAACCAAAAAGCAAAAGTACAGAACTGGAAAAAAACATGCAACAATCCTTAACCAACTTACAGAGGTGGACCAAAGAAAATTTAATGACTGTTAATACAACAAAATCAATCTACCAAAATCTTTTCACTAAGAAAAAAACCACTAAAAATAAAACTAAATTTTGAGGGTCAACAATTACCAGAAACAAAGGAAGCAAAGTATTTAGGAGTTACATTTGATACCAAACTTATATGGACCAAACAAATAGAAAATGTAATACAAAGAGCAGAGAGGCGCCTTTCACTGTTAAAACGTCTAACAGGAATGAAGTGGGGATGTTCCAGAGCAACGCTTAACACAACATACAATGTATATATAAAACCATTATTTACTTACTGCAGCAAAGTTCTTGTAACAGCAAACACAAAAAAAATTCAAAGCTTTCAAAACCAAAGTCTGAGATTAATTACAGGTGCTATCAAAACCACACCAATAGCAGCTATGGAAATACTAACCAACCAATACCCCATTGAATATGAAATAGAAAAAGCGGCTCTTATTCAACACGAAAAGTTGATCAGATTCCCATTCAATACATGGTACAAGAGAAATTTTACACATACACTAAAGACTCAGGAGAGCTTTCTTTCCAAAATTCAAGACATCAAGAAGGATGTACACCTTCCTAATTCAAAGGAAAACTTCATATCTAAAGTCAATCCAACACATACATTAGACATCACATATTATTTACACCTGACAGAAGAAGTTAAAAAAAGTGATACTCCAACTAGTGTTCTAAAATTATTGGCATTAGAGACAATCCATACTAGATTTCCAGAACATGAGTGACTCCATATTTATACTGATGGATCATTGATATCAAACCAAGATGGAGCAGGTGCTGGAGTCACATGTCACCTCTTTTCCTATTACAAATCTTTAAGTTATGGAACTACTAACTTTGGTGGAGAAATTGAAGCAATTCGAATGGCCCTACAAAATCTTTTGTACAGAATTTCACATTTTCAGCAAGCAGTTATTCTCTCAGTTTCCAGGGCAGCAATTATAGCAATTACTTCCATGTTGTCACCAAAAAACCAAACTATTATAGAATGTTGGAGGATTCTTAGCCATCTAACAGCACTTCAAAAACACCTAGTCTTCCAGTGGATACCAGCTCACTGTGGACTGAGTGGTAATGAGAAAGCTGATTTTCTTGCAAAAAAGGGTACCAGCGGTGTACAAAAATCTATAGTTTACCATTTTATGCAGCTAAAAGATCAGTCAACTCTGAATTCAAAAAAATTATTGCAAAATATTACTATGAAAAATCAAAGAATAAAAGATGGGAATTACCAAACATTCAAACAGTGATTCCTGAGTATCCTCGAAAAACAGCAGTTGCAACCTTCAGGTTGATTACAGGACATGATTGTCTGGCAAAACATTTAAACAGAATTGGGATATATTCTTCACCACTCTGTCCTCTATGTGATCTGCAAGAAGAAATGGACCGAGACCACCTTCAAATATGCCCGTCCACTTCTAGTGCCCCATCCATCAGTGAAAAATATTGGAGAGCAAGAGGATTAATGACTTCATTGTCAGAAATCCAGCATTAGCTAACAACAACATTTTTATTTGAAAAAGAGTCAATGAATTGCCACACATATACAAGCTGAGTCAGAATAACACCAAATAATTTTAAGGCATGATTCAGGGGTTATATTTGAGTATTTTCTTATACTGATTGTATGTCCGCAAACATCTTAGCCACTCAACAGATCACTATGCGTTTCCACTACATGGCATAAGGAGAGTTTTCAAATAAGAGTAGCTGTGCAACTTTAATTTTGAAAAGTACAATACAAAAGTCTCTTCTAAGTCTTGATTTACTTATTGGCACTAAATCCATGTGGTGTAAAGTAGGTCCAACCTGATAACCAATCTACAATGCACGTTATTGTCAATAACATATGCAAATGCTACCACTGTTCACTCTCCAGCATTCAAAGGCTTCAAGTATAGTTAAAATAAGAATAAAACAAGAATTAAACAAGTGCATAAGTAATTATTATTTATTTATGCCAACAAACTTACTGTTGGTGTTTTTAAACACACAAGCCGTGTGTGGGCAAAGTTTAAGAGGTAGAACTGGAACTTAAAAATTCAATGCCACAACTGGGATTTGAACCACAGACCTTCCGCTTGCCGGGCGGACGCTGTAACCACTGAGCTATTGTGACAATAACAATAACAGTAAGTTTGTTGGCATAAATAAATAATAATTACCATGTGAAGGTTATTTAATCCTGGGATATAAAGTACTTACAATAGTAAGTCACCATTGGGGTAATTGTTTGTGGTGTGAGACTGCCTTTGTGGTTTACCAGGAGAAATACGAACTGGCTTGAGAATTTAATGCCATTCTGGCAGTTTGTCACAATAGCTCAGTGGTTAGAGCGTCCGCCCGGCAAGCGGAAGGTCTGTGGTTCAAATCCCAGTTGTGGCATTGAATTTTTAAGTTCCAGTTCTACCTCTTAAGTGCATAAGTGTTTATAAAAGATGTTCAAAATACGGCATTGGACTTTGGATCATCATTGACAGCATCACAATATTGATTGCAGACTTCTTTAATAAAGAAAATTAGTCAAAATTAAAATAAAACAAAAATACCAACATAATATTCAAAAGGAAATTTCCAATAAAAATTATCCTAACATAAGGGAAATAGTACAAAAAATAAAAAATTTCCCAAGGAAAGAAGCGTTGCTCACTTCAGATTAGCCACTGGACATGACTGTTTGGTGGAACATCTGCATAGGTTTGGTTTTATAAGTAATAACACATGTAAGATCTGCAATGCTGACGAGATTTTAAATGGAGAACACCTAATGGAATGCTCAGAATTGAGAAAAGCTGTACCAAATGGGAAGATACATAATTTATATTGGCTGGTTAGGGAAAAATTGATGGACCAAAATCCTACACATTAGATCAACACCAGCACTTCTTTAAAAAGTGCCTGGGATATCATCAGTAGCATCAAATGCTACAAAGATCCTGGTTATTAGCTGCTCTTTACCATTAACTGGCATCTCGTACACAAGTAATTGAAGATGTCCCAAAGGGAAAAAATCAATAGGGTTATATCTGGTGAACGTATTGACCGTAATATTGGTGCTGATCTACTAATCCAATGATCAGGATACATTAAACTTAGGAAATCCCTTACAACACCAGCATAATGGGCGGTTGCTACATCGCCTAGGAACCACATTAACTGGCATATTCCTGAAGGAACATCTTTAAGAAATTCTGACAAAGTTCGGGTTTTTCTGTGTCAAATGTGATTGTTATGTGTGTTAAACTTGCCCTCTTGTGTAAAAACCTTCTCGTACGTTCATAGTATGGTTGCAGGAAACCTTGGTTAATCAGTACACCTTTTTTTTTTTCACTTTCTCTATTACATATAGTAAGTAGAGGAAGTATTGTATTCCACCCAAAAATTTGATGCAGAGATTTCACCGGAAATATACGTTTTGAGGCCCGCTGGATCCAAAAAAAAGCATTTGTAGAAAAACGTCTGTGTGGGTGTCTGTCAGTCTGAACAGCATAACTCAAAAACGAAAAGTCGGTTAGAAACCAAAATTGGTATTTAAGTTTAATGTCTTTTAGGGATGCGACATGAAGATTTTGAAGAAAATTCCTCCACCCTAAACTACCCTTCACATGGAAAATTTTTTGAAAATTTTTATTTTCTTGAAAATGGCTGTAACAATTTTGACTAAAATGCCATGTTTTGATAGATATTTTTGTGGCAAATAACATGTGTATTTTAAACTTTCTGGCTATAGCCCACATAGTCCTGTTCACTCTTGATGACTTTTGCATAACTGGTAAACCAAATCTTACTGTACAAAAATGTAGAACTTGCTAAAACACACAGTTTATGCCAAAATAACTTTTATTGTAGAGTGAACCATTTTGGAGATACTGCTTGTTATCTGTGTGAATTTTCGAAAACTTAAAAAACTTTTGTCAACTGGAAGATTGTGAATAATTTTGTTGTTGTTATCACTTAGCCATGGAAAGAGAACAGAATCTCAAAGCTTTTAAAGATTTGACTATCGCTCAAAGCCTATTGTACTCCCATGTTCCTCTTGTACCTACAAGAAAATAATATAACTTCTAAAAATATTTATCGCAGCTAATATGAAGAAGGTAAAGAAATAGGAATTTGTAAGAATGGTTAGTACAAGAGCAGAGATAGTCATGTGAGTGCAACTCATCAAATTTTTTTTAACAGACACACTTATTGGCCTTCAGTCACCAAGGACCATTTAACCATCAAGATGATTGATTCCATTTTGCTAATTTCACACATACACACATTTGTTTACTTCCTAACTCACACTTCCAGGCTTTTTCACACCACCACAAACACCCATGCCTGAGACGGGACTTGAACCTGCAATCCTCTGCGCGGCGGAGTGCCAAAGACACACAGTCTAGTGACCAAGGCTATGAGGGCCGGCATCAATGCATTTATGAAGCTGGACAAACTGTAGTTAGGATGGAAGGTCATCTGACCCCAGTGCTTGAACTCAGATGAGATGATATGTATGTAATAGCTGTTTGCACAGACTTCTATAGTAACCGAAGACTGACTTAATGCATTTTTATATTTTATAATAGGCTGTCAAACTGAAAGGTATTTTAGTAAATGCTGCTAGCTGAGATTGATAACCAGAACCACAACGTCGCAACATGCTGTACAATAGCAAGTGAATCCCTTACCTTTTAAGGAACAAACTGCAGGTTTTAGGTTAATGATGATATAAACAATGTTAAAAACAGAATAAAAGTGATATTCAAAAATATGTAGGAAACAAAACATAAGAATATCACAATGCCAAAGGGAGAACAAGGACCTATGTGACAGAATTTTATCTAACCCGATGTGGTGTTTGAAAAGCGTTAATGCCTTCTAGCGTGATAATAAGACATTTGGGGTCATGCATTCACTGTAAGTAAATACTCAAATATAACCCCCTTAATCACACCTTAAAATTATTTAGTGTTATTCTGACCCACCTGTAAATGAATAACATCGCACGAATTTTGCCGGTAATAGATGGTTCGTAGACAATCATTTTGAGATAGGAAACCTGTGGCCTATGGCGTCAAGTTACCAAGTATTCAATAAATCATAACCAGAAAGAAATATGTAAATGGCAGCCATTGGAAATGAAATAGTGCTCATTGGGCACTTAGTAAAGTCTGTATTTTGTCTTTCTGAAGAAGCATTTCTAAACTCTAGTATTTCCAAAAGTGCTTAAATTGTGGACCTAACATGTGGCTGCATACCACTGCAATGGATAACAGGTTGTGGCAAACCCTAAAGGAACACAGGGCAGCTCTAAACCGTGTGCTTTGGCTGGACGGTTATGCCGACTGACTGTGGACCTAATCAACTCTAGAAATCAAGTTCAAACCCGAAGATAGGTGAACTGTTTCTCACCTTTCTTTTGTGTTTTGAGAGCAATATTATGCTTGTGCTTTAAAATAGCAAAATATTGCCTTCATATGCAGTGCACAGGGTATGTTTACTTTTGCTTCATCTTACATCTGTTGGCTTAGACTGGAGAATTATGTATTGACATTGGTTAGAAGCTGTCAGTTGGCTATAGTTGCCCATTTCAGTAACAGCAATTTTCAATCTAACAATTAACCAGCTGTAAACAATTCAGAAAATGTTCAATCAAGTAATAGCACAAAGTACTACAACTCCCCAAAAGAGGCGCTGGGTACCTATGTGTTAGAATGACAAATGTTGGAAGATGCTAACACCACCACGTAGTGACTGTTTCCTACTCAAGTTACCCACATCTCATTTCCTATTTGCCTTCAGCACACAGCATTACGTTGAAGCAGTTAAATCGGTACTCAAGGAACATGGAGCAAAATTGCACTTTGGCAGAATCAGCTGACATGCATCTAATGTATGGCGAAGCTGGAGGTTGTTCTGCAACAGCTGCATGGATTTACAGCAAAAAGTACCCCAGTAGATGGCAGCTGCATCAGACTACTATTGGATCAGTAGATCAGTGTTTGTGACAATGTGGTTCTGTGGTGGCAAATAAAGCAGATTGAGGTGCAGCACATATCCATCACACTCTGGAGTTGGCACAAAATGTACTGCGTTTACTGGAAGAGGAACTGTCAACCAGCATCTGTGCTATTGCACGCACAATGGACATCAACCACACAAGTGTATGGCAAGTCTTGCATGAGGAGCTGCTCTACTCCTTCCATCTACAAAATATGCACGCCTTAACTCCAGAGGATTGTGATCTATGCTTGCAGTTTTGCAAATGAGCCTTAAGGCTGCCACTGGAACTGTTTTCAGTGGTGGTGTTCACCGATGAAGCCACGTTTACCAGGGATGGGCCGATTCTAAACTACAAGAATTGTCACATATGAGCATGAGCAAACTGCCATGTCACTGTTCAGAAGAGCCACCAACAGCAATTTGTGGTGAACATAGGGCTTACATTGTTTCTGACTACATCATTGGGCTATACTTTTTTCCTCCTCAACTGTGTAGCAACATTTATAAAACATTTCTGAAGGATGTACTACCAGCTCTTTTGGAAAAAGTACTACTTGATATTCACGCTCATCAGCATTTCCAACACAACGGAGCTCCTGCACATTATGCTATAAACGTACGGGACATCTAAATTGAGTGTTCCCAACTGTTGGATTGGAGGAGGCAGTCCTACCGTGACCTGGCCAACCTGTGGATCTCAACTCCATGGATTTCTTTTTCTGGGGTCATCTTCAGACTATGGTGTATTCATCATTTATTGATTCGAAGAGACTCTGGTTCTGCAGCCATTGATGAGATTTGCATGCACCAGGAATGCTCAACAGGGTTCGCAAATCATTTTTGCATCGATGCCATCATGCATTGATGTTAGAAGTCACCATTTTGAGCAGTTCCTTTGAAATCTGTGCCTACTCATAATTTGTTTCCTTAGCTTTGTTCTGCTTGTATCTACCTATTTATTGTAATGTTAATATTAATTCAATTTATGTTTATAATGATTCAGTCACATGTAGCTCTTTCAGGTGCTTATCAATTATTTACTTGTTTGTAAGCTGTTAAGCTTGAACCATCTGAGTACGTATGTAGTTTTCAATGTTTATCTACCATTTGGGTCATGAAAGAATGACTAATAGCTAAACGAATTTGAAATAAAAAGCTTAACATTAGCTAAATGAAAAATCACAACACGACATGCATGCTTCCTGCAAATCAAATTAAATACAGCATGTGCTAAAGAAAGAAAAAAGAATATAAAAATGTATGCAGCCACAGGAATTTGAACCTGAGCTCTTATGTTGCCAGGACAATGGAGGTACACAGTGTACCTCCATTGTCCTGGCAACATATCCATTAGACTAAATACTCAGGCTACGATAAGCTGTCCACTTGTTTTCTCATCATACGTTACAGCTGAAGTGGATATAATCAGTGGCATGCATGCCCCCAAACAATTTTAAGGTACAGTTCTGTAACTTATAATCCTAGTCCACAGGTTTCCTGTCTCAAATTGATTGTCTATGAACCGTCTATTGCCAGTAAAATTTGTGTGGTATTATTCATTTACACTATATATATATATATATATATATTTATTTATTTACACACACAATCTCTCTCTCTCTCTCTCTCTATATATATATATATATATATATAACAAGTTCAACTTTGGAAATAGATGGTCTAGCATGACTTGCGAGCTACTTTGCTTACATAGTAATGACGTATACATTTTTATTTTGCCCTGCGCAGCCATCTGCAACAAGACGGACACAAGAAAACCCTTCCAGGTCTTGTTGATTTAGTTCATGAAAAATAATGGATGCAACCTCATTTGAAGATTTCCGTGCTTGATTTTCTGTCCAAGTGTAGAGGGATACATTGTCTCGAGTTAAGGAATCTGATGAAACACCTTTTAAACAGATAAATTGAAACAGTATAACTGATGCGAGTAATAAGCAGCCTGGTCACTGACTTTTGGCAAGACTTGGTTCTTCTGACAATCAAATGACAGCAAGTAGCAATCTTCGTCTTTTTCTTTCAAATAATTATAGAAGCTCTTTGCTGTTTCTTATGGAAGGTTTGTCTGAAAATTATATCTTTTCTTTCCTTATCATTTGTTGCAATCTTTAGTTTGTGATTCAATTGCAGACACACACTACACTCATTAACAGCAGGACTGGAGAACCCTATGTTAAACTGTGTGTTAAAGATGCGCCTGAAAAAGGGTTCCTTGACCTTCAGAGTGTCATTAACTTCTTCATTATATGCCACCCATAACGACTTTATACTTAATTCTGAAGGTAGGTATATCCTTGGGCTTTTGCCCCTAGCATAATGTGATTCACATCCCTTGAATCTTTTGATGAAATTGATAACAGCTTCTTTCTTATCTCTGTAAATATGCTCTTTATGGGACCCTCCACTTGTCTCCAAAGGTACAAGTGAGTTGTCCCTTTTGAACCTAGAAAACACCTCAATGACTCTGTGCTTTGTGATTTTAAGAATATCCAGGAATGTTTCTCTGCATACCTGGAGGAGATTTCCACCTTGATTTTAACAGTATATGTGTATGTACAGGTCTTTGAATGTGGCAATCCTGCAGAGGTTCGTTTACGTCGTGGTGTCTGTGCTTTGCAGAACTTCAGTATAAGAGCATCCTGTTTACATTTCTCAGGAACTGAGCAAAATGAACTATGAAAATCTTTTATATCCCTCATGGTTAGCAGCATGCATTGGAAAGTAGATCTGTGATTACATTTTATATATGAAGGCATTTCCTTTGCTGAGTACCTAGAACCAAACCCAATGGAACTTAAAAGTTTCAGATATAATTATTACAAACATAAGTTAAATAAAGCCTACTTCACTAAGGATGCAGATTTAATCCTTCAATGTCAGACCTTATCTTAAGACAGTAATTAAAGTTAAATCAGCATCAATTATATGCAAGTGAACAAAGCAGTGGCAAACTTCCATCATATTTAGAAACTAACAATATTGAGACATGTATACACCATATACATACAATATTCTGTATATAAATACTGAATAACTATCTAAATTAAAATCTTCTGACATGTTTTACACGACCTACCTTAGCCTTTTTTCTACTGCCCGTTTCCACATTCCAGGATTAGCAATGCGCTTCCTAGCTTTGTCTGGTCAAACCTTCTATTTCAGTATCCATATAAAATAATATTGGATATTTCAAAGAAACACTATAATGGCATACAACAAAAACTCAAAAGGATGCACTGAAATGAGCTGTTGACAAAGACTTGGCCATTATTACGATAGCCATGACAGTTTTCGACAGTCACGTGATCGTTTGAGCACCTGGCATTGGGCGATTTTCAAATGTCCGTTTTTGATATAAACTCACTGTCCATATGTCCGAGTTTGAAAGTAACCTCATATTTTAAACGTCAAAATATATTAATTCCGCCTGTTTTAAGAAAACTACATTCACCATTAAATTCAATGCAAGGAGATTGGTAAGAAGTAATTCAAGTTCCGATTTCGACCGGATGGCGCTATGTCCGCCTTTGATACTAGAGGCCTCATATATATATTTATTTATTTATTTACACACACACAATCTCTCTCTCTCTCTCTCTCTCTCTCTCTCTATATATATATATATATATACAGGGTTCTTCATTTAAAACCTGACGGGTGCACAGCATTTTGCCTGTGCGCGATTGGGCGTGCCACAGCCGGCTTTGCTCCTACATAAACTCTGTGTGTAAAACATATTATAGAAGATGCTGAAAATGTCGTCCACCCTTGGCTAAATGAGCATTATATCAGGAGAACACATTCTGATACAAACGATTCAGTTGAGCCACTAATGTTTCCGATTTCATTTATAGTATTTTGTTTTTGTTCCTCCAATGTATGAGGAATTGTCTCATAAGCTTTGTCTTTCAGGTAAACAAGTCAAGTAAAAATCACGCACTGTTGGATCGGGGAGCGAGAGGGCCATACACCAGCACTAATCGCTCTTATCTTCAAACACTTCCCTAATTTTATTCATGGACTCCTCTGCTGTATGGGCAGTAGCAGAATCTTGTTGAAACCACCCATATGATTTCTCTTCTATCAGTTCATGATAAAATGGGGTCAAAATATAATTTTAGTACCTCTGCATTTGCACTCTGTTCATAGAATATTGGACCGGTTATGTGTCTAGTGGTAACAGCACACCAAATTCCAACTCTCCGATCATAATGAGGGATTTCTTGAATGCGATGTGGATTTTCAGAGGCCCAGGACTGAACTAGCTGCATGCACAATGGCAGATAATAGCGGGGTAATCCAGCAAAGTCGCTGGAGAGGCGAAACGCCATGTGCTCCATTAGGTTTCAAATGAAGAACCCCATATATAAGGTACGTTAAAAAAGAAATGAGCCGGAGACATAATTACAGAAACCAGTAGCTGTGTGTTAGAAGTATTGGCCCTGGCTGTTGAGACACTTGTCCCACTGTGACACAAGACGTGAATGTCTGTCTCATAAAAGTCCTGGGGCTGCGATCCAGATCTGCACGTACAGCTGAACGTTGTCATCTGAGGTAAATCTTTGCCCCTCAGAGCATTTTTAAGGGGACCAAAAATGGCGTAATTACAGGGAGAGAGGTCTGAACTATATGGAGGGTGGCCGAGAACCTACCATTTGAATTTCTGCAGGAGTGCCCATATGAGGCTTTGCATTGTCATGGGGCAGAATGACCCTACAGGTGAGATTGCCTGGTCGTTTTGATTTGATCGCTTGGCGAAGGTTGGTCAAGGATTGCGAGTAACGCTGGGCACTCACTGTTGTCCATTGCTGGAGGAAGTGTATCACAAGGGGGCCATCTTGGTCAAAGAAGAACATCAGCATAACCTTTCCTGCACTTGTGTGGATGGCCTTGGCTTTTTTTGGTGGTGGTGACCCTGGATGCTTCCACTGGAGACTTTGTATTTTTGATTCTGGTTCGAAGTGATGACACCATGACTCATCTCCAACCACCACTCGTGCCAGGAACTTCTCTAGCATAGCGCTGCAGATGACCAAGACAGTGGGCCATTCGACATGCTTCCTGGTGTGATTGAAGGCTGTGGGGTACCCATTGGGCACACACTTTGTGCAAGAGCAGTCGTTCCTTCATGATGGTGTGAACACTTCCAACGCTCAATCTGACCTCGGCGGCTATGGCTTTCACTGTCACTCGGCAGTCCTGGGTAATGAGTGCATCAACCAGCTGGATGATGTCATCAGTAATGCAGTGTGGCGCTCAAGACCGTGCATCATCGGCTAATGACACCTGTCCTCCCCTAAAGCGCTTGTGTCACACCTTGACCCTTGCAAGGGACATGCAGTGTTCGCCGTACACTTGTGACATTCGTCGATGAATGTCCCTTCCCACTACTCCTTCTGCTGTCAGAAAACGACAACACCTCTTTGCTCTTCTTTTGATGCCTCCATTTCACTCTTTGCAATGCAACTGGCAGCGTTGGACGATTGATGCATGCTGCTACTAGCTGACGTGCACGCGTGCCCTCTAGCGATGGGCTGTGAACTTCCACCCTCTGGTCAGAATAACACTTCGTTACATATGCCACACTATTACCACCCTGTCACCGGTTTGCACACATCAGACTCAAGCTTGTTTCTTTTTGAATGCTTGGATGCTTCGCTCGACGTTTTTCGCCTCTGTTTTTGTGAAATCTTGTTTTTTGTGGGAAAAGATACTTATTTAGATAAACCTGAAAGGCAAAACGTTAACTAAATAAAACTACTTGTCGTAATTGTTAAGAGTAATGTCCGAGATACAAGAGATATAGAAATACATAAAAATATTTCATAATTGTATGACTTATTTCTAGAAGAGTAAGTAGAGAAACAGTTATGAGTGTGTTACCCAAAAGCAAGTAGAGAAAACAGTATGAATATAATATGTAGCATTTCTATTTCAAACATACAGAAAATTGCATTACTTCTTTGTAGAAGAGTGTGTAGAGAAAGAGATGTGAATGTGTTACCTAATAGTGAGAGGAGAAAACAGTGTGAATGTAATATGTAGCATTTCTATTTCAAACATACAGAAAATTGCATGACTTATTTGTAGAAGAGTTAGTAGAGAAAGAGATGTGAATGTATCACCTAATAGTGAGAGGAGAAACCACCGTGAATGTAATATGCAGCATCTCTATTTCAAACATACAGAAAATTGCATGACTTATTTGTAGAAGAGTGAATAGAGAAAGAAATATGAATGTATCACCTAATAGTGAGAGGAGAAAACTGTGTGAGTGTAATAGCACTTCTGTTTCAAACATGCAGAACATGGTATGACTTATTTTAAAAGTGGGGATAAAAGTGTTTTTTGGTGCAATATCACGTTTTTTATGGAAAATTGTTTATAGAAGACTGAGTAGAGAAGGAGATGTGAATGTGTTACCCAAAAGTGAGTAGAGAAAACACTGAATGTAATATGCAGGTATAGAAAAATTTAACCAGATCTTTAAAGTCGTTTCAGAAATACTGGGAATATATATACAAGAATTGCACTGTAGAAGTGAGAATAAAAAATGTAATTTTTTATGTAAAATCGCGTTTTTGGGGGAATTACACCTATATAGCTGAACTTAAAAAGCAAAACTCTATCTGAATACAAAATTTGATCAAAATCGTTAGAGCCGTTTCCAAGTTGCGCGGAATATGTATATATACAAGAATTGCTCGTTTAAATATATAAGATATATATATGTCTTGATCTTGCATTTTAGTATAATTTTCACATTTTATTGCATTTTCATTGCATTTTATTTTCAAAACACGTAAAGTAGTTTAGAGGTAATGAAAAATGAAAATACATAACATAATGAGCATTTCATGCTACATTATATGAGCGAAAAATCACCATACCTAGCTATCATTAAAATTAGAGGTGTCTAAACAACAAGTAGTATGTAAAAGTGGCTGTGGTTTAATCCTTTAATGGGAAATGTTGCCTTTGCAGTGTGACTTAAATTTATCTTTGCAACATGTATTTGATATTGTTAAGCATACTGAAATAACTTTTAAGAGGTTTTGTAAAAGATCACAGAAAACAATCTAAAAGAACACAGTGACTACTTATAGCGGTGTCCCTGCCATAATACAGTGGGCTGGAGTGTGGAAGCTCTGGTTCCTGCCACAAAATGTTTCCAGGTTCGATTCCACCCATAGGCAAGGGGCTTTTAAGCCTGGGTATTCTTTCACTTTTCAATTTACTGGGCTCCTAGTAGCAGATAGGGGTAGCACATAAGATCTTTAGGTATAGGTGAGAGTGCCATTGTGCACTCTCCTATTCCCTCACATACTGCTATGATGACTATATCTATAGTGGTAGTTCTTACAAGACCAAAGGGCCTAGAAAACGCAGAAGCAGTAATTTAACATGAATTCCATTGTGATGGAAGTTTGAGGGCGAATCGAAAAGTAATGTACAATGATTTTTTTCTGCCATGGTATTGCAATTGGAATGTTGACATTTCAGACAGATATAGTTTAACATTTTGACTACAGAGGGTAATTTTTTCCATGTGCAGCTCTAGTGAGAGGAGCATGAACTACACAACAAAGATGGCATGCATGTTACTGTTGTCTCTGTGTGAAGAGTAGCGAGGTGTTAGATTTTATAGACCAAAGGGCATAAACCTAGTGAAATTCACAGAAACATGCATGGTGTGCTGTAGAAGGGCATACTTTCTGAAAGGAATCATCACTGGTGATGAGTTGTGGGCTTACCGCTACACACCTGAAGCAAAGTGGGCCTCTCTGGAGTAGAAATATGCTGGTTCCCCAGTAAAGAAAAAATTTAAAAAAATGTGCTGGGAAAGTGTTTGTGACAGTGTCCTGGGATATTTGTGGATTTTGCCAAATATCGGACCACTGTGAAAGCATTAAAACTTTGGAGAAGTTCTGTCGTACCCTTTGTGACACACCACAACATTAATGCTGATGTGAAACTTCTTCATGACTAGGGTTAGGATTTTTAGGTGCAAATTTCAGTTGAAAAAAGGAGGGGAAAATGTGCTCAAATAAGGTGAAAGAAGGAACAAAACGGTGCTCGTTTATTCAACTAATTCAACAATTTCTCTTTCCTCTATTCTAATTTAGTGAATTACAAACAAGTACATCAAATTATCACTCATCAGAAGAAGGAAAACACATGAAGCTGTTATACTTCAAGACATTAAGCATCTCAACATTTTTAAAAGTAAGCCTGTTTCTATTAGGAGATAGAATGTCTTTGTAGATGCTAAAGCTTCTTTCAACATCCACAGAAACTAGTGGGGCAAATCTTGTATTCACTTGGAATGGCAATTCTACAGATGTGGCGAAATCTTCAATGCTCGGATTCTTCTGAAGTATAAACTCAAGTTTGTCTTTATCAAAGCCATCTAACTGCTCCCTCACGGAAGTAAAAATATCCCACTGTTTCTCCTTTTCCAAACCTTGTTCTCGTAATAGTTTAATAGCTGCAGTCAGGTACTTGCAATTATGGATACAATATAGTTCTGTCTGCAAATTATGTATTTTCTCTAGTAACAAGTTTCTGTGCCTTGGAAATTGCGCTTGCGTCTGCTGGATCCAAAGACAGCACAAACTCTTTAATTTTGTCAAAATTCTCACACAGCATAGCAGCACACTCAATCTAAGATCCCCAGCGAGTAATGACCGGGAAATTTAGAAGGGGCAGGCCAGTGATTTCCTTGTAGACCACAACATAATTCAGAGTTTTCAGCAGAATCTTCTTCAAGGTAGAGGTGAAATGACTTGTGATGTTGTATTCATTCCTTATGGATTCACAAACCCTGGGAAGGGCATGAACCAAGCATGTCACATGCTTCAACTTAGGAAATAAAGGCTTCAATTGGTTAACAGCTGAAACCATGTATGGAGCCTGGTCTGTAACGACAAGAAGTTTTTCAAACTGAATACCAGTAGGCCAGAGTTTTTGACAAAAGTCCATAATTGATTTCATTACTGTACTGGCATGACTTTCTGCAGCTCATACATTTTTAACAACATGGGCTTAACTTTCTCCCCTGCTAAGGGAAAAACTAAAATCTTTGAAACATATCTGCTAGCTGTGGAATCAGTATATCTAACTTACAGCTTATGTACGTCACTTTCATAGACTGGTATTACGAGGGTCCTTCAATAAATAACCGAACTAACTTTTTAATTAACACATAATGGCTTTTTATTTCACTAACATTTACCTACACACTTTCAAAGTATTTTCCCTCTGATGAAATACAATTATTCCAACGATTTACCCATTGCTTGAAACACTCATTGAACCCATTTTTGGACAGTGTGTTCAGGATACCCATGACAGCATTGTTCAACTCCTTATCACTTTGAAAATGGCGACCAAGAAGCTCCTGTTTCACTTTAGGGAAGAGGTGAAAATCGCATGGTGCGAGACCCAGAGAATAAGGTGGATGAGGCATGATCTCAGTGCCCATTTCTGCGATGACATCTTGAATTGCACGAGCTCGATGAGCAGGGGCATTATCCTGATGCAAGATCCATCCCCTGCTTGTGAGATCTGGTCGCTTTTTTTTCTTCAGTGGCCCCTTCAACACGTCACAATAGTAAGCAGCAGTTACTGTGTGTTGATTAGTTACAACATGATCATACAGAATGCCCTGTTTGTCAAAGAATACGAGATGCATGACCTTTCCTGCACTTTTCTGAACTTTTGCTTTCTTAGGCCTAGGGCTCGATGAATGTTTCCACTGCAAACTCTCCTGTTTTGTTAACGGGTCGTAATGGTGGAACCAACTCTCGTCACAAGTGATGACCCTATTCAGAAAGTCTGGCTCCAGTTGTAACCTTCTGAGCCATTGTTGACATGTCATGATGTGGTGAGCCTTCTGTTCGTCCTTCAGCACATGCGGTACCCATTTCGCTGCAACTTTAAGATAGCCAAGATCATTGTGAATTATGTCGTCTACAGTTCCAACAGACAAATGCATTATGTCTGCAACTTTCGAAATTGTTATGCAATGATCTTCTTGCACAATTATGTCAATTGTGTTAATGTTGACTTCTGTTTGTTGCTGTTACGGGTCTTCCAGGACGCGGAGAATCTTGAAGGTCTTCATGACCCCCTTTGAAACGTTTATACCACTCAAAGACTTGTGTTTTGCCTAAAGCTTGGTCCTTGTATGCTTGTTGCACCATTTCAAAGGTTTCTGTAGGGGTTTTGTCTAACAGAACACAAAACTTTATCGATGCACGGTGCTGCAATTTCAGTTCCATGGTGGGTGCAGTAAACACGACCTCACGTATTAGGCTCTAACTCCCAACTGATTCACTCTGCATGACTGGCACTCACAGCACTGCTAGAGGAAGGATTCACCTTTCCACCACTAGCAGCCATGGTGCTCCAGGGCGGTTTATTTAAATACAATTAAATTAGTTCGCTTATTTATTGAAGGACCCTCGTATATTATGGATTTGTGTCATTCAAAATGCAGACAGTTGGTGGTTACTGCCATAAAACATAGACACAGGGGATTATAGTCCTGAGTAGAACAAAGGTTTTTGAAATAATTTTTTTATGCTAACTGCTTGCAAACTCATTGTTGTCCTGTGTCTGAACCTAGTCTTATCTTAAGCAACATATTTTGACTGGTTAAATGCATTCACATTTATTTTTCAAGAACTCATTGTTGCTTTATTCACATGCTTTATAAACAACTGACTGGTATAACCACCTCCTACAACAATATAATCGTGTTAACTACTAACTAAATTATTCTCATGCAGGAATTTGTTGTGATTGCCATGAAGTGGTAAATTTATTGCATATTAGGAGCTCAAACCTTGTTTCTTTTGTGAGGGTAATAAAAAATATGGTCACTGGTGAACTTGAATATTGAGTACTTAGCATTACTTCTATTTTTATTCTTGTGAATCTATTTAAGTGTATAAACTCATTATAGATGGTTTGCTGCCCTGTCATAGGTTTCTTTTACAGTAACATTTTCTGAAATTTCTGTGTCTCGTAAAAATACCTTTTTCATATAGAGCATTAGAATACTCTCTCTTTTAAATTCACCTATTTCATTTTTTAAATTTATTTACATGCCTGTTCTTATGGTACCACAGCTGGTGGACAATGATACATGAAATTACAAATATTAACACATCAAACACAGCAATTATCATCATACTTTAAATATGCAAACCTGTTAAACTTTAGTATCCCTCCACGCCTGTCACTGTATGGCCTAAATTTACAAGTGACTCATCTCTGTAAATAATTGATCTCCCCTGGTCCCTAAACCTTTTTATGTCTTTAGATATCTATGTTGCCATCTGATAATATTGCCTCTTTCTATTAATATCTACTTGTTACCCCTTCTTTCACATTCAAACCCCAAATCATTTAAGAATCGACTCAGAGTGGACCTTGAGAATTTTGGTAGGGTATCATCACTGTTGACCCAAGACAAAATTATCTTCACTGTGGGTGGAATATTTTCTAACAGTAAAGAATGAACAATTCGCTGCACTCCTCTTTGCACTATTTCATCATATTGTGTTAACCTAGTGTTTTTTGTTTTCCCCGCCCTATTTGCTTTCTTTTTCGATGGCGCTCTTAGAGGTCCTTTCATTAGTTCCTTTTTAATCCTATACACTACTGCTTCAGAACATCCGATAGCCTTAGCTGTTTCTTTTACTGCCTTACTAACACTCATTTTGCTTTAAAAATGATCGAACACATTCATAATTATTTGACATTGCTTACTTCTTAATTTACCAATATATTGTCTCTTCCTAGTTTCCCCTCTATAACTGCAATTATTTACAGAAAATGTTAAATAACGCAGTAACAGTTCACAGATTGCACACTTCTTTTGAACTGTCACTGCTGCTCCTTTACTGTCTTCTGTGTCACGCTTAGCATGTTTTAGCTGAATAGATGAATACCTTTTGTTTGCCTTACACGATGAAAGCAATAGTTTACAGGCTTCTGGGTTTTTTAAAAACTGTTTCCAACCCTCAACATTTGTTCTCACTTGGTCCCTGATGTAAACTCAATAACATAAAAGTTTCCCACTGCGTAACCTTTGCAATGTACAGATATAAAATTTTCCGAAAACATTTAATTTAAAAAATTGTTACACTTAACTGAGTAAACAGAGAATTCAAAGTAGGGAGATAGCAGCACTATAGTTTAGTCTAGCTAAGAATAAATATAGACATATTCTAGCAGTTAGTTTGTTAGTGCGTGATGAGTATAGAAACAGCAAATACAGGACTTTACACACATCCATCTTATAGCCCCGATCTTGTACCCTGTGACTTTTTTTATTCCCATCACTAATGGCAAAGCTTAGGGGTATTCGATTTGAGAACTCTGCAGCAGTGCTCAAGAAAAGTGAGGCGATTCTCAAGGACCTGACAAAGAATGGTCTGCAGCATGTGTTCAAGGACTGGCAGAGATGCTATAAAAAGTGCATTGAAGTAGGAGGGGACTAATTTGAAAAAGATCATGTAAACATTGAATTGGAGTTATAAACATCTGTGAAAAAAAATCAGTCTCAGTGTTTGTTGATCAGCCCTCCTAGATAGCCCAATGTGCAAATGCCAAGAAGAAGACCAAACAGATCATATAATATTCTGATGTAATGTTATAGATCATCAAAGAAATGACATGATTAGAAAAATACTAAGTAGAGGAGGCACATGGCCCGTAACCAAAGAGGAACTCATAAACACATTTACAGTACTTTGCCAAGTTCATGAAATCCACCAACTTCATAGAGTATGTAATTAAAGCGTAGCAATATCAACTTACCTTACTCAGAGAGGTGGAATTGGAACTGAAATTGCCCACTGCACTTGTGTGTTTAAAAACACCAGCAGTAAGTTTGTTGGCATAAATAAATAATAATTACCTTACTCAGTTAATCTTATGCTATATAATAGAAACTAAGCAAGAGAAGTTAGAATATTACGAGGTACATCCAGAAAGTAAGTCCCGATTACTGATAAAGAGAACAAAAACATCACTAAGTAAGAAATATTTATTGGAATAATTACATAGACTCACTGGATACTTTAAAACATAGTCACCAGCATTGTTGAGGCATTTATCGCAACGGTGCACCACTAATTCTATGCCCAAGTCATAGGATTCTGCCGCCAATGTCCGCAGTCACGAAGTCACTTCATTCTGCACCTCAGTGTCACTGTGAAAACGTTTTCCTGCCAGAAACGCTCCATGAGACGGAAGAGATGAAAGTCACTTGGAGCGAGGTTGGGGCTGTAGGGTGGGTGTTCGAAGACATCCCATCCAGACTTATTCAGCACATTTCGTGTGGCGTTGGCCATATGGGGTCTTGCATTGTCATGCCCAAGTGTAATGCCTCTTGTCAACATTTCACGTCTCTTGTTCTGGATTGCCCACCTGAGTTTATGCAACGTCTGGCAATATCAATCAGCATTTATGGTCCCCCCTCATGGTAAAAAGCCACACAAGAGGACACCATGTCGATCCCAGAAGACAGAGATTGTCTGCTTGAATTTGGTCTTCGCAGGTGAACCACTATGCCTCCAATGCACTGATTGTTGTTTTGTCTCTGGTGTGGCATGCACCATCAATGTGGCGGCGCTGTGGCCGAGCGGTTAGAGCGCTCGCCTACCACCTAGGCGGCCCGGGTTCGATCCCAGGGACCCGCATGTGGTATTCGTGGTGGATGAAGCGGCGTCAGGGCGGGTTTTCTCCGGGTACTCCGGTTTCCCCCGCCATCTCATTCCACCGGTGCTCCATCTTCATGTATCATCAGTGTCACCGCCTGCGGTGCTGTAGTAGTAAAAGCGGGCATTAAACACTACAACAACAACCACCAATGTTTCATCCCCAGTGACAATATTGTCGAGAAACTGGTCACCTTCCGCTGCGTATCACTGTAGGAATGTCCATGCTGCAGCCAGACATTTGCTCTTGTGTTCATCTGTCAGCTGTCTAAGCACCCATCTTGCACACACTTTGTGAAAACCAAGACACCGGGAGACAATTTCGTGCAAAAGCGAGCAAGACATCTGGGGAAAATGACAGAGTTCTGAAATTGTGAAGCACCGGCTCTGCACAATTGCTTGCCGCACAATTTCCAACAATTCTGGCTTCACTAGTGACGGTCGGCCATTACGGTCTTTGTTGTGAATATTGGTTCTTCCTTCCTGCACCATCGTCTTACCTTACTGTCACACATAATGTCCTGTCCATACACGTGACACAATTGACGATGGATCTCTGCTGGAGATTGCTTTTGAGCATGCAAAAATCGGATGACTGCACGAACCTCACATTTGGAGGGAGACAATATTGGAGCAGCCATTTTCTCCTAGCACAGAGCAGTAACTACTGCCGTCACAAAACTGAAACTTTACTGCAATGCTACCATTTACTTCCTCTCTTCTCCTGCACACGCGCACTCCTATCCAACTGGTGGTGCCATCTCTAGATGCGATCGGGACTTACTTTCTGGATGCACCTTGTATTTAGGAATAATTCAATTATTGTAAACTATCTGACAGAACATCCTCACTATTAGTAAATTGTAATGTAATAAAGAGGTATGTAGCATTCCTGTGGAACGGAGCATACCATTGATAAAAAAAAAAACATCCAAACATCAGAGAGACACACGGCACACAGACACACACACGCAAGAGACACGGAATTTCTACTTACCTTAGTCAGTTAACCTTAGGCTATATATTAGAAACTAAGCAAGAAAAGTTAGAATATTATTTAGGGAATAATTAGATTATTGTAAATGTTTTGACAGAACATCCTCACTGTGAACATACGTTGTAAAAACTATTTGTAAATTGTATATAATGCAATAAAGAGGTATGTAGCACAAAGAAATACACACAGACACGCAAACACACAGAGACACTCAGATACATACACATGATACCCATACGCATGCACACTCACTCAGGAACAATCCAAATATTTTATTAAGACCAGTAGCATAGAAAGGAAAACCAAACATGCACACTATGTAATGGAACACGTGAATCAATAAATTGTTTTAAAATACACATGCACAACACCCACACACCACCTACACACACCCACCCAACATACATTCACCTAACACCCACACACACTCAACATATGCACACTCAAAGTACACAGACACATCCAACACCCACCCCCACACATACACCCAACACCAATACCCACATACACCCAACACACACACCTAAGACCCACACACGCATGCACACCCAACACAGACACATACCTCACACACACCTACGCACACCACACACACCCATACACATCACCCACGTCCATTCTACGCCCCTGGTTTAAGTCATTCTGAAACAATGGTTTTTGATTTCTCTAAGTGGAATTATTGTATCCCACCCAAAAATCCTCTAAGTGGAATTTTCCTCCTTAAAATTGTTACAGTCAAATAATATGTAGTCTGTGGTTTGCTCTCCTCCAATGCATGGGCAGTTTGGATCTTTGATAATATGGAATCTGTCGTAATGTCTTTTTAGCGTTCCATGTCAGCACTGTTGTAAGGTTTGTCATTAAATGCATTCTTAATTTAATTCTTTGTGAAACTGTAGGGAAACAACTTTTTGTCTCCAGTCAATTGTTTGTTTTTTGCCATTGCTTTTCCCAATTTTCTAAACTTTCAAGTCTTAATTTTTTTCCCTAATAATGCTTTTTTAAAAATTTTATCACAGCAGTATTCTTGTTCATTTACAGTTGCCTTTTTAGCCAGCTGGCCTGCGATTTCATTATCTATGTGTGCTTGGACCCATCCTATTTCTATGCTCCACTTCTGTTTTTCTACTATTGTTAACTGTGTTCTTAATGCTTCTATTAGGTAACTGTGGATTTTATAGTTGTGTAACAATTGTATTGTAACTTAACTATTTGTGTATATTGTACTTTTGTTAATCTCTTCCATAAGTTGCATATTTTCAACATTTTCCAGAGCTTTCAAAATAGTGAATTGCTCTGTCTGGTTGTTGGAGCATTGTTTGTCTAATTTGTATTGTAGTGGATATTGCAATTTACTCTTGTAGATTACTACTCAAAAGCCTACTCCTTCAGTTTTACTGTCATCTGCATAGATTTCTAAGATATATAGATTATTCAGGTTTATTTCTTTTATTATTGGGATATCCGCTGGACAAGGCCATTTCTTATACTCCACAGGTTTATCAAAGTTTTCATCAGATTCTTGTCTCAGTAGTTTGTCTTCATTATCAATTTTCACCAGTTATGGGTGTAAGACCAGTTAAAATGGAGATAGCTTCGGTAAATGTGGTCCTGAATGCTTCAGCTACTTTGATGTTTGTCTTTGTACTCGCATACATTTATTTACATTGTATTTCCTTTCAATAGCTGTATGCATACTAGAGCTGCATAAGAGAGTAGTGGTAAAATTACACCTTTATACATAGTTTCTAAAGCCTGGTATTTTAGTCTCCAATCAAGTTTTGCAGATTTAGATAATGTGCCTATCACAAGTAATATAAGATGTCTGACCTAACCAATAAATTCTTGAGCAGAGCAAGAGAATTTATTTGGGAAGGTCAGAGTGTTGAATGATATTTATTTGAACTATTCCATAAAATATGAATTTAAATATTCTATCGCAAAGATTTGACTAGAAAATGTTAGATTCTACAAAAAATAACTATAACATATTCCTTTTGATTAGTGTAGTTCAACTGCCAACTAACGAAACTAAACCCAAGTGTGTGTGTGTGTGCGTGCGTGCGTGTGTGGACAGCATAACTCAAAAACGAAAAGTCGGTTAAAAACCAAAGTTTGTATTAGAGTTTAATGTCTTTCAAGAATGCGTACATGAAGATTTTGAAGAAAATAGCCCCACCCTAAACTACCCTTTACATGGAAAACTTTTCGAAAATTTTGATTTTCTTGAAAATGGCTCTAACGATTTTGATTAAAATGTCATATGTTTGAGATTCTTTTATGACAAATGAAATGTATATTTTGAATTTTGGCTATAGCCTATGTAATCCTGTTTACTCTGGATGACTTTTGAATAACTCGTAAACGGTAAGAGATAGACAAAATCTTAATATACAAAAAATGTAGATCTCGCTAAAACACAAAATTTATATCTGAATAAATTTTTTTGTAGAGTGAACCATTTCGGAGATATTCCTTGTTATTTGTGTCAATTTCGGAAAGCTTAAAACTTTTGTGAAATGGAACATTGTTGTTCATTTTTTTATATGTTAAGCATGCAAAGAGAATGGGATCTCAATTGTTGTTGTAGTGTTTAACGCCCGCTTTTACTACTACGGCACCGCAGGCGGTGACACTGATGACACATGGAATGAAGATGGAGCACCAGTGGAATGAGATGGCAGGGGAAACCGGAGCACCCGGAGAAAACCCGCCCTGATGCCGCTTCGTTCACCATGAATACCACATGTGCGTCCCTGGGATCGAACCTGGGCCGCCTAAATGGGATCTCAAGGCTTTAAAATATTTGACTATCAGTCAAAGCCTACCGTATTCTAATATTCCCCTTGCACCTACAAGGAAATAAGCAATAACATAATTTTATAAATATTTATCTCAACTAACACAAAGAAGATAGAGGTATAAGAGTTTGTAAGAATGGTTGATATAAGAGTAGAGAAAGTCATGTGAGTGCAACACATCAGATTTTTAATTAGGTAGCTCTTTTCTAATTCCAGTATTATTGCGATATTTTTTGTGAATATGAACAATGCTTCTGCTGATGTGGTTCTGAAGGCTTTAGCTATTCTAATGTTTATTAGTATAGATGGTTCTCATTACAGCATGGTCAAGTCCCCAGCTTATTTTGGCAGATTTGGCTAAAGCATATATCAGTTTGATGCATTTCTGGCTGTTGTGTTCAAAGTGCTGATCAAATCTGAGTTTTTTTGTAAAAAAATATTGCCAATGTACGTTAAGGTTTCAGATTGCTGTAGAGCTGTGTTATTTAGGTACACCTTCAGTTTTCAGTTTTGCTGCTTTTTTCTTCCAGTAATAATTAGTAACCTTGATTTTTGTTAATTGAATGTGATTTTATTTTGCTCTGCCTGTTGTTCAACTTTTCGTAGTTCATGTTAGCGTAGTTCTCTACTTCTAGGGTACTCTCACCTTCGATTATCAGTATAAAATCATCTGCAAAAGTCTGAACTTTTATGTGTTGACTGTACTTAAGGCCTAGGAGTGAATTGTATTGAATGTTCCAATAACCAGGGCTAGAGCAGGATCCCTGCAGGCATCCTCTACTAACGATTTTCTTTACTGACCTGCTGTTTGTAATGAGTGTTACTGATCTGTCTTTGAAGTAGTTTTGTGAGAGTATATATAGATTATTGCGACAATTGAAATCTCTTACTGATTTTAGAATGCTGGGCCACCATGGAGCGTCGAAGGCTCCTTTTACATCTAAGCTGATATGGGCTACGTATTGTCCTCTGTTTAAATGCTCCCGTATTGTTTTCTTTAATTCCATTACTGCGTCAATTGTACTTGTCTGAAGAGTAAGTCTGAACTGATGGTTATTCACTAGGTTGTTAGTGTATATGTGATGCATTATCCTCTTTATTAAAAGATTCTCCAGAACCTAAGCTGTTACATTTAAGACACATATCGGTCTGAATTTTGTCAATTCATCTGAGTCATCTTTCCCTAGTTTAACGATTGGTATTATATTTCCATCTCTGAGGAAAACATCCAGTTCTCAGACATTTACTGTATATTGCCGTAACAAAACGAGGGAAAGAGTTGAACACCAATCGTAGGATTTCCACTGTTATACCATTTTCTCCTGGTGCTTTGTTTAAGTTCATAGTGTTGAGTACCAATCCTATTTCTTGAGTTGTAAACTGTCTGTCATCTAGGTCGTTCACTGTTTGCACTACTTTGCATCTGATTCTTCGGTTTAAGTCTGTCATCTTTTTCTTCATCTGTAGGTGAAAAGGAATTCATCATTAGGTCCATAGTTTCTTCCAGGTTTCTAGATAGGTACCATCCGGTTTCTTTAGAGTGGATAGTTTTGCTGTTTGTTTCTCCCTTTCTGATGCTAATTTGTAAGTTGCGTTCCACGGGTTAGACGAATTTGTTAAGTTGCAATATTCCTTCCATGAATCATATTTAGCTTATCTGATGGCTGAGTCTTTTTCCCTTCTTGGTATTGCTGTTTTCTACTTTCCCAGAGGTTGCTGTCATTTTTTGTCCTTTTGGTATGTTCTTCACAGGGCTTGTGTTTTCTTTCTTATAATAGTAAGTTCCTGTGACCACCATGGAACTGATTTGTTTCCATGTTGTCTAATTGTCCACCAACTAAACTATAAAAAATTATTTTAAAGAATATGTTCATTTTGTGAACACTATTGATCTAAGAGAACTTAATGTAGTAATATATAATCCAGTAGTTTAGTTATTTAACTATTAACATTTAAAAATTAAAATGTTTTATAAAGATCAATATTATACAAAAGAAAAATATCTGATGTGTTACGTTCACATGACTTTCTCTACTCTTGTACTAACCATTCTTATAAACTCTTATTCCTATATCTTCTTTGTATTAGTTGAGATAAACATGTGCAGAAATTATCTTGTTGGTTATTTCCTTGTAGGTGCAAGGGGAATATGGGAATACACTAGGCTTTGAGCAATAGTCAAATCTTCTAAAGCTTTCAAATTCTGTTCTCTTTGCATGGCTAACATATAAAAAATGAATAACGATGTTCCATTTGACGGAAGTTTAAGTTTTCCAAAACTCACACAAATAACAAGGAATATCTCTGAAATGGTTCACTGTACAAAAACATTTCTTTGGATATAAATTGGGTGTTTTAGCAAGATCTACATTTTTGTATAGTAAGATTTGGTCTATCTCTTACAGTTTACCAGCTATGCAAAAGTCATCTAGAGTAAACAAGACTACATGGGCTCTAGCCAGAAAACTCAAGATATACATTTCATTTGTCGTAAATATCTTAAACATGGCATTTTAATCAAAATTGTTAAGAACAATTTTTGAGAAAATCGAAATTTTTTATATAAAGGGTA
Source organism: Tenodera sinensis (assembly GCA_030765045.1). Classification (NCBI taxonomy): domain Eukaryota; kingdom Metazoa; phylum Arthropoda; class Insecta; order Mantodea; family Mantidae; genus Tenodera; species Tenodera sinensis. Next base: position 202,572,641 of record CM060964.1, on the reverse strand, counting down.
GTTTAGAGTGGAGGAAGTTTCTTCAAAATCTTTGTGTTGCATCCCTAAAAGATATTAAACTTAAGTAGGAACTTTGGTTTTTAACCAACTTTTCATTTTAGTTATGTTGTCTCCACACACACGCACGCAAGCCCGCCCGCCCGCCCGCCCGCCCGCACGCACGCACGCGCACACACACACGCACGCACGCGCACACACACGCACGCACGCACACACGCACACGCGCACACACACACACTTTTCTAAAAATGTTTTTTTTTTTTTATTATTCAGGAGGCCTCAAAACATATATTTCCGGCGAAATCTTGACATTGCTATTTTGGTTGAAATATAATACTTTCTCTACTTATTCTATGTAGTAGAGAAATTAAAAAAAAAAAAAAAAAAAAAAAAAAAAACACACACACACATTCACTTTATTTGGACACATATAGCCTCAAAAATGTATATTTCTTGTGAAATCTGGTATGTATTTTTTGAGTGGAATGTAATATTTCCTCTATTTAGCATAGGTAAGTAATAGAGGAATTAAAACTGATGTGTTACATTAACATGCATTGCTCTATCCACTCTTGCATAAAAAGCATAATTTTTCTATCTACTTCTTGTTATAAACCTTTGTATAAATACTTTCAATACACATTTTAAATCTTTTAAAAGTGGGATGCTGTATGTGATGACTTTGAAAATCTAAGTTCTTGGATGACCATGGGAAAAAAAGAATAGTGACTTAGCCTTTAAGAAAAAAGTGAAGTATTTGATTATTTCAACCAATAACAAAAAATGTCTCGAAAAAGATTAATATCCCAAAAATCTATCTGACCTGAAATTTTTATTTTAAGAAGGTCTAAGATATTTGCAGGGTAAGTTTTTGATATTTTAATGAAAATCATTAGAGCCATTTTTGAGAAATTCAGAAATAAGAAAACATATTTTATGTAAAGGGTAATTAGGAGTATTTTTTATATCTTTGTGTTCCATTCTCAGAGGATATTGAACTTAAACACAAGTTCAGTACTTATTTAGCTCACTTTTTACTTTCTCTACTGGCAAGTAGGGGAAGTATTGTATTCCACCCAAAAATTCGATGTCGAGATTTCACCGGAAATATGTTTTGAAGTCCCCTGAATCCAAAAAAAAAAAAAGCATTTTTAGAAAAAGGTCCGTGTGTGTGTCTGTGTGTCAGTCTGTGGACAGCATAACTCAAAAATGAAAAGTCGGTTAAAAACCAAAGTTGGTATTTAAGTTTATTGTCATTCAAGGATGCGACATGAAGATTTTGAAGAAAATATCCCCACCCTAAACTACCCTTTACATGGAAAAGTTTTCGAAAATTTTGATTTTCTTGAAAATGGCTCTAACGATTTTGATTAAAATGTAATGTGTTTGAGATATTTTTATGACAAATGAAATGTATATCTTGAATTTTCTGGCTATAGCCCATGTAGTCCTATTTACTCTGGACGAATTTTGCATAACTGGTAAACCGTTAGAGATAGACAAAATCTTGCTATACAAAAAATGTAGATCATGCTCAAATGCGATTTACAGACATATACAGATGCACATGGACCTTTTACTAAAAATGATTCTTTTTTATTCAGGGAATCTCAAAATGTATATTTCTATTGGTAGAAGATTTTTGGGTGGGATGCAAGAATTCCACTTAGAGAAATTAAAAACCATTGCTTCAGAATGACTTAAACCAGGGGCGTAGAATGGATGTGGGTGATGTGTTGCATGCCTGCCAGTTTTCCTTAGTTAACTTTTCTATTATCTATATATTGATCCAGTTGGCATTGTTCTTGCTGAGGAGTATGCTTCAAACAACAACCTGCTATGAATTAGTATTGTTAGTGTATCATGCCAAACATTGAAACAGAGTGGCTGGTTACTCTGCTTGCTTTACACAGTCACGTCAAACGATGTGCACACACACTGGATGTGACTCAGAGAAGTGCATCTCACTTGTTAATGTTGATGAGGTTTAAAGCTAAGTTTTTCAGTATTTTGTTTGGCAGTGAAGGTTAATTTCATATTTTTAACTTCTGCATCTATCAGAGTACAAGAAGCAGCATTTTGAACAGTAATTGGTGTGAACGTGTAACAGAAATATGCCAAGAAACCGAAGGCAGGGTGTATACATTGCTCATGTACTTCCGTGCGGTTCATTACGAGGAAAACATGTGTTGTAGAGAGTGAGACAGAATATTAAAAGACCCCAAAAGAAAATCATTTATGTGAATATTTGTTAAGAGTGTAATTTGTTTTTGATGTTGGTATGAGTTGGTTAAATGACGAAAACGTGTTACTAATGTTCATTGTTACAAACAATTAAGTTTGTTTAAAGACGTCATATTTCCATATTTAATTTTAATATATATGTATAAGTAAAAGAATTATATGTGTTCAATATTAAAAGCGAAGGGAGAATAACTAAAGATCGCTTCCCTGGCTATGCGGGAACTATTTGATGAACGCATACGCGGATGTACACAAAAAGAAGTGTAACGCGTCGCCAATTGTCTAGTCATTAGCGTCTATGTGTTTGGCGTAGATGGGCGTATTTTTATGTGTACGCGTCATAAAATAGTGAAAGTAAATTTACTAAGTGTTTAAAGACCGTTAATTTGTGTAAAATAAGTGAAACATTAGCTAACTTTAATATGTTAGTTAATACGAAGTGCGCGATTAAATAAAAGGACGTAAAATAGACGAAGTGTAAAGTGATAGAAAACACTTTTAGCGGAATATCGCTAAATTTTCAGACATTAAATCCCGGCGATGCTAGGGAAGTCGATCCACTGAAATAAAAGACTTACTACTGTAATACGATTTAAATACTGTGAACAAGAAGGTGCGAATAAAATATTTCACCAAAGTTAAATCCGAGTGTATGTTCATTCCATCCAGTACCACGACCCGAGATAACATAAGAGTCAAAAGCACATCACCATCACCTCATATAATTCATAAAAACAGCACCAAATGGCTTACCCAAGCGTGGAGCACGAATTTTGGATGGAATGAAAATCTACGGGAAATGAACTTAAGCGAATTACCAAGTGACGCCAAATCTTCGCGCCAAAAAGGAAGAAGACGCCATTAGACCATCGTTTGAAATCTACCACTTCGGGAACACCGATGCACGGATAATCAACGCGGGAAAACACCAGAGATCGTCTAGCGAAGCCAACCGCCCAGGAGACGCACGTAACTGGATAAATCGAGAGAAAAAAGTAGGACCAAAAATTTTTATTTTCATATTCATTTTATTTTTATGTTACTGCGAAGCGGCAAAATAGTAGGACTTTTAAACCAAAGTGAACTGAATAAAGAAACTAGAATGTCGCGAAAAGAGAAAGATCTAGTAACAGGAGTAGGGGAAGGGGCAGATAGGCCTAGTTATCAGATAGAACCAGAAAGCGAGGAACAGATAGCAATAGGAAAAGACCAAAGGTTATTAATGATCATGTTTGAAAGACTAGAACAAAGTTTAGGTCAGAGTATAGAACAAAATAAAAAAGAAATAGGTCAGAGAATGGAACAAAATAAGGTAGAATTAAAGCAGGACATAGAACAAAGTTTAGGTCAGAAAATGGAACAAAATAACGTAGAATTGAGTCAGAAAATAGGAGACGGGACTTAGAAAATAATTAGAAAGAGATAAGACAGGATTTAGAACAAAATAAAAAAGATATAGGTCAGAAAGTGGAGGAAGTGAGAAAGGACTTAGAGCAGAAAATAGAATTACGAAGACAGAACTTAGAACAGAAAATAGAATTAGGAAGACAGGAGTGTAAAGAAAATATGAAAGTAATAGAAACTAATTTGAAACTAGTACATAAAAACATAAATGAGACAAAGGAAGCTTTAGAAGCTAGGATAGAAATCATAAGAGATAGGATGGGAAAAATTGAATCGGAAATGAGAGAAAATAAGATTGTATTAGAAGAAGAAATTGGTAGATGTAGAGATGAAATAACAATGTAATGCAAATGTAGACTCTAAGATTGCAAATGTAAAAGTAGAAATAACTGAGGAATTAAGGAAAGAGATTGAGGTAGTAAAGAAAGGAATTATTAATGAAACTGTAGAACAAATTGTAATTCCTAAAATTAAGACTATGGCCGATGTAGTACAGTCACAACAAGATGCTATGAATGATATGAAACAAAGTCACTTAGAAATAAAGAATGATTTAAAATCAATTTGTGAAGAAATGAGAAAAGGGAAAGAAAGTTTGGCTAATGTAAATGATGTTGTGAATGCACTACAAAGGCAAAATGATGATTTAGATGTAAGTAATGTACAAGATGAGAGTTATTTGAATGATGTACAAAATGTTGACTCACCATACAGAGAAAGAGGTTTACAATTAAACAATGACACAACACACAACACATGCTACACCAACAGCATACTAAAGGAAATCACACCACCTACATTTGACGAGGAGAAGGGAGACAATCCAAAACTCTTTGTTAAAGAGATGGAAGAGTATTTTAAAGTGAAAAGGATACCAAATGAGCTTAGGATGATGATAGTTAAGAAGAGCTTAAAAAACAAGGCATTAGAATGGCTTAGGTTAACACTAGCTGGTCAAGAATCGTATAGCTCATTCAGAAATCTATTCCTATCAAGGTATTGGGGCCCAGCTAAGCAGAACCAGACAAGGGTAGAGTTAGCAACAGGAAGATATGATACGACCAAAGGGATATCGCTAGTCGATTATTTTATGAAAGTGGTCAACAAAGGGAAGCTATTAGACCCTAACCTGTCGGAAGCAGAGTTAATTACCAGCATAACAAGACATTTCCCAGACACAGTGAGAACAGGGTTAATTGTTGCGAGACCAGTAGATTTTGCAGACATGATAGAATTACTAACAGCCTTCGAAACACAAAATGGTCGGCCTAATGAACATAGACATAGAAACGGTCATCCAAACTCACCTATCTTAAATAGGAGCACGGCTACAAACAACCAGAATGAGAGAGAAGATAGAAATACTAGGAGCACCCATGACAGGGGGAGAGGGGCACACCATTTCCCACAACTACACAATCATGGCGAAAGAATGGAGAACACGAGACAGCGGTACCACGACACAATACCAAGGGGTGAATCGAGATACCGAACGCATAGATATGATCGGGGGAGACCAGGAGACCGTACCCATCAAGTGAATCACATACGATTCTGTAGGGAATACTTAAACAGCCAAAGGTCGTCATACAATATGGGTTCACGCCAAAGGGGCAGAAACCAATAGAACACCAGCAACGTAAGACAACAGGAACAGAATGAAAATGTGCCAAATAGGACCGATGCTGCACAGAATACAGAAACAACAATCACCTCTAACGCCCAGGAAAACTAAGTACAAGTCAACTTTGTGTCCCGGAAGTTGACCTGTGTGGCAGTAGGGGCAATATTGACCAACACTGTATAGGTACCTTGAGGAGACAGGCAAGTGAAAGGAAGGAAATAGCCAATCCACCAATGATTAGGCTTAAGGTATGGGGTATCGAATTGCCAGCAATGATTGATACAGGAGCCAGCACATCAGTATGTGACGAACAGCTATTCCAGGAATTAATAACGAAGAGAAATGCTGAATTCTCGCCTGTGTGTGGAGTATATTGCAGCACAGCGATTGGCAAGAAAAAGGAACATGTTAAATACCAGTAAGGCTGGTAATAGAAATTGGGTGCTGGAAGTTCGATTTTATTGCCCTGGTAATACCTAGACTAACAGCTACCCTAATCATTGGCAGTGATTTGCTTAATCTTTGGAGGTCGGTGATCGATTATGACCTACATGAATTTATTATCAAGGAAGGAACCTCAGAGTGCACTGCAAAGTTCCTGGAGGAGGAAACATGCCAGGAGGAACCAGACCAGACAGGGATCCATCTGGATGAGCAGTTTTTTGTGGAGAACATCAATGTCCACGAGAATAGGTTGGTAGACCTAAGGATAGGTAAGAAGAAAACAGGTTGGACGAGCGAGGAGAATACTAATGTTTGCAGCAATTGGATCTGCACAGAAGACGAATACGTTACCTCGAACAACTACCAACCTGAACCACTACCAACAGATGAAGAAGAACCAACGTCACAGCTAATCGACTAGAAGGTCTGGGGATCACATGGCATCTCTGAAGAGGAAAGGAACCAACTTAGAAAGATATTAAAAACAGGAAAGTTTTTAATAAAAAGCCAGGTACATGTAATAAGTATGTACATACTTTTAAAGTTAAAGATATCACCCCCTATTCACATAAATCCAGGCCCATCCCCAACTCCATCAGGGAGGAAGCCGACAGAGTGATCCAGAAAATGTTGGCAGACGGAATAATAGAACCGTTGGACTCATGTTATGTGAATCCAGTGGTATGGGTCCACAAGAAAGAGGGAAAATTGAGGATGACCATCAACGCAAGGAAAATAAATGCGCATACCTTGCCAGATCATTACAGGCCTGAGGGGGTAGACCAACTGATTTCAAAATTGAAGGGAGGTCAACATTTTACTAGTCTTGACCTGACAGCATAATTCTGGCGAATTCCTCTTCATCCAGACGTCAGGAAATATACCTGCTTCCTGCACAAAGGAAAGGTGTATCACTTTTTAAAATGCGCCTTTGGATTATCAATCAGTAGCGGTGCACTACTGAGGGCTCTTGACAAAGTTTTCGGGGATACTATCGAGGCTTTTGTAACGCAATATGTTGACGATTTTTTAATATACAGCAAGGATCCCGAGTCACACTTACATCACATAGATTATGTATTGTCCAAGTTTCAGGAAAGCAACATGACCCTGAACTTGGAGAAGTGCAAATTTTTTGTCAAAGAGGCAGGATTTCTAGGCCACATCATTACGCCTGATGGTATACAACCCAATCCGGAGAGAGTCAAGGCCATCGAGTGTATACCACCCCCACGTAACTTGAAACAGTTGAGAAGGTTTCTGGGCATTTTACAGTACCAGTCCAACTTTGTGATTAACTACACTAAGGAATTAGTACCCCTTAGGGAACTGTTGAGAAAGGATACTAAGTGGGAATGGAATGCCGAACACCAGGTAGCCTTTGAGAAAATCAAAGAACTTTTTAAGTACAGTATTCTCCTGGAATGACCAAATCCAAATTCACCTTTTCTAATATACACCGATGCTAGCGCGCACTCATATGGAGCAGCAATATTGGCACAAGAAGATGCAGATGACAACAAAAATGTGATTGCCACAGCTTCTAGATTTCTAAACAAGATAGATGCCAATGCCTGCATAACGGAATTAGAAATAGGTGCAATCCATTTTGCATTACAAAAGTTCAGGCAATATATCTACCATTATAAAATAATTATATATACTGATCACGTAAGCCTGTCCATCCAAAAATGAAAGCTAATAAACTCCAAAATCTCGAGGTACATACACGAAATAACATTGCATGACATGGAGATCAGACATATCCCAGGCAAGGAGAACATCTCTAGTGACTTATTGTCAAGATTAAGATCAGAAAGTCACATACCCGAGACGATATATAATCCACACCATGAAATTAAAATTATGCAGATAAATAGTAAGGAAAGCAATGAAATCTTACAAGACTTCAAAAACATGGCGAAGCTACAGTAAGAAGACCCTGAATTGAAGAGGCTATTCGACAAGGCTCCAGACATAGTACCAAAATTGGAAGCCAAGATAGGGAAATTTAGGAACATCCTGTTTAAATTACATGGCCGCGACTTAAGGAAGTGGAAAATGATGATACCAAATTCCTTACGGGACAGGGTTATTTTGGCATTCCATCACTCGATGCTTCACTCTGGTACTGAAAGAACAATGCTCGCAATTGAAGAAGTACTATGCATCAAACATCTTGGCAAGAAAGTCAGGAAGTTAATTTCCTCATGCGACCTATGTCAGAAGGCCAAGCCAATCAATGTAAGATACGATGTCGTTCCACAATCCATCTTGAGAAACGAGAAAAATGCATTGGTATGCATTGATGAACATGGCGAGCTACCAAGGGGGAAAGGTGGAAACAGATACATCTTCGTCATGTTTGATGTTTTCACAAAATTTACTAAGATATACCCCATCAGGAACATCAAAAGTAGAACTTGCCTGAACAAAATCGTTAAAGATTATATTCCAAAATATGGGAATATAACAGCAATTCTTTCTGATAATGCAACTATGCATAGAAGTAAATTATTCCAGGACACATTAAGAACATTAGGAATAAAATTATACTATTCTTCAGCATATTATCCTCAAGGAAATCCGACAGAAAGGATGATGAGAAATATAAGTATATATTTCCGCCTACTTTGCCACAAAGACCATACTTCCTGGACGGAAAAATGCGGGTACATAGAGGAGGTGATTAACCATTCGGTGAACCCCACGACCAAGTTCGCCCCAATCGAATTAATGACCAACACAAAACCCAAGAGATTGACAATTGACATTGGCACTACGATGGCTGCTCAAAGGGAATTGACAGAGAAGGAAAAATGTCAATTGGCATTCAGAAGGTTGCAGCAAAAAGCAGAAAAAGGGAGAAATAAGGTAAAAAGATTTATCAGGAAATGGTCCCCACAAATTGGAGAAAAGGTGCTCTTAAGAAGCCACAAAGCATCCAAGGCATCTGAGAAAAGATCTGGAAAGATGAAACTACTGTACACTGGACCGCTGGTCATAGCAAAACAGCTGGGTGGCCATACGTATGAGCTACAGAATACAAATGGCAAGCTGGTAGGAAGATACCATAAAAATAAATTAAAACCATACAAAGAAAGGACCAAATAGTCTTTGCCAACAAATATGTAAGGCAGGAATAGTAGAGATGATGGAAAATAACAATTTTTAATGGGTTACTTATAGAAAATTATGTTCAGATTAGAAAATACAAGAAAGAAAATCAACATAGTCATTGGCTATATTGACCACAAAGAGCATTGTCAACAAAGACAGATGAGGACACTGATTGTCATTAAAGAAGTGAATTATAGCAATGGAAAACAATGTGTTTTTGACATAAGGTTGTCAGGGACAAAAAAATAAAAAGGAATCAATTGTGATGACAAAGATAAAATATTTTTGACACAAAGGTGTCGAGGGTGAATTGAGAAGAAAAATAATACAATTGCAGAATAATTATAAGTATAGAAGTTTTCTCTTATAGAGATAAGAGATAAAGGGGTGACAATTAGTGAAGTAAGAAAAACCATAGTCAGAAAAGCAATGCCCATGAATTAAGATGGATATAGCCAATGCTAAGCTTGAAGAAATGTAGAACTAAACAGTAGTGAATAAGAACCCAATTACATAATGGTACTATTAGTAACATCAGAGTTTAAGAATTGACTCAACAACCTGCCTATACATAATAAGCTTACAAGACAAAGAAGGCAAAGAACTGAATAAGATATTGCCATAAATATGATCATAATCATTAGCTCAAGATTTATTTCCTGTTTTTCTCTCCTCATAACAAGGAACATAAGTCAAAAGCCACACAATAAACCATGATACACTTAAATTATATTTGTGTCAATGTCAAACGTATAATAACTGAATATGTGTTGTATAATAACTGAACATGTGTTGTATAATAACTGAATATGTGTTGTATAATAACTGCATATGTGTTGTATAATAACTAAATATGTATTGTATAGTAACTGAATATGTGAAATTTATAAAGACATGCTGTGTCATACCAAAACAAGAGACAAAAACATACAGCAAAGAAGACTGTAAAGAAAAAAGTATTGTACAAAGTGATTGTATCAGAGGAATAGGGAGAAGTGTTGTATTGTGTTTCAAGATTGTAAATATAGCTGACAACTTGAAAAAAAAAACAAGGGGCATGTGAGACAGAATATTAAAAGACCCCAAAAGAAAATCATGTATGTGAATATTTGTTAAGAGTGTAATTTGTTTTTGATGTTGGTATGAGTTGGTTAAATGACGAAAACGTGTTACTAATGTTCATTGTTACAAACAATTAAGTTTGTTTAAAGACGTCATAAATATTTCCATATTTAATTTTAATATATATGTATAAATAAAAGAATTATATGTGTTCAATATTAAAAGCGAAGGGAGAATAACTAAAGATCGCTTCCCTGGCAATGTGGGAACTATTTGATGAACGCATACGCGGATGTACACAAAAAGAAGTGTAATGCGTCGCCAATTGTCCAGTCATTAGCGTCTATGTGTTTGGCGTAGATGGACGTATTTTTATGTGTACGCGTCATAAAATAGTGAAAGTAAATTTACTAAGTGTTTCAAGACCGTTAATTTGTGTAAAATAAGTGAAACATTAGCTAACTTTAATAAGTTAGTTAATACGAAGTGTGCGATTAAATAAAAGGACGTAAAATAGACAAAGTGTAAAGTGATAGAAAACACTTTTAGCGAAATATCACTGCATTTTCAGACATTAAATCCTGGCGATGCTAGGGAAGTCGATCCACTGAAATAAAAGACTTACTACTGTAATACGATTTAAATACTGTGAACAAGAAGGTGCGAATAAAATGTTTCACCAAAGTTAAATCCGAGTGTATGTTCATTCCATCCTTTACCACGACCCGAGATAACATAAGAGTCAAAAGCTCATCACCATCACAACTTCATTATACATAGAAGCAGCACCAAGAGCCTGGTGCATTTCCTGGAAACCTACTGCTCCGAATATGGAATCCGAGTACTTGTAATCAACAGAGTGTGAATGCAGAAATAAATAATGGAAGTGATTTTTCTGTAATTTTAATATTTAGCAGTAAGTGAATTATTAAGTTCTATGAAAATTATAAAAATAGCGGGAAAAATATTTTTTTCAAAGTTAATAATTTTTATTTAATAAACCAAGGCATTACAAAATGTTCTGTTACCGACATTCTTTTGAGAGTACTTATCTATTACAGAATAATATTTAAAAATATCAAAATTTTGAAATTCCATTGATTGGAGTGGGCGGGCGGGTGTATAAAATAAATTCAGAAGTGTTAAAGATATTGCAATGAAAGTTTGTATGTACATCATTCCTTATATGTATTATGTCAGATATGAATTTGAACAAAATCTGCTAATAATTGTAGAATTTAGCAATTTCACTTATGTGTACCCTTAACAGGATTCAAAGTGCATACCCACACTAGTCCACGCACCACACCACACCACTAACTTGAACCATGCATAGAACAGTTAAATTTGTATGCTATCATGTAGATCTTGCTAAAACACCCAATTTAAATCCAAGGAAATGTTTTTGTTCAGTGAACCATTTCGGAGATATTCCTTGTTATTTGTGTGAGTTTTGGAAAACTTAAACTTCCGTCAAATGGAACATCATTATTCATTTTTTATATGTTAGCCATGCAAAGAGAACAGAATTTGAAAGTTTTAGAAGATTTGACTATTGCTCAAAGCCTAGTGTATTCCCATATTCCCCTTGCACCTACAAGGAAATAACCAACAAGATAATTTCTGCACATGTTTATCTCAACTAATACAAAGAAGATATAGGAATAAGAGTTTGTAAGAATGGTTAGTACAAGAGTAGAGAAAGTCATGTGAACGTAACACATCAGATATTTTTCTTTTGTAAAATATTGATCTTTATAAAATATTTGAATTTTTAAATGTTAATAGTTAAATAACTAAATTACCGGATTATATATTACTACATTAAGTTTTCTTAGATCAATAGTGTTCACAAAATGAACATATTCTTTAAACTAATTTTTTATTGTTTAGTTGGTGAACAATTAGACAACATGAAAACAAATCAGTTCCATGGTGATCACAGGCACTTACTATTATAAGAAAGAAAACACCTCTGGGAAAGTAGAAAACAGCAATACCAAGAAGGGAAAAAGACTCAGCCATCAGATAAGCTAAATATGATTCATGGAAGGAATATTGCAACTTAACAAATTCGTCTAACCCGTGGAACGCAACTTACAAATTAGCATCAGAAAGGGAGAAACAAACAGCAAAACTATCCACTCTAAAGAAACCGGATGGTACCTATCTAGAAACCTGGAAGAAACTATGGACCTAATAATGAATTCCTTTTCACCTACAGATGAAGAAAAAGATGACAGACTTAAACCGAAGAATCAGATGCAAAGTAGTGCAAACAGTGGACGACCTAGATGACAGACAGTTTACAACTCAAGAAATAGGATTGGTACTCAACACTATGAACTTAAACAAAGCACCAGGAGAAAATGGTATAACAGTGGAAATCCTACGATTGGTGTTCAACTCTTTCCCTCGTTTTGTTACGGCAATATACAGTAAATGTCTGAGAACTGAATGTTTTCCTCAGAGATGGAAATATAATACCAATCGTTAAACTGGGGAAAGATGAGTCTTGTGTAGTTTAAAGAAATTTTTATTTTGCTGGACTGAAATTAAAATTTGTGATTAATTTCTTTGGAATTAAATTAATAAAATAATATAGATGAATTGACAAAATTCAGACCGATATGTGTCTTAAATGTAACAGCTTAGGTTCTGGAGAATCTTTTAATAAACAGGATAATGCATCACATATACAGTAACAACCTAGTGAATAACCACCAGTTCAGACTTACTCTTCAGACAAGTACAATTGACGCAGTAATGGAATTAAAGAAAACAATACAGGAGCATTTAAACAGAGGACAATACGTAGCCCATATCAGCTTAGATGTAAAAGGAGCCTTCGACGCTCCATGGTGGCCCAGCATTCTAAAATCAGTAAGAGATTTCAATTGTCGCAATAATCTATATATACTCTCACAAAACTACTTCAAAGACAGATCAGTAACACTCATTACAAACAGCAGGTCAGTAAAGAAAATCGTTAGTAGAGGATGCCTGCAGGGATCCTGCTCTAGCCCTGGTTATTGGAACATTCAATACAATTCACTCCTAGGCCTTAAGTACAGTCAACACACAAAAGTTCAGGCTTTTGCAGATGATTTTATACTGATAATCGAAGGTGAGAGTACCCTAGAAGTAGAGAACTAAGCTAACATGAACTACGAAAAGTTGAACAACAGGCAGAGCAAAATAAAATCACATTCAATTAACAAAAATCAAGGTTACTAATTATTACTGGAAGAAAAAAGCAGCAAAACTGAAAACTGAAGGTGTACCTAAATAACACAGCTCTACAGCAATCTGGAACCTTAACGTACATTGGCATATTTTTTTACAAAAAAACTCAGATTTGATCAGCACTTTGAACACATCAGCCAGAAATGCATCAAACTGATATATGCTTTAGCCAAATCTCCTAAAATAAGCTGGGGACTTGACCATGCTGTAATGAGAACCATCTATAAAGGAGCCATACTTAAAATTATCTCATATGGAGTTCCAGTTTGGATTGAAGCAGTGGAAAAACATCACAATGCATCAAAACTCCAAGGAGTATAGCGACTAATAAACATTAGAATAGCTAAAGCCTTCAGAACCACATCAGCAGAAGAATTGTTCATATTCACAAAAAATATCGCAATAATACTGGAATTAGAAAAGAGCTACCTAATTAAAAATCTGATGTGTTGCACTCACATGACTTTCTCTACTGTTATACTAGCTATTCTTACAAACTCTTATACCCAGGCCCGAATTTAGGACCTCTGACGCCCCTGGGCAAAAAAAATATTTGCTGCCCCCCCCCCCCCCCCCCCCCCCCCGTCTTGCAATACATATATTACTTAAATTTTCACAACACAGAGGATGGTTTCACTAGTTTGGATAGTTAAGTATGAGTGGCAAGCACCATAAGTGAGTTTATTAAAATTTAAGTAGAAACATCTTAATAGAAAGAACTTACACTAAAGAGGCATCACCCCATATTAGATGTCAAAACATATACTGTTTAAATAACAAGAGGCTTCTGCCTTGCCCTGTCATTTGCAAAGAAGATTATGAGTTCGCTATAGTCCATTTTCACTGTTAAGTCAGATTCAATTGCAAGAACACCAATATAACTAAGACAATCCTTCACTTGCGATGTCCTTAAATAATTATTTACACGTCTTAGAGCAGGAAATGATCTCCCAGTTGAGCAGTTGGAAGCAGGAGTGCTCAAGTATATTTGTAGAGCTATGTTTAAGTTTGGGTAAACACTCTCTAGACAGTTACCTTTTAAACCTTTTAACATCTTACACAGCTGTGTAAGAGAGTGCGACACATTTTCATTCTTCTCTATATAGCTTTTGAAGTGTAAGCATTCAAGTACAAATACTGAATCTTCAAGATCCGAACTGTAGACTTTCTGAAGTCTGGATGATGCTTCCTAAATTTCAGGTGGACTAAGCATCTTCAGATTTGTCAAAAACATAAACGGTTCACTGAATTCCTTGTAGGAAGAAACTCTGTTGTTCAGTTCTTCAATCAATTTATCCATAATCAAAAGGAAAGACATCTATAAGTCATCTGAATCATCATTTCCTTCAGAGTCGGAATCAGATTCATCAAAGAATCTTTTCCTTTTCTTAATGCGTTTCTTATCCTGGTCAATTGTAGTAATGTTACAAAGAGATTCAAATTTCTTCTGTCCTAGATTCTTGAAAGAACTACACAACCAAAGAACTACACAAATTACAAACAGTGGCTACATCCATGTCTGCTGTTTGTAACTGCTTACTTACAACATCGAACCTTTCAAGAATGGAATTCCAAACTACAGTCATAAAAGATGGCTCAAGATTACACAACTTCTTCATTATGCCTTTAGCTTCAGATTTCACCAAAGACTTCTCACTTTCATTCCCTATTATGCACAACAATGCTCTAACGATTGCTTCGCCATCTTTGTTCAAGCTTCTGCAAGCTTCTTCTCTAGCAGACCATCGGGTTATGCAGAGTTCTCTTTACTGAAAAATGTGCTTAAGTGATTCCATCAATGACTAGAAGCACTGAAAAAATTAAATATTTCTTGCAAAATGTCAAAAAATAAGTTGCTTGGTAACATGTTGCTGCATTTGAACCCACCAAATTCAGAGTGTGCGCTGAACAAGTAATATAGAAAGCATAAGGAGAGAGAGTTCTGATTCTAGCGTGCAAGCCTGAATAAATACCTGACATTGTCATAACTGTCCTCTGCACTTACTTATGTCCAATCCATGTCTCTTAAGACAGTTTATCACTGCATTTGACAGATCCTGGTCACCATGTCCTGGATTTGGCACAAATTCAACAAACCACTTTTCAGCCAGCCCCTCTTTGTTGATATAACGCAAGACAAAACTTAATTGGTTATTATGTGCAATATCAGGGCTGGAGTCAACAATTATAGAGTAGTATTTAGCCACAGTAACTTGTGCCACTATTTCTTCGACAACTCTCTTCCCATGATTTTTATTATTTGCTCATATATAGCAAAAGGCAGATATGAAGTTTCTCCACTTCCAGAATATAGTGACATGTGGCTAGCAAGAAATGGATCAAATTTGACAATAAGTTCCATGCACATTAAAAAGTTACCATTATGAACACTTCCAAGAATTTCATCATTGCCACGGAAAGGCAGTTCTCGAGAGGAAAGTTTCTTCACAACAGCAACAACCCTTTGTAAGACATTACGCCAGTACTGAACTTCATTTTCAAATTGTGAGAATAATTTTCTAAATAGAGCATCTGTTTTTTAAACTAAGAACACAGACTCGGTGCCTTGAACTGTTTTCATGGGTTGCAATTAGCTCTGGATGTTTCCAGTTTGAGAAACCACGAGGTCCTGCCAAGTCTGATCTTCCTCCAAATAGAGTACATGGTACACAAAATAATGTTCCCTGACTTTCAGAATATACTAAGTAATCTCTGTTAATAATTTCATTGTTAGCCGCTTTCTCTGAAAAAATGCACTAGTGCAACGTCTTGTGGCACCATCTGTAAACTGATATTTCGACTTAGAAAAGTCACCTTCTTTATTTTGTTTTACCCCGTTCATTGCAATATACTCCCATGGTTTATCAGTTTTTTCCCTAAGAAAAGGATCAGCACTAATTGTAAAGGGTACGTCAGCAACGATGGAATTTCCGCCTTCACTTTTGTTTGATAGAAGTTTTGTTTCATCTTTAGATTTATTTGGGGTACTTGTTTCCCCACAGTCTTCAACAGCTTCACTTGGCGAGGGCGTTTCTTCTTGACATGAACTCCTTGGGGTCGATTTTATAAACACATCAAGGCGTGGAACTTTCTATCTTTCGCCAATGAACGATACTGAGCCCCACTAATTCTCTTTCTTCCTGTCATTTTATTCAGTGAAAATCGACACTGAAACTGAGAAAACGAAAGAAAATATAATAAACAGTTGAAAAACTTAACAGATTCAAACATAACCTACTACTTCATTATGCTGGAATGCTGGCTCATTAAATATAAAAGAATTCAATATAATTACAATAATAATAATTACTGTTCTTTACCTCAGCTAACAATATCTAGAAAATTACCGTTAATGAATAACAACAAACACTTCTTGATCTTACAAATTTTTGCGTGTGTTAATCGATTATCACTATTGGAATGGGTTTCGCTTTGTCTCTGCTACGTGCGCATAGCGTGCAAACTAATCAGCATAGCCAACATGCGTCGATTAATATTCCTCTGCAAGCAGCAAATTTAAATGAACTTGATGTTTCATGTCTTTTTTTTTTTTTTTGGGTGCAGCTTTCCAATAATTTTGCCGCCCCCTAAAATGTGCCTCCCTGGGCAGTTGCCCGGTTTGCCCTTACGTAAATACGGCCCTGCTTATACCTCTATCTTCTTTGTGTTAGTTGAGATAAACATTTGTACAAATTATCTTATTGCTTATTTCCTTGTAGGTGCAAGGGGAATATTAGAATACGGTAGGCTTTGAGCGATAGTCAAATATTTTAAGGCCTTGAGATCCCATTCTCTTTGCATGCTTAACATATAAAAAAATGAACAACAATGTTCCATTTCATGAAAGTTTTAAGCTTTCTGAAACTGACACAAATAACAAGGAATATCTTCGAAATGGTTCACTCTACAAAAAAATTTATTCAGATATAAATTTTGTGTTTTAGCGAG
Source organism: Tenodera sinensis (assembly GCA_030765045.1). NCBI lineage: Eukaryota > Metazoa > Arthropoda > Insecta > Mantodea > Mantidae > Tenodera > Tenodera sinensis. The sequence continues at coordinate 202,555,549 of CM060964.1, read as the reverse complement.
ACCTACATTTTTTGTATAATGAAAAATATTGGAGAGCAAGAGGATTAATGACTTCATTGTCAGAAATCCAGCATTAGCCAACAACAACATTTTTTGTATACTAAGATTTTGTCCTTCTCTTAAAGTTTACGAGTTATTCAAAAGTCATCCAGAGTAAACAGGACTACATAGGCTATAGCCAAAAAATTCAACATATACAATTCATTTGTCATAAAAGTATCTCAAACATATGACATTTTAATCAAAATCGTTAGAACCGTTTTCAAGAAAATCAAAATTTTCCATGTAAAGGGTAGTTTAGGGTGGGGCTATTTTCTTCAAAATCTTCATGTGCACATCCTTGAAAGACATTAAACTCTAATACCAACTTTGGTTTTTAACCGACTTTTTGTTTTTGAGTTATGCTGTCCACACACACACACACGCACGCACGCACGCACGCACGCACGCACGCACGCACGCACGCACGCACGCACGCACGCACGCACGCACGCACGCACGCACGCACGCACGCACGCACGCACGCACGCACGCACGCACGCACGCACGCACGCACGCACACACACACACACACACACACACACACACACACACACACACACCCACACACACACACACACACACACACACACACACACACACACACACACACACACACACACACACACACACACACACACACACACACACACACACACACACACACACACACACACACACACACACACACACACACACACACACACACACACACACACACACACACACACACACACACACACACACACACACACACACACACACACACACACACACACACACACACACACACACACACACACACACACACACACACACACACACACACACACACACACACACACACACACACACACACACACACACACACACACACACACACACACACACACACACACACACACACACACACACACACACACACACACACACACACACACACACACACACACACACACACACACACACACACACACACACACACACACACACACACACACACACACACACACACACACACACACACACACACACACACACACACACACACACACACACACACACACACACACACACACACACACACACACACACACACACACACACACACACACACACACACACACACACACACACACACACACACACACACACACACACACACACACCACACACACACACACACACACACACACACACACACACACACACACACACACACACACACACACACACACACACACACACACACACACACACACACACACACACACACACACACACACACACACACACACACACACACACACACCACACACACACACACACACACACACAACACACACACACACACACACACACACACACACACACACACACACACACACACACACACACACACACACACACACACACACACACACACACACACACACACACACACACACACACACACACACACACACACACACACACACACACACACACCACACACACACACACACACACACACACACACACACACACACACACACACACACACACACACACACACACACACACACACACACACACACACACACACACACACACACACACACACACACACACACACACACACACACACACACACACACACACACACACACACACACACACACACACACACACACACACACACACACACACACACACACACACACACACACACACACACACACACACACACACACACACACACACACACACACACACACACACACACACACACACACACACACACACACACACACACACACACACACACACACACACACACACACACACACACACACACACACACACACACACACACACACACACACACACACACACACACACACACACACACACACACACACACACACACACACACACACACACACACACACACACACACACACACACACACACACACACACACACACACACACACACACACACACACACACACACACACACACACACACACACACACACACACACACACACACACACACACACACACACACACACACACACACACACACACACACACACACACACACACACACACACACACACACACACACACACACACACACACACACACACACACACACACACACACACACACACACACACACACACACACACACACACACACACACACACACACACACACACACACACACACACACACACACACACACACACACACACACACACACACACACACACACACACACACACACACACACACACACACACACACACACACACACACACACACACACACACACACACACACACACACACACACACACACACACACACACACACACACACACACACACACACACACACACACACACACACACACACACACACACACACACACACACACACACACACACACACACACACACACACACACACACACACACACACACACACACACACACACACACACACACACACACACACACACACACACACACACACACACACACACACACACACACACACACACACACACACACACACACACACACACACACACACACACACACACACACACACACACACACACACACACACACACACACACACACACACACACACACACACACACACACACACACACACACACACACACACACACACACACACACACACACACACACACACACACACACTTGGGTTTAGTTTCTTTAGTTGGCAGTTGAACTACACTAATCAAAAGGAATATGTTATTGTTATTTTTTGTAGAATTTAACATTTTCTATTCAAATCTTTGCGATATATTTAAATTCGTATTTTATGGAATAGTTAAAATAAATATCAGTAAGCTATAGCAGCTGCAAGTGATAGTTCCTATACACTTTGGAGTATAGAGGTAAACTTTAGTGCATGTATCAGGGGAATTTTGTTGTACAAATTGGAGCATGGAAGCTTCTATGGTTTCTTTCTTTGCAAATGTATGCATGTTTGTTTTCTCCATTTTTGCTCTGAGCAGCTTTTTCTCTGGAAGGCATTTTCTGGTATAAATGATCCATTTTGTAAGAAACTATTGAAGGAAGCTAAATAAAATTTTAGATGTTAAGGATGTAAATCTACGTGGGTACTAATAACAAATTAAGCTCCGTTTAAAAAAAAAAAAAAAAAAAAAGAAGCTGATGAATTTTGAATGAAAGATGGTATAATTAAGAAAATAATCCTAGCTTCTTAAGTAAAAAAACATCAGGCATATGTAGAAGGCATACATCAACATCCCGTAGAAATGTCAGTGTGATATGTTGAATAGTTCCTGAAATAATAGATCCTGAATTTAACAGATTTAGTGTTAGTGGGCTAAGGCTCTTAATCTTCCCTTAAAGCTACTCCCAAAGGAAACAATGCTTACATTTAATATTTTACCAATATAATCAGAAGTGTCTGCAAAATAAACACAAATTTTTATTATAGTGGGGCTGCACTTGATGGTGACTGCAGGAGTGACTAGTGGAATGCTTCAAAGTCGTCAACAACAACAACCAGAAGTAGTTCTTTTAGTTTCACAATAATGATTTCATAAGCTTTGCATATTTTAATGTTTCAGTGGCACATAACCTCCTTTGGATTCTGTATAATAAAGGTATGTGCTTCTTTACATTTTACAGCTTTGTGACCTTATTTGAGATAAGCACTGAATTAGGAGATGGCATTTTATCAAATTCTGCAGCACTGCTACCTTTATGTGATCAGGCACTGTTAGAAGCACAGAGAATGTTACTGGAAGTGGAGCCTGCTGATAATTTCACAATAAAAACTAATGTTCATGCTCGTATGACAGGTGTGTTGTATAACTTGAATCTTTAATTGCATATTAATCCTTTTACACACATAAGTGTATATTACTTGAGTAACTGCTGATGGTAAATTTTTTGTAATATGTTAAAAACCTTATACATGATATATGAGGACTCTAGTATCAAAGACGGACATATGCAAAGTGAGCTCAAGTCCCCATTTGGACAGGATGTCATTATGTCAGAGTTTGAAAGTAACCACATATTTTAAATGTAAAAATATATTAATTTTGTCCATTTCTGAATGAAACTATTCACCATTAAATTCAACACAAGAAGATTGATAGGACACTTCAAATCCCCATTTCAACCGGATGACATTATGTCCATTTTGATACTAGAGACCTCATATGATAGTGTTAGATCATGTTATGATTCAAAAAGCTTGCAAAATCAATTTCAAATTCTTTGATGATAGCCACTACCAGAAGCACACTTTAGAATGCTGATTTTGTTTGGACATAAGGAGAGAGAACATTGCCACTTTAGGTGTTTATTTCCATGCTGTTGCCACACATATCAGGAGAAAACTTTGTTAGGATAATACTCCATATGAGTCATTCCACGTTAAACCGCAAAATATGGTAAAACTTGACCTTAATATCTCAGATTTTCTTGAAATTTTTTTGTTGGTGTTTTGGAACAAAATATATCTGTCCCGTGTTTCTTCGTTTTATAAAAAAAATTATTTTGGCAGATATTAATTTTTGAAATGTCCCAAAAATTGCACGCTCCTCACTCTTCTATCAGTCATACCTTCGATTGTAATGAAGCAAATTACTTGATCTTTGGCTCAAATTAAAGATAAATCACAGTATTTCGTTAGAATTATATTAAAAAGTTGTATTAATATTATATTTTACACAATTAAATTTTTAAAGTTAGATAATAAAACAAGCTTGACCATTTAAAAATCTGGAAAAATAAGTACAATGAAGTTTATTCAATATTCTCAGAAAAAATCAGAATGGAGTCTCTGATAGTTCAGTTGTAATTAACTTGCAAATCAGTGCAGTGGACTCGTGCGGCAGCGGTGACGGCTACCATAATCTCACACAGTTGGCACCTTCCATTCCGGCAACTGTTCACTGTTTGAGGTTCCATGAACTTTACAACAGTACAGTAAGGAGAACACTGCTAGCTGACACTATTATATGTACACTATTAGCATCTTCAAAATGTTTTTAAAATATGCATTTTAAACTAATGTTTCCATACAACACAAAACTTTAAATTTCTACTCGTCTACCTCCTTCTTCGCAAGAAAATTGTTTCACTAAAGCTTCAGTTTTTGACAAAGGAATAAAGGAGTGTAATTTTAAGGTGCCAGTTACTGGTTTAAGATTCTGATATCGGGACTGCAAGTTTTCAGAGTGCATTTTATGCTTGTTCAAACAACAAAATAAAAATGATATATTGGAAATATTTTTTTGAGCCCAATCAAACAGTTCTTTTGGTATTGTTACAGGATCTTGACCAGGTTGTAGGCTGGCTCTAGTAGCAAGTCTTTTAAGAGTTCTTCCTATGCCATCACAAGGACTTTTACCTTGTGATGTTGCAAAGAAGTGCCATTCAGCACTAATGTTATAATCATCCTTATGTAAGCAAATGTTTTTGAAATTTTTTTTGTTTTTATATTGTGCACTAGAGCCATCGGAAAAGTAGATAATTTTATTTATATTTTTTAATTTCTGCTTTAAGAAACTGACTGCTTCGGATTGAAAAAGATGAAAGGAGTCTGTGTCATGCTTCAAATTTTCAGAGATAGCAACAATACGAGGTCTGTACAAAAAGTATCCGACCTTGTGCCGGGAAAAAAAATTATGTACCTGAGTGGATGGGACTCTTAATCCCCTTCAGAGTAGGCCCCTTCTGAAAGCACACACTTAGTCCAGCGGTCCTTCCATCGCTGGAAGCAGTTCTGGAAAGCTTCTTTTGAGATGGTGCGCAGACGTTCCATCGTGTTGTGCATTATCTCCTCATGGGTCTCAAAACGGGACCCTTTGAGCGTTGTCTTTATCTTTGGGAACAACCAGAAATCACATGGAGCCATGTCAGGTGAGTAGGGAGCTTGACGAACCTGCGGAATGCCGTGCGAGGTCATGAAATTCTGGATCAGGTGTGACGAATGAGCTGGAGCATTGTCGTGATGCAGCTGCCAGTTGCGTGCGGCCCACAGGTCAGGTCTCTTGCGCCGAACTGCATCACGAAGATGGCGAAGGACTTCTCGGTAGTACTCCTTATTGATGGTCTGCCCTTGTGGTGCGTACTCATGATGCACAATGCCCCGATAGTCGAAAAAAACAAGCAGCATCACCTTCACTTTGCTCCGAACCTGTCGTGCTTCTTTTGGTCTTGGGGAATGTGGGTGCTTCCATTGAGATGACTGGGCCTTTGTTTCTGGGTCGTACCCGTACACCCAGCTCTAGTCACCAGTGATCACAGTCTTCATGAACTCAGGATCGCTATTGGCGCATTCCAGCATGTCCTGTGCCACTGCAAGGCGGAGTTGTTGCTGCTCCGGTGAAAGCAGCTTGGGCACAAATTTTGCTGCCACTCTTCGCATGCCCAAATCCTCTGTCAAAATGCTGTCTGCAGAACCAACGCTGATCCCAACCTCAGCAGCAATCTCCCAAACTGTCAAACGTCGGTCCTCCATGATCAGTGTCCGCACTTGCTCGATAACAACAGCATTTCGGCTCGTTGATGGTCTTCCGGTTCGTGGGTCACACTCCGCCGACATGTGGCCATCTTTGAACCGGTTATACCACATTTTAATTTGAGTAATTTTCATTGCATCATCACCGAAAGCCTGCTGGCGAATGGTTTCTGATTGGGTATCTCCAAGTTTCTGGCAGAACTTGATGCAATACCGTTGCTCCATGCGTTCCGTCATCTTCCAGAAAGTGTGAATGCGACGAGCACGTGTTACACGGAGCCAATCACTGGTAGCTACTGGCGTGACCGGTGGTGCTGCGGGGATATAAATATTCACGCATGCGCAGGAAGCTTCCTTCTACGAGTATTCGCAGTTGCCATACCTACCTCATTCCTTGTTAGCGAGAAAAAAAATAAGGTCGGATACTATTTGTACAGCCCTCGTACTTTCATGTTGAATTTCTGACTTTTCTTTATAATAGAAAATGAAAATGGGTGTATTGTGGCTTGGCAGTTGTTCCAATGCACACCTTGTACCGAATCTTGTATAATGAAAGAGTAATTTTCAGAATAATCTTCTATAACAATATAATTTCCAGGTTGTAAATTATCTGTGCATTCCACCAAAAACTGACTGTGTTGCCGTGCTATGAAAACGTGTGGCAATAATGAATTAAGTTTGTTTGATAATTTCTCTAAAAGTCATCAGTTGAGGACAGGAGCATTTCCAAATTGGTACGATCTACTGTAATCATTGTTTGTATGTTACATGTTCTACTGCCTCAGCTTCAAACTGTTGTTGAATGTGTTAAATTATATTGTCAGGTCCTGGACAACTTGAGCATTCTTGAAGATAACAATGATGTGAGAGTGGATTACAGATAATATGTGATAATGCATCTTTATAGTTCTTGATATTTATGTTTGAATTTGATGTTAAAAGTGGGATGTTTGCACCGTCTATAAGTAATTTAACATTTTCATGATGGCCGCAAACACAAACACATTGCATTCCATTAGCCCCTGGCAGAATGCATTCTTTTGGTCTCAGCTCTGCAAATTTGGAAAAACTTATTTTTACTACTGGATATTTGCCCTTGAAGCACCTGTAGGTTTCCTTACGGTTACATAAAATGAATCTTTTCTGTTTATGAACTTTTTGACCTCCCTCTTTCACACTAACAAAATTCTGTTTTCCTGGCATTACACTACTAATTTCATCTGATTTGTAGAATTCCAACACCTTTGTTACTGTTGACTGTTCTAAAGATTTACAGATTTTAACACCAGGAGTGGATAAAATTCCTTTTTCTTTAGCCAGTCACTTTGCCACTCCTATCATAGGATCTGACGCTTCAAAATGCTGTTTAATTTTATTGTGCGACCAATCTTCAAAAATTGTTAACATTTTAACTTTTAATGTTTTATCATCTGTTGTGCAGAAGGATTCAATTAATTTTGTAATAATATCATTATTCTCTGATTTCTCAGTGGACGTTGCTGCATTATCCTGAACATGAAAAACTTTCGTTGCTAGGGAACTTGTCACCTGCTGAAGCTTTTCTCGGGGATATCGCTTTTGCATTAATTTTCTTTTTTTGATAGGGGATTCGCCTATTGAAACTAAACTCTTATTAATATCCTCAATATTATCAGCATCTTGCACAGTCACAGAACTACCTGAAGAAGAAATGGAATTTTCACTTCCTTCGTTTGCGTGGCATTCATTTGATGTATGTTTATCATCACAAGTACCAGAGGCTTCAGATAACGGTTCATTTGATGTACAATGAAGTTTGTACACCTTTATGCGGCATGAATTACATATTCGCACATCCGGAGACTCTGTTAAATTTAGCTTTGTCAATAACTCACGACTTAAGCACCTTAGATTGGTTTTTTTAAGAGTGCTTAGGAAGATTAAAAGGATTTAAACATTTGTCATATCTTATGCGATGTTCACTGCCACTCATGTTGTAAATTTATTCCAGAAGCTTTAATAACACGACCTTCTCCCACCGAAGTTAAATTTGTGACTGGAAGTCCTGTAGATGAACCTGTATCTTTTGTCTCTTTCATCAGCTCATACTGTATAGTTCTGCAAATGAAACCATGCACATGGGGAGGGAGGGGGAAGGTAGTGATGTCTGCATGATGTGAGACAGTCCTTGCTAATTCACAGGTGCTTTTTAGTGCAGCGTGCAGTTGAAGACATAGATCTTTGCAATAAAGAGTGAATTGTGAGACATGGATCATAGTGTAAATCAATTATGCCACCTGTACGTTCTAAATTAGGGATCAAAACATTACACAGTCAGAGTAGAGAAATTATTTCAAATGTATGGACATACATGAAGGAAGAAGCTAAAAGCAAAGAACTGCTTGTATCAGAAGATTTTTTCAAAAAAATTCAAAAGTTCAAAAGCACGTATCAGATGCCACAGGGGTATCAGAAAGAAGGTACATTGTGGAGACATTTTTCTGCATGGACTGTACTGCGTTAGTAAGAAGTAGTTATCTGAGTAGCATAGCTGACGCACCAATTCGCATGATGTCTGCAGTCACCTGGCATGTTACTCGCTTTCAAGGGGCCAATAACGGCGAATCCAGCTGTACTTCATGTCGTCCGTGAGCGCTTGCAGGCCTCCAGAAAAAAAGATTGTAGCAAATGCACTAATGCAAGCTCCATAGTTTTCAACATCTTATTTGATAGAGAAAATGTCGGGGAATACGTGTGTATTTTTTTTAGATTTTTAACACATTGATTTAAATTCTATTTTTGGTTTTACAAAATATACCATAAAAAAAAAACTCCAAAATTTGTGTGTAATAATGATTGGTCGAAAGTTGTTAAAAGTGTTGTATTTAACCTTTCCAGTGATCCAAACCCAACTCTCAGCTCTATATGGTCTTAGAGTAACAAGTGATTTATATTACAGTGCACACAGAAATTGCTTAATTTCTAATAGCCATAACTAAGCAAGTGATTTAAAAATATGGAAATGAAAAAATATGGGTCTCCTTATTTGATGCCTATTATTCATAAAAAAAATTTTCAACCTCCTACGAAAAAGTCATGTTTTACGGGTGTTCGATTTGACGTGGATTGACCCATATGTCTGTTTGTGCACTCATCAGAGCTCTCTAAAGAACAGTATAATTCTGAAATCAGTTCAAATCCAAATAAGCAATAGGAAAATATTTGCCCAAGTCCTGGATACTGCAGCACTATCAGTTTTATTTTTATGCATTTTCACAGAGAAAATAAGCATGCAAGACAAGGTTGAGAGACTAAGTAAATGAAAGAATTAGAAATAGCAATAAACAGTACATAATGGTAGTGAAAACAGTAACATAACTGAAATTGTGAGTAGTGTGTGAGTTGGGTTTAAGGGCCCGTCGACAGCTAGGTCATTAGGGCCGGAAGTCCAAAAATAAAAACAAACTAGTAAAAGCTCATCTCTAAAATGTTAAACCGTCAAAGTTAAAATAACTAAAACAGAAAGTTAAAAAGTTCTAAAACGTGAGTTAAAACGGCTAAAAGTTAAAACAGGTAAAAAACTTAACCTGGTAAGACCGTTAGAAAGCCAAACGCACCCTAAAATCCTAATTCTGCTGAGATCCGAGATAAAAAACACCTTACACTTGCTTGCCAAAATCAATCTTGGCAGCAAACCACAGTACTGTATTTACAGCTACTGGGTTGTTGCCTAAAACAGAGCACAATGCAAGGCCCAGGCCAACAGACTGGCGCTCGCGAGTGTATTGCGGACAATCAAGAAGGACATGTGCGACGGAGAGTGGAACATTGCACGTTGCACAGACAGGCTCTGGATCACTACGCGAAAGGTGTCCATGCGTGGCTCAAGTTTGGCCTATCCTCAGGCGGGTTAACACCACTTCTTCCTGCCTGGAATCCCTGCAGCTGGTCTGCTAGGTTTGTACAGTGTCCTTTATTGTTCGTAACTGAGTGCCAGTTAGCGCTTCCCAAGATTGCTACCAGAAAATAAATAGATGGCGACAAAAGTACTTCTGCACATCCATGAGATTGTGATGAAGTGTTTACAAAGCTTACAATGATGAAAACTGCTGGGACAAAAACTGATGTGGTTCTTAAATATTACTTTTTTGTGTTTAAATGAAGGGAAGAAAAGAAGCAAAGTGCAGTCTTTTACATAAGTTTCTTTCTCTCTCCTCCTCTTCCTGTTCTTTTTTTTAAGTAGTGTATAACGCCTGTGCTTACTGCTGATTGTCTCATACTGTGGATTCTGGTGGTGCATGAAATGAAATAATGTTTGGGAAGGAAATGTTTCATATGTAAGTTCAGGGTACCTCCCCAACATTTGCCAGTTATGAGGGCTGAAGAAGACCTGGAAGAGCATTTAGTCAGGGAGGATGATCCTGGCAGGATTTGAGCCACATTATGCCTTAACAACCTCAGCTACCTGTGTTGGGTATAAGTCTCTCTTGCTATACTCTTTTGCTGTTCTAAGAAACTGTTGCACAGTATCCTTTATTTCTGGCATTATGTTTATAATCCTTAAAAGTATTAACAAATAATTATTGTATTAGGTGTGCACAAAGCAAGTTAAATATGAAAAAACTTTTATTTGCATGTGGTTATATGTGATTCCCACGCTTATCAAAATAAATATTTTGCCTATTCTGCTGTAAATCTTTAAGAATTGAATGTGTAAGATTTTTAAATTGATTATTATGTTACCACAAACAAAAGTATGTTAATTACATGAAATATACTTCTAAGTATTACTTTACTGCCAGGTTTTTCTGCCTTGTTAACTGTTTTATAAAAATGGTTTATTTTATATGAAAATTTTGTTTTAGCATTGCCAGTATGTCCTGAACTTCATCGTACAGTTTTTCCAAGGAATGAAGATGTTGGTAGTTTCCTGAGAGTAACTGGAACTGTTGTAAGAATTACAGTATCCAAGATGTTGGAGTTCCAGCGACAATATAAGTGTGCCAAATGCAAATATATAACTTCTGTAATGGTAATTTCGTCAATTAAAAGATGTCTCATTTTTATGTATACAAATTATGCAAGGCGAGTAACCCACACTTTATTTTTCTGTAAGAAATGCATCCTGCTAAACTGTAATTGAGATGATCTGGCGTTCTCTGCTGGCATTCAAATTGTAGCTGCACCTTAAGGCAATCTTCCAGAACAAGGTGAACTGTCACACCTCTGTGGCTCACAAATGGACACAAACATTTTGAAAATGGAATCTTAAGTAACTTACATTTGTGTGGATTATATAACAGTGTTAAAAAGTAAAGGTACACAATGAAACACAGTACAATGCAATATGAATGAAAATCAAAATCTATAAATGAAAGAATAAAACTGAATTATTCATGGTGGTATGCATGTTTCATTGGATAGTTCAGTGCAAGTAATGCTGGAATCTGTTTGAAGCACAGTAGTATTTGCTGTTCAGTTCCAACCATAATGCTGTGATTCTCTTAAGGTTGACACACACTGACCTGTCACGAGTAGAATGGAATGGAGCAGAAAATTTTCATGAGGTTGTACTTGTATTACTAAATGGTCAACCGTACACTGGGCCGACCGGTAACATTTTCTTTCTGGTCATTCTGAGAAGGATTCCTCAGATATGACCCTTGTGGAAGTTTCCACTGCTGTCGGGTGGCTTTTGTAAACACTTGTTAGATTACGCATGCATTCTGGCTCCCTCAACATGCTGCTTATCACTAGAGCTAGGATTTGTATGTAAATATATTCTTTCCCTTTGCTTATACAAAACTAAAAATGATAAATGTCCATGAATTGGAAGCTTAATGACATGTTATTGTTCTATATTTTATATATTTGAGCATAGTGATGTTTTTTAGATACGAGGGGCATACCATATTGTTTTTTCTGCTGGATATGGTTCACTGTTCAATTTTGATGGCAGTGACATGTAACTAGTAGTTTGTTCCACTGCTTGGTAGCAGTACTCGCAAAGGGGACAACAGATGCACATGTTACAGCCCAGTTCATAACAATACTGTCAGTGTAGGAGCAGACAACATGGAAAGCAACCAACAAGGACAGCACTATACAACTTGGTTTATATGGAAAGAGGGCGTGACCACTGCAGAAGTTCATAGGTGATTGGTGGCAGTCTGTGGAGAACATGCACCTTCATGGAAAACTGTTTATAACTGGGTGGATGGTTGGAAAATGGGATGTCCATCGATGGAGAAGAGGACCAGTTCTGGAAAGAATGTGACAGTGTCAACACCAGCCAGCATTGCCCGGGTAGAACAGGCCATCCAAGAAGACAAGTGCATCACATTTATGGAAATGGAGGCAGCCACTGAAACACCCTGCAGCACATTGTGCATGATCACTTACAGTTGGGGAAGGTGTCAGCCAGGTGGGTGCCTAAACTCTTGTCTGCAGACCAAAAGCAGAGGCGTGTGGACGTGTCCAGAGATCTTCTGCAGTGCCATGATCAAGATCCAGCAGATTTCATGTCGAGGATTGTGACTGGTGATGAGACATGGCTCCATGACCATGAGCCACAAACAAAACAACAATCGATGCAATGGAAGCATAAGGACAGTCCACTGCCAAAGAAATGTCGACAGTGCCATCAACTGGTAAGCGAATGGCTACACTGTTCTGGGACACAAAGGGCATCATCCTCATTGACTGGCTGGAATTTAGGGCCGCGATTAACTGTGCAGCATTTGTGGCAACCCTTAGGTGCTTACGTTGTGCCATTCAAACAAAGTGGCAAGGAAAATGGGCTAAAGGTGTGCTTCTGCAGTATGGCAATGCATGTTCCCACACTAGCCGAGAAACCACAGCTGCCATTGATCAAATAGGATTCACGGTGCTGCCACACCCACCGTAGTCAACAGACTTGGCACCTAGTGATAATTACTTGTTTGGGAACCTGAAGAAACCTCTGTGCGGTTGCCATTTTGCAGATTTTGAAGAACAGGAAACAGCTGCCGAGACATGGGTAAGCAGCACTCCAAAAGAATGGTTTCTGGAAGGTCTGGGGTGGCTGCCACATCGATGGCAAAAGTGCATACAGTTACAGGGCAGGTTGAGCAGGTGGACGTAAGAGCTGATGTGTAATGTGCTTACTGTGTGCAGAAACAAAGTGTAAAACAATATAGCATGCCCCTCGTATTTGACATATTTGAGCGTAGTGACATTTTTTAATATATTTTTACCTTGTTCATGTAAAATGACATTCTGCCTCAATGTAAAAAGGTATTTTTTCCCTACTGAAATACAATAAACTCCTAATTATTCGTATGCAGATTATCTGATTTGCAAATTATCTGAGCATCTTAGTACAGAAAATAAAAGGTTATGTACCTACAGTTGGGACGATGGTTTTGTGCCGGTGAAGACTGTGTGCGCGGTGGTAAAATTCCAGTTGCCGAGCCTGCACTCCCGCGCATGCGCATTGTATTTAAATGGTCAGTATGCTTGAGAGCCTGGACTGAATAACATCCGTCCGTCTTCTATCGCTCGGTGCAGCACGTTAAGCTCTTACCAGTGGAAACTCTGATTAATCGAATTGGTGATTAGTGTCTTGAGTCTGTGTCTGTGTGTGCGCGTGTAAGTTTGCGCGTTTAAGTTTTTGTTTATTAGACTAAAATGCCTCCCATTCAAAGCAAACTTGGTGGGAAAACGCTGTGTAGCCAAACTCGTGAGGTTATTAATAATGTGCATTCCTTCATGAAAAAAGAAGCTGCTTCTGGCGATGTGCTAATACCACTGAAGAAAGTGCAAGAGAGGGTGAGGGCAGCAACAAAGGTGCCTGAGAGGACAATGCGAAAAATAATTAAAGAAGGGGAAAAATGTGAGGAGCAAGGGACTTCCTTCGGAACACCCGGAAAGACACATCGTGTGCCAAAAAGGATCACTGATATTGATGACTTTGATAGGTGTGTAATTCGCCAAACAATTTACAATTTTTATATTCAGGAGAAAACTGTGCCTACTGTCAGAAATCTGCTCCTGAAACTTAAAGAATCCATTAACTTTAAAGGGGGAAGCACGAGTTTAAAGACTATATTACATGACATGGGTTTCAAGTGGAAGAAAACAAGAAACAATAAGATTTTGCTACAGGAAAGGCATGATATTAGAGATTGGCGTGTGTCATATTTGCGTGCCATAAAAGCGTTTAGAGACGAAGGAAGGCCCATTTTCTATGAAGACGAAACATACCTTCATAGCAGCCACACAAGACCAAATAACTGGTGCGATGACAGTTCCTCTGGTTTATTAGCACCTGTTGCAAAGGGACCAAGAGTCATTATAGTTCATGCAGGAGGCCAATTGGGATTTGTTCCTGGTGCATTTTTGATGTTCCAGTCAAATAAAAAAACCGGAGACTATCACGATGAGATGAATGGCAGGAACTACAAAAAGTGGCTGTCTGAAAAACTAATTCCTAATTTGCCTCCTAGGTCAGTTTTAGTGATAGACAATGCTCCATATCACAATGTGCAGTTGGATAAGGCACCTACAAGCAGTTCCACAAAAAGTGCTATGCAGGAATGGCTTACATCAAGAAACGTGCCCTTTCAAGAACATATGCTGAAAGTAGAGCTCTACAGCCTCATCAAGGAGCATAAGCCGTCCCATAAAACCTACGTGGTCGATGACCTGTTAGCTATGCACGGACATTCAGTGCTCAGGTTACCACCCTATTCTCCTGACCTAAACCCCATAGAACTTATTTGGGCCGACATAAAACAATGGGTAGCAGGTCATAACACAACTTTTAAATTGCAGGACGTAATGCACTTGTGTGAACAACGTGTTGCAGATATTAGTCAAGAGAAGTGGAAAAATGTATGTCTGCATGTTGAAAAGATTGAAAATGACTATATTGAAAAAGAAGGAATCTTCAAAAATGTAATAGAAAGCATTATAGTACAAGTATCAGGAGACTGTGAAAGTTCTTGCGAAGAAGAGGAAACAGAAGAAGAAAATGAAGAACAACACGATGGCGATAGTGATCTGTCAGGAATTGAATGTTTGCCAGATGATTAGAATGCTTTGTTGACAAAACTGCGTGCGCGCGCGCGCGTGTGCGTGTGTTGGAAGGGAAGAGAAACAAACTGGACCAAATATTTAAAATTGTTTACATTAAGCTGCTGTTCCGTGATAAGTGCAATACAATACGTTCTCCTGTGAGCAGCGATATTGCCTGTCAGTAGCAACCATCATGAACATTACGGTGAGTCCCACATTTTATTTATTTATTTTGAAACATTATTTTTGTTTTCTATTTTGTATACCGCTTACATACATCAAACTTACACGAACACAACCCTCAGGCGGGAGTCGAACACGCGGTCCTACACACGACGGAGCATCAGTGCCAAACAGCTGTGTATGTTAAATGTATCCCAGCTGCGTTCCGTCTGTTATCTTCCAGCCAAGGGTGGTTCTAGCCCTCTTGCTTTCAGCAGCTAGCAGAAGATATTTCGCTTGAGCATAGACTCTCTTCAATGCGTGAAGAAAGTAGGTCACCGGCACAGAAGTATCGTCGCAACTGTACATATTTTGTTGTCCACTTGTCAACTAAGCTTTCTGACTTTTAGTCCCTGAGAGAGGGAGCTAATATTTAATGGACAGGTAACTTAAACAGTGCCTATGAAAATTACAATTGTGAATCTTCATAACAATGGAATTTATTTAAGTTTGCTATAATATGGACTTGTTTAATTAATTAATGTATCACACTTCATTGTGCAAAAATATAATTAATAAAATAGGAATCTTCAATTAATGTAGTGTTTCATACATCATTTATATAAAAATTAAATTAGATTAATATTACATATTTTGAAGCTTTTTATATAATAGTACGTATTTCACCTAATATTGATAAATATGTGCATATTCTGCATGTTGATACTACATAAAAATCCTAGCCTTACTTATCACATATGTATATAAAGAGAATAAAGCCACCTGCGACAATGGATGGTGAATTAATATTGACTGTGCAAAAGTATAAAGGATGGTATGATGCTGCAGATGCCAACTATCACAACTAGTAATGTTGTGAAAAACTTCCCAAGGATCTTCTTGCAAGTCTGGAAAGAGATTACTACTAATAAATTCACCATACTGATCTCTTTTGCGGTTTATACTGTAAATCCACTCTTTCTTCACCTTTTCCTTTCTCCTTCAGTTGCTAAAACCTAATATTACAATATCTCCGTTAGAGGAGCTGCAGCTTTTGCTGTTGTATCCATCCATATTTGATTACCAACTAAAATTTCCGGCTGGAATATTCCAAGCAGTGAGTGTTTATGCTTCCGCAGAAGATGGAGGGCTGTAAATTTCTGTGCTGTTTGTGGCGGAAAAAAAAAAATGTCTTGTTTAACGATGCTGTCAATTGCCGGGATCACACCCGCATCGCCAGTGTGTCGGAATTTTGTCCCTCAGGAGTTCTTTTACATGCCAGTAAATCTACTGACATGGAGCTATCATTTTTAAGCACACTTAAAAACCTGGGCCAGATTTGAACCTGCAACCTTGGGATCAGTAAGCCAGCGTCTAACCAACTGAGTCATCCAGACCGACTTCGTGGCGGAGCAGTGTGCGTCAAACTTTGCAGGCAGCCTCTGAATTAGACTGAGATGTTTTAATGTTACATTGAAGCTTTTGCTTATTAACCACTGTCCATCCATTACAACAATATCAGGAATTTCAACCAATCACAATCTTATCACTTTTACTTTATTGAGCTTATGTGCAGTTGTTTTTATTCAAATTCAAGATGATAAAGCCTCTAAAGCTTTGTCAATGAAAATCAAACCTCTAGGATTAAAGTCACAACATATTATATAAATGTACAATCTGAATTTATGGGTTATTATAAAGTAAGAACAAATTAGAAACTAAAAACTTCACTTATCTTAGTAATGTTGCAAGTTATTTTTTCAAACACTGACTCGAGTTTCGAGTTGACTCCAACTCATTCTCAAAGCTATACAAACTAATTTGTTACCAAAGCTAAAATCCTTAATTTTTCTCTGAAAACAAAAAACATATATACTGATGTTCATTTTAATTACCAATCTCTGAAAACAAAAATTTATAAATACAATCTATAGAAGGTAATTCAAAGTACATAACACGGTTCCTGTTTTTTTAAAATAAAAATTTTTTCCCAAACCATTAAATCTATAGGTCCACTTAATTGTTTTAATAATTTAACTTCTGGATTAATTTCATGATTAAATGACCATAAATGATCTGCCACAGCTGATTTATCAGTTTGTTTATATTTAATATTTCTAAAATGCTCTTTTATTCTGGTTTCTAAATGACGTTTAGTTTTACCAATATAAACCTTATGACAATCTAAACAGCTAAATTGATAAATGCTAGATTTTTTATAATTTGGTATTTTATCTTTTTTAGAAAAATTTAGTAAATTTTGTAAATTAAATTTATTTTTAGGAACCAAATTGATTCCATATTCTTTAAAAAATCTTTGTAAATTTCTTATTGGCCCATGGATGGTAAGTAAACTTTTTAAAAATACAATTATCTTTCATTTTTTTGAGGCTAGAAACTTCTTTAACAGCTTTTTGATACTTAAATTTTTCTATCTTTTTATACATAAAATCTGTATTAAAACCATTAATTACTGCAGTGTTAATAATGTGTTTATATTCTGTGTCAAATTCTTCTTTATTAAGGGGTATATTTATTAACCTATAAATGTTGTTGTTTTCTAGTGCCTTGCATCTGGCAATGAAGCCATTAGCATTCGTGCTTTCCAATACTTTTGAACTGTAGTTTCTTCTGATCTTAATGCTTCACAGGTCTTCAAGTGGTCTTCGTTCATTTCTGCTGGATCGTTACACAGGACACATATTGGTGAGGCTGAGATACCTATTCTGTAGAGATGACTTGCTAAGCAGTCGTGATTTGTCAATAGTCGGAATGCTGCAACCGCTGTTTTCCTTGGTCTCTGGGGGATTATATCTGGGTTAGAAAGTAGTGTAATCCATTTTTTATCTTTGGCATTTGTTTCTATTTCTTGTAGGTATGAATGAGAAAATTTTTTAATGATCAAGCGTTTTATTGAGGAATATGAGAAATTGAATTTAGACTTTCGTTTTATTGTTGTGCCTTTCTTTGCAAGTGAGTCTGCAGCTTCGTTCCCCATGACTCCACAGTGTGGTGGAATCCATTGGAGATGAACAGTCTTATTAACTTTATGGAGTTGTGTTAACATTTTGTAGCATTCTCTAATTTTTGTTGACTTCTTTGTAGTATTTGAACATATTCCCTGAATTGCAGCTTTAGAATCCGAAAGAATGACTGCCTTGTTAAATTTTTTAAGGGAAGATTTAATAATTGTCGGAGAGCAATGTGTATAGCCTCTATTTCTCCATCATAATTTGTTGTGTCTCTGCCAACAGAATGATAAAAGGAAAAATGTGAACACGTAACTCCAGCTCCAGTAAGGTTTTCCTTGGAGGATCCATCAGTATATATGTGCAGCCATTCTTCTGTGGGATACCTAGCATTGATTGTTTCCAGAGCTAGAAGTTTTTGTATTTCTTTTGGTGTGTCTGATTTACTTATTTCCTCTATTAATTCCAAATTGAAGGTAGGTTGCAATAATTCCAATGGATTTTCTCTTATAAGTAGATTTTCTCTGGTGTTAGGAATGTTCAATTTGAATTTAATCTGTGTTACCTTTTCTAGGAAGTTACTATGAGTTTTAAGGATTGAAGGGGGAAGGTTCTCTTCTGTCCATTTAGAGTTTGGCAGTCGTAACATTTTCTCGTGTTGGAGCAATGCTTGTTCTTCTATTTTTGTTGTTATTGGTGGGGTCCGTGTTAAGGCAAGCATGGCATCAATAGGTGTGGATTTAACTGCTCCAGTGATTAGGCGAAGAGCCTGATTTTGTATTTGTTCAAGTTTATTGATGTTAGCATTTACTGCTGTTATTAAAGCTTCAGAACAGTACAAGAGGTTTGGTTTAACATACATTTTGTGTGTTGTGTTAAGGACTCTCCTTGAGCAGCCCCATTTAGCACCAGCTAACCTTTTCAGGATTTGCAGTTTCTTTTCAACCTTTTCTGAGATGTTTGTTATATGTTTTTTCCAACTTAGCTTTCTGTCGAAAGTGATGCCTAAGCATTTGGCATCATCAACTGCTTTGAGTGGTTTACCATTATAATTTATGTTAATGTTAACGGTTTTGTATTTTAGTGTAAATAATTCACAATTTGTTTTTTTCACATTGATAGTCATGAGGTTTTTGGAGCTCCATTCATGTACTTTGTTTAGGGCTGTTTCTATTCTGTCTTTAATTAATTCAGGTTTTTTTGGAGAACCTGAAGTCCAAATGACTACATCGTCAGCAAATAAAGCAATTTTGGTTTCTAAAGTTTTTATTATTGATGGAAGGTCATTTATATATATGTTAAAGAGTGTTGTGCTCAGAACAGCACCTTGTGGAAGTCCTCGGTGTGTTTGTTTATATTTGGAAATGTATGTATTATATTTTGTGGCACAAGATCTTTGTGAAATAAACTGAGTTATCCATTTAAGCATGTTACTTTTCACACCGATTGATTGCAACTTCTCAATTAATTTGTTTCTCCAGACTGAGTCATATGCTGATTTAAAATCAATGAATACTGCTAAGGTATCCTCCTTTCTATTGAAAGCTTCCTTGATGTCTTGGCTTAGTAGGAGTACATTTTCACTTGTACTATGATTCTGTCTGAAGCTGGTCTGTGAACTATTAATTAAGTTGTAATATTCTAGGAACCAGTTAAGTCTAGATGCCACCATTCTTTCCATCATTAACCTATAAATTAAACTATTGAAAACAGCAGATTTATGTGCAAAAGGATTAAAGCTTTTATTTTTTATGTAATTATCAGTGTGAGTAGATTTTCTGTAAATACCAAAATTCAATTTATTGTTATGTCTTTTAATTTTTAAGTTCAGAAATGAAAGGCATCCATTATTTTTAGTTTCCAGAGTGAATTGTATAGCTTTATCTTGTAAATTTAAAAGTTTTAAAGCATCATTTATCTGTTTTTTAGGGACAACAGCAAAAATGTCATCCACATATCTATACCATATTTTAAAAATTAGCTGGAATGATTTTATAATTTGAGTTTCAAATGAACATCGGTATCTATGATGGATAATAATTTAGAATTTAATAGTTGTTTGTTTAATTTAAATTTATATGGAACTAAATATCAAATTAAATCAGATTTAAAATTAAAAGAGAAGAAAAGACATATTCTTACAGACATTAGGTTTTTGAATATTTGTTTAAAACACAAGCATATTATGAAAGGTAGAACTGGAACTTAAAAATTCAATGCCACAACTGGGATTTGAACCACAGACCTTCCGCTTACCGGGCGGATGCTCTACCACTGAGCTATTGTGACAAACTGCCAGAATGGCATTAAATTCTCAAATCAGTTCGTATTTCTCCTGGTAAACCACAAAGGCAGTCTCACATCAGAGACAAATTACCCCAATGGTGACTTACTATTGTAAGTACTTTATATCCCAGGATTAAATAACCTTCAGATGGTAATTATTAATTTATGCCAACAAACTTACTGTTGGTGTTTTTAAACACACAAGCCGTATGTGGGCAAAGTTTGAAAGGTAGAACTGGAACTTAAAAATTCAATGCCACAACTGGGATTTGAACCATAGACCTTCCGCTTACCGGGCGGATGCTCTACCACTGAGCTATTGTGACAAACTGCCAGAATGGCATTAAATTCTCAAACCAGTTCGTATTTCTCCTGGTAAACCACTTGAATTTTTAAGTTCCAGTTCTACCTTTCAAACTTTGCCCACACACGGCTTGTGTGTTTATAAACACCAACAGTAAGTTTGTTGGCATAAATAAATAATAATTACCATCTGAAGGTTATTTAATCCTGAGATATAAAGTACTTACAGTAGTAAGTCACCATTGGGGTAATTTGTCTCTGATGTGAGACTGCCTTTGTGGTTTACCAGGAGAAATACGAACTGGTTTGAGAATTTAATGCCATTCTGGCAGTTTGTCACAATAGCTCAGTGGTAGAGCATCCACCCGGTAAGTGGAAGGTCTGTGGTTCAAATCCCAGTTGTGGCATTGAATTTTTAAGTTGCAGTTATACCTTTCAAACTTTCCCCACCCACGGCTTGTGTGTTTAAAAACACCAACAGTAAGTTTGTTGGCATAAATAAATAATAACAAGCATTCCTATGAGCATACCATTAACAGAACTTGAAAGTACATTAGTATCTTTTTTATTTATCACAAACATTTACATAGTGAGCTAAAGCTCAGCAAACAGGTGACACGTCAGTGAGATACATGAGAACAAATATTATATACATTTATATAGGTGTTTATACAATTGATCAGGTACAATATTTAGGGAACACAATTATTCAACTTTTTCTTAACTATCCTCCGTGTATTCCCTTACCAAGTAGTGTGACTTTTTTATAAACATGGTTTTACTAAGTGATTTTATATATTTTGTCTTATTTTAGTGGGTAATTTGTTATACATTTTTATTCCTGCATAGAGTGGGCTTTTTTCAAATAGTGTTAGTCTATGTTCTAGTGGTTTTAAATTACCTTTAGTTCTGGTTTGATAGTTGTGTTGGTTTTGAGTACTATACAGATCAGGGTTCAGCAGGTTAGTTGCTCTGTGGAGTAAGATTTCTCTTTCCTCAGCACAGCTGCTGGCAAGAGGAGCGAAGGGGAGGGCCAAACATTTACACCTCCACTGGGCAGTAGCAAGCAGCCTTTGCACTTTGTAATTGCGTGAATTTGGAAACCATTAGCGCAGCCAGGATTTGGTACCTTGATGCTAATGGAGTCGTAAGCACAAAAATCATGCCCATATTATAATAATATAGAATAAATAGGGCTAGGATTTTGATGAGTTTGCATCTTTATTTTGGTAAGTCTAATTCATTAATGAGCTATATATAAATCTGTTCCAGAGTAAAAGAAGTTAAACTGACCATATTTGACAGGGAATTTTTGTTGTTGCATTTTTCGCTAATTTTGTGGGCATTTTTTAGGATTTTTATTGCATTGTGCATTTTTATGTAGTTCAGGCAGTATTATTGCATATTTATGCATTTTAAATATGTCTTAGGTACTTTTTTTTTTTTCAAGAGCAAAGGACCATTTCTGTTTGTTACATTTCATTTCTTAGTAAATAATTTGCAAATGTACTGTCGGGTGGGAACTTTTCTCTTGGAGAATTAACAGGAGACTTGGAAGCAAGTGACATTACTTTAAGTATGCTCCTCTAGTATCAGTGCAAGTGGAAAGGAGCTTCTTATTGTACAAGACCTTGTTAGCAGATAATCGGCAGTCATTTTCCTTTGAAAATCTACAAATGGTGTTCGTTATGCATTGTAATTTAGGACTGATGAAATGAACACTTAGTATTTTCCTGCAAAATAAATCAATTGGTTATAGAATATACTTTTTAATTTATTAACTAAACTGTTTCTTTGTTTAATTGCATTATTTTATTTTGTGTAATTTTGAATTTCCCTTAAACTAATATTAAATTATATGAGACCGAAACAAGCCTAAATGGCTTAAACCCTGTTGTTGTTGTTATTGTTGATGATGATACTATTAAAATAAAAAGTTTCAGTTTTAAGGGCATTTTTAAAATATTATAGGGCATTCTTTTGAGATTTTTAGGTAATAATTGCATTTTAAAGCATATTTTTTAGCATTTTATTGGGCATCAAAATCCTAGCCCTAATAATGTTACACAAGCTCATTAAACATAATGTAATAGCTATTGTCCAGGACTTGGTAAATTGCGTCACTGAATCAACCCCTAGGTAATGTTTATTATTAACAAAAGTAATATAAATTCTAACTCATAAACTAAATTTCATATTGGACTCTGAATCATCTAGATTTAGGTTACTTTTAGTAACAAATACAATAATACGAGTCGCCATGGCGCTACATGTGCATACCACTGCGGGATGTGCACTGCTCATGTCTTCTCTGTCAGCATTTGCCCGCTCCTACATCATAAATCCGATAGTTGCCAACCACTGATACAGTTTATCAGTTTACGTGTGTGTATTTGCAGAGTTCCAGTATATTTTGAAATGGGAAAGTTAATATTTTTAGGTTTTAAATAGTGGTCTACAAGGTTCTTTTGGACCTGTGTGTATTATTATACACATTATTTTCTTTTGGGTTTTGAATATTGATTCTCAGCCTGTTGCATGATCCCAGAGAATTATTCCATGTCATAACAGAATAAAAGTGGCTAAAATATACTACTTTCCTAATCTCTTAAGTTTGTAATTGGGACAGGCAGAACATATTAAAACAGGCACATTTTAATCTTTTAGCTGTGTGTTATATGTGTTCCTGCCATTTTAAGTGATTATTTACATATATTCCAAGTATTTTTAGTGAGATAGCAGAACTTAAATTAGAGTCACGTAAAATATTATTGTCTGTCTGTAAGATTTGAAGCTTTCACGGCAAACGTTAGTGATCAGAGTTTCACGGGTGATCACATATTATTGTCTATTTTTGTTTGTGTTTTGAAATGCATAACAGAAGTTTTAGTGTTTTCAGTTTTAGTCCGTTGCTATTAAACCATTTTTTAGTGCAGTAATTGTTTCAACCATTTTCTGCATCAGCTCCAAGTTACTTACTGCTTTTATCCTAACTGTTGTATCATCGGCATATATGATTGTTTTCCCGCTGATGTTTTAATGGAGATTGTTTGTCTATAATATGTAGAGTAATGGTCCTAAAGCACTTCCTTGTGGCACCCCATTTATTATCGTGCCCCACTGTTACTACTTTTTAGAATTACTCTGCAGTTGTTAAGACAAGACTGGAACCAGTTATAGAAATAGGTATACAGAAATGTCATTATTATGCAGTATAATGTATAAAATGAACGAATTAATATATATTGAATTGAACTGAATTGATTGTGTACTAAAGCATTTACACCTTGGGCTGCCCTTGAGCTTTGACCCTGGCCCTTTTGCCATTGGACAGCCGTCAAGATTTCTTACATATATTTACAATTTGATGTGTAATGTTGTTTATCACTTTTACTAATGTTTGTAACTTTCTTTAGTTTTATTTTTACTATTAATGCAGTGATGGGTGTGCAGTGGATGAGAATGGTGACAGAGTAACGTGGAAAGAAATGTGGGAGAGGATAAAAGCTAGTGATTGATATTGCAATGCAAAAGAGTAGAGGAAAAAGTGTGGGGGGGGGGGGTCATAATATCAGTATAAAGGGAAGATAGACACAATCACAATAATGTAATTAGCAAGTAGGGGCAAAGGTTCAAAAACAAGACTGTCCAAGGGAAATTTAACTCACAGAGACTACCTCACTCTGCAAGTGCTGTTGAGCTAACCCTACCATAGATGGTAGGAGGCCCTTGCCCGACAGGGATATTACAGGCTTCTTTCTTTCTTTCTTTCTTTCTTTCTCTATCTCTCTCTCTCTTTCTTTCTCTCTCTCTTTCTTTCTCTCTCTCTTTCTTTCTCTCTCTTTCTTTCTTTCTTTCTTTCTTTCTTCTTTCTTTCTTTCTTTCTTTCTTTCTTTCTTCTCTTTCTTTCTTTCTCTCTTTCTTTCTTTCTCTCTCTCTTTCTCTCTTTCTTTCTCTCTCTTTCTTTCTCTCTCTTTCTTTCTCTCTTTCTTTCTCTCTTTCTTTCTTTCTTTCTTTCTTTCTTTCTTTCTTTCTTTCTTTCTTTCTTTCTTTCTTTCTTTCTTTCTCTCTTTCTCTCTTTCTTTCTCTCTTTCTTTCTCTCTTTCTCTCTCTCCCTTCCTTCCTCCCTCCCTCCCTTCCTTCCCTCCCTCCATCCCTGCCTCCCTCCCTCACTCCATCTTTCCCTCCCTCCCTCACTCCATCCTTCCCTCCTTCCCTCCCTCCCTCCCTCCATCCCTGCCTCCCTCCCTCACTCTCTCCCTCACTCTCTCCTTCCCTCCCTCACTCCCTCCTTCCCTCCCTCCCTCCCTGCCTCCCTCACTCCCTCCCTTCCTTCCTTCCTCCCTCCCTCCCTCCCTCCCTCCTTCCCTCCTTTCCCCCTTTCTATCCTTTCTTTCTTTCGTACTTTCTCTCTCTTTCCTTCTTTCTTTCTTCCTTTCTTCCCTTCCCGTCCCGTCCCGGCAGATATAAACAAACTTGGAGACTAAAAGCTTCACTTATCTTAGTAATTGCTGTAACTTCTTGAAAATCGTGCTGACATGTTTCATGATGCTTCCATCATATTTTCAAAGCGTATTTAAAACAGCTACCATAGTTACAGATGCTCAACTATTTAAAATATCTATGTATCGCCCACCTCTGAAAACAAAACAAACCTATAAATACTATCTATTGGTAGCATTTAAAAATTCATAACACAGTTCCAGTTTTTTAAAATGAATATCTTTTCCCAAACCATTAAATCTGTAGGTCCATTTAATTATTTTAGTAATTTAACCTCTGGATTTATTTAATGATTTAATGACCAAAAATGTTTGCCACAGCTGATTATATTTAACATTTCTAAAATGCTCCTTCATTCTGGTTTCCGAATGATATTTGGTTTTACCAATATAAAACATGGAAGATATATTAAGTTGAATGGAAGAATCTGTTTCTTCACTGTTAACAGCTTCAGTTTTTTCATTGAATGACACTCTTTCTTCTTTTTAACTACCCTCTTATTTCTTCCCTAAATTTCTTTGGTATTTGCTAATGAAATCCTCCACCACAATGACTCACTTTCTTCTTAACCCTTTATTATTCACTTCCACATCCTTTCCACATTAAGCTTCACTTTATTTTGCTTTTTTTTTCCTGCTTAACTTTAGTCCTAAACTTTTTGTCCCATCTTCCCTTCTATACCTGATTACAGTTAACTAAAAATCACTTGTTTTTCCTTGTCACACATTGCAAGGTAGTTGTTTCCTCTTTTCTTTGGTTTTGTACATGTATATGTTAACACACTTGCGTGCGTGCGTGCGTGCGTGAGTGCGTGCGTCTCTCTGTGTCTGTGTGTGTGTGCCTGTGTGTGTCTCTCCCTCCCTCTTTCTCCCTTTCTCTCCCTCTCTCCCTCCCTCTCTCTCCTCCCTCTCTGTGTCTTGTCAGTCAGTCAGTCTATGGACAGCATAACTCAAAAACGAAAAGTCGGCTAAAAACCAAAGTTGGTGTTTAACATCTTTCAAGGATGCGACACAAAGATTTTGAAGAAAATTGCTCCACCTTAAACTACCCTTTAGATGGAAAATGTTTAGAAAATTTTGATTTTCTTGAAAATGGCTAACGATTTTGATTAAAGTGACATATGTTTAAGATATTTTTATGACAAATAAAATGTATATTTTGAATTTTCTTTCTATAGCCTATGTAGTCCTGTTTACTCTGGATGACTTTTGAATAACTCGTAAACCATAAGAGATAGACAAAATCTTAATATACAAAAATGTAGATCTCGCTAAATCACAAAATTTATGTCTAAGTACATTTTTTTGTAGAGTGAACCATTTCGGAGATATTCCTTGTTCTTTGTGTCATCTTCGGAAACTTTCGTTAAATGGAACATAGTTCATTTTTTTATATGTTAAGCATGCAAATAGAATGGGATCTCAAAGCTTTAAACTATTTGATTATCGCACAAAGCCTACTGTATTCTAATATTCCCGTTGCACCTATAAGGAAATAAGCAATAAGATAATTTCTGGAAATGTTTATCTCAACACAAAGAAGATATAGGAATAAGAGTATGTAAGAATGGTTAGTACAATAGTAGAGAAAGTCACGTGAGTGCATCACATTACATTTTTGGAATTGCCCTTTTGCTGTTTCCTGTACTGGCCACCTCACTATTTCCTCATTATTTGCCTTTTGCTTTTCGTGCCACCTTCTTCAGTCTCTGATGTATAACCCTGTGCTGCCTTCTTGTCACATGCTCCCTCTGACAAATTGCTCTGTGCTGTCTTCCCTTTCTTCTCTTCCCTCCCTTCATTCAACATTACTTCTGTCTTCTGTTTCTTTGTGATCCTGTTGTGTGCTGTCTTCTCCTCTTGTCTCTCTGTTGCTGCTGTCCTTGAAGTGTCATTCCACCTCACCAATTCCTCAAATTCAGCTGACATGTTAATTTTCTGAGTTTCCTCCCTCCGTTCTCCTTGAGTTTCCACTGCGGGGTCTGTTCATTCTTTTCCTCTACATAATACCCATCTGTCCATAGTTTCAAACCTCGAATGTAAGCCTGTTTCCCTTGCCTTTTTGCTCATTTTCTCTGATCCTTTAATTTCTTCATTAGCTACCTTTGCCCGTATGATAAGTCTTTATTAATAAATATGTCTGTTCCTTTTGGTTTTTTGTCTGTTTCAGTATGTTGTAAGTTATATGTATACTAATAAATTTTGCTAGAATGTTTCTCCTTTCACTTCTTTTAAATCTGAATGCTTCACATATTTGGTTGTTACTTATGCTCATCTGTAGGTTCTTCTCCAGAACTTCCTTTACCTCTTCTGTTGGGTTGAGTCCTGTCCTTTCTTCTATTCCTATAATCATCACATTGTATTTCCTACTTCTCTCCTCCCATTTTTCCATTCTTCCTTTGATATTATGTAATTCTTCCTTTAATATCTGTATATGTCTGAGTATTTCCTCTTCTTTGTAAAGTACTTTTCTTCCTTTATTTTCCTCTGTCCTCTCTTCCATTGCTAATATTTTTTCAGTTTCTCCCAACTCTGCTATCACTTTGTCACCTGCCCCCCCCCCTTTTTTTTTTTTTAATTTTGCAACCCACTAAGAAACAGGTGCACCTGGAGTCTACCTTGATCGTACACTTATGGACATACACAGAAGGTGGCTTAACATCTCTATAAATAAGTGATTCAAGGGGCAAAAAATATTCATGATATAAATCCATTCCAAAAACATCATACTCTTACACTGAGAATTCCACCAGGTTTCTACACAGTTTATAAACTGTTTTTACAGTATACATTCTACACACACCCTCCCAAAACTCCTGATGAACGAGAACGTATCATAATAGAGCCACTTTCAAAATGAGTTAAAACAAGATAGGTTATGACTATGGCTTCGGTTTTTAGGTAAATACATATTTTGTTTGGGTCCAAATATGAGCTTAAAGCTGAGTTTAATGTTTTGGATGTTCACACCAGACCAAAGATTTTCAGTTTTCTTGCACATAAAAATGCATATTTCCTGATTTTTTAAAATGTAAATAGGTATTTTCAGGTATTCACTTAAATTACACAGAAATCGCATAAAGGAAACTTTTTGAAAGTAGTTTTCACATATTTACATAAAATCACATAAAAGCAGCAGCAGAATTATTTTAAACAAGTCGCCATCCAACTTCTTTAATGCTCAATTACATAGGCCAGATGTCGCAATTTGTTTTCATTTTTGCAAGAACCCATGTCAACTATAGTATCCCTTCAGCTGGAAGATAATATAAATATCCTGCTTAGTCAAGCTACATGAGCCTGCAGGATAAGAAAGGGGAATTCCTCCACCGCCATGTGCTTGATTAAGCACCTGTTATTGCTTCACAGCCCAGCTGGTATATACACTGATACATGTTAAATGTATAATCAATTAATACTTTGTGAATCTGCAAAGTTTGTGTGATATTCTAGTTGTGTTATGGTGTTGGGAAGTAACATTGACAGTTTTGAGTTCACAGTGGATTAAACATGCCCAGAGTGAAAAAAGTGCAAGTTGCCATGTGCAACAATATGCTGCAAAATGTAAGGGTATTTTCAGTTGTGATGTTAAATTCCTGTATTGCAAGCCATGTTGTAGAGCTATAACAGCAGACCCAACATTTACAAGTAACAACATTTAAGTGGTAACAAACATTGGAAATTCAATGTCAATTCTTCATGACAATCATTAAGCTCTAGGGCTGGAAAATTTAAGGAAGCACGCATTTGTATACTGTAAATGGGTACTTGACGATTCTTTCCAGGAATATCTGTTGAGTACCAGGTACATTTATATTATGTTTGAGGTTATTTTGAGTCACTTTTTTACATTCACCTTCACTTAAATTGTTTTAAAATCAATTGGGTGATGATGGGACGGGACGATCTTGAAAACATTTCCTGTTTTTAAAACAATTTAAGTGAAGGTGAGTGTAAAAAAGTGACTCAAAATGACCTCAAACATGAATACTTCACTGTTAATAGTGCTTCTATTTGTAATATTCATATTTATATTAGCTCAGCCAAATCTTAAAAGCATTGTTTTATTTGTTTTGGCTCATATTTTTGAATACTTTCAGCACAGAAAAAACAAATACTTCCCAAGTTTTTAGCACCTAAAAATGTGAGCTCTAGTTATGACCAATTAAAGACACCCACATTCATAATAGAGTTGTATAGTCACATCAACAAATGTTAAATAGTTAAATAATTCAGTGTTGGTATAAATCACAGCACTTACTAGTTTGTATAGGAAGCATAATAGCTTTAGTCATGTCTATTAATGAAGATCAAACACCAATGGAGTCTTAAACTTCTGCTGACTTGTAACACGCTAGTAAAGTTATGTTGCGATAGCTAGTTCCTGCATACCTCAACTACCATTGGAGTTTAAAAGGCCTTACAGGGTTGTGATGGTCGAGCAAAATTATTATGTTTTGGTTGCAGTGATGTTCTGAGGACATGTGTTTGAATCTACCATTAGGGTCAAAGTTTTTTTTTGTTTTTGTTTATCATCCATTTCACTTCTTTTGACCAACAATAAGGTATTACAGAACAAATTACAAATAAATTACACTAAACAGATTAAAATACAGTTTGAGCACTTATTCATTAGTCAAGTATCTTTTGAACTCACTTTATTCTTACATGTGAACTGTAATGTGGTAAAATGTTAATGTAATCATTTTTCTGTACTTACCCTGTATTGCTTTTTTCGTTTCTGTTTTGTACTTTTAATGTAATGATTATTGATTAAAGAAAAACAAAGCATTCCTATATGTAAGGAAGGGCGGGCGGGCGGCTCAGTAGTTATGATGAAATCCTCTTTATGTACTGCACAAGAAGTAGGTCAAATAAAGACATTTTCATAGCAGCAGAAGCAAAATGTAATGATTGCAAGGCAAGACTAGTTGCCAAACACAACACCTTTATGGGAAGCACTGACCAGACGGACCAGAAGATTGCCTGCCATTGCATTGGGATATGAAGCACAAAATGGTACTGTCCTTTGTTTACAAGAATGCTAGATGGGCCCATTTTGAACAGCTGGATTTTGTACAATAAAGTCAGAAGACAAAGAATTGCTCAGCTGGATTTGAAAAGAGAAATAGCCACCATCTATCTCAAGAGATACCAGACTGTACCAAAAGGATATGGAAGACCAGCAGCATCATGGATTTCTCTTAGCGGTTGCACATCAAGTTCTATAAGATTTGACAGAACTGACCAGCTTGTCCATCCAACGGAAAGAGGAAAAAGAAAAAGGTGCACTAATGACAAATGTAAAAACAATGTGCTTGAAGTTGGTGTTGGATTGTGCATCAACTGCTTTATTCCCTTTCATACTTGCTAGATTTTGTGTGTTATAAGTGCAGAAAGTACTGATATGTGTATTTCATAAGTGCATTTTTGTGTTATTATACAGTGTTTTCATACTTAGTTCAAATTGTTAATTTTTTGTGGAGGAGGTTGTAGTACCTTTAATAATGATGCAGAATACTAGCCTGCTGAAGCTTCAGAATACAATTTCTTAATGAAAATTATACGCCATAAAATAAGTGGCAGAAGTGCCTAGCGTTATCATATGGTAACAGCAAATATTTTCAAAACTGAGTAATGAATATTTATTTTTGTATTTTATTCAACACATTTGTATAACTTAAGAGACAATAAACTAAAAAAGCAATAGGAATCCACAGAAAAATCATTCAGGCATTAATCCGGCTTTCACAATGAACAGGGTGATGGCAAAATTAAGAAATAGGATGGGTCAGGATGCACTTCTTGTTTGTGTGAAGGTGTCAACAGATGGGGACCAGGAACCCACAGAAACTTTCATTGTTATTGTCAACAGATATGCTGTGGAAAAGCCCTCAACACATTAGATTACTATAAATGTTATTGCATGCAATAATATTAGTTCATTGATTCCCATAATTTTATTCCTTAACATAATTAGCTTAGGCTTTACCTTCTTAGTACTTACGTATAAGTTAATTAAATATCAGAAATTGAGGAAAATTTTAAAATATTAGGACTATTATTTTTTTAGCATGGTAGGATGATTAAAATTTGAGGCCTATAAACTTTCCCCCCCTCTCTCAGAGAAAGTGACTGGTTGATATGAGAAGAGAAATTAGTAGCAATGAAAATGCATAGAATATTTTTAAGTGAAATACACAATGAATCTATTGCTTAGTATATTTATGATAGATAATGCCTCTAGCATAACTTTGGTGCTACATATTACAAAGTGCTTCTCTGTATTGTGTCATTTTAGTTGCTATAATTCAATCTTTGAAGTATAATGCACATTGAGCGTTGTTGGTTGCAGAATAATGTGGCTAAGTACTTCTAGGGGAGTTATTGTGGCAGCATTAATCAGATCTTTTTATAAAATAGTGAAACTCTGTTTTCAGGCTGATTATGAGCAGTATTACATTCTACCACATCCATCTAAGTGCACAAATCCTGAAGACTGCAATGGCACTAATTTGCATCCTGTAAAAAGTGCGGATACATTCCACTACAAAGATTATCAAGAATTAAAGATTCAGGTATGAACTTTTCAATTTAAGTTTGAAGAAGATGATATTGCTAAGGAGGTTCAGAAGAAACTGGGACAGTTAAATAAAAGAAAATACGATGTATTACATTCACATGACTTCTCTGCTCTCCTACAAACCATTCTCATGAAGGCCTCTCTTTCATGTTAATCAAGATAAACATTTGTAGAAATTTTGCATTACACATGTCATTGTAGATACAAGAGGAACAAAGTAGACTTAAGCATTAATCAAATCTTTTAAACGAGGGTCACTATGTGATAAGTTTAAAATTCTGTTCTCCTTGCATGACTATAAGAACAAAACTAAAGTTTGTTTTTCCTTACCTTACCCAGCATATCAACAATTTCACATGCTCCCAGTCCTCTCTTATTGGCTGCTGGGCTTGTAGCTGCATACTGCCATAGGAATTAGTTCTCTGGATAAAATAATAATTTATTCTCTGCATTCAAAGAATTTGAGTCAAATTACTTTTCTTTCAAGCACCATGCACAAAGTGTGTGTATAGAAGCAGATTATTATTCTAAGATATGAGGGAGATTACATCTTTTGTTTATACTGGACTGTTCACAACAGCAGGTGCTACTTCATTATCGTGTCCACTAGTTATATGTTCTGTGGTCTTGACTGGCTAAGCTAAGCTGAAGCTTCAGTTTATTAATGGTCGTGGTTATTTACAGACAGTGAAGAGTGTGTGAGTGTTTCTTATTGGTAAGCAACCCATGCATAATGGCAGAATCTGCGAGTTTTACTTAACTTAGACATTGTAATGGGAAATCCTTGCGTAGTTGCAAGAAACAAATAATATTATATGTTTTAGTGCACTTTGGGATAGAAATCCTGCTGTTCCAGTAAGATAAATTGAGTAGCTCACATTAGAGTTTACAGGTGTTAGTATTAGTAGTGCCAGGAAATCTTGAAGAGAAATAAAAACAACACACAAGCTGCTAGAGGTTAGGGTCATCCTTAGTACAGCGGTGTCACAAATTGACATCAATTGGAAAGGAGCAATTACTCACGTCAAAGGAGAAAACAAAGCGTGGGAGCTGGATGGTCATATGGATGGCATTATTGAGAGAGATATCATTAACCTAGCTGAAACTTCATCAGACAGCAAAACTGACGTCATGAAATTGAATTCCGATATGGAAGGGGTTGTTCCATTACTGAATTCTCTGTAATTATGAGTTAAATATTGTTTATATGTTTCTTGCATGTTTCCAACACTTAACTTGTGTGAGTGATGCATGTTTTCTTTGGGTTTGCATTAAGGTTGTTTCGTCTGTTCACTCCGCAGACTGTATAAACTACATTTACGGTGGGAACCACCTCAGCTAATCGACACATTTTTCAGTCACCTTGGTATTAATTTTACTATAAAAAATCTGATGTGTTGCACTCACATGACTTTCTCTACTCTTGTACTAACTATTCTTGCACTCTTATTCCTCTATGTTCTGCATGTTAGTCGAGATAAACATTTGAAAAATTATCTTATTGGTAATTTTCTTGTAGCTGCAAAGGAAATGTGGGAATACAGTAGACTTTGAGTGATTGTCAAATCTTTTAAAGCTGGTCGCCATAGGAAGGCTTTGAAATTCTCTTCTCTATACACAGCTAAGAGTTAAAAAAGTAAGTAACAACCTTCCATTTGGGAAAAGTATAAGTATTATTAAACTCACACAAATAACAAAGAATATCTCTGAAATGGTTCACTCCACAAAAAAATTCATTTGGACATAAATTGTGTTTTAATGAGATTTACATTTTTTGTATTGTAAGATTTGGTCTATCTCTTATGGTTTACCAGTTATGTAAAAGTCATCAAGAATAAACAGGACTACATGGACTATAGCGAGAAAATTCAAAATATGCGTTTAATTTCCATAAAAATATCTTAAACATAAAATTAATCAAAATCGTTAGGAGCTATTTTTGAGAAAATAAAAATGTTTGAAGAAATTTTCACGTAAAGGGTAGTTTAGGGTGGAGAAATTTTCCTCAAAATTGTGTAGCATCCTTAAAAGATATTAAACTTAAATACCAGCTGTGGTTTTTAACTGACTTTTCGTTTTTGAGTTATGCTGTTCACACACATCCATGCACGCACACACACAGACCTTTTTGTAAAAATGTTTTTTTTTTCTTTTTTGTTTCAGGAGGCCTTAAAACATATATTACCGGCGAAATTTTGAAATTTTTCAGTCGAATACAATACTTCTCCTACTTACTATACATAGTAGAGCGAGAAAAATAATCAATTATTATTTATTTATGCCAACAAACTTACTGTGTGGTTTACCAGGAGAAATACAAACTGGCTTGAGAATTTAATGACATTCTGGCAGTTTGTCACAATAGCTCAGTGGTTAGAGCGTCTGCCCGGCAAGCGGAAGGTCTGTGGTTCAAATCCCAGTTGTGGCATTGAATTTATAAGTTCCAGTTCTACCTCTTAAAATAATCAATATTTTAAAAAGTGCACCTATGACCATTTTGCCTAACCATGTCGGGCAAAATGGCCACTTAGCTTTAGAGTAAGATATGGGAGATTAAAATGGTTTGAGCATAGAGCATAATGTAGACACATTTTATTTATAGAAAAGTTCCAAAATTTAAATAAATTACAACAATGGAGTGCCAATATTGGCAACAGCTGGACAGGAAAATATGTGAGTGAGTTGACAATTAGGTCATTAGGGCCCGAAGTTATAAAGATAAAAATGGGAAAATCTAAAACCTGGGATACCTCACCCTCATGGAGCTAAAAATTGAAACTTAAGATAGCTAAAAATGTACAAACACTTAAAGCAGATTTTTATAAGGTAAATCATTAAAAATGTTAGAATTATAAAATATTCTAAAAGGCTCAAAAGCTCCAAAATAAAGTACAAACTACATCTGCCTAACAAATCCTCTATTGGCAACAAACCTCAGCACAGACAGCTAGTGGGTCATTGGCTGAAATGGAGTGCAGTTGAAGACCCAGGCCAAGAGATTGGCGCCTATGAGGATGTTGCAGACAATCACTGAGAACATGTGATACAAAGAGTGGAAGGGAGCATGAAGCATAGACAGGACCTGGGTGACCATGTAAAAGGTGGCCATTGATAGATCGTGTGTGGCTTATACTCAAGCGGGTTAAATTGACCTCTTTTGGCCCGGAATCACTGCGAGAGGTCTAATGTACAGTGTCCTTGATTATCCACAGTAGAGTACCAGCTAGTGCTTCCCAAGCCTGTGGCCAAATACATAGTGACGGAATTACTACTGCACATCTACATACGGCAGCAAAGGGTGGAACACTCTGGAAAGCCACATGCAGACTTAGCAGTCACACATGGCTCCTTGGGACAAGAGAAGGGACGAACAGGACACAGAACACTCCCATGATGCCTGGGGTAAAATATGTGTTATCCATAGCCATTGTGTTCAGCAGTTACTGTCTTATTTATGACAAGTGATATTACTGATGTCAAAGAAACAAACAGCCAAACACAGCAGGTAATCCACAATCTCCTGCTCTTGTTCTGGGCTGAAAACCGTTCTTAATTTTCCCAATACCTTTTTATTTTCTATAGCATACTCATTTTTGTTAAATCTTCTCTTCAAGGTATTCCTGCACACTCCAAAAGTGGCTGCAGCAGATGACCTTTCATTCCATCTTTCTACACTGCTTGGATAGCTTGTAGTATTGCATTTGGATCCCAAGATTGCTGATTAACTTTCCTCTTGTATTTAAAAACATAGAATTAAAAATTAATACATAACAGGTACTGGACTAATTAAGTATTTGCTTAAAAATAAATAAAAATTGCTAAATTAGCATAACTTCATAATGAAGTTCTGATGTAGGTGTAAATATTTTGAGTATCATTTTTCTTTTATGAATATTCTCACTTAATCGTCAAATGATACTATTCAAAGTTCCTTTATATTGGGCAATAACCCAAAATGAGGATAAAAAAATTTGGTGCTTGGCACCAGGCAGGTGGCCATTCACCTGCATTGACGCCATTACACAACAGCTGTTCTACCTCGAAATCCAACTGAACAACTCAATCGCAGAAGCAAGATTTTATAGTCAAGAAAACACCTTTTCAAAACAATTCCATTCAAAAATGGTAAGTCACTTGGTTTAACAGTAACAAATATATAAATGGGATACTTACCGTACATCAGGATAATCAAAACTCCCAACAATTGTAATAACTTGAAGAAATTACACAGTAATTGGTTCAAGCTTTTCAAGGAGATTGATGGCATTAAGTGGAAAGAGTACACACGTTCCCCATGCAATGGCAGCACTTCAAGGCCCTAAACCGCTAGTGGCCGTTTTGCCCACCATTGCCATGTTGCCCGTCTTTCCCCCATCATTAGCTAAACCCATTCAAGTATGTGTCAGTTACCCTTCCGGTAGACTACCAACAATTGTAATTGCTATGGCAGCCAGCCTACTGTGTCCAGTGCAGAGTATTCTTTGGTGCACAATATTTTTTAATTTGTCTCTCAACTATTCTATCCCTGTGGTATCTGTGTGTGCATTGAATTTGATCATATGTTATGCTCAGCTCATGAGTTTTCCTGCTTTACATAAATGCAAATAGTTGTTGGCAGCCTCGATATTCCTGAATCACCAAAAGTTTTATTTGCATTACACTTTATGGGCTGCACAGGGTTTACCATACAGTTTGTGTTTCCTAATTCTGCTACCTAAAAGGCAATACAGTAGTAAATTTTCTACTACAGTCTTGTGGTTTGGAGGGTATTAAAATAAACCAAAATCCCTACAAGCCATTCCTTTTTATTAAATTTCAAAATGTTTCCATTTTTAAGTAAACTAAATGCCACTTCCTTGAGCAGTACATATTAATATAACTGACGAACTGAGGATGGGAGCGTAAGCTCCTAAAATATTAATGACTTGAAGCTTTCCCGGCGTTGATTATTGATGATGGTTTCTCGGGCTAACAGCCAGGTCAGATTAGGGTAACTACCCAAGCTTTCAGCGACTAACTCTGCCGCCATCCTCAGGGGAACTGAATCTAGGCTACTGATGTTGCGATATTTATACCTAGAGCGCGGCCGATAAGAACCGCCCACTTATTTACCATTGGCCGAGCTCCGGCCGATGGAGGCACGTGCGGAACCAATCAGGTGATTGCCGATGTTTCTCTGCACTGTGGAGGAGAGATATGCTGAATGACTGGTGTCCATGCTTTGCTGATTTGAAGGCCTTCATCCCTGTTGAAGTTGTTTTTATTCGCTTTAATGTATATAGCTTCTTTAATCACCCTATCGTAGTACCTAGAGGACTTTTCAAGAATTTTTGTAGAGGCGAATTTGATTTTATGATCTGTATTATATGTGTGCTCAGCCACTGCGGATTTTTCTGGGTATCCTAGTCTAATACAACGTTGATGTTCTTTGATGCGACATAGGACAAACAGGTAGAACTGTAGAAGATCGCATCAAAGAACATCAACGTTGTATTAGACTAGGATACCCAGAAAAATCCGCAGTGGCTGAGCACACATATAATACAGATCATAAAATCAAATTCGCCTCTACAAAAATTCTTGAAAAGTCCTCTAGGTACTACGATAGGGTGATTAAAGAAGCTATATACATTAAAGCGAATAAAAACAACTTCAACAGGGATGAAGGCCTTCAAATCAGCAAAGCATGGACACCAGTCATTCAGCATATCTCTCCTCCACAGTGCAGAGAAACATCGGCAATCACCTGATTGGTTCCGCACGTGCCTCCATCGGCCGGAGCTCGGCCAATGGTAAATAAGTGGGCGGTTCTTATCGGCCGCGCTCTAGGTATAAATATCGCAACATCAGTAGCCTAGATTCAGTTCCCCTGAGGATGGCGGCAGAGTTAGTCGCTGAAAGCTTGGGTAGTTACCCTAATCTGACCTGGCTGTTAGCCCGAGAAACCATCACTCCTAAAATATGTTTTCCCTTTTTGAAACAAATGTTGCAGTGTCAAAAATTGACTCAAGAATAATTAAATATTAATGTAAGTTCTGTAGTATGAATGAATGTATTGTACACCCATGGACAAAAAAAAAATGACCATGTCTGAAACGCCAAATTCGTCTAAGTCCTACTCGGCACAGTGCATTGTTTATACCATCTGCTATAGTGGTGTAAACAAGCAACAAAGCAGCAGCAACAACTTTCACAAGTTCCAAATCTTAATATTACTAAGTCATATGATCATAATCATAACCAAATACATAGCTTTAGTTTCTTTAACTACAAACTATCAATATTAACGACAAATATTAGCAACACAAAACAGGATACAGTTTGGACTGTATGGTATTAGTAAACCTGCCACCTTCCACATCTGTTCACTGCAGCGCTGTGGCAAACATACTCTACTCCTGTGGTGAGGGTAGCAGATTTGCTTCTCGCATGTAGAAAAAACTTTTTTTTCTTAAGGATGTTGGAACAACGCATAGCAGCTAGTTATTTTAAATATACTTATTTCCTACATGACATTCATTGAAATTAATAATATGATAGTTATTATGATGCTTCTTTAATGGCTTATTCTAAGGAACAGCAATATGCTGCACACAAAAGCACAGGTGTACCAAATGGTGTGCAAATGCATCAGGCAGGCACAGTTCCCTCTCAAAGAATCGTACCACATTTGACAATGGCAGAAGGTGCACACAAAGACATCAGTGCAAGGAAGTTGCTCCTTGCAGTAGTCAAGTAGTCAAGTAGGAGGTTTCTTGGCTCGTGAAGCTGCAGCTCGTATTAGAGTTCCTACATCTACAGTGCAGAGGTGGGTGAGATTATCCGGGGGGGGGGGGCGTTGAACACAATCCTTGTTCAGGAAGAAAATGCATGTCAACTCCAGAAACAGATGTAGCTTTAATTGTAGAACCAGAGAGGAACCCTTTCCAAACTGCTTCTGAAATGAAGGCAAATTCAGATTTCCCTGGATCAGCTTGAACAGCTCTGCAACGTGCAAAGGATGCAGTACTTAAAATGCAAACAGTAGCTAAAAAACATCTGACAGATGATCACAGATTTTAGTTATTATTTATTTATCTATTTTTACTTTCTTTGCTGTTAAATAGGGGAAGTATTGTATTCCATCAAAATATTCGGTGTCGAGATTTCACTGGAAATATATGTTTTGAGACCCCCTGAATCAAAAAGAAGCATTTTTAGAAAAAGGTATGTGTGTGTTTGTGTGTCTGTCAGTCTGTGGACAGCATAACTCAAAAACAAAAAGTCAGTTAAAAACCAAAGTTGGTAGTCCCACCCTAAACTACCCTTTACATGGAAAATTTTGATTTTCTTGAAAATGGCTCTAACAATTTTGATTAAAATGTCGTATGTTACAAAAAATGTAGGTCTCGCTATAACACACAGTTTATGTCTAAATAACTTTTTTTTGTAGAGTGAACCATTTCGGAGATATTCCTTGTTATTTGTGTCAGTTTCGGAAAACTTAAAACATTTGTGAAATGGTACATCGTTGTTAATTTTTGTACTTTCTCTACTGGTAAGTAGAGGAAGTATTGTATTCCATCCAAAAATTCGATGTTGAGATTTCACCGGAAATATATGTTTTGAGACCTCCTGAATCAAAAAAATGCATTTTTAGAAAAAGATCTGTGTGTGTGTGTGTGCGTGTGTGTGCGCTTGTCTCCCCCTCTCTCTCTCCCTCTCTCTCTCCCTCTCCCTCTCTCTCTCCCTCTCTCTCTCTCCCTCTCTCTCTCCCTCTCTCTCTCCCTCTCTCTCTCCCTCTCTCTCTCCCTCTCTCTCTCTTCCTCTTTCTCTCTCCCTCTCTCTCCCTCTCTCTCTCTCTCTCTCCCTCTCTCTCTCTGTGTCTGTATCTGTCAGTATGTGGGCAGCATAACTGTGGTTATTGAAGGTTATTTAATCCTGGGACATAAAGTACTCACAAGAGTAAGTCATCATTGGGGTAATTGTCTCTGATGTGAGACTGCCTTTGTGGTTTACCGGGAAAAATACGAACTGGTTTGAGAATTCAATGTCATTCTGGCAGATTGTCACAGTAGCTCAATGGTTAGAGCATCCGTCTGTTAAGCGGAAGGTCTGTGGTTCAAATCCCAGTTGTGGCATTGCCCACACACGGCTTGTGTGTTTAAAAACACCAACAGTAAGTTTTTTGGCATAAATAAATAATAACGAAAAGTAGGTTAAAAACCAAGGTTGGTATTTAAGTTTAATGTCTTTCAAGGATGCAACACAAAGATTTTGAAGAGAATAGCCCCATCCTAAACTACCCTTTTCGTGGAAAACTTTTTGAAAATTTGTATTTTCTTGAAAATGGCTTTAACGATTTTGATTAAAATATCATATGTTTGAGATATTTTTATGACAAATGAAATGTATATCTTGAATTTTCTGGCTATAGCCCCTGTAGTTGTATTTACTCTGGACAACTTTTGCATAACCGTTGGAGTTAGATAAATTCGTACTATACAAAAAAATGTAGATCTTGCTAAAATACACAATTTATGTCTAAATAAATTTTTTTTGTAGAGTAAACTATTTTAGAGATATTCCTTGTTGTGTGTGTGAGTTTCAGAAAACATAAACTTTCTTGAAATGGAACATTGTTGTTCATTTTTTTATATGTTAAGTGCGCAAAGAGAACGGAATCTCAAAGCTTTAAAAGATTTGACTCGCTCAAAGCCCATATTCCCCTGTATGCCTATATTCCCCTTGCACCTACAAGGAAATAAGCAATAGGATAATTTATGCAAATGTTTATCTCAAGTAACACGAAGATCTAAGAATAAGAGTTCGTAAGAATGGTTACTAGTAAAAGAGTAGAGAGTCATGCGAGTGCAATGCATCAGATTTTTAAAATTGTTTTTCCAACTGAAATAACGTAATATTCTCAGACAAGGTGACATTTTCTTCCACACGTAAGGGAAAGCTGATTGTCTATTGTCTGAAGGGGTCCTGATACGATGCAAAATATGTGACTTCACAATTTCATCATGGTTGCGTATCTACCTTGTTGGGGCTGGATATCAAGGAACGGTCTATGTGTGCTGTGGCAGTTTGACAATTCATGAACAGCATGCAGTACAAGTAATACTTGAGAATGTTTTGGTTGCCAATGTGTTATTAGGGTTTCTGGAACTGCAGCAGG
This sequence comes from Tenodera sinensis, assembly GCA_030765045.1. NCBI lineage: Eukaryota > Metazoa > Arthropoda > Insecta > Mantodea > Mantidae > Tenodera > Tenodera sinensis. Next base: position 202,513,978 of record CM060964.1, on the reverse strand, counting down.
AACTTCAGGATTTGTTATTCCTGCTGCTGGTTGCTCACCTTAACTGCAATTCTCAGCATGATGAGTTCTCTGGTGGGTTTGAGTACTTGGCTGGGCTCCAATCCGCTGCTGTAGTTTTCTCTTTATCTGCCCTCAGTTATCTATATTTGAGGAAGAGACTTTTCCCTTTGGCAAAGGAATTGTCGATCAAGGGTGTGGTAACAGGTCAGACAATAATTAAAAACACTGTACTGTACAGTTTCCAGATGAACACACTGTATTTATTTTTACTCCTGGTAGTTCACAACGCTATGTCTGTTTTATTGAGAAACTATGATCATCTGAGAGCAGTTCTGAATGAGACACAATCTTGTGCAAATAAGTCAGGTCACATGACTTTTATATTTAACCTCTTGAGGGATATCGACGTGAAATCACGTCCATTTAAAATGGCGGATGAGCGATATGGGCGTCCTGTGCGTTTAAGCATTTAACCCTTTTTTATCCCTTATCCAACTCAACTTATTATAACTTTCCCTTTATGAAACATTTTAGTAAGGTCTATATACTTTATTGGCTTACCTTAATATGTTCGTTCTGCAGTGATTTACCTCAAAACAGGGATAAACACACAAGGGTAGGTACATCTCCACATTCGCGAATTCCCTTCTTGCGGCACACGAAACACTTTCGAAATGGGCGGGACTTCTTTGCTGTTGGTGGTATCCTTTTAGGATAATGTTTTCCTTGAAGTCTGAGGGGTGCAGGGGTTTTGGATTTTCAACCCCCAACGTGGTATTGTTCAATTAGGCTGCTAATTATTTATAGTCAGTAGTCAAGGTCGGTCATTGTCCTGTGTGGGTTTAGAGAGCTGTCCAAATCCCCAAACAATTGTATATGGTTATATCCAGTTGGTGCAAAAATACCTTTTTATACCACTTCTCACTTCAGCTACAAGCAGGAAAGAATACGTATGTATTTCAACAAAGAAAGACACGGACTCTACTCAGTTACGAAACTCGCGTAAGCAAAAGTTGTAATGTTGATCTATTCCGATGACTAAGAGACCACACATGCAGTAGTGATTTATTACACAGTATGCTGACGCATAAGGCACACATACAATGGGTGTTCCTTTACTGTTTCTTTCCGAGAACTTATATTACATTCGTTCGACAGAGCAAAGTTGACTTTTCACCACAGTGAAACAAAATTGTGCCATTTCAACGTTTTGTAAATACAACTCAACTTTGCTGATGACATACATTTATAGTGCAAATAACGAGTTTTATACCAGTTTTTGTTTCATTAAAATAACTCAATATTTACACAAAATACAGCTGTGTATATACGAAGTGCATTTAACAATTTAAATGCTAGCAGTTCTCGGCTCGCGGACGTTTAAATGGCCACTGCTCATGACAAGATGGCGGAGTGTTCGATGTTGACCCGTGGTAGGATCCATAAATTTGCCGAAAAAAACTTGAAAACCACAAAAAAAAATAGCAGATGAGAACAAAATTCTAAAATTTAGAGATGGAAATTGCTGTAGAAATGAAAGAAACATATTACAACCGATACAAGACGGAAATAGTAAGCACTTAGAAAATCGGCATGGTCCACGGGATGCCGAGACGATAGCGTCCTTGCAAACAGTTATCGAAATTCTCAACTAGGATCTAAAAAGGGCTCAAGAAGAGCTCAAAACGTTACGGATTGAGAATGAGCAACTAAAAAGTAAAGTTAAATGTGAAGAAAGGACATATGCTGCTACCACGAAAATTTCGACACGTGGTGAAACCTCAAAACCAACAACGCAAAAAAGCACGGAAACGCAGGAAAAGGAAAAAAGGAAGCACTATGGATCACATCAAGATGAAAGAAGAGAAAACAAAACTACAAACAGTGCGAAACCTGAAGAAATTATGCTTATAGGCGACTTGATTATCAAACATGTAAATCTGAGTGAAGTAGCCAAAGTGCAAGTGTATAGGGGCATAAAAGCAAGTCAGATGCAAAACGTGATACTAAACAGCAGTGTACCAACAAAAAGTGAACCAAAACTCGTTTATCTACATGTAGGCACAAATGATATAAACATTAGGAAGTGTCCAGAAGAGGTTATGGGCGAGATATACAGTGTTATAAAATGTGTCAAAAACAAATACCCTAAATCTAGAGTGGTAGTAAATGGAATCTTAAACAGAAACGATGTAAGCCCCAGGTACATCAAACTTGTAAATGAAAATATACGTTGGGCCTGTGATGTTTTAAAAAGTGTGTTTGTAGATGTAAATAAGCAGATAGCCAGTGATTGTTTAGGAAGAGACGGCTTACATCTAAATAGGAAGGGAACTTACAAACTGGGAAATATAATAAATAGTGTAATAAAATTGTGTATGGGGCAGGGAAACTAGTGACCAGGGGAGGTACAGCTACAGCTACAGCTACAGCTAAACAGGAAATAAAAGGCTGCAAAAGACATGAAGGACAGACACAAATAGGTAAGGTGAGTGACTATGTAAATCCTTGCTTACAGGTAGCTAAAAATAATAACATTATAGATGCAAAAAAGAGTTCAAAAATAAATGTAGATAAAGAAAATTCAAATAAAACAAAACATTTTAAAATATTTCACCAAAATATACAGTATATCGCAAATAAACGAGCAAGGGTGGAACAAATAATTATGGAAGTTCAACCGAAAATACTGGTCTTCTCTGAACATGGGCTAAAACTTGAGGAAATTAAGGTAAATTGCTATGAAAACTATGTGTTGGCAAGTAGCTATTGTAGAGAAAACCATAAAAGTGGGGGAGTAGCAATTTATGTAATAAAGGGTACTAAATATAAGGAAATTGACTGCAAAGAATATTCTGAGGAAATGAGTAGTGAAATGTGCGGTATTGAAATAAATTTTAAAAAAGGAAAGCTAGTAGTTTTGGGAGTTTACAGCCCCCCAATATCAGACAAAACTAATTTTCTAGCAAAACTAGATACATGCCTTACCAATACAATAAAACCAACAAAATTATAGTTATAGGTGACGTGAATATAGATATCTTAACAGCGGGAATTAAGAAACGATTGTTGCTGGAACTTTTGCAAAGAAATAATCTAGTTCAAATAAAAACGTGTGCAACTAGAGTGACGAAAACATCAACATGCATAGATCACATATACACAAACCTAAAAAGGGAATCAGTAGAGGTAAAAATAATCATGGGTGGGCTTAGCGATCATTATGGGCAATTAGTAGAATGTAGTGATATTAATATACAAGGAGGGACAACTAAATCGCTAGTAGAAATCAAAAGAATCATAAATAATACCACATTAAATTCTCTAAGAGCCTATATTAAACAGGCAACCTGGACAAACATATATAATACAACAGAAATACATGATAAGTTTGAGCACTTTATGAATATATTAAAATCATGTTTAGAGGAGTCAGTACCATTACGAAAGGTGTTCTGTAATAAACATAAATCTGACAACTGGCTGACAAAAGGCATAAATAGGTCCTTAGCGAGAATGCAGTTTTTAAATAGTCTAAAGTGTAATACGCTAGGGGAGAAGTCTCTCACGTACATATTAAATTATAAAAACACACTAAATAAAGTAATAAATGAAGCAAAGAAATTACATAACAGAAGAATCATTCAAAAGGCTGAAAACAAATAAAAAAAGACATGGGATATAATAAAAGTCATTCATAAAGAAAGTGATTCAAAATGGGCAGAAAATCTTAAAATTCAAACAAATAATGAGCTAATATTAAATCCAAAAGATATAACCAGATCACTAAATGAATATTATATAAATATTGTAACAAATTTGGGAATAAAGAAGATGAAAATGCAATCAACAAATGAAACAGTAATCTGCAATTCTTTAGTAATAAGAGAAACTACAAAGGAAGAAGTCATCAAACAAATAAACTCATTAAAGTGTAAAAAATCCTATAGCTTAGATCAGTACTCAAATGAGATGGTCAAATATTGCAAACATGAGATAGCAGAGATTCTAACACACCTAATAAACGAAAGTTTTTACAGTGGAACATTTCCAAATATATTAAAGTATACAATAGTTAGACCAATTTATAAAAGAAAGGGTTCCAAACTAATGATGGAAAACTACCGGCCAGTATCTTTATGTTCTGGATTTTCAAAAATTATGGAAGGCATATTTCTAGAACAGCTGCAAAAATTCTGTAACAAATTCAACATTGTATCTGAGTATCAGTTCGGCTTTCAAAAAAAGAAATCGACCATACATGCAATTAGCAAGGGAAACGACATAATTATTAAGGCATTAGACAGAAAAGAGTATGTGCTTGCAATCTTTCTTGACCTTTCGAAGGCATTCGACTGTGTAGATATTGAAAAATTGATAGAAATATTAGAAAATTATGGTGTTAGAGGTGTACCACTAGAATGGATAAAATCTTACTTGACAAATAGAGAGCAATGTGTAGAGATAGTACACAATACAAATGGAAATCTTAAAAAAGTTCGATCTCCATTTAAACGCGTAACACATGGCGTACCACAGGGTTCAAAATTGGGACCATACCTATTCATCCTGTATATAGTCTGTTTAAAAAAATACACAAAGCAGGAGGTCTAGCTATAGGATATGCTGACGATACTACCATAGTTGTAACTGCCAACACTACAGTTGATGTACAGATCAAAGCAAATAAAATATTAAAAATCATAGATACACATTTTGCAGAACTGGGGATGGCACTAAATATAAACAAAACACAATGGATGCAAATTAGTATAAGCAACAAAACACAATCAAATATTACCTTGGTAATACAAGATAAACAAATCAAACAGATAAATCAAACTAACTTTTTGGGATTAATTATTCATAATAATTTAAAATGGAATAAACATACAGAAAGGATTTCAAAGAAAATAAATAGTGGTATCTACATATTAAAACAGGTAGCACAAATTATGGCAGAGGATAGTGTAATACAGGTATATTGTGCTTTTGTACATTCACATCTCAAATATGGGCTGATACTATGGGGATCAGCAAATATGAAACATTTACTGAAAATATTCAGGCTACAAAAAAGAGCAATAAGGGTAATAAAAAAAATACAGACTAGAATCTCATGTAGAGACGCTTTCAAAGAATTAAATTTACTAACACTACCTTGCTTGTACATTTATGAATGTCTCAAGCATGTAATAAAGGCACATAAAGATGATAAAAACATGAATGTACACAGTCATGACACTAGAACTAGGCAAAACTATTTTAGAAGTAGATTAAGAGGCTCCCTTGGAAAGAAATGTATTGAGAGTAATGCAAAGGATTTATATAATCACTTACCTGGTGAAATTAAGGAAATAAAGAATGAGGTGAAAATGAAAATGGAAATAAAGTCCTATCTCATCAAAAATGTATTTTATTCTGTAGAAGAGTATAAGGCAGGAAGAAATGTGCGCTGTTAGTTTACCTCTCCTTTATGAGTAGCTCTGAAGTTAAAATCTGATACTTGTGTATACTTAACTAAAATTGTAACCTCATGAAACTCTTAAAATTATAAAAATTGTAAATGTATTCACTTGTCTTATGTACAAAATTCTTCAAATTGTGAAATGTATGTTTTTTTATTTTTTTATCTGATGAACCTTGTAAATTTTATTACATTGGTGAATAAACTGATACTGATACTGATACTGAGGCTAATGTAATGTACACTTCAAAAACTTTTTGGCAAACAATTGTTACTCTGCGTGTAGCAGGTTCACCTCTTGTTTTAATTGGCATGTAAAATAATTCCTGCAGGGCAAATTCCAACACACTGGCAATACCAGTATGATCCTGGCAATTGACAGCATCATTAAACAGCAAAATCATTTTTCTTTCACCTCTTGAACATTTTGGAGGAACTGATGATTTTGGCATCTGCCCCTGTATTTATAGTGACATGATTCTACAACTCAATTTCTTATTGGCTGAATTTTTCATGCCACTATGTCATCTTATTGCCACAAATTAATGATCTTATACCTAGGTTTTTAGATGTCCCCCACCTACTATTGTTCAACAGGGAGTTGTGACTTCCCCTAAATGTAACGCTTAAGTGTGTTGTCTCTTTCTAGTTCGTCATGGTGATTACAAAATAATGGGACAATAGAGTTCTATCCTACTGGACCCAAACAATAGTCCCTGCACCTTGCTATTGAGATAAAGTTGACTTTTTCATCTCTGTTAACAGTTTTCAGTCTTCCGAACTCTCAGTTTCAGGCAGTTTCTTAACGTTGAGTTAAAATACATAGATACAAATTAATTCCCTAAATCAACAATTCTTACTTTGTATATACAAATTGGACATTTTCAAATAGCCCTTTTTAAATTACATAAGATAAAAATAAAATATTTGCATATAAACATAAATGGGATACTATAATTATTTATCTTTCAGTATAAAGTAGATAATTGTGCTGGTCAACATGGATTACAGCCTCAGAACTAGGTGCCTGTGTTCGAACCTAGGACGGAGTGCTTGTTCTTCAACTTTGTACTCCTCTTTCAGAGTATAACAATGATATAGTTGCCAAACTTGATACTGTCCAGTGATACAATTAGTAAGGTGTGGTTACTTGATCTTGTCTTGGATGTTGGAGACTTGCTCGAGCTGCTAGCCTGTTGATAGTTCCCCTAACACCGTTGCATGGTCCCTTTCCATGAGATGTTGCAAAAAGATGCCATTATGCCTTTATTACAAAATCTTCTAGATGACTGCATAATTTTGAAAAGTTTTTCCATTGTTTATATTGTGATGAAACTCCATCAGCAAAGTCCCCCCAGGGGAGCCTACTATGGTAGGTATGGGTTTGGCGTACCTGGGGTCCTGAGCCATACTCTTGATTGGGTTCCTCTAAGGGGTGAGAGTGCACATGCTAAACGCCCAATCAACTTTGGTCCACTTTTGTCTTTGACCTCCCACTAATATTTCCCTGTACACAGTCTGATGGATAACCTACACGCGGGTTGTAGGTGGATGGGGAGACACAAGGGGTGACTGGGTAACTGCATAATTCCCAGCCCCTGATCATCATGTAGGATCTGTGTTCATATCCGCGATAAAGGTCAGTCTTGGCTCATTGCATGAGCTGGTGCACTCCTGAGGGCGATTGTGTCCCTCTTTCTATACACTGGGAGGTGAGACCCTAGGGTGAGCAAGGTCTAGGCCAGGACTCTCACCTAAGCCGGGGTGGCGCCCAGGATGTGAGCATGCCATCGGAGGCATTTGCAATGGTGGAGGATATCGCCATAAGTTCTCAAAAAACTCGAAACAAAACAAAAAACAACAAAGTTAGTGTAAAGGAAGTAGTCGATCGTTGTGGTCCTTGCTACTTGGTTATATCTAGAACTGAGGAAGGCAAAAAGTTTTTATCAGTGAGCCCATTTGTAATCCAGAAGGGCCTGGATAAGATAGCTGGTCCAGTGAAGTCATTCACTAGATCTCGCAATGACACGCTCCTGGTTGAACGTGCATTAGACGGATTAAGCGTTGAGGAGATTAAGAAAAATCTACAAGAACAAGGTGTTACCTACATTTATCGGGTTCATCGCAATGAAAGTGGTGAATTGAAGCCTACTCATACCCTGTTCCTGACCTTTGATCGGGTAGATCTCCCTCAAAGGATTAAGGCAGGATATGAAGCAATAGAAGTAAGGCCATACATCCCCAACCCGATCAGGTACTTTAAATGTAACCACTTTGGACACACAAGCGAACTGTGCAACAGAGCAGCTACCTGCGTCAACTGTGGAGGCGTTGTTCACGGCGCTCCATGTGCATTGCCTCCCAGTTGTGTGAACTGCAGTGTCACAACATTCAGCTAGTTCCCGAAAATGTCCCTGTTTTATGGAGGAAAGGGCGATCCAGGAAATCCGAGTCAAAGAGGTGTCCTTGTCAGAGGCCTGGAAACTTCTGCATATGTGACAGCCCCCCTTCCAAAGTCCAGTACCTATAGCTCAGTTGCAGCTAGGCCGGTACTGAAGTAGGAAATCGCTACACAAACCAGCGATAAAATCAGGGCCACAATTTCAGAAAGAATTCTCCTAGCAAGAACAGTTCCAAGGCATTCAACATCTACAGGTAAATCTACGTCTCCTACAAGTCCGCAAAGGAAAAGAATACCTCTACAAGGTTACCGTTCAAATTGCCAGTCTACAACAGTGGCACAAATGAGCCCGTTATTTATGATACTTCACCGAAGAAATTCAAGAAACAGTACATAAGATCTGATTTCCTTAAAGAAGAAAACATGTCTGTTCCCAGCAAACCAAGGGGAAGGAGGAGCCAGCATTCATCACCTCGAAGATCCTCGTCTGAGGATTCCTCTGGGATGGATACGGACCAGCAACTTTCATCTTCGCCGTTATCCCTTAGCAATTGGTTCGAGCCTCTTGAGCCGAAGTTTGCTATGGGAAGGTGCACCTCCTTGGTTGTGGAGATGCAAGAAGATCCTGCCTATGCTGGAAGAGACCCAGTGAAATGGAGGCAGGATAAAACTGAAAAGAGTGTAAACCCAGGAGATAACAAAAGGGCTAAATTGAATCGATGGCTGCCTACTGCAAGGTAGGGCACAGTTGCCTTGGAGTGCTTGTCCCATACAGATGATAGTATGGCTTTCCTGCATTGGAGCATGTGTGGTGTTGGGGTACAGTGACCAGAGCTTGAGTTTTTGCTCGGGGAGAACGAACCTTTGGTCGCATGTTTGCGGGAGACTGGGCTGCGTCCTCAGGATGCTTTCTGTGTGGGGTGATGCGCCCTGGCATGGTGTGGTGTTGCACCTGGGGAGGGTGTCCAGGCGCATGGCGGCGCTGTGATGCTTGTCAGGGAATTTAAATTTGATTTGGTTTAAGGGCGCTCAACTTCTAGGTCATCAGCGCCCTTAAAAGATTCATGGCAATAGCCAGATATAAATTTCACTCAAAAAATAAAAATACTAGCAACAAGAAAAGTTTACTAAGGCAAAAGGCAGTGGCAATAGCCAGATATGAAACAAGGTGATAAATACGTCCAAAAGCAGAAACAGATAATTAAAAAAAAATTTAAATCCTCAAATTGATATTGCACTCCGCTAAAAAATTAAAAACTCTATCAACCGCTGTTTTGTCGTCCGCTAGGACCTCTGCAAGTCTGGTAGGCAGCTGCAGAGAATCCCGAAGGTGCACTAGAGAGCAACACTCTAGCAACACGTGGCGAACTGACAAAAAGTTGTCACACGGTGGACATAGAGGCGTAAGGTCCCTTTTAAATAGGTAACCATGCCAAAAATTGCAGTGGCCTATTCTTAATCGAGCCAAACTAACCTCCTTGCGACGAGATGTGCGACAGGAAGTTACCCAGTTTATCGGAAGTTCTTTCACTTCTCTAAGCTTATTACCGCGGAGAGTTGACCACTCGTCGTGCCAGGACGACAGCACCACTCTCCCCACTTCAAGCCTAAAGTCTTCCTAAGTAACACGTGAGATGGTAATACTGGGTTCTGTAGTTGCCGTCTTTGCTGCTAAATCTGCCATTTCATTCCCCGGCAAACCTACGTGACCGGGAATCCATGCACACACCACGTCAACGCCAGAAGCGTGTAAAACATGGAGGGCATCCTGGATACGTTGTACAATAGGGTGGGAGTTGTACAACTGACAAAGGCTCTGCAGTGCACTAAGGGAATCGCTCAAAATCAGGCAGTCACCTAATTTTCGACGGCGAACATACAAAACGGCTCGATAAATTGCATAAAGCTCTGCAGTAAAAATGGAGGTGCTATTTGGAAAACCGAATGTATATGGTTCGGTTCCATAAACATAAGCACATCCAACACCGTTGGTGCTCTTTGATCCATCGGTGTAAATATATCGACGGTCAGTGTAGCCTGACAAAAATTCTAAGAAACACGTGCGGATACTTGAAATAGGCATCGTGGACTTCTGGTGTATGGTCATCCCAAGATCTACATGGGTTGTACCAGATAGCCAAGGGGGGTAAAGTCTCTCACCCTTGGCGAACATCATAGGCAGTTCCACTCCAAGCTTCACTAGGAGCTCTTGGAAACGGAACCCCGCAGGCTTAGGACTAAGGGTGCTATTTCTATATCGTTCTGTTAGCGTGGTGGTGAAAAAAGAAGTGAACGTTGGGTGCTTAGGCATACATCTAAGTGCACAACCATAATTTGCCAAGAGAATCTCACGCCAATATTGCAGAGGAGGTTCTGCGAACTCGGCGTAAAGGCTCACCACTGGGCTTGTTGGAAAAGCTCCTGTTGCAATGCGGATGCCCCTATTATGGACCACGTCTAATCTTCTCAGCACAGATGTTTGTGCTGACGAATAAACAATACACCCATAGTCTAGCTTGGATCGGACCAATGCGCGATATATTCGCAACAAAATTGTCCGATCCGCTCCCCACGATTTGCTATTCAGTACTCGCATAATATTTAGGGAACGGTCACATCTCGCTCTTAGCTGTGCATTATGCGACGACCAACTAAGCTTCCTGTCCAAGATCAAACCCAGGAAGCACGTCTCTTCTGCGAAGGGAAGTACATCTGGACCAAATCGGAGCGAAGGTGGTAATAGTCTCCTACGGCGCCAGAAATTAATGCAGATTGACTTCTCAGTTGAGAAACGGAAGCCGTTTTTCATGCTCCATTCTCTAAGGTTGTCCAAACATTGCTGAGGGCGCCGTTGTAAGAACGCCATTCGCTGAGAAGTGCAATAGACAGCGAAGTCGTCTACGAATAGGCATGACGAAACTCCAGGTGGAACACATTTCCAGATGGAGTTAATTCCTATAGCAAAGAGCGTGACACTTAGCACCGAACCCTGAGGTACTCCCTCCTCCTGAACAAAAGAATTAGAAAAAACCGAGCCGAACCGTACTCGGAAAAAGCGGTCCTTATAAACTCCTGAATGAAAAGTGGTAGGCGTCCACGTATGTTCCAGGCATACAGGGAATGTAGAATCCCTGCTCGCCAGCACGTATCATAAGCCTTCTCAAGATCGAAAAATATGCCAACGGTTTGACAGTTCTTCATAAACCCATCCATTATCTGTGTCGATATTGACACAAGATGGTCAACAGTTGAACAGCGTCGTCGAAAACCACACTGGATGTTAGTCAGTAGGTTACGACTTTCTAACCACCATACCAATCGTCCATTGATCATGCGTTCCATCACCTTGCAAACGCAACTGGTGAGGGAAATAGGACGATAGCTGGAGGGAAGATGATGGTCCTTCCCAGCCTTCAAGATGGGAATAACGGTGGCCTCCCGCCAATTTTCTGGGAGTATATTGTCAACCCAAACACGATTATAGACCTCGAGCAGGAATGCCTTACCTTCAGGAGAGAGCTGTTGTAACATTTGTACATGAATACCGTCCGGTCCTGGTGCTGAACATCGCGAAGATTTCAGGGAATGCTCCAGCTCCGCCATGGTGAAAAGGCGATTGTAATCTTCTACGTTTCTAGAACGAAATGTGAAGCCTTGAGATTCCACCTGAGTTTTAAATGGAAGGAACTCAGGGGAGTAGTTTTCCGAGCTAGACACTTGTGCGAAAGCACTGCCAAAGGTATTGGCCACTTCAAATGAATCAACAACAGCTCCTGTGGCTGTTTTTAGTCCCGCTATTGGTATTTGGGTCGTTTTAGCTGCAACACGCCTTAATCTATCCCACACAACCGAGGAAGGTGTGTGTCGGTTAAATGAAGCTACAAATTTGCTCCATGATGACTTTTTGCTATCCTTAATGACTTGTCTGGACCTGGCGCGCATTTTCTTGTATTCGATCAGGTTTTCCAAAGTAGGGTGACGTTGGAAAACCCTAAGTGCACGCCTTTGAGCACGAATGGCATTCCGACATTCTTCCGTCCACCAGGGGACGGGAAATCGACGGGGGTGTGTAGTCGACCGCGGAATCGATTGTTCAGCAGCAGAGAGAATCGTCTCGGTGAGATGCTGCGCCAAATTATTCACCGAGTCGTGCTCGTTGTACGTAAAGGCAGCCAACTGGGTGTAAAGGTTCCAGTTGGCATGGTCCAAACGCCATCTAGGCATACGTGTGGAATATGTATGTTGCGTCAAGAGACTAATAAGACATGGGAAGTGGTCACTAGAGTGTAAATCAGAGATGACATTCCATTGTAAGGGGACTGCCAACTGAGGTGAACAAACTGCAAGGTCAAGGTGTGGGAAGCTGTTATGAGAGTCAGAAATGAATGTAGGCTCTCCAGTGTTGAGGAGAGCTAGGTTGTGACTGTCCAAATAATCGGCAATGAGCATACCTCTCGCACAAGCGCGACTTGAACCCCAAAGTGGGTGGTGCGCATTGAAGTCTCCCACCAACAGAAACGGTGTTGGCAACTGGGAAACTAGATCATCTAAATCAATGTGCGAGAAGTCATGGGACAGAGGCAAATATATATTACAGATGGTGAAATGGATGTCTGGCAGTACAATCCTTATTGCAACTGATTGGATATCAGACTGTATTGGTACAGATTGCATATATATGTCATCTCTCACAAGTATCATAGCGCCGCCATGTGCCGGAATACCCTCTTCTGGTGTAACATCACACCGTACTGGGGTGTATCGCCATAGATGGAAAGCGTCTGGAGGACGCAGCTTAGTTTCTTGCAAACATGCAACCAGAGGTTCGTTTTCTTTGAGCAAAAGCTCAAGTTCTGGCCTTTGAGTTCGAATTCCACGTATGTTCCATTGTAGGATAGTCATATTGCATTGTGTATGGGATAGGTAATTCCAAGGTAACTCTTCATTACTTTGGAGTAGGCGGTTGTCGAACTAATTTCGCCCTTTTCTTCTCTCTTGGGCTTATAGTTTTGTCAGACGCTTTTTCGTGCCTCTTTTCCACTGGGGGTCTTCCAGTGTGGGCAGATTCTAGTTCCATGTCCTCTGCCGAGGACGTGCGTTTTCCCATAGCAAACTTGGGTTCGAGAGTCTCGAACCGGTTGCTAATGGGGACCGGCGAAGATGAAAGACGCCGGTCTGAGTCCACCCCTGAAGATTCCCCAGAAGAGGATCTTCGAGGAGATCTCCTTGGACTCTTATATCCCTTTGATGTACTGGGATGAGCCTTATCTTCCTTGAGGAAATCATTCTTTGTGTAGTTCTTCTTAAACTTTATCGGCGAGGCATTGTAAATAACAGGTTTGCTAGTCTTCTGTGTCGTGTTTGGCATTTTCGTTGGTGATCGAACAGTAGAATTTTTTTCACCAACAGATTTTGTACACGTTGATACAGATGTGCGCGCTGATGTTGAAGGCTTTGGTATAGAGCTACGGGCAACAAGTGTTTTTTCAGAAATTGTTGCCCCATCGAAATCGCTGGTCTGTGTTGCGATCTCTCTGCTCGCTACCGCTTTAGCTTCAACTGAGCTATAGGTTCCGGATCTCGGAACAGAGGGTTGGCGTAGACGCAAGAGCTTCCGGGCTTCTGAGAAGGGCACCTTCTCTTTAACCCGTATCTCTTGGATCGCTCTTTCCTCTACAAAGCGGGGGCAGTCTCGGGAACTAGATGGATGTTCACCTCTGCAGTTCGCATATGTAGGAGCTGTAGTACATGCACCATCGTGGGATTCATCTCCACATTGAGGGCATGTAGCTAGTCCCTTACAAAGCTCACTTGTATGTCCAAAGCGCTGGCACTTAAAACACCTGAGTGGGTTCGGGATGAACGGCCTAACTTCGATGGATTCATACCCTGCCTTAATCCTTTGCGGGAGATCTACCCGATCAAAGGTCAGGAACAGGGTATTAGTTGGCTTTAACTCACCACCTTCTTTACGTTGAACCCGGTAAACGTGTATGACGCCTTACTCCGTCAGATTCTCTTGAATCTCCTTATTGGATAATCCTTCCAATGCACGGGTGTTTATCACACCGCGCGAGGAGTTCAAGGTTCTGTGCATCTCGACGCGTACTGGATAACTTGCTAGCATGTTCGCTTTCAATATCTTAGCTGCCTGGGTAGCTGAATGTGCTTCAACCAGGAGCGTTCCATTGCGAGATCTAGTGCATGATTTTACTGGACCAGCAATGTTATCCAAACCCTTTTGAATTGTAAACGGGCTCACCGATAAAAATTTCTTGTCTCCCTCAGTTCTTGATATTACTAAGTAGCGAGGACCACTCCACTCAGCTACTTCCTTTACACAAACTTTAAATTTTTTTTTGTTTTGAGTTTTTTGTGAACTCATGGCGATGTCATCCTCCACCATTGCAAATGTCTCTGATGGCATGCTCACATCCTGGGCGCCACCCCGGCTTAGGTGAGAGTCCTGGCCTGGACCTTGCTCACCCTAGGGTCTCACCTCCCAATGTATAGACAGAGGGACCCAATCGCCTTCAGGAGTGCATCAGCTCATGCAATGGCCCCTCCCCGGGACTGACCTTTATCAGCGGATACGCACACAGATCCTACATGATAACCAGGGGCTGGGACTTACGCGATTACCCAGTCACCCCTTGCGTCACCCCATCCTCCTACAACCCGCGCGTAGGTTATCCATCAGACTGTGTACAGGGAGGTAACAGGTGGGAGGTCAAACACAAAAGTGGACCAAAGTATGGCTCGGGGCCCCGGGTACGCCAAACCCGGACCTACGGTAGTAGATCCCCCTGGGGGAGTTTGATTTCGGAGTCCTCTTCTCCTAGATGAGTCGTCAACCAAGACTACCGAGCCTCATCTACCCGTTTGGAATGTTCTTAGCTTCCCCTCACCTCTTGCCTACCAGTGGTCAAACAGACACACTGAGTAGGCCGTCTGGATCGGGTACTGAGCCCCTCGGCCACGGCAAGGCGACACTCCTTCGGAGGGGGCTTGTCAGGGATGATGTATATGTGGAGTCGGTACCATTATGCTCTGGTATGCAATCAGTTGCTGTAGCGATTCTGCTGCCAAGCATCCGGTTCACTATTTGCAGCTTATATTTGCCTCCGTCCCATGATTTCTCGCACATTGATTTGGAGGACCTTGTTTCCTGGTTGCTAGCACCATTTCTGTTGGTGGGGAGCTTCTGTGCACGCCACCCACTTGGGGGCATGGGTCGCACTTATGCGAGAGGCAGTCTCCTCGCTGATTTCCTGGACGGTTGCAACCTGGCTCTCCTCAGCACTGGAGGTTCTGCATTCATTTCTAGCTCTTTCAATGGTTTCTCACACCTTGGTCTTGCAATTTGTTCACCTCAGTTGGCAGTCTCCTTGCAATGGAGTATCATCTCTGATTTACACTCTAGCGACCACTTTCCATGTCTTATTGGTCTCTTAGCGCGGGATACATGTTCCACATGTGTGCCTGGATGGCGTTTGGACCATGCTGGTTGGAGCTTTGCACCCAGTTGGCTGTGTTTGCATGCAGCAGGTGTGGCTCAATGGGTGACTTGGTGCAGTATAACACAGAGATGATTCTTTCTGCTGCTGAACTGTCTATTCCACAGTCGACTTCACACCCCGGTTGATTTCCCTTCCCCTGGTGGATGGAAGAATGTCGGAGTGCCATTCATGCGTGAGGTTATGCTCTTGGGGTTTTCCAGCATCACTATGTTGGATGACCTGGTCCAGTGCAGGAAAGTGCATGCCAGGTCCAGACAAGTCATTAAGGATAGCAAGGGGCCATCATGGAGCGGATTTGTAGTTTCATTTGACTGCCATGCACCTTCATTGGTTGTGTGGGATGGGTTGGGACGTGTTGTTGGTCCATTGACCCATATACCAATTGCGGGACTGAAAACAGCCACAGGAGCTGTTGTTGATTCATTTGAAGTGGCCAGCGCGTTTGGCAGTGCTTTCGTTCAAGTGTCTTGCTCGTAAAACTACTCCCCTGAGTTCGTTCCAGTTGGAACTCGGGTGGAATCTCAAGACTTCGCGTTTCATTCTGGAAACGTGGAAGATTAGTCGCCTTTTTGCCATGGCAGAGCTGGAACTTTATCTTAAATCTTCGTAATTGTCAGCACCAGGACCGGACAGTGTTCATATGTGGATGTTGCAGCGGCTCTCTCCTGAAGGTGGGGCGTTCCTGCTCGAGGTTTATAGTTATGTTTGGGTTGATCACTACCCGATTAACATTCACCTATCCGGCCACCATCCTGTTCCAACATGACATCCTCACTGGATTATTTCCAAGGCTGACTGGGGGGAATTTCTTTCTCTGATTCACCTCACCAGCGATGCTTTTGCCACCATAAATGAAATGGTGCAGTATTCCACCTGCACTGTTCTTCTTACAGCAGATTGCAGCATTCCTCACGGTTCATCTATGCCACGACATGTTCCTGTTCCCTGGTGGTGCATGGAATTGGCTATTAAAGCGTGCAAGTGTGCTCTGCATGTTTTTACTTTACATCCTTCAGAGGCGAACTTTGTAGCTTGTAAATATTCTTGTGCTGGGGCACGCTTATACTTTGTGGTGCCAAACGCAAGTCCTGGGAAAACTATGTCTGTTCCTTTTCCCATCGAAGTTTGGTGCAAAAGGCATCGACTGCTGTTCGTGGTATGTATGGCAAGTGTCACTGAATGATCATTCCCAGCCTTGCTGTAAATAACCTGCATTACACCAGTGAGCAGGATATACCTAATGCCCTTGCTACTTCATTTGCTGCTTCCAGCCAAACTGATAGTTACGAAGAGTGTTTGTACCTATCAAGGAATTTGTGGAGCAGATATTTCTTGATTTTAACAGTGACTAGTGAACCGTATAGCACACCCTTTACAGAAGTGGAGCTAGCACATTCTTTATCCCTCACAAAGGGCTCTTCTGCTGGTCCTGATGACATCCACTGACAAATGCTGCTTCATCTTCCGCCTGAGACTCTCCTTCCTGCTGAGTATCTATAACCGCATCTGACTTCAGCAGGTTTTCCTATGTTCCTGGCGAGAGGATGTTGTCAACCCTATCCCTCGACCCGGAAAAGACTGAACACTTCCCTGTGATGATGACGATGATGATGATGACGATGACGACGACGACGATGATTAAAAACTTTGTGGACCCTTTATAAGAGCCCTGCACATAGGTATTTTTATTAGACCCTTTATGCCCCTTATCTAGAGTGCTCTACATTAGCCCCGTAGCCTTCATAAAAGCACTGAGGGACCAGATGTTAGCTTTCTTAATATCTTCTGGGATCAAAAAGAAAGATCCCAAGGGTCGATGCCTAAGCTGTACAAACACAGGACAGCTGCATAGGATATGTGCAGAGGTTTCTTCGGCCTCGCTCCACTTCCTGCACTTTGGGTCATGTTTAATGCCCATTATGTGCAGATTTTGTAGGGTGTTGTGGCCAGCAAGAATGCCCATAATCCTCCTACAATCCTCATGGTCAAGTTTGGCCAAGACCTTTTTATATCTGCAGCTAGGAAGCCCACATAATTCATGTGCCTGCCAGTCCCAGTGTCTCTCTTCCATACATTGGAGTGCAGCTGGTCTGTCCATATGGAATGATCTAGCTTTACACTACGTGGCAAGATCCCTAAACAAGGTTCGGGACCAATAAAATCACTGGCAGATCCTTGTCTTGCCAGTGCATCAGCTTTTTCATTGCCTTCAATTCCCGAGTGTCCAGGCACCCAAATTAAGGTTATTGTCCCTCGGTCACAGAGTTCGTCCAGAGCCCTCTGACACTGCCAGACCAACTTGAAAGTGGTCCTGACTGCACAGAGAGCCCTTATAGCAGACTGACTATCGGAACAGATAGAAATCCTGCCTCTATAGCCAGTTGAATCTTTGATATATATATATAGCACAGGCCAATATGGCAAATACCTTGGCCTGGAAAACAGTAGCCTGTGTGCCATGGGAAAATGATTCCTGTATACCAGGTCCCCAAATTCCCGCACCTGTCATTATCTCCATCCATGAGCCTTCTGTATACCAGACAGACCCACCACATGAGATGCAAGGACTGCCACTGATCCACTCCTCCCTGATTGGAACAACCATGGAGTATTTAAAGTCTAGATTAAAGTTAGGCTTCATCAGGTCCCCAATCATACTAGTGATGGGCGTTGATGCATGAAGCCTGGTAAAGATGGTGGAGTGGCCACCCAAAGGATGTTTAAATGACCATCCCTCCAAAGTCTAGAGGCAATATTCACCCACCCTTGCAACCTCCTTGACAAACAAAGTCAAAGGAGGGAGACCCAAAAGTACCTCTAATGCACTGAGCGGTGAAGTGTGCATACCTACGTTATCCCAAGGCACGCTAGTCTTTGTATACTATTTAGTCTGTCAGCCGATGCCCTATGTTCAGAGCCCGGCCACCAGACTACTGGCGCAAAGGTAATGGGGGACCTGATGACAGAGACATAGAGCCAATAGACCACCTTAGGCCTCAGGCCCCTCATCCCACCAAGAGCCCTCCGACTGGCCCACAAGGATTTACGAGCCTTATCAACCTTATTGTCAATGTGCTTCTTCCAGCTCAGCCTTGAGTCCAGAATTACTATACTTAGCTGAAGCCGTCTACTACCAAAGAAAAGAGGCTCCACTAACCCATCCAGCCTTCTCTTCCTTGTAAACACCATGAGCTCAGTCTTGTCAGGATTAACCGTCAGACCTGTCTCAAGACACCATGTTTCCACAGTACACAAGGAACCCTGTATTAGGTCTGAAACTGTACTGGGGAAATTACCTGTTGCCACAAGGCATATGTCGTCAGCATATCCTTGAGCATACACCCCACCTTCATTGAGCCTGGCTAGTAGATCGTCTACCACCAGACCCTATATGATTGGTGATAACACACCCCCTTGTGGACATTCCCTGCATATAGCTGCTCTCACCTTAAAATTATTAAGGGCAACTGACGCCTGGCGATCTTCCAGGGTGGCCATTATCCATCTATTGAGCATAAAATTCAAACCTCTTGTCTCGAAACTCCGCCTAACGGAGTCAAGGGAGGTACAGTTAAAAACTCCTTCTATATCAAGAAATACTGTCATAGCCAATTGTCTCTGGTCCAACACCCTCTCCACCTAACAATAAGCTGGTGAAGTCTTCACAGACTTACCCGACTGATTGGCATGTTGATGTGGATGTATATGTCTGTTGACCATAATACTTTCCCGAATATATCTTTCCACCAGTCTTTTCAGTGTCTTAAGAAAAAAACGAGGTCAGACTGTACTGTTGGGACGGAAATCCTTGAATCTCATATATGAAGACCTGCCAGGTTTAGGTATAAACACCACCTTAGCCAGTCGCCATTTTGAATAAACATATCCCATGGCTAGACAGGCCCTATAAATTCTTACCAAAAATGGTACCAAGATTTCCCTTCACTCCTGAAGGAGAGCCGGGAAGATACCATCTACACCTGGGCTTTTATATGGTGCAAATGTTGTTATGGCCCAACCAGCTCGATGATAGGTGACAATCACCGATGCCTCCCGCCAGGCATTGCGGTTAGGCCAGCGAGCCCCAGCAGAGCCCACCCCACCACCAGTCAGCCCTGCCCCTGGGACGTATAGTCTCCAGACGGGCAGACCAAGGATCCCAGCCTCAACCTTCTGTCCATACATATCTTATGAAGCCTAGAAGCTTCATGTTGTTTATCAATCAAGCTGCAAAAGTGCCTCCAGGATCTCCTAGAAGCCTTCTGCACCTCTTTCTTGTATTCTCTCTGTGCTTCTTTCCAAAGCTCCCGGTTATGTCCGTTTCCATAGATTCTGTAACGATGCCAGAGTCTTTGGGTCTTTGTTTTCAGGTGTTCCAAATAAGAGTTCCACTTGAACTTTTCACTTGTCCTACTGCTAAGCAGGCAGGTGTTTTCATAGGAGTCGATGAGAACTCTGGTGAGGTGGGCAACACCCATCTCCAAGTCCTCTCTATTCCTTGTATTTCCTAAAGGCCCATTTTCAAGTCCCCTTCTCAGGTCCCCCTAAAAGAATTTCAATCCATTCTTCTGGGGTTCCTGTACAAAGGAGCCTCAATTGAGCCCTTTCTATTAAACACAATGTGTCTATGATCCATCAGTGAGAGCTCCAAATAGATTCTCCAGCCGTTAATGTCCTCTTGGATCCTCAAAGATCCAATTGTTAAGTTTAAGATCTCCTCCCATCTTCCATTACTGAAAGTTGGAGTATCTCCCACATTCAAGATTTCTAAATCTGTTGTACTAAGATATTCAAGTAGAGCCTCACCTCTCGGATTGACTGCCTCACTCCCCCATACAGTATGATGAGAATTGGAGTCGCAGGCAATCACAAGATCAAGACCCTTATTTCTACACTGAGTTATCAGATTCCTGAACTCCTCCGTGGGTGGAGGAGTCCTGGAATCCCCTGAAAATAAGCTGAACAGAGTACAACTTCCTTTTGTTTTCCGTCCTCAGTATATCTCATTAGAGCAGCTACCAGATCTCAAGATAAGAATCCTGTCATTGCCCAATTATTACCATCCTTCAGTAGGATACAAGCTCTAGGCTCTCCAACCCCTTCTGGTTAGAATAAGGTGTAGCCTGTACACTTTAGCCCTGCCTTATCCACGGCTCTTGTATCAAGGCGACTGTTAACCTACCTCTTTGTGCCTTACTCAAGAGTAGCCTAGAGGCAGCTATGCTATGCTGTAGATTAGCCTGCAAAAAAAGTTCTTGTGTTGTTGTTGTTGTTGTTGTTGTTGTTTTCTAGTGCCTTGCATCTGGCAATGAAACCATTAGCATTCGTGCTTTCCAATACTTTTGAACTATAGTTTCTTCTGATCTTAATGCTTCACAGGTCTTCAAGTGGTCTTCGTTCATTTCTGCTGGATCGTTACACAGGACACATATTGGTGAGGCTGAGATACCTATTCTGTAGAGATGACTTGCTAAGCAGTCTTGATTTGTCAGTAGTCGGAAGGCTGCAACCGCTGTTTTCCTTGGTCTCTGGGGGATTATATCTGGGTTGGAAAGTAGTGTAATCCATTTTTTATCTTTGGCATTTGTTTCTATTTCTTGTAGGTATGAATGAGAAAATTTTTTAATGATCAAGCGTTTTATTGAGGAATATGAGAAATTGAATTTAGACTTTTGTTTTATTGTTGTGCCTTTCTTTGCAAGTGAGTCTGCAGCTTCGTTCCCCATGACTCCACAATATGGTGGAATCCATTGGAGATGAACAATCTTATTAACTTTTTGGAGTTGTGTTAACATTTTGTAGCATTCTCTAATTTTTGTTGACTTCTTTGTAGTCTTTGAACATATTCCCTGAATTGCAGCTTTAGAATCCGAAAGAATGACTGCCTTGTTAAATTTATTTAAGGGAAGATTTAATAATTGTCGGAGAGCAATGTGTATAGCCTCTATTTCTCCATCATAATTTGTTGTGTCTCTGCCAACAGAATGATAAAAGGAAAAATGTGAACACGTAACTCCAGCTCCAGTAAGGTTTTCCTTGGAGGATCCATCAGTATATATGTGCAGCCATTCTTCTGTGGGATACCTAGTATTGATTGTTTCCAGAGCTAGAAGATTTTGTACTTCTTTTGGTGTGTCTGATTTACTTATTTCCTCTATTAATTCCAATGGATTTTCTCTTATAAGTAGATTTTCTCTGGTGTTAGGAATGTTCAATTTGGATTTAATCTGTGTTACCTTTTCTAGGAAACTACTATGAGTTTTAAGGATTGAAGGGGGAAGGTTCTCTTCTGTCCATTTAGAGTTTGGCAGTCGTAACATTTTCTCGTGTTGGAGCAATGCTTGTTCTTCTATTTTTGTTGTTATTGGTGGGGTCCGTGTTAAGGCAAGCATGGCATTAATAGGTGTGGATTTAACTGCTCCAGTGATTAGGCGAAGAGCCTGATTTTGTATTTGTTCAAGTTTATTGATGTTAGCATTTACTGCTGTTATTAAAGCTTCAGAACAGTACAAGAGGTTTGGTTTAACATACATTTTGTGTGTTGTGTCAAGGACTCTCCTTGAGCAGCCCCATTTAGCACCAGCTAACCTTTTCAGGATTTGCAGTTTCTTTTCAACCTTTTCTGAGATGTTTGTTATATGTTTTTTCCAACTTAGCTTTCTGTCGAAAGTGATGCCTAAGCATTTGGCATCATCAACTGCTTTGAGTGGTTTACCATTATAATTTATGTGAATGTTAACGGTTTTGTATTTTAGTGTAAATAATTCACAATTTGTTTTTTTCACATTGATAGTCATGAGGTTTTTGGAGCTCCATTCATGTACTTTGTTTAGGGCTGTTTCTATTCTGTCTTTAATTAATTCAGGTTTTTTTGGAGAACCTGAAGTCCAAATGACTACATCGTCAGCAAATAAAGCAATTTTGGTTTCTAAAGTTTTTATTATTGATGGAAGGTCATTTATATATATATGTTAAAGAGTGTTGTGCTCAGAACAGCACCTTGTGGAAGTCCTCGGTGTGTTTGTTTATATTTGGAAATGTATGTATTATATTTTGTGGCACAAGATCTTTGTGAAATAAACTGAGTTAGGAGAGCATATGGGTCACGTAAAATTAGTACTAATCACGCAAATAAATTCCATGTCTTGTCAAATAAACTTTTATTAGAGAAGATTACCGCTGAAGAAAATTTTTTAAAAAATATTCTCTCGTCTAACAGAACTAACTGGCAGCAGTTTTTTAAATTCGTGAGAAGGCGCAGGGGTAACAAGGAGGAGATTCCGGGAATAAAAAATGGAAATGTACAAGTTACCGACTCTTTGTTAAAAGCAGAAGTATTTAATCGGCAATTCGCTTCAGTGTTCCAAGTAAAGAGTAATGCCAGTATTAAAAGAACGGAGGGGCCCCCTATGATCGTGAAACCAAGCGACATTCGAAAAAGATTATTTAAATTAGGGAAATATAAATCAGTCGGTCCGGACGGCATTTCGGGTGACTTTCTTAAAATTGGAGGAGAGGCAATCGTGCCATATATGCTGAGGCTATTCGAAATAACGGTAAATAACGGAAGCATACCGCAGGATTGGAAGCAGGCTATAGTCGTTCCTATTTATAAAACAGGGGATCGAACCAAAGCGACAAATTATAGGCCAGTTAGCTTGACATCAGTAGTAAGTAAACAAGTCGAGCATCTTATAGGGCAATACTTAAGACAAGAATGGGATAATTCACACTGGCTCTTTGAAGGACAACATGGGTTTCGGAATGGACACTCTTGTGAGAGCCAACTAGTAGCTATTTGTCAGGATGTAGCTGATGCACTCGATGCAGGCGGTAAAGTGCATGCAATAGTTATTGACTTTACTAAAGCGTTTGACCTTGTACCTCATGGGCCACTTATAGAAAAACTTTGCAATATGCAAATAGACAACAGAGTGATTATTTGGATTCGGGAATTCTTGAGCGGACGAACCCAAAGAGTGCGGGTGGGAAATAGACTATCGTCCCCTACCGAAGTAACCTCAGGTGTCCCCCAGGGTAGCGTGATCGGGCCGTTGCTTTTCTTAGCATATGTAAATGATTTATGGAAAGGGATAACATCACAAATTCGGCTATTTGCGGATGATTGTATAATCTATAGAAATATCAAGACCGAAGGTGACGTTAATAACTTACAAGAAGATTTAAACAAAATTCAACTCTGGGCGCAATCCAATCAAATGGAGATAAATCCAAGTAAATGTAAAACAATTATATTTTCAAGGACAAGAACAGAAGAAAATGTGATGTATAAATTAGATAACAAGAGAATACCCAGGGTAAGTAGCACTAGATATCTAGGTGTAATAATAAATGAAAGATTGGAATGGGGGGAACATGTAAACTCGGTCACTGGAAAAGCCTGCAAAGCATTACACTTTGTAATGAGAATATTAAAACGCAGCAATGGGAAATCGCGAAATTTAGCTTACACATCCTTAGTCCGACCAATATTAGAATATAGCGCAGCATGCTGGGATCCATATCGGGTTGGTCAAAAACAAGCACTCGAGAGAGTTCAAAACCGAGCAGCTAAATTTGTTGATAGAGGAAAGCGATTTGAAAACCCTACAGGCACTGCTACCTCCTGGGAATCATTGGAGAAACGTAGAAAACGGGCAAGGCTATGTGCAATCTTTAGAGCAGATAAGGGGGAACCTGCATGGAAAGATATAACAAAGCGTTTGTTGACACCATCATATAGGGGAAGGAATGATCACTCTAAAAAAATAAGAAACAGGGAACAGAAAACTGATATAGGTAAATTTTCCTTTACCAATAGAACAATTAATGACTGGAACAATTTGACTGCAGAGTTACTGGAGACTTTGCCTCCAAATGTAAATAATTTCAAAGAGAGGTTAAAAAGAAATCCTGTATAGTTACCATAGTGCATGAAAGGATTGTATATATGTTGTAAGGAATTGTATATTATATTGTAAGGAGTTGTATATTATATTGTAAAGAATTGTATTTCATATTGTAAAGAATTGTATATCATATTGTAAAGAATTGTATATTATATTGACAGCGCTGCCACCGGGCCATGCCCTAAGCAGTGAAATAAAGTATCTATCTATCTATCTATCCATTTAAGCATGTTACTTTTCACACCTATTGATTGCAACTTCTCAATTAATTTGTTTCTCCAGACTGAGTCATATGCTGATTTAAAATCAATGAATACTGCTAAGGTATCCTCCTTTCTATTGAAAGCTTCCTTGATGTCTTGGCTTAGTAGGAGTACATTTTCACTTGTACTATGATTCTGTCTGAAGCCGGTCTGTGAACTATTAATTAAGTTGTAATATTCTAGGAACCAGTTAAGTCTAGATGCCACCATTCTTTCCATCACTTGTGCAATAACACTGGTCAAAGATATTGGTCTGAAACTATTAACATTGTTTGAAGGTTTGTTTTTCTTTAAAATCGGGATGATAATGGCTTTTTTCCAGTCGGAAGTTACAGTCATTCTCCAACACGTGTTATACAGTTTAAGTAGGATTTCTTTTCCTTTCCTGCCAACAGCGTCCCTCAGAGGCACATGAGGGGAAGGTCAGTGGATCTAAATACCACCTATTTAGTCCTCCCGGCTAGGTCCGATGGAAAATTAAAATTATTTTCTTGTTTAACAACGCTGTCAATTGCCAGGATCACATCAGCGTCGCCGGTGTGCCGGAATTTTGTCCCGCAGGAGTTCTTTTACATGCCAGTAAATCTACTGACATGGAGCTGTCGTTTTTAAGCACACTTAAAAACCATCGGTCTGGGCCGGATTTGAACCCGCGACCTTGGGATCAGTAGGCCAGCGTCTAACCAACTGAGCCACCCAGACCGACGGTCCGATGGACTCATTGACCAACGATAGGTGTGGCCCCCCTTGCAAAATGGGTGTTTAAGTCGGGTGATGTAACTGCCACATTGTAAAACTGGTGCCCGTTAAGAAAACAGTTACATGAAAGCCACATACATGAATATGAGTCCCCAATCGGATCTCCGGGTGGGGACATCTTTAGGCAAATTTCATCACAACAATTCCAATACTTTAAAAATTTTACAATGGAATGGAGGAGGCATGTCCCAGCCTGCAAAAAAGTAAGAACGACTTACCTTATTGGCTTTCTGCAGCACCTCCAGTCTCCCTCTTGGCGTTCCCGGACTCCAGCAGTGTGAAGGTTGCCATGTGGACACCACAGATCTTCCCTATGGCTATCAGTCATTCAGCCACCTGAGAGCTCATACTGACCACAAGACGGACACCCCTCCTCTCCTCCTGGCGGTCGTAGACCCTCCATCCCTTGGTACTGATGCCATGGTTCTACCTTTCCAGTCTTCTAAAAATGATGTTATCTACCAGTTTACCCGGCAGCCACACCATCATCCTTTTGTATGTAAGGAGTTCATCCATGCCCATTGTTGTGAGCCTGGCTCTCTCCCATGGGCTAATCTCTTTTATCCTTTCGGTCAGCCACAACTGCATCTCTGTGTTCTCACAGACCACAATTGCAGCTTCCCTAGATGGGTAGCAATCGAGGAACTGAGGAGCGACAGTCACCCCTTCAGGGAGCCCATCGATCAGTGCCTCAATCGCCTCCTCAATGTGTTGCACCTTATTCTCGTCAAGTTGTTCATTCGGGTAGCTCTCTGCAACAATGGCCATCCTAATTCCTACCTTGGATTGCTTGACATCTCCAGGTGTTGACCCAGATAAGGGCCTCTTGCTTCCCTGGCTAGTGGCTGGTGTAGACCTAGTGCTGACAGAGGTGCTGACTGAGGGCTGCCCCTGCTTGGGAGCCTTCCTCTTTGTCCCCTCCTTCTTTTCTATGGATGGAGGGACCCGCGAAGACCCGAAAGTCGACCCCGTTGGATCCTTCTATCGAGCCTCAGCGAGCCTCCTCCTCCTGGCCCTCTTCATGGCCACTCCTGTACGTTTCTTCTTCAGCTTAAGATTGCCCACTTCCTCTGTGAGCCTTCCCACATACGAAGAACTGCACTCTTCTTCAGGAGCACTACATAGAGGCTCCCTGTCGTCCTCTTCTTTACTCTCGGAGACCCCTTCGGAGCACTCTGGTTTATTGATGTTTGAACTCTATAGTTCCCATGAATAGCTAAGGAAATGTGTGGTTCACCCAGGTAGAGCCCCGCATACCTGGGTAAGGCTAAATACTCCTGGAGGTCACCAGATATCCTGAAGGCTTCGTTAACGACACATCTCGTATGTGCCATGCACACCTTTGGCACGGAAATGCATAACACCTTAGGGTTGAGTAATGTTCAGTATGGTTTTTGTTGTCAT
This sequence comes from Tenodera sinensis, assembly GCA_030765045.1. NCBI lineage: Eukaryota > Metazoa > Arthropoda > Insecta > Mantodea > Mantidae > Tenodera > Tenodera sinensis. The sequence goes on along the minus strand of CM060964.1, from coordinate 202,487,255 downwards.
CGCCCCAGTGTCGACAATCTGACATGCATGGAAGCTTACATCCAAAATGCCTTTCTGTTGAAGCAGCATGTCATGGGTGTCTTCTTCGATCTGCAGAAGACCTAAGACACTGCCTGGCATTATGGGACTCTCTGCACTCTGCACAGGTATGGTTTACGAGATCATTTAGCTGTCTTTCCTTTTAATGTTTTAGAACTTTGTTGCTTTCATGTTCGCATTGGAAATATGGTCTCACAGGAGAGGATCCAGGAGAATTGATGTACCCAGGGGTTGGTTCTCAGTGTACCACTTTTCACTGTTGTGATTAATGGTATCCTTGGTGTTTGTAGCAGAATCCTGATGTCACTGTATGTTGACGACTTTGCGATATAGTACTGCTCTTATAGTCGAGAGCATATTGAGTGTCAACTCCAGCTGAACATAACATCCATTGCAGACTAGGCCCTTTGCTCCAGCTTTCAGTCGTCACCTACGAAGACACAGTGTGTCCACTTTCATTGACTTCACAGTGTACCCCCTCCTCCTGATCTTCATTTGCGTGGCAAGCCCCTGCCATTTGTTCCGCACCTCAAGTTCCTGGGCCTTCATCTCGACAGTAAGTTCACATGGGAGCATCATATTTGCCAACTTCATTCTTCCTGCGGTTGTTTACTTCGTGTGCGCAGAGTTTTATCTGGAGTGTCTTGAGGCTGTGATTGGACAATCATTTTGAGGTTATATCGCTCCGTGGTGCAGTCCAAACTGGGCTATAGTATTTTTATCTATGGCACAGCATCTGCCTCTAAAGTTTGCTTTTTAGACACAATACATTATACTGGTATCCATCTAGCTACTGGGGCTTTCCACCCAGATCATCCTCTTTTAATTCATGTTACGTCCAGACCTCACCCACCGTTATATGAGAAATAGCTGTATATCCTGCCCCTGCGGTATTCAATTTCATGAACTGCTTGCCAAACATGATCTCCAAATGCTTGATGTAGAGCGGTATTCTATCGGCCACTCTCCTCCTTGGCACCTTCAACGTGCCCAGTTTTACTGGAGCTATCAGTTTGCTAAGTTAGCTATCAGGCTATGCTAAGTTAGCTACCCTGCCTTCAGTGTTTTGCCAGCTTTTTGCCGAACTTCTGGGCCATTACTGGGTCCCAGGTTGGCGGTGTTACGGGATGTAGTTTCATATGTAACGGTGAGACTCACAAATACAGGCTTCTGGACAGCTTCAGTTTTTAGTGCTGAGCACTCTCCAGGCCCCGCAGCAGTTTCTCGGCACCTCAGCTTTAATTGTAAAAGTTCAGACATTCGTGTCCCAGTTACCCTCATGTGGATACCAGTTTGTTTTTACATGGACCCCAGGCCATGTGGGTATTACCGGCAATGAGGAGGCAAGTGGGGCTGCCAAGTGTGCATGCCGTTTGCCGGAGTTATCCACACAGACACTATCTCCTAGGGATGTGCAGTGGTACTTCTGTCGCCATCTTTTTTCAGTTTGGCAGTAATCTTGGTAGGCGTTTGCTGGCACTCAATTGTGTACGATCAGAGACAGTGTACATTCCTGGCTGAATCTTTCAGGGACTCTTGGAGGTCAGAAGTTATTTTAACACGCTTAAGAATTGGTCACATCCATGTCACTCATGGACATTTGTTGCATGGCAACCCAGCCCCTTTGTGTCCGACATGTGTTGTTCAACTCTCTGTGGTGCACGTTTTCCTAGATTGTCCGCGTTATGCTCAAGAGCACCAGTCCCTAGATCTGGGTGTTATGCTACATTCCTTTTTGAGCGACAACCCAGTTGCTGTAGATAAGGCACTGCAGTTCGTTGCAGATATTGGGTTTACGAAACATGTTTAACCTGTATTTTAGAATTTGGATGTTTTAGACTATTAGAATTTCAGGGTGTTTTACTTCTTCCTTTTACCTTTTTAAAACGTCTTAAAAGCTAAGTTACATTTTACCTGTTTAAATTTTAGCTATTTGAAGTTTAATTTTTTAGTTATTTTAACTTTCATTTTTTAGCTGTTTTAACTTTCATTTTTTACCTATTTTACCTTTTAGTTCTTAGCTTTCTAGGGGTGAGGTTTTAACAATTGAGTGGCTTGTTTTTATCTTTGGACTTCAGGCCTAGTTGACCTAGTTGTCAACAGGCTCTTAAACGCCAACCCGCTCGCTCGCTCGCTCACTCACTCACTCACTCACTCACTCACTCACTCACTCACTCACTCACTCACTCACTCACTCACTCACTCACTCACTCACTCACTCACTCACTCACTCACTCACTCACTCACTCACTCACTCACTCACTCACTCACTCACTCACTCACTCACTCACTCACTCACTCACTCACTCACTCACTCACTCACTCACTCACTCACTCACTCACTCACTCACTCACTCACTCACTCACACGCTCATTAGCTTCTTCCAGCCAGCTGTCAAGTTTCACCTTCTCCCCTCCCCCTTCTCCGTGTCGTATATCCTCTTCAGTTATGTCTTAATCTGCCATATAGGTAAAAATTGGCTATCTCACCTCATTTTGCCTGTTGACTCATAACTCCGCTGATTTTGTATTCCATCATGTTCACTGACCCTCAGGTTCAGGCCTCATAACAAATGCTTTTTTCCTTCAGCTCTGACTTCTATCATTTTTTGCATTAATTTCTTTTTCCTCTTGACTGTAGCCTTGCTGAATGAAAATTTTAGTGCTTTTTTATTTCCTTGCATTTTTTTAGTGTTTCCCATCTGATGTCCGTTGTAAATTTTACCAGAATTAATTATTGTCTCTAATTCCTCTGCCTAGTCAGAACATGTCTTCTATTTCCCATCCTTATACAATTTCCACTGGCCATTTCACATGATTTTTCCCCTACTCAGCAGAAAATGGCTTTCCTTCCTCTGTTGTCTCTCTTGTCTCCTCTCTGTGTTGTCAGTTATCCTTTAGCTGGATGTCTGTCTCTTTTTTCTGTTCTTTTATCATCTCTTCTGTGTCTTGTATTCTTCTCCATTTCTTTCCCTATCTCCTTTGCTTTTTCCCCTAGCAAACTTTCCATCATTACTCTTATCTGCTCCATTAGCACTGGCTCTGGGTTTGTTCTACCCCTAGTATCATCAGCAGCATCATAATGATAACCAATGCCCCTAATTCTGTCATTGATCTTGCCATTCCATTTTTCTTGATCTTCCTTACTTCAAATCTTCCAGTTCTCACTCTATATGTTTAATGGTTAATCCCCATTTTCACCACTCTGCTGTGCTACAGAATACGTCTGCATCCTCTCACTGCCAACACCAGACTCTATAAGTTCCGTAGTGCATGTCCTTATAGAAAAGAAAAGTATTTGAGTAATAGTGTTACTCACCAAAACCTAACAAGCTTTTACGTTCCAAAAATTTTAAAAATTATTTTATGTAAGGTTGTTTTCCACATGAGTGTTTATTTAAAAGTTGCAAACTATATTTATAATAATCACCACAATACAGTTCACCAACATAACATTTTTATTCAAACTAAACATTTGACATGCAATAAAATAAAATTCAAAACAGAATGAACATGCACTATTTGTCAGAAAAGTAAAATAGTTAAATTCATTGTGACCTGTGCATTCCTCAGTTGGGTAATCTGGACTTTATTCATATGCTACTAATTTCATTGTAATGTGTCAAGTTCGTAGTACTGTCAGAAGTGGTTTAAATATTTCGCTTTTGTTTCTAGATATTTACATTTATTTTAGAACAAACATAAGTATTGCAGTGTTCAATTCCATTAGTTGCTCTTATTAATGACAGACAAATGATGATGAAATCATTAAAATGAGATAATAATGTTCCCTTTGATGGGCATTTGAAAGTGATAACATTCGGATTCAAATTCATACAAAATTTACATTTATGTTTTCTCCTCTTTATCGTCATTAAGTGTTAAAAGTGCCTGTGTGAAACATCTTGCCTGTTATTTTCTGATTCTGTCATTCTTCGGCATTCATTTCAAAAGATGCAATGTGCCTTGTCCATGTGATTGCCAAGATTTAATAGCAGCAAATGTGGCGAAACCATAGGACTTTTAACACCAGTGTTTACCAGATCTAGCAAAATTGTGCTTAACTGCAAGACGGTCAAGAAATGGTTAAATTGACATCAAATGTTGTCCTCCATGATCTAGGAGTAACATGCTAACCTCTGGTTCCCAAAGTTGCAGGTTCAAACCCAGCAATGGGTTTTTTCAGGCATAAAAACCCTTTGGAAGGGAAGTAAAGCAAAGCCATTGATCCTGTGTTGTAGATTTGAGGCACGTAAAAGGACCTCAAGCCTGATAAAGAGGCCTTTGAGCAAATTTAAGCTGTCTTTCATGCCCAGAGTAGAATGGAGTGCTGAGAACCACAGCCGTTAAGGAGCATCTATAAATACTCAGTTTCAGTTTAAGTTTATTAACATCAAGTGAAAGTATTGAATGGATAAAGTCACTACCATGAGCAGGAAGACCTTGGGGAAGTACCACTGGACCGAACCAGTCACTGGTGGCAGAGGTGAGTATCCCATTACATACAGATCCATTTTGTTGGATAAAGCTGTAGAGTATGGATGTTCTTGTGAAACTATAATGCAGAGACTAAAGGAGGCCAGACTTGAATTTCATTGTCCTGCCACCTAAACAGTCTTCATTGAGACTCAAAGCCAGAAGATTGGAATGGACCCAAAGAAACATCCAGCTGCTGTAGGTCTACTGGGATCTAACATTCTGGTTGGATGAGGTGCTCCTATCTGACCAGCAAGTTAAAGGGTATGTGTCATTAGATCAATGGCACAATATGATCACAGACATGTTGTGCAAGTAAGTTACCCTGAAGAGTATCACCTCACTTCTGGGCGTATACAACAACATCTGGACCAGAACAACTGATTATGGTGACAGAAAGAATGACCAATGCTGTTTATGTTGATATCCCCCCGAAAGCTGTTACCATCTCTACGGACTAATTTCCTGGAACAGGGGGAATATTTGTTTGTACACTACAACAGTGCTGTGCACACCTCCAACTTCACTAAAAACTGGTTAATAAGATACCCAGAAATTGTATACATCGATTGGTACGCAAAGTCTCCTTATTTGAGCCCCCTTGAGTACATGTGGGCATTCATGGTTCAGGTGTAGGAAGTGCACCAAGAAGACAGAATGCAGGAAGTTCTAGAAGTATATGTCTTGGAAATGTGGCAACATTACATGTGTAATTCTTGTCAGTGTTCAAGGCTTGTGTTCAACATGCAAGAAAGGCTGCAAGGCATAATTGAGGCGATCAACGTAAAAAGGGCACATAGGTGAAAACTTAGTTTCGAGAAAAAAGCAATTGAAATATTTGTCTTTCTGTTTCTGTGGTATGTTTTCTCCTTTATACTATAGTCTTTGTTATTATTTAGAATGATTAATTCTGATATGAATAATTCATGTGAGAAATAGGTTATATAGCATATAAATTAAATAATAACTCATACATCATGATTATGAGCCCTTTTTACACAGATAACATTCAGTGATACATTTCACTAAATTAGACTTAAATACATAGCTTCATATTAAATTTGCTCCAATGTTAATACGTAGCATTGAATTCGTGGACAAATTAAGTGGCTACAATACATCAGCATTGTCAGAGATTAATATTTTCTGCTCAGTCTTGGTTCGTTAACATTGAGAATAATAACAAACAGTGCTTAATTTCTGTTAAGTCTTGGTTTATCATCCTCTCTATAAACTCAACGTTGTCTTCAGACAAAAATTTGTACAGGGTTCTTACATCCTTCACTTTCATTTGGTTGATGCCTGGGGGAGCGGTCTTCTGAATGGTGAAGTTTTTATGTCTGTATGGAGATTTCCAAATCCGAAAAAGGTTGAAATTTTCAGTGAAGGTGCGAGAACACAAAACAGCACCACCTCTTGTTTTTATGACCACATACTTCATTATTGTGAATCTAATTTTAATTTTGGATACTAGCTTGCTAAAAAAGTGGAGATAAAAACCTATCCCAGTCTTGCAATAGGTGCACATCCATTATAACTTCCCGCGGCACAATACCATGGCAGTAAGATAAGGCTTGGCATTCCCAATCACTTCTTTGTGTTTAAGGTACTGTCTGATAAGTGCAAAGTTCCTATCACACTGTGAGAACCTGTGACCTCGAACTGGGAAAAGTTTCACAATATCCACATATGTACCATTGCATAGCGTTGCATGCACAGCCAACTTGAAACAGATGTACCGAGGCCACTGTTCAGGATAACCCGCTGAAATTTTCACCATCAGCACAAGGTACAATGGCAGACAAAGTAATGCATTCTGCTTAAAATGGGCCCATAGGTCTATGTGCCCTTTTTACGTCGACCACCTCAATTGACAATGGTGGTGATTACACTAGGATTTAACCTGTCTTACTTCTCTGTGCATTATGGTACTTTAAGTTAATACTTGGTTTTGTGTTTCTTCTTCAAATGCTGAAAAATATTGTAAGCAGCTCTTGTATTTTTAATTGTTCATTTTTGCAGTTATTCTTTCGTGGCTTCAGTTCCAGCCATTCTCTCTCTCTCTCTGTCTCTCTCTCTCACTCTCTCTCATTTTAAACTCTACAGTTCTGTGTAATTTATGTACATTGGAAACAAAGAGTATCAATAATAAGTGATACAGTAGAACCCCGCTAATCCAAATTAATTGGGAGTGTGGCCTGTTTGGATTCAGAAATGTTTGGATTATCCAAAAAAAGAAATGTATGTAAATTCAGCAATTGGATTGGCAGATACAAGGTAATGTAGTGTAGCGACGTGAGGAAGTGACAACATTGCAATTACCACATACAACATAATGAAAATGTATTCAATATTATAATGTGTTCTTCTCACCTGTGGACAGAACCAATTGCATGCCATAGTGGCAGTGCTTAGGTAACTCACTTTGTTTCGCTACTGTTAGCAATCATTCTGCAGTAGTTTAGGCTTTTCACTCATAAATTAATACAGAATAGGTGCTTGTTTTTGTTACACCACACATTACAATGTCAACCAAATGAAAGCATAGTTCTTGTACATTAAAAGAAAAACTGGAAATGCTTAATCAACTTGACACATGGGAAAGTGTTATAAAATTGGGTATTGAATTTGGTGTTGGGAAAGCCACTGTCAGTGACTGCAAAAAAATCAGGGCAAAATTGAGAGCTTCTGCAGTATAATGCTTTCTCTACACTACAGATGAACTTTGTATTGTTTTTTTAAATTATGGATTTTGTGTTTGGATTATCTGAAATTTCGGATTTGTGGGGTTCATATTAGTGGAGTTCCACTGCTTTAATTGTCTACCAGAATATACAGTCCTCAAGAATGTTTTTAAAAATCATCACATTGGAAAAATGTAATTTAATGAATATTTTTAGCACTTAAAGATGTTTTTAATGTGTGTCGTTCGTTTTTGGTCTGCTTTGCAAACAAAATTTTGTTTTATTAATACCTTGTAAACAGGGAGCCAATAATGCCTTTGATTTCATTTGCATACTCAGAATATAGCCTTCTTTAAGTATTCCATATCTTCAATTAAATTTTTTAAAAGCATCATGCTCTGAAGGGTTATTTTCATTAACCTCTTGAGCGACAGCCATTTAAAAGCTCCGCAGGCCGAGAACGGATACCCAATATCCAGCGCAGGGCATTTAAATTGTTAAATGCGCTAAAAGTGCTTCCTAAATACACAGCTGTATTTTGCGTAAATTTTAAGTTATTTTAATGAAACAAAAACTGGTGTAAAACTCATTATATGCAGTATACATGTAGATCATCAGCAATGTTGAGTTGCATTTACAAATCGTTGAAATGGCACTATTTGTTTCACTGTGGTAAAAAGTTAACTTTGCTTTGTCGAAGGCGCCTAATATAATTTCTCGGAAAGAAACAGTAGTGGACCCATTGTATGTGTGAGCTATGCGTCAGCAAATCACAGTACAATGTGAAATAGAACACTACTGTATGCGTGGTTTATGAGTCATCAGAATAAAGCAGGTTTGCAATTTTTCCTTACACGTGTTTCGTAACTTGGATATAGTCTACAGGCTTCGTTTGTTTCTTTCTTGAAATGCATACGTATACTTTCCTGCTTGTAGCTGAAGTGAGAAGCTTTTGAGTGTTACATTTCAGAGCTAAAACATGGCATCAACAAGCAGTGTTGCACAAAGGTTAGCGAGTGGTGGAAGTGTAAGGGCTTCTGAAATTACACACGATAATGTGGAGGACTTCTTGCTGTGTGACAGCGATTTGGATATCGATGGCGAATTTTCCGAATTTGAGGGGGTGTGGAGGATATAGGTACAAGTAGCAGTGAGGAAGAACGTGACCAACTTCCTTCAGGTGTTCGTGAAGAGTCAGCATTGTGGAGTGCTGAAAACAATTGCGATATAAACAGGCACATCTTCACGAGCACAGGGTCTGGTGTTCAATCCCAGGCTCAGCTGACTTCTGACAGCCAACCAATTGACATTTTTACAAAATTTTTTACTACCGACTTGGTGTCTCTCATTGTTTCGGAAACAAATGTATATGCGTGTAAGGTGAAGGAAGACCTGCTCTCTAAAGGTAAATTAGGGCCTAAGAGCAGAATTCAAAGGCGGACAGAAGTAACACTCAATGAGATTTACAGGCTAATTGGTCTAATTATACTTATGGGTGTTATTCGTAAACCTGCATTATACATGTACTGGTCCACAGATGACATGCTAGCTACTCCTTTTTTTGGAAAATGCATGTCAAATAACAGGTTTACGTCAATTTTGTGGTTCCTTCATTTCACCTGCACAGAGAATGTAAATGACAAACTCCACAAAATTAGGCCTGTTTTCGATTATATTATTTCAAAATTTAAAGAAAATTATGTGCCTGGTGAAAAGGTCACTTTTGATAAAAGCCTAATGCTTTGGAAGGGCCGCTTAGGTTGGAAGCAATACATCAAAACAAAAAGGGCTAGATTTGGCATAAAGAGTTTTGATGTTTGTGAAAGTAAAACGGGATATCTTTACAATAGCTGCATTTACACTGGTCAAGGGACTGACAATACTGGAGACAAAGATTTGGGCTTATCTGGCTCCATAGTAATGCACCTAATGGAACCTGTGCTTGATCAGGGTAGGACTGTGTACTTAGATAACTGGTACAGCTCTCCTAAATTATTCATGGCCTTACACAAAAGAAAGACTAATGCAATTGGAACACTACGTTCAAATCGTATTGGTTTGCCAAAAGATGTGAATACGAAGGCTCTAAGGAGAGGGGAAATGGAGGTGCGTCAGCTCCCACCTTTGACCTACCTTGCCTGGCAGGACAGGAGGGTAGTTACGGCATTATCCAATTGCAGCTCTAAGATTTTGATGATTGACACTGGAAAAATAAATGCCCATACCAAAATGTGCATTTTCAAGCCTGACGTTATCCAGGAATACAATATGCACATGGGCGGTGTCGATCTAGTAGATCAGGTATTGCAAGCATATCCCTCTTTACGAAAAACAGTGAAATGGTATAAAAAGGTATTTTTGCACCAGCTGGATATAACCATATACAATTGTTTGGTAATTTGGAGAGCTCTAAACCTACACAAGACAATGACCTACCTGGACTTTCGACTATCAATAGCTCGCAGCCTAATTGAACAATACCAGGTTGAGAGGCCTCTTCATACTGGGGATAGAAAATCCAAAACCCCTACATCCCTCAGACTTCAAGGAAAACATTATCCTAAAAGGATACCGTCAACAGCAAAGAAGTCCCGCCCATCTCGAAGGTGTTTCGTGTGCCGCAAGAAGGGAATCCGTAAGGAAACTGGGATGATCTGTGGCGAATGTGGAGATGTGCCCTTGTGTGTTTATCCCTGTTTTGAGGCATATCACTGCAGAAGGAACATATAAAGGTAAGCCAGTAAAGCATATAGAATTTAATTAAATGTTTCATAACGGGGGAAAATTAAAATAAGTTGAGTTAGATAGAGGATAAATAAGGGTTAAATGCACAAACGCACAGGACGTGTATACACGTCCATATCGCTCGTCCGTCATTTAAATGGACGTGATTTCACGTCCATATCCCTGAAGAGGTTAAAAAGTTACAGTAGCTTGTCTTAACGGAGGTGGTCTGCTATTATTTAGATCAGTGATATTCAACCTGGGCTATGTGAAGACTTCTTAGGGGTTACATAAAATTTAATTTAATTTAATCCTTCTTTGTGTAGTATTGAATAATTTATAAATATTATAAGCTATTTTAGACATGGTTATGTATAATTTGAATTAAGGATAAGTCTAGGGCCAGGCCTAGGGGCACAGGCTGAAATGGAAAATTGCCTTTGGGAGTACAGGGAGAAAAAAGGTTAAATATCACTGATTTAGATGATCCTTAGCTTTTAGACCAATCTAAATACTAACGCTACAAAAAAATTACTTCTCTTACCTTGATGGTGTAATGGTCATGATTAATCTCTCTCAATTACAAAACATGGATTCAAGACTAGCTTATACACTTAATTTCTTTGTCCTTGCCACCCTGTTAGGTATAATAGTACCAATGATTCTCGTTTTGATAAATAAGTATACCTAGTAACAATTCAAATCTAGTAAGATGAATGACTCATTGTGAGTGGTCAAAATAATAAATTGAAGCATGATGAAAAGTCTGAAAGAAAGAATGTTATTAATTCATTGGAACCAAGATTCAATTTTTATTTCCAGTTTGCAAAGCAGACACTACTGCTGCACCAAAGTAGAGGATATGATTATTAAGTTAATGTTATTGAACTATAGTACCTACGAGGGGCAATCAAATATAAACTGGCCTTTGTTTACTGCGCACGCATAGAGTGCCATATGGGTTTGAGGCTTTTACAGCACATGTAGTGAGGTCTCTGGAAGGGAACAGTGGCCTTGGGAATGTTTTGCTCTGTTGCTCAGTTACTGCCGAGATGTCTGAGAGAGGGGTGCATCCAGCTGTTGCACAACAAGTAATAATCAAGTTTCTTGTCAATGAAAATGTCAGTGCAGCCGAAATTCGTCGTCGGTTACCCCTACAGTTTGGGGAAAGAACCCTTTCATGGTCCAGAGTTAAACATTGGTGCCGTGAGCTCAATGAAGGTTGTGAACGTGTTGAAAACTTGGCCCACCCTCGACCCCACGCACCAGCATCAATCCAGAAAACATTCAAGCTGTTCAAGACATCATTGAAGGGGATCGTCACATCACAGTGCTTGAGATTTGTCGACAACTTCTCATAAGTGTCCAATCAATCATTCGAAGGGAGCTGAAATTCAGAAAAGTGTCAGCTCGTTGAGTTCCACGGTTTCTCACTGCAGAACAGAAAGCAGTGCACTTTCAAATGTCTCGCATGGTGCATCATTACACACCCAAATCAAAGAGGGCCATTCTGGAATGGAGGAGGAGTGGGAGCAACCGCCAGTGAAAGCCAAGTCATGGCTGTCAGCAGAGAAAGTTTTGGCCATAGTGTTCTGGGACTCGAAAGGTGTCCTCATTGATTTCCTCGAACAACAAGGACAATGACGTCGGACCATTAATGCTGCCTACTACTGTGACCTTCTCAGTCAATTTCAAGTTGCTTTCCGGTCAAAACATCGCAGTAGCCCAATCAGAAATGTGTTGATTCTGCAGGACAATGCCAGACCACACACCGCAGCAGCAACACAGCAAATATTGGCCGAAATGCACTGGACTGCCCTTCCACATCCACCTTACAGCCCAGACCTGTCACCTTGTGCCTTCTTCATGTTTGGTCCACTCAAAGAAACTCTCGGAGGACATCGTTTCACAACCAATGAGGAGAGGTGAAAGACTTTGTGCGCAACTGGCTCCGCACCCGCCCTCATACTTTCTTTGAAACTGGCATTAAAAAACTGCCTGTCTGTTGGAACAAATGCATAGAAAAGATGGGCTAATATGTAGAAAAGTAAGAAAAATGTTCATTTCAATTAATCTTCATGAATAAATTTTTTGGTACAAAAGGCCTGTTTAAATTTGATTGCCCCTCATATAAATCACCATGTATTCAGTATTTAATCCTCCATCATGTGTGAACGTGAATCTGAAGAACACTATTTTCAAATGCCTATCAATGGGAACATGCTATAATTATTGTACTGTTAATCACTTCATCTTTATTTGTCTTCATTAATAACAGCAATTAAAGGAACTTATACCCCACACTGAACACTGATATACTCATGTTTTCTCTAGATAATATTCTCTTTTTAACCCGCAAATGAACATCTAGAAATAAAAGCAAAAGATTTAAACCATTTCTAATGATGCTACAAACTTAACATGCAGTAAAATTTGTTACTAAGCAACAGAATAGAACTTAATATGACTACCCAACTGAGAAATTTGACGAGATTGTTGCTTTGCCATCTATAGAACTTAAAAGTGCCAGCTGTTGGTGGTTCCATTCACGCCTCATGCATGCTTATTTTATGAAATGGAAAATTAATAATTGTTTTTAATTCCTCTATATTTTCATTTAATCAGGAATGGAGAATCAAGGTAAAGGCACATCTCTAGAAATTTAGTTAATGGGGACATGGCAACATTATATAGAGCTTGGAAATAAATAAAATGGCAGTGCTGCTAGGTACAAACAGTTGCTTCGATTTGGGTAATCTGGAATTCATAGTAGTGCATTTTTGTGATCATGAATACTATCTATTATACTATTAAATCTTTTCTTGTAGTACGTAATAGTTAAATTCTTTTGCTTTTGATACTTTTAGTCTTATTCTCACTATCATGGTATTTGTATTGTATTGCTGCATAATTAACTATAAAGGAAAGTAGTCATCCTGAATTCACTCCATGTTTCTAAAATAATTATTTTCGTTTCTTATGCCTGAAACATTTTAATCTCCTTGCTTGTTGAGACCTAACATGAAGATATAATGCTTCCATTATAAGTTAATGCAAACATTAACAGCACTACCTGGGTGACCGAGCTTTGTTTCAGCATTTTTCCCTCCTTTTTTGTGAAATTTTGTTTTTTGGGAGAAGATATTTACTTAGATAAACTTGAAAAGCAAAACCTTAACCAAATAAAACTTTTTGTCGCAATTGTTAAGTCATTTTCAAGGTACAAGAGATATAGAGATACAAATAAATATTTCATAAGCATCATCATTTAGGCCGCAAAATGTATACTGCTAAATGCAGGTCTCACCTACAGATATCCACCTAGTTTGAAGTTTTCGTTGAGAATTTGTTCCACTATGGAGTTCAGTTCTTTGGTGCTGCGGTCAACTCTCTTCCAGGGCGTCAACACATTGGCCAAGGGCTTTCATCTTTCTGTCGAGTTCTTCCATCTCTTACTTAACCCTGGCCAGTCGCTCATTAGTATTCTCCTATTGTAAAAACGGATCTCTACTTCATGGCGTCTGTGAGCGCTTGCAGGCCTCCAGAAAAAAATTGTAACAAATGCACTTATGCACGCTCCATAGTTCTGAACACTTTATTTTATAGATAAAATGTCAGGAAATGTGTGTGTATTTTTTTTAGATTTTTAATACATTGATTTAAATTCTATTTTTGGTTTTACAAAATATACCATCAAAAAAAGAGTCCAAAATTTGTGTGTAATAATTTATACACAATCATGGTGTAACAGGCTGTAAATGAGTAACACTGCACAAATTTTACTTGTAATAGAGTTCATAGTCAATTTGAAATAGGAAACCTATAGTCTTGGATTACAAATTACAGAGCTAAGCCTTAAAACTGTTTGAGCGTATGCACGCCACTGATCATGTCCACTACTGTTGTAACGCATGATAAGGGAGCAAGCGGGCAAACTCTGTAGCCTGCCTGTTTAGTGTAGTGGATATGGTGCCACGATGCGAAGGTATGCACCTATTAAAAGTGCAGGTTCAAATACCCATCAGCTCATATTTTTTATCCTCTTTCTTTCTCTTTCTCTTTCTCTTTTTCTCTTTCTTTCATTCCTTTCCTTCCTTCTTTCCTTCCTTCTCTCTCTTTCTCTCTCTTTGTCTCACTCTATCTTTCTCTCTTTTTCTCTCTCCCTCTTTCTCTCCATTTCTCTCTTTATCTCTCGTTTTCTCTTGCTCTTTGTCTCTCTATTTCTCTCTTTATCTCTCGTTTTCTCTTTCTCTTTGTCTCTTTCTTTCTCTCTTTCTTTCCTTTCTTCCTTCCCTCCCCCTTACCTCCCTCATTCCTTCCCTCTCTCCCTCCCTTCCTTCTTTCATTTTTTCTTTCTTCCTTCCTCCCTCCTTTCTTCCCTCATAAGCGCATGCTTAATTTAATTTGATTTGTAGGAAACATTTGTGTCGCCTTGTAATTTTTTGTTTAACTAGTGTTTAAACTTTTTGTTTCAAGTGTGTTTATTATTTATACTTGCATAACCTACAATAGTAGGTACACGCTGACAATTTCGTTTTCACTTAAATAAGATGGTTCAAGCCTAACTAGTAGCTTACAAACAAGTAAATAATGAATAAGAACTTGAAACAGCTACATGTGATTGAATTATTATAAACATAAGTTGAATTGATAGTAACATTATAATACAATAGGTAGATACAAGAAGAATAAAGGTAAGGAAATAAGTAATGAATAAGTGCAGGTTTCATATTTTGGTACCTTAATTAAATCTGATAATTTGAGCGATACAATAAGAGAAAGAATACAGGTAGGGAATGAGCTTATCATGCAAATAAAAAGATTTTCTCTAATGGAATAATAACCAGAAATATCAAACTCAAAGTTTATAAACCATTAATAAGCCAGTAGTAACCTATGGGTTTGAGGTGTGATATACCACAATGAACGGTGAAAAGGCTTTGCGATCTTTCGAGAGAAAAATACTCAGAAAAATGTTAGGGCCTGTAGATTGTGGTGCACACAATTGGAGAGTGAGAAACAATCAAGGGAATAAATTATTTAATAGGTCAAGATACTGTTATATGAAATCCCAGAGACTTAGATGGTGGGACACCGGGAAAAAATGGAGGATGAGTGGAATCCAAAGAAAATGTAAAAGAGGAAAATATTTTCATGAAGAAGGAAAAGCGGAAGAAGGTAGATGGGTTGTGTGTAGGAAGATCTTGCTGCAATGACAGTCAGAGGCTGGAGAAGGAAGGCGCATGATAGACGAGAATGGAAGAAAATAGTAGGGAAGGTCAAGGCCCAATCGAGCTGTAGAGCCATAATAGAAGAAGGTGCAGATTTCAAAAGAACTGCTCAAAATGCTCTTCCGATCCAACGATTGGGGAAGACTATTTAGATGCTCCTGTACAGTTATAGCATAATGTGCAGGAGCTCCATCGTGTTGGAAATGCAGTCAAGGCAAACATCAAGCAGCACTTCTTCCAAAAGGGCTGGCAGTACCTCCTTCAGAAATATTTTATAAGTGTTGCCACGCAATCGAGGAGGAAGAAGGTATGGCCCAATGATGTGATCAGAAATAATGCCACTCCATATGTTTACCATAAACTGCTGTTGGTGGCTCTTCTGAACAGTGGTTGGGGGTTTTTGTATGCCCATATGTGGCTATTCTTGTAGTTCAGAATCGACCCATCCCTGGTAAACGTGGCTTTATCGGTGAACAACACCAGTTCCGGTGGCTGACTTATGGCCCATTTGCAAAACTGCAAGCGTAACTCACAATCTTCCGCAGTTAAGGCTTGCACCTTTTGCAGATGGAAGGGGTAGAGCTGCTCCTCATGCAAGACTTGTCATACATTTGTGTGGCTGACGCCCATTGTATGTGCAATAGCACGGGTGCTGGTTGATGGTTCCTGTTCCAGTAAACACAGTACATCTTCTTCAAACTCTGGAGTGCAATGGGTATGTCTTGCACTGCAATCTGCTTTATTTGGTACCACAGAACCACGTTCTCGCAAACGCCGATCTACAGATTCGAAAGTAGTCCGATGGGGCTGCTGTTTATTGGGATACCTTTCGCTCTAAATCTGTGCAGCTATTGCAGAACAACCTCCTGCTTCGCCATACACTAGGTGCATGTCAGCAAATTTGGTAAAAGTGTAATTTTGCTCCATGTTCCCACAGTACCTATTTCACTGTTTCAGCGCAATGTTATTGTGTGCTGAAGGAAATAGGAAATGAGACGTGGGTGACTCGCATAGGAGACAGTCACCACATCATGGTGTTAGTGTCTTCCAGGTTTATTAAGGTCACTTATTGGCAGTATTAGTCATTTATCATGCTAACACGTAAGTATTGAGCACCTCTTTTGGGGAGTCGTAGTACTTTGTGCTATTATTGCGTTTCAATGTTTTGTGAACTGTTTACAGCAGGCCAACCGTTAGCTTGAAAGTTGCTGTTATTGATATGGCCAGCTATAGCCAACAGACAGTTTCAGACCAATGGCAATACATAACCCTCCAGCCTAAGTCATCAGATGTGAGGAGAAGCAAAAGTAAACAATACTCTGCGCATTGCATATGATGGTCATATTTTGCCATTTTAAAGCAAACGCACAACATTGCTCTCAAAATGGAAAAGAAAGGGGAAAGAAAAAGCAAAAGAAGGGAAAAAATGTTTATCCTCTCTGTGGGTTTGAACTCGGTTTCTTGGGCTTATTAGCTCCACAGTCAGTTGCCATAACCACGCGGCCAAAGCACACGTTTGACAGCAGCACTTTAATTCTGTAGCCGCTTGCCACAGCCTGTTCTCCATTGCAGTGGCATGCAACCACATGTTAGGTCTCCAATTTAAGCGCTTTTGGTAACGCTACAATTTAGAAATGCTTCTTCTGAGAGACAGCAGACAGGCTGTACTGAGTTCCTAATAACCACTTTTTTTGATTCCAGTGGATAATATTGACATATTTCTTTCTGGTTATGGTTTATTGAACACAATTTCTAATTACTTTGAATATGCATAACTTATTAACTTGACGTCGTAGACCATTGGTTTCCTATCTCAAATTGATTGTCTATGAACCCTCCATTACTAGTAAAATTTGTGCGATGTTATTCATTTACACCGTGTATATACAAGAATTGCTTGTTTAAATATATTAGATATGACTGAAGTAAATTCTTTAATATGGTAATAGTCTTCAAGATTTATATAGAAGCCTCAAAATGTGGATATTTAAAGGAAAATTTAAATTTCAGGAGGAATGATTGACAGTTGAGGTAGGTGTATTCCCAGTTTTATTTGGACCAATTGCAATTAGTACTTTATAAAGCATTCAATTGTAAAATTGCAATCATAATGCAATGTTTCTAAGACAGCAGGAAAAATTATAATGCTATGCAAACTAAGCTTTTGAATGTGGATATTTAAGGGAAAATATTAATTTCAGGAGGAGTGATTGACAGTTGAGGTAGGTGTATTCCCAGTTTTAATTGGAGCACTTGCAACTGATACTTTATAAAACATTCAATTGCAAAATTGCAATTGTAATGCAGTGTTTGAACATCAAGGAAAGCATATGACTAATTTCATTCTCATACCATCTATGCAAGGACACCTGAATTTGGTGATGTTTCACACACGTCTCGCTGAAGTTGACCATTTACATTTGAGAAAAATACCACTCTATTCAAGAGATTGTTCTGATGCCTTCTGCTGTATTGAGTTTTAGTTTCAAATCACAAAGTGATCACACGATTAGACAATAGTAGTACTCATAATGTACTATTGTTGCCTAGCAATGTACCCACAAAATTGATGAAAAATGAATGCAAGTAAGAGCTTACACTTGTATTGGTTTATGGAACAAGTCTATTACCTTTCAGTACACAGCCCTGCCCTGTGGACAAAATCACCTTTATAGACATTTTTCTAAATGTATAGAAAATAAATGTAACATAAGACTCATATGTTTAGTGAGTTTTTTGTATAATTTCTCATTAAACCTACTGTTTTTATTGTCAGATGTATTATCTGTCATTTTCAGCTGTCAATGCTTCTTTCTCCACTATAACGTTTAATATAACTTGTAATGAAATTATTAATGAAAAAAAAAATTAAACTCATTTATGCTATTCATTTGCATTTGGAAATTAGAATGGCATGTTTCAAGAACTTTTGTTTCTAACTGCCAATGAGCAGGTTGCAATTAATGTGTTTTATTTTTTCAGTTTTCTGATATTCCCTCTGTATCATTTGTGCACTTATTAGTTATTTTTTAATTGTGTTATTTGTATGTTAATTAGACTTCTCATTTACACATGTCAGATGGCGATATATCCATTGCACTGTAGTTCTGAGCACCAAACTATCAGATTCTCAACTCCCAAAATTAGTGCTGTAATGCCTCTTACTCTGTTGTAATGTCAATATGAGAAAAAGCTATACCGTACCACACAATGAGCTTGATCACTCATCTGCAGTACTTTAACTCAATGCATTTTTGCATCTAGTTGACTGTGACTAATGCATTTATTGATAAGTGTACGCTTGAAAAACACTATAACCTTTTGTATATTGCATCAGAACCAAAGTTAAACTTCTACTTCATTTTATTGCAGCCTTGATGGATATCAAGAGCAAGGATTGAAATAAATTGATAAATGACAAGCCCTTAATTTGATTCAGGGAGTTATTGAGGTGCATATCTCTTGTGAATTATGTTTGTCTTCTTTGTAATAGAGGGATGGAGTTTTGGGATAGTAAATAAAGTTATTATGTGCCTTGGAGGATGTGCATCTTATGATTTTATCATCACAAGAGCAAAGTTGGCTACATTTGGTGCCCTTGAACCAAAATGAATATAATTTGAAAGCTGCTTTGTTCATGCATAGTTACATCACTGGTAGTGCTCATTATATCTTTCACGGTGTTGTTTTTTGTACTTTAACTTCATGATGATCAACTGGCAGTAAATCATGGCATTCCCACTTCAGCCTATAGATTCGGTACTTTGGTTCCCTCAGCTTGAAAGCTAATTCACTTTAGCTTAGGTAACTGTGGACTAAGCAAGATATAAACATGCAGTTGCTAGTTTAAGTGAAAAACTAGCTACAGAAGTTCAAGACATTTTATCATCGTCACTAGCTATTAATAAGTGTGGCATAATAAAGCAAGCATTAATTGACTGTATGTCACAGTGTGTTGGAAAATATATGGAGAAACTTATTACGCCCCAAGGAGCTTGGAGACCACACTATCTCAACTCCTTTGGTCTAAAAATATTAGCTGGTACAACTATGGTGAATGATGTGCTTAAAAATATTTGGATGTCTCATCTTCCTTCCAACTCACAGAAAACTCTCACAGTTTCTGGAGGTAACTTAGATGCACTCACAATAATTGTTGATAGATTTAATTAAATTATATCTGGCAACACTCAGCACATCTGTAATGGCATCTTCCTCCAGCAATGCAACCATTGCATCATTACAACTCCAAATCAGTGAATTAAATGGTTACTGCAATGTTGACTAGAAACACCTCAACCACAGTATCACCATCAAGATGTACTTTTTCATACTGCTATTGTTACCCACAACCATCCTCAGTTAACAGATATTTGCTGGTTCCACCACAAGTTGAGCTCTAATGCTCACCAATATCACCCTCCACACAAACAGGAAAACAGTTCTGGGAGTCAACTGACACCATATCAATAAACAGCCAGCTTTTCATGACCAACTAATTATCAGAAGTTGCCTTCCTTATAGATCCTAGTGGCAGTGTTTCTGTATTTCCTGCAGCCTGCCTTCATCATTGTAGACTTGAAGAGCACCAACTTTTTGTTGTGAATGTAATAGCCATTAAGACTCAGTCATACAATTCTGAAACTTGATATTTTCTCTCCAGCGTGATTGCACATGTTGTTTCATTGTCACATATGTTACTCATCCTATCATCGGAGGTGATTTCCTTTCATAATATGAAATTCTTCCTGATCTTCATCATGGGGCTCTAATGACCTAGCTGTCGACGGGCCCTTAAACCCTAATCACTCACTCACTCACTTCATCATAAATGTCTAATCGATTTAACTACCAGAAATATCCACTGCATTACTTGTCCAATAATTTGAACTATAGTCGGTGATTCAACATACTACGAGGGTGATTCAAATATAAACAGTAATTTTGTTAAAAATATTTATTGATTAAATATATACACAAGTGACTACATCAACATTTCTCTATATAGCTTCCTTCACACTGTATACATTTTTGCCAACCTTTTGGAAGCTTGAACATTCCTTCTTCAAAAAAAGTTTGAGGACGCGTCGCCAACCAATTGCGCACATGCTCATCGACGTCGTCATCGCTTTCGAAATGTTTCCCTCCAAGCGATTCTTTTATGGGTGCAAACAAAAAATAGTCTGGGGGGACAAGTCTGAACTATAGGGAGGGTGTTCAAGGGTTTCCCAGTGCATGTCCGCCATTGTGTCCATTGTCAAATTGGCAGTGTGAGGGGTAGCATTGTCTTGGAGAAGGATGACATCTCTGATGGGCATACGACGTCTTTTGTTTCAGTAGGCAGCTTTTACAGACCTTAACAATTGGCAATAGTAAGCTGCAGTCACTGTACGCCGATCATGAAGAAAATCACCGAACTTCTGATGTGATTACTTCAACAGTGGAGCGGCGATCACCTTCAATAAGCTCTCGAACGGCATGGATGTTGTCATCTGTGAGATTTGACCTTGGGCGTCGAGCATGACTTTCGTTTTCCACAAATTCTCGGTCACCCTTAAATTGTCTGTCCCAAGTAAACTCTTGATTCTGTGACAGTGTAGTGTCCCCAAACTGTGCCCTTAAACGAGTTAAAATCTCCGAAGGTTTAACCCCCTCATTGGTTAAAAACTTGATAATAATGCGTTGCGCAGCAGACGAAGGAACCTCTTGCTTACTCATGGCTGTACTGACGCCAGAACCTAGCAAAGCAGCTAACAAAGCTAGTTCCCCCTCCCTAACACACCAACCTTCAACCCCCGCACTCCACTGCCTCGCTCTGAACTGCTTCCCCCGTGATATGCAACAATTACCATTTATATTTGAATTACCCTCGTACTTGCTGCTTAGCAAATTAATTGAAATTACTCATTCATCTTCAACTCTTACACCAGTCTGATACTCTACTGTTCATCATATTGTTGCCACATAAGGCCAACCAGATTGAGACCACATCGGCTGGCACCAGAAAGGTATGCTACTTCCAAGCAAGAGTGGGAATTCATGTTAAACCAAGCCATGTGTCAATCATTCTCAAGTTGTTTGTCATCAGCACTGCACATGGTTATGAAGAATAACCAATGGCAACCTTGTGGTGACTATTGGGAGGAATGCTCTCATTCCTGATCAGCTTGCTTCTATGGTATGAGGGTATCACATCTGCCTCATATTCAAGAGCTCCAGAGTTCAAATGTCGGTTAAGGTGAATTATCCAAATAAGGTTTTTTCTAGGCCTATGTAGTTTGGCTCAGACCATTCAAAACTTCATGGATGAAGCTATGCATAATCTCCACTTCTGCTACATGTACATATATTGATAACATACTGATTGCCTCCAGTAATGAAAGAAAACATTTGAAACACTTGACAACATTTATTGTCTAGACTCTGTGACAGCAAAATATGTGTTTAGGCTTAGACAAGGTGCAATTTCTTGGATACTTGGTGAACTCAGATGGAATCCGTCCACTTCCAAGTGGAGTTACAGCAACAAAAACTCCCCAAAAGCAATAAGTGTGCTAGAATTTTGCAGGTTTATGGGGTTAGTTAATTTCTATTGGCATTTCATACAGTGGTGCATCAGCCATCACTGCACCACTGAAAAATTTCTTGCAAGATAGTCTGAAGCCCAAAGACAAGCTTTCCTGGACCTTAGATACCAAATAAGCATTTCACCAATTAAAGGAAGCTAGTGCTAATGCAGATCTCCTCGTACACCCCTTGCAGATGCACCACTATCACTAATGGCAGATGCATCCATGACAGCAATAGGAGCATCACTTCAGCAATTTATAGTGGGTCACCGCCAGCCATTAGAATTTTTAGCCTAAAGTTATCACATTCATAATAACAATGGCCAGTATATGATCATGAACTCTACGCTGCTTATATTTCTGTCAAGGAGCTTAGGCACATACACCATCTGGATTACATTGCACAATTTACAACAGACATATGCCACATCAAAGGTGCTAATAGTGGGTGAAGTAATAAAAACCAGTAAATACTTGCAAGAACTTAACTTACTAAATAAGTATTTGCTACATGGTTCGAGTGAAGAAAAGAAGAGAATAAAGAGATGGAATCAGGGCTGAACAATTCAATGCCATGGCTGGGATTTGAACCACGGACCTTCCACTTATCAAGCGACTGCTTTAACTACTAAACTACCAAGGCCAACTTGCCAGTATGATATTAAATTCCCCAGCCAATTCGTACTTTCCCAGTAAACCACAAGGGAATCTCACATCAGAGATAAACACCCCAAGGGCAACTTACAAATTGTAAGTACTTTATGTCCCATAATAATTACCATCTAAAGGCTACTCAAACCCAGGACCTAAAGTATGCTATGGAATTGAATTCTTCAGTCCTAATTCCACCTCTTTAACATTGCCCACACATGACTTGTGTGTTTAAGAACACCAGCAGTAAGTTTGTTGGCATAAATAAATAACAAAAGAAGAGAATACTTGCTAGCAATACCTGCCAATATTCTGATTTACTTTAGAGTATTTACTTGCCCTGGTTTTATTCAACTGTGTGCAAGAACTGGACTTTTAAAACTAAGATAGTGGTGGTAAGTCTATGAAGGAGCAATTGTTGGGCTTAAGGGAATCAGCTGCAACAATACTTTTTTGTCACCATGCTCTTTTGGTTTCTTTACCTCTATGAGATACAGTCCAATGTGACAGTCACCACGGGAATTTCCAGCTTTTCCACCATTTTTTCTTGCCATGATACTTTCACAGTATTTTTCTGCATTTTTTCTCTGCACTGGGGAAGAAAACAGTCAGTTAAGTAATCAACACTTTCATGTTCAAACCTAAAGAGTCCTTTATAGTGCTTAGATCTCTCCTTACTCATTAGGGTCTTGCCTCCTTAATATACATATGAGCTGCCATTCTAACAGAAACTGGAATAGAGTATGATATTTGGTTGACATGGTTACCTGTGACCAATCTTGCAAATCAGTAAATATTTATTGGTGTCTTATTCAATACGTTTTAGGGCATATTTACCAGATTTTCCGGTTTACTTGTCTTGTAAGTCTCTGCTTCTTTTATCCACTTAAATGAGAGTATTTACTTGTTAAAGTGCAAGTAAACACAAAATACTTCCTTTTATTCACTTCATCCAATACCCCAGCTAATACATTTTGTGCATCTCATCCATTGTGATGGAAGTAGGCTTTACTAGTGTTGTTGAAGCTTAAACTGATGATGAACTCCAAACATTTATTGGTGCTAATATAACCCTTGTATTCTAAAAGATTCTTATCCCAAACTCCAGCATTCAGTTGCATTCTAATGTCTCAACCCTTCAGCTTTCCCATTTGCTATAAACAATTTTCGTCAAACACTATTCCATCATTACGCAATTTGTCACATCCTGGTGTGAAAACTACAACTGGATTGGTGAAGAAATCCTTTGTTTGTCCCAATATTGAATGTGACTACAGAGGCTTTGTTCGAAATTATCTTGCTTGCCAGTGCAACAAGATAACAAGGTACATCTAAGCTCCAATTGACTTGCTTGCTCCAAGCAAACATACTGTTTAACAGCTATCAATTGGTTTTCCCGTATGCTGGAAGTGTATCCAGTAATTGACATTACCACAGAGACTATTGCAAGAACATCATTCAGTGGTGGGATTGCTTGCTTCAGTATTCTACACACACATACATCAGATCAGGGTTGACAATTTCAGTCATACCTTTTCAAGGCCCTCAGCTTATAGGGAACACAAGCTATTGGAATTCACCAAAAGCCAACTGTGGCATTAACGTCTGTTCAGTTGACATCAATACCCGCAACTGTTCCTAGAACATACCACAGGTAAAGAACAAACATAATTGGTGTTAATTGTTGTTCTTAAGTAAGTGATACAGGTCTGAGCTTGCAGGTAGGTAAACTGTGGTTTAAATCATTATGCAGATGCTGTTGTCTCTCTCGTGTGCATATAATTATATGGTATAGTTTTATTGCCTCAAATAAGTGTTTCACACTTCCTCATTGTCAGTTTTATAGTGCAATTCATATAAGTAAATGCAGTACATTATATTTAACCTGGAAAGTGTTGTTTCAAAGCAAGATTTGCAAAGTAGGTTTTATGGGCTAATTTGATACTATATAGTGTTTCACTCTTAGAAGACAGTATGGAGTTAAATGGGACATCTCTGTCTCTATCTAGCGCATACAAGTTGCCATTAGCCGCGTCCTTTTCTACCCTCGCTCTGTTGCCACATTCCTAATAGCATGGTATAAATATTCATTTGTTATAAATTTCAGGTTTGAACACATTATCCTATGCAGAATTTTTTTCTCTATCAGGTTATATCCTTTTCAGTCATTATACATTTCTATAGGTCCAAATTTCTTCAGAAAACGTTTTTTTCAATAGAAGTCCGATATTTGCTGTTTCTACACTCATCACGCACTAACTAACAAACTAACTGCTAGAATGCATCTATATTTTTTTCTTAGGTAGAGTAAACTATAGTGCTACTACCTGCCTACTTTGAATTCTCTATGTTTACCCAGTTAAGGGTTATAATTTTTTAAATTAAATGTTTTCGGAAAATTTTATATCTGTGCACTGCAAAAGTTACGCAGTGTGAAACTTTTTTGTTATTGAGTTTACATCAGGGAACCAGCGAGAACAAATGTTGAGGAAGGTTGGAGAAAGTTTTTAAAATAAACCAAAAGGCAGTAACCTCTTTCTTTTATCCAATAAGGCAAACAAAAGGTATTCATCTATTC
This sequence comes from Tenodera sinensis, assembly GCA_030765045.1. Taxonomy (NCBI): domain Eukaryota; kingdom Metazoa; phylum Arthropoda; class Insecta; order Mantodea; family Mantidae; genus Tenodera; species Tenodera sinensis. The sequence goes on along the minus strand of CM060964.1, from coordinate 202,462,303 downwards.
AGCGTCAGGCCTAACACAGAAGATAGTATAAGGAGCAGCACTAACATTAGTTCGAAAGAAACCGTGTGTGTAACTGTGAGCTGTTATTGCGTTATTTGTTTAATATTTTTGTAAATATTTGTAGTTATGGAGGGGGAAGCTAGGAAGAGACGATATGTTGGTAAATTAAGAAGTAAGGAACGCCAAATAATTATGAATGTGTTAGATTATTTTTGAAGCAAAATGCTTGGCAGTAAAGGCAGTAAAAGAAACAGCTAAGGCTATCGGGTGTTCAGAAGTAGTAGTGTGTATGATTAAAAAGGAACTAATGGAAGGACCTCTAAGAACGCCATCGAAAAAGAAAGCAAAAGGGGCGGGACTACACAAAACGCTAGGTTAACGCAATATGATTGAATAGTGCAAGGTGGAGTGCGGCGAATTGTTCATTCTTTACAGTTTGCAAATATTCCACCCATGCTGAATATAATTTTGTCACAGTTCAACAGTGATGAGACCCTACCAAATTTCTCAAGGGCCACTCTGATTTGGGGTTCGAATATGAAAGAAAGGGTAACAAGTGCATATTAATAGAAAGAGACGATATCGATATCATCAGATGGCGACATAAATATCTAAAAGACGTAAAAGGTTTAGGGACCAGGGGAAATCAATTGTTTATACAGACGAGTCATTTGTAAATTTAGGTCATACAGTAACAAAGGCGTGGAGGGATACCAAAGTTAAAAGTGTCCGTCTCGTCAAGCAGCAATTGAAGGACTAAGTACAGGACTCAGGCCACCTCGAGTCGCTCGCGGAGAGAGATTCGCAACTAGTACATGTTGCAACACTGCGCTCCATTTAACGTGTACTGTCTTTTAAGGGTGAGACGCGCTTTAGCAAATCCCATTGTAAAGCTGGCCATACTTTTATTTATTGTAATCTCCGCCATGTTAAAGTTTTGGGAGTTGCCATTAAACCGTTTTCTCTGTACTGATAGGAACATCTCACATTCAAGCTATGCTTTTCATCCAGCAGCCAATGGAATGGTTAAATACTTCCATTGTCAACTTACTGCCATTTGCTGTTATGCTACCAATCGCTGAACTGACAGATAACCTGTTGTTCTCCTTGGCATCCACATGGGGATTAAAGAAGACATCTGTGCAGCAGTTGTTGAGTTTGCTTTTCACAGACACAAGCAGTAATACCATCAATGCATCGGCCGTGCCATAGCCGAGTGGTTAGACCATTTGCTTCTCATCAAAGTGGCCTGGGTTCGATCCCAAGCAACTGCATGTGGGATTTGTGATGGACGAAGCAGTGCTGGGGTGGGTTTCCTTCAGGTTCTTTGGTTTCCCCCGCCATCTCATTCCACTGGTGCTCCATCTTCATTTCATGTATCATCAGTGTAACCTCCTGCGGTGCCATATGTAGTAAAAACTACAAACACTACAAAAAAAAAAGATGCATCAGACTTTGTTTAGTATCTTCTTAATTGATTGTCCTACCATTTGCTGTCATGCTACCAAGTGCTCAACTGACAGTTTACATATTGTTCTCCTTGGCACCCACATGGCAATTACAGAAGATATCTCCGCACCAGCACTGAACTGGTTTTTCACAAACATAAGCAGCAATACCATCTAGACATCAGACATTGTTTAATATCTGCATAGTTGATTGTCCAGTTGCTCCAAAGATACAAGGTGCTCAACAAACTTTCATGACTTTTTAACCTGTTCACATGTGTTTGCACGTCACGATGAGTTCTGTAGGCCATTACAAATCCTGTATGATGGTCCCTTTGTAATGTTGAATCATACCACAAAGATGTAGACATTGGCATCGATAGAAAACGATCAACAGTATCCACTGATCAACTGAAACCTGCTTTCATTATGCATAGATTTTCAACAACTTAATTCATTCCACAGCAGATACAGTGGAAACTACACCACAGTACCCTCACCTTCACCTGTTATAACCTATTGTGGATTACATGTTCAATTTAATCAGAAGTATAACTGAACACTGAAAGGGGAGTATTGTGGTGCATGTCTCTTGTCAGTTATTATGTTTGTTTGCTTTGTAATAGAAAGTTGCCCTTGTAGTAATAAATAAAGTTGTTGAATATGTGCCTTGGAAGATAGGTGCATCTTATAATTTTATCATCACAAAAACAAAATTTGCTACCTTATCTCCCGTTTCCTCCTGGCTATGCTCCTGCATATATCTAGATATTAAACTGTAACACAGGTTTTTTTTTTTTTTTTTTTTTTTTTGTTTTTGTTTTTGTTTTTTTTTTTTTTTTTTGTAACCAGTTTATACTCATAAAACACCCAAATATAGCTGAACCTCAATCATGTGTTATTCCCTCCTATGTTTTTCTCAGATATAAGGTGGGAAGTTGGTCTCAGGGTGCAACAATGAATAGACTGGGCCAGGGCATTTCACACCACATGCCAAACCGGCGAGCAGGTAGAGGCGTAAAAGGCTGGGCTGCCTTGTACCCTTGATGTGTGTACATGACTGTAACAATGAGGTGGCAGAAACAAAAGGGGTCAAGAACATTCGCAAGGCTTCTAGAAATCATCTCCGGTGCATGTGTGTGCAGAGTTTCTGGAAAGGTCATGTAATGTCATCCCAGTATAAAAGGATGCGAGACAGCAGCAGGTCTGTCCGTTGGTCTGTCTTCTGTACTTTTGTATGGCATCCCAGAGGATACATCTGTCATCATGAGTGATTATAACATGGTTATAAGTGCAGCGAGAGACAGTGAAAAGAATAGTCTCTGAAAGCATAGAGCAAGGTTATGATAACAGTTGTTAGTTGTGATAGCCACAAAGACTTCTTGTGTTAACTACAAGAAGAAAACTGTATTTGTAGTAAGAGTTTAAAGTGACAGAAAAGTAAAAGGACTGGATTTTGTTGCTTTGTTACAATACAAAATTCTTTAGGTGCCATTAATATTTAGCTCAATTATACATTTCTTGGTATGGTAGACCAGAGAGGAAGGAAGAAGATGGAATGGGAAAGAAAGGAGTGATTATGTAGAAAAAATAGTGAATAAGAAAGGAAAGACTTTGAGGGAAGCTAAACAACTAGGGATAGGACAACATATAGGAAATGGATCATGCCCGGCTGAGGAAACCCGATACTCCAAAGAGCATAAGGAAGAGTAAAAAGATACATTTCCTGGTTATATATTTTCTCAGTAATACAGCACATTTTTCTGGTCTCTATATACGAAATGTATTAATTTGCTTGCTCATTTATACATTACTTTTGCACTCAGTTAAGATAAATTATGCATGATTTCTGCATATTGTATTGTAGCTGTAGCAGCACAAAATTGTAGGTATGTCGGGCAAGTTATTGATACTTTCAGGATGTACTATCGCTGGACACATATTAACAGTGTTTGGGCAAGGTTATTCTTCTCCAGGGTATATCATGATGGTGGCGGTGATGATGATCAAGGAGTGGACCTAATTAATGAAAGAATTCTCAGTGAGCAAGAGGCTATTCAGGCTCATGAGTAACAGTGATTTCTATTATTATAAAGCCTAAATGATGAAAGGCTTTCTGTGATTAATGCATATAATCTACTGGTGTATGACTATAGAAAAATCAAAGAACCCAAAAATATAATCTTTTAAGCCAGGGTAGGGCACCAGAATTCTGAAATATTTTTTGAATTGAATTACAATACTGCTATACATGTAAGCAATCTAAGTACTGTATTATGTTTATTGTTTGTATTTATGCTTTATTATAATATTAAATACATGATTAGTTTGAGTAATCTAATAAAATAGTTTTTTTGCATAGAAAGTCCACTTTTATATTTTCTTATTAAAAAAAAAAGTCCACTTTTATATTTTCTAATTTGTACTCAGGGGTCTCCGTCTAGGGGATATGTGAATAGCGACCACAAGGTACCCAAGCTGAGCAGAACATTACTTCCACTTACTGGTGTTTTGCTCCTCACTGTAACTTTTCTATCTGACCTTACCTTGGTCAACTCTTGTTCTTTTCCGACCCCGATGTTATTAGGGTTCCTGAGGGCTAGGGAGTCTTTATTTTTCCAACCTCTCCATTTCTCTAATTTCTCTATAAAACCTTAACCCCTAACATGCTGACCTGTCATGGCATGTATTATGTCCTCTGATTGGTAATCAGAGGATATGGTCGGTGAATTTATTTTGCTAACTCTCCCGGTCAGATCGGTGAGACCCGTAAACCAACGACAGGTGTGGTCCTCCAGACATTCTGGGGGTTGTGAGAGAGCAATGTGACCGCCAAAACATAAAAATATGGTGCTCTCTAAAAAGTGGTTACATTTATTGCTAAGTCTTCAATATTTATGCAATATGACTCAAGGGGTAAAATGTTCCGGAGTTAAAATAGTTCCCCATTTGGATCTCCGGGCGGGGACTACTTCTCGAGAACCAAAACATTATATTAATAGGAGATCTAACATCAGACTTCTACAATGGAATGCGGGTGGTCTCACACAAAAAAAAAGAGTAGAACTGAATAAAATTGTATTTGACTATAATATAGATATATTTTTCATACAGGAAGCAAATCTAACAAATGACCAACTTAAATACTTCAATTTTACTGGTTTTCTACTACACCTACTACCCAAAAATAGATAAGTAGTGGAATATTAGTTGGAGTCAAAAAGGATATTAAATCCTCCTTTGAAATTGTTAAAGAAGTGGATAACACAGATAGAAGTGAATTAATAAAGCTAAATTTTTGGGATAACAAAACACATCTACATTTATACAGTGTTTACAATCCTCCCAGAAATGAACCAGATCTCTCTTTTATTGACCAATTAAATAAAACAATCATAATTGGGGATTTCAATGCTCATTCCAAAAGATGGGGTTATGAAAAAGTGGATTCTACAGGGAAGATAGTGGAAGAATTTTTGAATACCACAACTTTTGAACTGATTTATAGTAAAGAAGATCCCACAACCTTCATACATTACTCTGGAGCAGGCAGTAACCCAGACCTCTTGTTAGCTACAACAGATATTGTTTCAAAAATTAAAAAACGAGTTACAGAAGATCCAAGTTCAGGTCACAGAGCAGTAATTGCTGATATAAAACTAGAGAATACAAATAACAGTCAATGTCACACGAATCTGTATTGGAACTTCAAAAAAGCAGATTGGATCAAATATAAAACTGAACTGGAACATAAATTTAAAGAACAAACAAACTCACAGCTACATGACCAACCAGATCATTTGAACAAAAATTTCTATAAAGTCATCCTAGAAACCGCAAAGAACATTCCTCGGGGCAGAATTAAAAATTTCAAACCCTTTTGGAACCCCCAGTTAGAAGAACTGAAAAAGCAAAGGGATATAGCTAGAAATACAGCTGAACAAACAAAAAACGTATCGGATACACAAATATGGCGGAACAAATGTGCCTCACTAAAAAAAGAAATTAATACTGCTAAAAAGAATTACTTTAATAATTTCTTAGAAAAAATGGATTATAGGACAGATGGTAACAAAGCTCATAAGTTCATAAAAAATGTCAAGGACAGGAAAGAAAACAACAGCACACCTATCATACATAACAATAAAATGTTAGTAAATGATGCAGTCATAGCTGAAACATTCAATAAATATTATGCTAATTCACATAAAGTAACAAGAAATAATAAAAAGGAACGTAAAGAATTTAAGAAAGATTTGAAACAAGAAAGAGAATGTGATCCTAACACTCAGTGCAATATCTTTTTTCAAAATTTTAATGTGCAAGAACTGAACATTGCAATAAATAATCTAAAAAACAAAAAGTCTCCTGGACCAGATCACATACATCCAGAGTTCATAAAAAACCTTGGAAAAACAACAAAACAACAACTACTGAAACTCTACAATCTATCCTGGAAAACCACTGTACCTGCTGAATGGCGAAAAGCAATAATTGTCCCACTCTTTGAGAAAGACAAAACATATCAGAAATAAAAAATTATAGACCAATAGCTCTTACTAGCATAATAGCAAAAGTGATGGAAAGAATGGTGTCAAACAGGTTAAATTGGTTTCTAGAATCACAAAATTTAATATCCCCATGTCAAGCTGGATTCAGAGAGTTCCACTCTACAAATGAACAAGTGTTACTTCTCAGTCAAGAAATCAAAGACTCCTTCAATAGAAAAGAAGATAATTTATCAGTTTTTAAAGTAAGAACAAATTAGAAACTAAAAACTAAACTTATCTTAGTAATGTTGTTATTCTTTTGCTAACCCTGGGGTTTCAAGCTATGTCCATCCCATTCATATGGCTTTGAGAATGAGCTGGACATAGCTTGAAACCCCAGGGTTAGCAAAAGAATAACAACATTACTAAGATAAGTGAAGTTTTTAGTTTCTAATTTGTTCTTACTTTAGAATCTTGTTGCTTCGCTGTTAATAGCTTCAATTTTTCCTTATTTAAATTATCAGTTTTTATTGATTTCCAAAGTGCATATGATTCTATGTGCAGAACAAAACTGCTAAAGAAAGTAAAAAAAAATAGGGATACAAGGTCTAATGTTTTCATGGCTATGTCATTTCCTAACACAACGTTTTATTGCAACCAGATATGGAAGAAATATATCTAAATACAAACAAGTACACCATGGCTTACCACAAGGCGCAGTGCTCAGCACAACACTTTTTAATATATTTATTAATGATCTGCCACAACAAATACAAGAATCAGGTGTGAAGTGTGCTCTATTTGCTGATGACTTAGTAATGTGGACTTCAAAACCAAAAAGCAAAAGTACAGAACTAGAAAAAACCATGCAACAATCCTTAACCAACTTACAAAGGTGGACCAAAGAAAATGTAATGACTGTTAATACAACAAAATCAAACTACCAAATCTTTTCACTAAGAAAAAAACCACTAAAAATAAAACTAAATTTTGAGGGTCAACAATTACCAGAAACAAAGGAAGCAAAGTATTTAGGTTACATTTGATACCAAACTTACATGGACCAAACAAATAGAAAATGTAATACAAAGAGCAGAGAGGCGCCTTTCACTGTTAAAACGTCTAACAGGAATGAAGTGGGGATGTTCCAGAACAACTCTTTAACACAACATACAATGTATATATAAAGCCATTATTTACTTACTGCAGCGAAGTTCTTGTAGCAGCAAACACAAAAAAGATTCAAATCTTTCAAAACCAAAGTCTGAGATTAATTACAGGTGCTATCAAAACCATACCAATAGCAGCTATGGAAATACTAGCCAACCAATACCCCATTGAATATGAAATAGAAAAAGCGGCTCTTATTCAACACGAAAAGTTGATCAGACTCCCATTCAATACATGGCACAAGAGAAATTTTACACATACACTAAAGACTCAGGAGAGCTTTCTTTCCAAAATTCAAGACATCAGGAAGAATGTACACCTTCCTAATTCAACGGAAAATTTCATTTATTTTCTCAGATTCCTGGGCAACAATTATAGCAATTACTTCCAAGTTGTCACCAAAAAATCAAACAATTATAGAATGTTGGAAAATCCTTACCCATCTAACAGCACTTCAAAAACACCTAGTCTTCCAATGGATACCAGCTCACTGTGGACTGAGTGGTAATGAGAAAGCTGATTTTCTTGCAAAAAAGGGTACCAGTGGTGTACAAAAATCTAGAGTTAATCTACCATTTTATGCAGCTAAAAGATTAGTCAACTCTGAATTCAAAAAAATTATTGCAAAATATTACTATGAAAAATCAAAGAATAAGAGATGGGAACTACCAAACATTCAAACAGTAATTCCTGAGTATCCTCGCAAAATGGCAGTTGCAACCTTCAGGTTGATTACAGACATGATTGTCTGGCAAAGCATTTAAACAGAATTGGGATATATTTTTCACCACTCTGTCCTCTATGTGATCTGCAAGAGGAAATGGATCGAGACCACCTTCAAATATGCCCAGCCACTTCTAGTGCCCCATCCATCAGTGAAAAATATTGGAGAGCAAGAGGATTAATGACTTCATTGTCAGAAATCCAGCATTAGCTAACAACAACATATTTTCTAATTTATACATTATTTTAGGTGTCTTACTTTGAAAATGTATATCTGAGGTTATATTGTAATTGCATTCATACAAAGTTTGATATTTCATTTTGAACTGTTTACCTAAGAATAATTTTTTGAAACACTTCCATTCCCAAGACTATTCCAAAATAAGGTCGACATTTTTCCTACATCTAAAAATACATTCTTTATTCTATTGGAAATATGGTGTCAATCTATAAATCACCAAGCACATCCTGAAAGAACATATAATCTAATGTGGTTGAGGTCTACCACCACCACCGCCACCGCCACCGCCACCGCCACCGCCACCACCACCACCACCGCCACCGCCACCGCCACCACCGCCGTGACCATGATTACCACTGAAAATATATTTTGATGCTTTCTCAAAACATTTTCACTTGCAGTACTTGCAATAATTTGCCAATGACGAATGCTCATAAATTTTGATAAAAGGATTGAACATTACCCTGGATTTTATGTTCACCAGTGCCAACAGATTTCAAAATTGTAGATCCAGGTGCAACTGACATAGCAGTGTTAAACAGAACATTCAGGATGAGCAGACTATGCACTTAGCCCGAGTCAAACTGAAATTCGTTAATGCTCTAAGTTATCTCTATTTGTGAATTTATTTACAGTCTAATGCCCTCAGAATGAGGATAATTGTGGCTGTAGATTTATTGTTCTTTGTTTAACAATAAAGAATTTTGTAATCAGGGATTTTATCTTAACGATCCCAAGTTTGTTCTAAAGTGCACTAGTGCCCAAAAGTTTTCAGAAAGCAGAGAACTGAAAGGGAAAACAGCAAGCGAGCACTATTAAAGTTATCACAGTGTGTGCCTTTCCTTACTTGTGGTCTGTGGTAGATGAGGGGTTACATGCTTCAAAGGTCAACCAAACCAGAGAAGCAAACCAGTATCAGAGTATCAGACGCAGTGTGTGGCTCACTCATTATTGTTCTCTCATTGTGAACAAAGGATTGTTTCTTCAGAAAGTGTTTGCAGGACAGCATCAACATGCCACAAAGATGTCAACTGGACCCTCTTTTAAAGGGTAGAATAATTGGACAGATGGGAAACAAACCGCGGTCTCTCTGAATGTGCCACTAAGTGCAACTTCCAGACTTTGGTGATGGTTCCAAGAAACAGGAGCTGTTCGTTGGATGCCTGTACACAGTTCCCATGGGTCACAGCGCTGCAGCAGGACTGATATGTAACCATAACAGCATGACGACATAAGAGGATCTCTGCAGGACAACTTGCAGCCGCCTCGGGCATACTGTATACATGAGACTCAGGGCTGTCAATCTCTACACCAGACGTCCAACAGTGTGTGCCCCACCATCGAGTATGCATACAATCCCGTTTATATTGGAGTCAGCAATGTCAACATTGGACCTTGAATGAACGGAGGAACATGCTGTTTATAGATGAGTCCAGATTCAGTTTGAACAATCATTCCCATTGTAAACTAATCAGGAGAGAACATGGAACCTAGTTTCATCACAAACATTGTGGAAACATGCCCATTTGGTTGTGATGGCATACTCGTTTGAGCAGGCATAATATTCAATGGACGTACAGACCTGCACACCGATGGTGTGAATGCCCAGAGGTACAGAGATGAGGTACTGGAACCACATGTGCGACCTTTCAGAGGTGGAGTTGGTTCACACTTCATCTTTTGGACGATAATACACGTCCGCATAGAGCCCATCTGGTGCATGACTATCTTTAGAGGGAAGATATCCAGTGCATGGACTGGCCAGTGATGTTCCTGGATATGAAGCTTATGGATCTTACATGGGATGCATTAGGAAAATTAGTTACAGTCCACCAGCATACACTGAGGACACTTCCAGACCTCTGAAATGCTCTTTGTGAGGAATGACAACAGCTGCCCACAGAAACCTTGAATCATATTATAAAGAGTATGCATACCACAGTGCTGCGAGTCCTGTATAGCCATGGGGGGTCACCACACCCCATATTAACCACTCAGGACCATCATTGTCATTGTGAAGGTGACTGTCAGAATGCTTACTTATGTAAAAATGTATCTTGAGGCCAAAATTGTCTGCTGTTTCTTATTCTATTTGCACTCGTGTGATGCATTGGTAACAACATATTGCATTATGCTTAACTATTGTACGATTGTGATAGTTTGGTAATAAAATATTGAATTATGCTTAGCTTTTGGACACTAGTGTACAAAAACATAGTTTGCTTCCATTTGGCACTTTAGATGTCTGCAATCAGATGCAGTTTCTTATTACTCATCCTTTCCCTTGATTTCCAGAGCTGATTGCACTGGTTTAGAAAAAAAAAATTTTTAGTTAGTAAAACAAAACATGCTGTTTCTGGCAGATAATTTATCCCTGAATCCAGATCTATTCTTAGAATTTCTGTATTGGTCTCTGTTTCCATGTGATGGTTTCTGTAAATGTTTACATCAGCCTATGTATTATATGTATCTAGCAAGAGGAAAATAAAATAGTCTGTATGTTAGTGCACAAACTAATCAATTAAATTAACAATATAGAAGTAAAGAAAAGTGAATAAGCATCCCTAGAAATGTTTTATTCCTGATTTCCTGCAATACTTCACCTCAGGAATGCCTGTTTGTAAGGTGTAAGGTCCAGTAGTAGTCAGACAACATTGCAGCACTCCAATTGCCTTGATAACACTTTTCCATTTGAGAAATGTCCTGGTGGAACCATTCTCCATGTTGGCCAGTAACTGCATCAAGAGGTTATTCAGGAAGAAGTCCATGTGGTCATTCAAGAAATGTGTTTTGAGTGATGTTACACTCCATACAGTGGTATGATCTTAATAGTTCTTGTGTAATAACATGATAGTTCTCTGCCTTATGGTTGCCTACAAAGTTCTTACAAATGCTTGTGAAAGACAGCCATGCCATTCTTTTAAAACCACTCAGCCTCAGTCAAGAAAATATTCATCAGTCACTAATTCCCTAGCTTGTGGTCCTACAAATATCGCCTACTTAATTTTTACTTTCTCTACTACATATAGTAAGTAGGGGAAGTACCTATTGTATTCGGCCCAAAAATTTGATATAAAGATTTTACTGGAAATATGTTATGAGGCCCCCTGAATCCAAAAAACAGCATTTTTAGAAATGTATGTCTGTGTGTGTGTCTGTCTGTAATGTGTGTGCGTGTGTTGGGTGTGTTATGTGTGGATGCATGAATAGCATAACTCAAAAACGAAAAGTCGTTTAAAAACCAAAGTTGATATTTAAGGTTAATATCTTTCAGGGATGTGACATGAAGATTTTGAAGAAAATTTCTCCAGCCTAAACTACCTTTTACATGGAAAATTTTTTGAAAATTTTGATTTCCTCAAAAATAGCTCTTAAGATTTTGATTAAAATGTCATATGTTTAAGATATTTTTATGGAAAATTAAATTTATGTTTTGAATTTTATAGCTATAGTCTATGTAATCCTGTTTACTCTTGATGACTTTTGCATAATTGGTAAACCGTAAGAGATAGAGCAAATCTTGCTCTATAGAAAATATAGATCTTATTAAAACACACAAGTTATGTTGGAGTGCATCTTTTTATGGAGTGAACCATTTCGGAGATATTCCTTGTAGTTTGTGTTAGTTTTGTAATACTTAAACTTTTCTGAAATGCAAGGTCATTATTCATGTTTTATCTCTTGGCCGTGCAAAGAGAATGGAATTTCAAAGCCTTCATAGTGTGACCAGCTTTAAAAGATTTGACTATTACTCAAAGTCTATTGCATTCCTATATTCCCCTTGCACCAACAAGAAAATTAGTAATAAGTTAATTTCTGCAAATGTTTATCTTGATGAACATGCAGTAGACAGAGGAATAAGAATAGTTTGTACAACAGCGAGTAGAGAAAGTCATGTGAGTGCAACACATCACATTTTTTGTTTGCTGATCCTTAGGAAATTATCTCAGAAATACATGAATTCTTGTGATATTTTGTCCATGGCTTACACAAAATGTTTGAAATATGGGTCTTAAAGCAGATGGTAAATTAGGATATTGCACAGTTTTATTTGTTTTAGAAGTGATTTCTGCTGTTTTTTTTTTATACAGAAATAACTGTTGTGTGATTCATTTGTTCCCTTCAAATTAGTGAGTGGGGTTTAAGGGCCTGTCAACAGCGAGGTCATTTGGGGCCCCTCCAAATCATGGTGACACCAAAAGACATGTGATGTGATCCTTTTAGCCAGCCTGTCAGGAGCATAACACATGTCAAACAGCATATATGAGGGGCCCATTTACTGTTTTGGTCACCAACCTTGCATCCAAAATAAAGTTCATAGCGTTTCTTTACAAGAGGATTAAGTTTTTGTTTTTACAGTTCCAAAGTTAACTCATCTCAGATATAACAAAAAGAATTTGGGTTATTTATACAAGTATGAGACATTTCTTTTTCTGAATTCACATAAAACATTAACCTTCATGAACCTACAACAGTAATTCGCTTCACGTGGTCAAGGCTCTGTCAATGCCGCAACTGATACAATAGTAACGCAGTAGAATGTATTGGACATGACTCATCAGCCTCCTTTGTACCCTGACATTGAAGTTTGGAACTGAGGATCATGTATGGAATTCCTTATATGTATTTTGACAGTTTCCCAATAATTACATCCACAAAATAAAATAGAAAGCAAATTAATGAACCCTTTCACTGCGTTTGCCATCACATAGACGACCAGGCATTTAACCCTTTCACTGTTGACATATGTTCCGCTTTCTTGTTATGCTAACCTAAATAAATTGAATTCAAGTATTTGCAGCCATTTCCTATTGTAAAAATATTAATTTAAAATATTCAATTATTGCTAGGGCTTGGAAGTTCATGCCCTAAAAACATTGAAATATGCATGCAAATATGCTCTTAAAAACTTGAAAATATGCCAAGAAATATGCACTATTTAATTAAAACAATTAATGTCCCTTTGAAGTAGACAAGACGAGTTAGTATAAATAATAAATAAAGTTACCTCATTCCTTAGAGGTTGAAGCAGAAGTGGTTCCGCTGCTAGTATTAACTGCTAAATTGCAGTTCTCAGTCAACACTTTGCACAAATTTTCAACTGTAAAACATCATCTGTTGTCTCACAAAACACTTTTGTAACGTGAAAACTTCTCTCCTTGTCACAAGATGCATATTTAAATGATGTTAACTGCTTCACCGAGTCAAGTCTCTTGGTGCGACAGATGGTTTTCTTTTGAGGATGTCTCGAATATTGCACATCTGTTTATAACTAGAATTTTTTGAAATTACATAATTCACTTTCTCTTTCACTTTTTGTCCTATGTTACCAGGAACCGAACTTAGATCTCATAGTTTTTTTAAAGACAGTAAGTGATTCATGCAAAGGAGATCCCACAGCTTCCAATGCCGTTATGGCTGTTGGTAAGAAAGAAAAATGGGCAGATATGAAACTAAGATCCTCTAAGAGGTGGAATCAGCGGAAGATCCGTGGTTCAAATCCCAGCTATGACATTGAATTTTTCAGTCCTGATTCCACCTCTTAAGCGTTGTCCACACACGGCCTGTGTGTTTAAAAACGCCAGCAGTAAGCTTGTTGGCATAAACAAATAATACTTACTAAGATCCTCTTTTAACCCAGTGCTTGACAGAATATTTTGCAGTTTCTATTGATGAAGCTTCTTTCGAATCCAATGAATTAACAACCTCTTCGACTATTTCTATGTGCTCAGCATAATATAAAACTGCATTGACCCATGTTCCCCATCGAGTTAACACTGGTGCAGCAGGAAGTCATATATTACGTGCTGTTGGTCTAAACAACTGAACTCTTTTAGGAGATTTAACAAAAATTCTCTTTGTACTGGACACAAATCTATCTACCAATGGGAAAGAATCACTTATTATCTCAGAAATGCGATGAAGAGCGTGTGCCATACAAGTTATATGAATTAAGTTAGGGAAAATACCTTTCAGTTTGTCCTGATTTTACCGTATAAGGACCAGCATCAGTAACAAATAAAAGTAAGCGGTCGTATTTGATTACACATGGCCATAGTAATTTCAGAGTCCATTACAAACTGGGCCACAGTTATATTGTCAGTGGCCGACAATTTGCACACATTAAGAAGATAAGATGTAGTCTTTGGTTCATTATTTAAAGCACCTATGATTATATTAGCAATAGAGTGGTGCTCAGAATCAGGGGTTTCATCAACAGACAACCACACAAACTGATCCGATAATTCATTTTGTATATTTCACAATACGTTATTGTAACAAACGTCCTACATAAGGCTTACACAAGGTATTTTCTTCAGGCACATGTTGTCGAGTGTACTTGGCAAGAAAGTTTTTAAATGTCGGATTATTAATTTTGAACAAGGGAATATCAGCAGGTAAAATTACTTGGCACAAGTCATAGGAAAATTCAGTAACCCTACTTCCTAAACACTCTACTAGCTGTTTTTGAACAGGTTCTTTGTTTGCAAGTTTTCTGATTAAATTCTCCTTATGTTTTGCTGTGTTTATGTGCTGAACTATTTAAAATCTTTTCTGACTCCCTACATTTTTCTCACACACTCCACAAAACAGTACCCTATTATCTGTAGTTATTAAATCACCTAAAAACTCTTTCTGTAAATTAATTAATTTAGCACTCGAAGTTGGTTTTATGTCCAGCGTTTGAAGAGCTTTTTAACATTTTATATGCCTAATTTAATTTGGTGGGAACCAGGTCACAACACTGTTACATTTGAAAACCACGACACAACTAGTAGTGGGCAGGCAAGCATTGCTATAATCGTGCTGCTCAAAATGTTGACCTGCACTTTATTTTTGTTAATGTAAACCTCTCAGATAACGCACTGATTATTCTCTACGCACATACGAGGTGCATCCAGAAAGTAAGTCCCGATTGCATCCAGAGATGGCACCACCAGATGGATAGGAATGTGCGTGTGCAGGAGAAGAGAGGAAGTATATGGTAACATTTCAGTAAAGTTTAAGTTTTGTGATGGCAGTAGTCTGTGCTAGGAGAAAATGGCTTCTCAAATATTGTCTCCCGCCAAATGCGAGGTTCGTGCAGTCATCCGATTTTTGCATGCTCAAAAGCAATCTCCAGCAGAAATCCATCGTCAATTGTGTCACATGTATGGACAGGGCATTATGTGTGACAGTATGGTAAGATAATGGTGCAGGCAATTCACGGAAGGAAGAACCAACATTCAGAACAAAGACCGCAATGGCTGAGTGTCCCTGGTGACGCCAGAGGCATTACGCTTGTGCATGGCAATGCAAGACCCCATACAGCCAATGCCACACGAAATGTGTTGAATAAGTTTGGATGGGAGGTCTTCGAACATCCACCCTACAGACCTGGTCTTGCTCCAAGTGACTTTCATCTCTTCCGTCTCATGAAGTTTTCACAGTAACGCTGAGGTGCAGAATGAAGTGACTTCATGGCTGCGGACATTGGCAGCAGAATCCTATGAGTTGGGCATACAATTAATGGTGTACCGTTACAATAAATGCCCCAACAATGGTTGTGTCTATGTTGAAATGTAGCCAGTGAGTCTATGTAATTATTCTAATAAATATTTCTTACTTAGTGATGTTCTTGTTCTCTTTATCGGTCATCGGGACTTACTTTCTGGATGCACCTCGTACATATAATGAAAGGATGGAAACAGGGGATTCACTGCATGACAACATGACTTAGCATAGGTTCTTGCTACCTTGCGAGTTGCATCATCATGTGCAATACTACCAACATGAAAAATATTATACAGATGGAAAAAATAATAAAAAACCATAAGAATCATTAAAATATGCAATATAGGGGCTATAATATTGAAACCTTCATGAGTTGCATCATCATGTGCAATACTACCAATATAAAAAATATTATCCAGATGGAAAAAAATAATAAAAAAGCATAAAAATCATTAAAATATGCAATATAGGGGCTATAATATTAAACTATTATGGATTTATCAAACTCTAGAAAATATGCAGTTATATGCACCATAAAATCATGTCCAAATAACTGACAATTCCATAGTTCGTGCACATAATGTAAAAGCATACATTTTTAACCCCTATGAAAAAACATGCAAATTTATGAACTCCCTAGCCCTAATTATTGCAATAAAATTGTTTTTTTTTTAATCAGAAAAAAGCAAAATCCATGCAACTGCAGTCTAATGTAACCCCATTAGCTTCCAAGCATGTCATTACACTGATTATTTTACTTGGGCCCTCCCCCTCCTTTACCACACTCGCATTTGACTACAGTTGCTGAGATTCGAACTCGTGACCTTTGGCTTTGAATGATTGGCCAATTCATTGCATATTGCCTTAGCCATCATAGCTATCTGAATTGCTTCAGCCGAGGTGCCTCGGAAAGGCATATGAAAACTGGTTTAGGAATTAGAGGATGAACTGCATATGTAGCAAAATATCTCAGCAGTGAAAGGGTTAAGCAATACCAAAGTAACCAATATGCTGCATTTTCAAGCTTTTCTAGAGAAAGAGTGTACTGTATCACGAAAACTGAGCCTGATAGCCAAAAACGGATTTAATTTTCGAATTCAGCACCCACAACTTACTTAAGAACACCATTCACATTCTTTGTGGCAAAAATGCTGTTGACCAGTGTTACCATAAGGAAGCAAGTGTTAATTACCAATAGGTTATTTCAATTATAATTGAATTAGTTAATGTTGAAAGGAACTAAGTGCACTTTTTAAAGTTTTGGGATAATCGCAAAATAATAGTTCTGCAAGCAAACACATTCAACACTGAATGTCAACATTGACCACCTCAAATAAAGGACAAGTACATATAATTAGTTTGTTTCAACACTAGCAGATGCAGCTTGTTTTCTACATTGTGAATTGATAAAGTCAAATTGAAAAAATCTGGACTTAGTTCCTTTCAACAACTAACTATTCAATTGATTTCACTATTTTTACCGTTAATAGTTTCATAGCTAAGGTTTGTTAGAAATGCATAGACCACCATTTTCTTAAACTGCAAATATTGTATGGAGTGTATTGAATTTTAATACCTGGTATAATTTGCAACATTGTAATTGCTGTGATTTTATACAGGAACAAGTTACAAAACTCAAAATGGGTACCATTCCTAGATCAATGTGGGTTACATTGGAAGATGACCTTGTGGATTCATGCAAACCTGGAGATGATGCAGTCATATGGTGAGCTCAAGCTGTATTTTATATATCTCGTAAGTGGAATACTTACATATAGAACAAAGAAATCTGTTTCTTGGAGTATTGATGTATAGTCAACTTGTAGGACTGTAAGCAAATGGATCCCACCAGCCATGTTCATATATGTATAATGTGATCTCTGCTACTTTATTAACATTTGTAACTTGGTGGACAAAAATGACTTGGTAACATCCCACATGTATACTGTAATACAGTAAATTGCCAAATACATATTTGTGTGAGTATCTCATTTGCAGGTTATTGGTGCAACATGATGTAATATACGAGGACTGATCAACAAACACTGAGACTGATATTTTTTCACAGATGTTTATTACTCCAATTTAATGTTTACATGATCTTTTTCAGAGTAGTCCCCTCCTACTTCAATGCACTTTTGATAGCGTCTCTGCCAATCCTTGAACACGTGCTGCAGACCATTCTTTGTCAGGTCCTTGAGAATCGCCTCACTTTTCTTGAGCACTGCTTCAGAATTCTCAAATCGAATACCCCTAAGCTTTGCCTTTAGTGATGGGAATAAAAAAAAGTCACAGGGTGCAAGATCGGGGCTACAAGGTGGATCTGGTACACAGGTAATGTTGAATCAAGCTAGAAACTGCATGACTTGATTTGCGACGTGAGGCCGTGCATTGTCATGATGAAGTCGCCACCCAGTCCGAGAAAGCTCTGGTCGTTTCTTTGCAATGTGCTTCCCCAGTGTAGCTAATACTGATGTGTAGTATACTGCTGTAACAGTAGTGTGAAGGGGAACTGCATGCTGGTAAATTATTCCATTACAGTCAAAAAATGTGATCACCATCACTTTCCCTGCAGATGGAACAACTTTTGCCTTTTTTGGTGTTGGAGAACCTGGCGATTTCCACATTGTGCTGGCTTGTTTTCCTTCAGGATCATAATGATGCAGCCATGACTCATCACCGGTGATAATTGATTTAAAAAATGCATCCCCTCCATCAGCAAAGAGACGCAGCACCTCACGGCTTGTCTCCATTCGCACAGCCTTTTGTTCGGGAGTCAACAGACGTGGCACCCAACAAGCACAAACTCAGGTCATATGTAGATGGTCGTGCATAATTGTAAACACACTGCCATATGAAATTCTCAACACTTCACTGAGGTTACTTAATGCTATACGCCGATCCTCTTGGACAATCACAGCAGCTGTGTTGATGTTGACTTCAGTCACTGCAGAAGCCGAAACACCAGGCCCACCTTGCTTAACACTGACAAGTCGGCCTTCTTTGAAGTCCTTGAACCACCTAAACACTGTTGCACGAGGTAGTGCATCTTCACTGTATGCTTGCTTTAGCTTTTCATAAGTTTCGGTGGCTGTATGGTCTAAACGAAAACAGATTTTGATTGCGCTGTACTGCTCCTCTGGTGTCACCTCCACTGTCTGGTATGCAAAATACACGTAAAGTCTACAAAATAGAGCATTACTACCAACCTACCAATACGAGAGTGCTGCTGTGTACGGACATTATAATAAAAACCTGCTCTTTTCAAATATATATGTTACAGATACGAAACTATCACGGAAGCTACAGGAAAATATCAGTCTCAGTCTTTGTTGATCAGCCCTCGTATTTATTTCTTCTGCAAAGGTTAGGGCATGTTGGTTTTGGATAAAATTATGAGACCAAGGATTCTTTTACATTAACATTAATTTTAACAAAGTGTGAGGTTTTATTTAATTTGATATGTGCAAAGACCTTGCTGTCTAAGTACAATTTTCGTTTAGACTGTCTGAAACTACACTGTTTGAAATATTAGTAGAAGTAGTATGCTGTATGTTTTAACATGACAAGGCTTGTACAAAGAACTTATGAAAGATTATTGATTTTTTTCTTACATAGATACCATCTACTTAGTGGCAGGCATTTTTAATCATACTTCCCTGGCATCTGAAGTAATATCAATGCAGGCCATGATGCTTTATTATTCCATTTGGTTTAGGTTGTTGTTTCACACATCTGTAAGATATTTAAATATGATGGCAATAGGTAAAGCTAACATAAGTAGTGTTTCTCAATTGACAGTATACAAATAAATATTAACCATATTCAAAAAGCTATTAATCAACAATTAAACAGGTGTTTTTGTGTTATAAATCACAATATTATGTAGGGTTATTATTCTGCTACAATTACCCCTTAATTGTTTTTATATTTGTGTTACATAAATCTGTTTGTTTCATGATGCATTTAGGTTCAAATATAATAATTATCACTCCTCTCTTAAATATTATCCTTCTTTAGTATACAATTTGGTCTTTAAAATGTAAGTTTATCCCCTAAGGGATACAGAGTTAAAATTTGGTGTAGGCTGTGTAGCAACTTTCACATTTATATAATTATAACTTATAGAGTTATTAATTATTTTATAAATAAATAATATAAAATGTTACTCATTTTCAAAATGAACCTATTGCTATTATGTTTTTAAATAAGTTACTAATGTTACATGCTTCTTATTTGTTGTAATTGTGAGTACAAAATCAGTCATTACTTTTATAGTCAGAGCACTATTTGATAAAATAAAAATTTATTTCTATTTGCACATACTTTTATAGAAAAATTAGACAAAAATCTGAACATTTTAATTTTTTTTTACTAAAACTGCTTGTCATAAACTGAAAATAATGACTAGGTGTGTTCAAGTGTCTTTACACAGGATGCACATAAATGTTTACTACAATTGGATCAAAACTACGGCTCCAGCCTCATTTTATGTGTTGAAAAATGTAATCTTCAGAAAAATTGAGTTTTCTGAAAACATGCATTTCAAATATTTTGTCAGGCTACCTGTATTCTCAGAACTATCCTGGAGCATAACAGGGTGCAACCATCTCACATCACTCTAAGACTGTGTTATTATGCTCCTATGAGCATGCAAATAATAAACACACACGCTGAAGTTTACAAAATAAATAATAACATACATAATTATGTACAAATAATGATATACATGATAGAAAATAGCAAGACATTAGCTTATTTGGGAATTGAATTGAAAACATAAATAACTGTATAATGGCACTAGATAGCAGCACAATGCAGATCAGGTCTTTCTGCTGCGTACTGCATGGAAAAAAGACCAAACAAAAATGCATATTATTTCACGAAATTATGAGAATTTCTCCACTTTGTGAAAATGTGGGCGTGGTTCTGTAGGCAAGGGATTTAAGTCGCTCCACACTTGGGTATTTAAATAGACACTGATGCTTTAAAAATGGCAGAACCTGACCTTTTTTTATGCATTTGATTCCTGAAGTTCCTGGGTACATTTGTAGTTGAAAATCTGAAATTCATAAATTTTGTCAATTTTGGTTGAAATTTCAGTCCTCGTGTTTTATACATAACCGTTACTGATATATCCATACTTTAAAATATTTTAATTTAGTTTTTGATGCTGCTTTACGTACGCAGTAATTCGTTTTCTTTTTTCCTCACTCATACAATTCTTTTTTGCCGATCAATATTATTACTTTTTATCCAAAGCATGAAAATGTAGATTTTTGCTTATTTTTTGTTTTATGTCGTAATTCCTAATGTTTGCTTTTCAAATATTAATGGCCTTCAGATTTTTCCATAATGTTCATCATTTGTCTTGTGTGAATATCACTTCATGGATTATTATAGCATATAATACAATATATTGATATCAATTACAACTATTTCACAAAAAGATCTTTATTTAATTCTTATACATTCATTTCACCATAGACCAACTTTTATAATCGGCAAATGTCATATCACAGTAGAGATTATTCCTTATACATTTGAAATCGATGTATTTTGTATCACCATAATGAAGAATTCTTTCATTTCTTTTTTCTTTTTCATTTTTGACCATTGAGGCACCAAAAACTAATTATAATTACATATAAACTTTCTCATGTGGTGCGGGATTTATTAATAAGTCTTTTCATAGCATACCGGAATATAGCAGCAGGAATAATGTTTTTACTGAATGATGTAATAGTTAGATAGCAGACGCTACTCTTATCTTCAGGGTCGATGGTTACAGAATGGAATGCATAAATCAACGTTCCTTTATCACAACATATTTATTCGTTAATTTACACTTTTAGCACCATATTAATTATTCAAAGACTTTACACAGGATAAAAGTTTGGGCGTAAGTTACATGTTCACACGCTATCAAAAAATATACATCTTTTCGTCTTGAGCATACAGACGCTAATGAAAAAAGAGTCCCTGGCGTCGGTATGACGCAACACCGCCATTCTTATGTATTCATCTGCGCAACAGTTCTCATTGGTTGAACACGAAGTGACAAGAAAACATTGGCTATCTTGAATATTAAAAAAAATAAGTCCCTGATACACCCAAATTAAAAGAATTAGAAATTTACACACTCTTACAAAAATATTTACATGAACGATTTTCTATTAGTCAATATTCTGTCTCATATGCCCCTTGTTTTGTTTTTCAAGTTGTCACCTTATTTACAATCTTGAAACACAATACAATACTTCTCCCTATTTCTATGATTCAATCGCTTTGTACAATATTTTTTTTTTTTTTTTTCAGTCTTCTTCACTGTTTGTCTTTGTCTTTTGTTTTGACATGATACAGCATGTCTTTATAAATTTCACATATTCGATTACTACACAATGCATTCAGTTATTATACAATACATATCCAGTTATTGTTCAACACATTTAGTTATTACACAACATGTCCAATTATTATACAATACATATTCAGTTATTGTACAACACATTTAGTTATTACACAACATGTCCAATTATTATACAATACATATTCAGTTATTGTACAATATATCCTGCTATCATACCACATATGTTCTGTTATTATGCAATACATATTCAGTTATTACACAAAGTTTTTGCATAACGCATTTAGTTATTACTCAACATATTCAGTTATTACACAATATATCCAGTTATCATACAATACATATTCAGTTATTGTACAACACATATTCGGTTCTTATACAACACATACTCAGTTATTGTACATTTGACATTGACACAAATATAATTTAAGTGTATCATGGTTTATTATGTGGTTTTTTGACTTGTATTCATTGCTATGAGGAGAGAAAAACAGGATACAAATTTTGAGCTAATGATTATGATCATGTTTATGGCAATATTTTACTCATTTCTTTGCCTTCTTTGTCTTGTAAGCTTATGTATAGGCAGGTTGTTGAGTCGGTTCTTAAACTCTGATGTTACTAATGGTACTAATTTTCTTAATTTGGTTATTATTCATTGTTGTTTGGTTCAACATTTCTTCGAGCTTAGCATTGGCTATATTCATCTTAATTCATGGGCATTGTTTTTCTGATTATGGTTTTCCTCACTTCACTAATTGTCATTTCTTTGTCTCTTATTTCTATAAGAGAAAACTTCTATACTTACAATTATTCTGTAATTGTATTATTTTTCTTCTCAATTTACCCTCGACATCTTTGTGTCGGAATATTATATCTTTTTCATCATAATTGATTCATTTTTATCTTTGTCCCTGACATCCTTATGTCAAAAACATATTATCTTCCGTCGCTATGATTCATTTCTTTAATGACAATCAGTGTCCTCGTCTGTTTTTGTTGACAATGCTCTTTGTGGTCGATATAGCCAATGACTATGTTGATTTTCTTCCTTGTTGTAATTCCTAATCTGAACATAATTTTCTATAAGTAACCCATTAAAAATTGTTATCTTCTTTCATCTCTACTACTCCTGCCTTACACATTCGTTGGCAAAGACTATTTGGTCCTTTCTTTGTATGGCTTTAATTTATTTTTATGGTATCTTCCTACCAACTTGCCATTTGTATTCTGTAGCTCATACGTGTGGTCACCCAGCTGTTTTGTTATGACCAGTGGTTCCATCTTTCTCCCTGTGCAGTCATCATGGTGTCGATGTCAATTGTAAGTTGCTGAGATTTTGTTGTTTGTCATCCACTCGATTGGGACGAACTTAGTTGTTGTAATTTCCCTGAGTGTTGGTGGTGGTTGTTGTTTCTGTATTTTGTGCAGCATCTGCCCTATTTGGCACATTTTCATCTACTTCCTGCTGTCTTATGTTGTCAGTGTACCATTGGTCTCTGCCCCTTTGGCATGAACCTCTGTCATATGACGGTCTGTGGTTGTTCAAGTGTTCCCTACTGAATCGTATGTGATTCACTTGATGGGTATGGTCTCCTGGTCTTCCACGATCATATGTATATGTTCTGTATCTCGATTCACCATTCGGTATTGTGTCGTGGTACTGCTGTGTTGTGTTCTCCATCCTCTCGCCATGATTATGTGGTTGTGGGAAATGGTGTGCCCCTCTCCCCCTTTCATGGGTACTCCTAGTATTTCTATGTTCTCCCTCATTCTGGTTGTTCGTAGTCGTGTTCCGGTTTAGGATGGGTGAGTTTGGGTGACCGTTCCTATGTCTATGCTCATTAGGCCGACCATTTTGTGTTTCGAAGGCTGTCAGCAATTCTATCATATCTGCAAAATCTACTGGCCTCGCAATAATTAACCCTGTTCTCACTGTGTCTGGGAAATGTCTTGTTATGCTGGTAATTAGTTCTGCTTCCGACAAGTTGGGGTCTAATAGCTTTCCTTTGTTGGCTACTTTCATAAAATAATCGACTAACGACAACCCTTTGGTTGGATCGTATCTACCTGTCGCTAGCTCTACCCTAGTTTGGTTTTGCTTAGCTGGGCCCCAATACCTTGATAGGAATAAATTTCTGAATGAGCTATACGACTCATGACCAACTAGTGTTAACCTGAGCCATTCTAATGCCTTGTTTTTTAAGCTTTTCTTAACTATCATCATCCTAAGCTCGTTTGGTATCCTTTTCACTTTAAAATATTCTTCCATCTCTTTAACAAAGAGTTTTGGATCGTCTCCCTTCTCCTCGTCAAATGTAGGTGGTGTGATTTCATGTAATATGCTGTTGGTGTAACATGTGTTATGTGTTGTGTCATTGTTTGGTTGTGAACCTCTTTCTCTGTATGGTGAGTCAACATTTTGTACATTACTCAAATAACTCTCATCTTGTACATTACTTACATCTAAATCATCATTTTGCCTTTGTAGTGCATTCACAACATCATTTACATTAGCCAAACTTTCTTTCCCTTTTCTCATTTCTTCACAAATTGATTTTAAATCATTCTTTATTTCTAAGTGACTTTGTTTCATATCATTCATAGCATCTTGTTGTGACTGTACTACATCGGCCATAGTCTTAATTTTAGGAATTACAATTTGTTCTACAGTTTCATTAATAATTCCTTTCTTTACTACCTCAATCTCTTTCCTTAATTCCTCAGTTATTTCTACTTTTACATTTGCAATCTTAGAGTCTACATTTGCATTACATTCTGTTATTTCATCTCTACATCTACCAATTTCTTCTTCTAATACAATCTTATTTTCTCTCATTTCCGATTCAATTTTTCCCATCCTATCTCTTATGATTTCTATCCTAGCTTCTAAAGCTTCCTTTGTCTCATTTATGTTTTTATGTACTAGTTTCAAATTAGTTTCTATTACTTTCATATTTTCTTTACACTCCTGTCTTCCTAATTCTATTTTCTGTTCTAAGTTCTGTCTACCTAATTCCATTTTCTGTTCTAAGTCCTTTCTCACTTCCTCCATTTTCTGACCTAATTCTACCTTATATTGTTCTAGTTTCTGGCCTATACTCTGACCTAAACTTTGTTCTATGTCCTGTTTTAATTCTGCCCTATTCTGTTCCATGTCCTGTTTTAATTCTGCCTTGTTTTGTTCCATTTTTTGTTCTAGTCTTTCAAACATCATCATCATTAACCTTTGGTCTTTGCTTATTTCCACCTGTTCCTCACTTTCTAATTCTACCTGATAACTAGGCCTATCTGCCCCTTCCCCCACTCCTGTTTCTATCTCTTTTCGCGACATTTTAATTTCTTTATCCAATTCACTTATGGTTAAAAGTCCCACTATTTTACCACTTCTCAGTAGCATATACAATGGAAATAAAATGTAAGTAAAAACAAAAAATTTTGATCCTACTTTCTTTTCTGTTGGTTCTTCGTCCAGTTATTTACGTCTCCTGGGCGGTTGGCTTCGCTAGATGATCTCCGGTGTTTTTCCCACGTTGATTCTCCATATATCGATGATATCAAACGATGTTTAATGGCGTCTTTTTCCTGCGCGATGAGATGGCGTCATTTGATGTTAACACTTCGTACTCGTAATTTTGCATTCCATTCTAAATTCGCGCTCCACTTTGGGTAAGCCATTTTGGTGCGGAATTTATTAATAGGTCTTTACGTAGCAGCAGGAATAGATTCTTTACATAGCATACCGGAGATAATGTTCTTACTGAATGATGTAATAGTTAGATAGCAGACGCTACTCTTATCTTCAGGGTCGATGGTTACAGAATGGAATGCATAAATCAACGTTCCTTTATCACAACATATTCATTCGTTAATTTACACTTTAAGCACCACATTAATTGTTCAAAGACTTTACACAGGATAAAAGTTTGGGCGTAAGTTACATGTTCACACGCTATCAAAAAATATACATCTTTTCGTCTTGAGCATACAGACGCTAATGAAAAAAGAGTCCCTGGCGTCGGTATGACGCAACACCACCATTCTTATGTATTCATCCGCGCAACAGTTCTCATTGGTTGAACACGAAGTGACAAGAAAACATTGGCTATCTTGAATATTAAAAAAAATAAGTCCCTGATACACCCAAATTAAAAGAATTAGAAATTTACACACTCTTACAAAAATATTTACATGAACGATTTTCTATTAGTCAATATTCTGTCTCACATGCTAAAATCATTTATTTTGCTCCATAACAATCAATATCAGAAAAATATTTAGACATTCATATACAGTGCATTGTTGGTATCAATTCTATCAATCTTTCTAAAAATTGTGGCAATAAAATTAAATGTCAAACCCCCAAATTTAATAATTTTAACATGTTTGATTTGTTAATTTTATGTATATGTGATTAACTTTCATACATTTTTGCATACAAATTGTTATTATATTATGTATTCATTTATATAACATGTTCCTATTTATAACCCAGTTTTATAGAAATGTTACATATTTGCAAGGTAAAAACAGTTCTCTCTCACTGAAATTATAAGTATTTGAAATACCACGGATATCTAACGTAGTTTTTCAGATTGCATGTACAGTAGAGCCTCGATTATCCAAGGTAAGGAGGAACAACAGTATCTCGGATGACACAGACTATGTCAAAAATTGAGAAACGTATGGTAAATTGGCGAAATGAATGGGGACGTGATCACAGGTGTGTTGTTGTTAGCTAATGCTGTATTTCTGACAATGAAGTCATTAATCCTCTTGCTCTCGAATATTTTTCACTGATGATATTGAAGAGAGCAATAGCAGTAATAGTAACCGCTTTTTAGAGAGCACCATATTTTTACATTTTGGCGGTCACATCGCTCTCTCACAACCCCCAGAATGTCTGGAGGACCACACCTGTCGTTGGTTTACGGGTCTCACCGACTTGACCGGGAGAGTTATCAAAATAAATTCTCCGACCATATCCTCTGATTACCAATCAGAGGACGTATTACATGCCATGACCGGTCAGCATGTTAGGGGTTAAGATTTTATAGAGAAATGGACAGGTTGGAAAAATAGACTCCCTAGCCCTCAGGAACCCTAATAGCATCGGGGTCGGAAGAGAACAAGAGATGACCAAGGTAAGGTCAGATAGAAAAGTTACAGTGAGGAGCAAAACACCAGTAAGTGGAAGTAATGTTCTGCTCAGCTTGGGTACCTTGTGGTTGCCATTCACATATCCCCTAGATGGAGACCCCTCAGTCTAGATGTGAAAGAAAGGCATCTGCTGCATTAGCAAATGAAAAAATTGTACATACAAACAAAAATAAAATAAAAATACAAAATACACCATTTCTATTTTTACACTACATACTTTAGCGGCATACTTCCCAAAATGGGACCTCGGTTAATCGGGGCTTGGATAACCATGGCTCTACTATATATAAGATCTAAAATCAACATACAAGTGCATATTGCTTTTTGTTACACTTGACGACCCTTAGTTATGGTTAATAACAGTAAAAATTTCCCTGAGTAGATGAACCGTTTGCAATTTTGATTTATTAGAAAAACATGGACTAAATAGAACATTAATTATATATAGAGAGTTTTCGTGTCCTAATTCAGTGTTGTTGCAGCTATTTTGCTTTGCAAAATTATAAAGGAGGTGCTGAGAACCACAATATTTCATTATTTGGAATTCAATGATAGTGTACTAAGGAAATTGCAGAAAATATATCTAATAATGATGATGATGATGACGACGAGGACGATGACGACGACAACGACAACAATAATAATAGTTTATTCACCATTTGGTAATTACAATATTACAATAGGCTTCATCCGTAACTTACAACTAATGAAACAAGCAGAGATATATATACACTGAAGGGATCGTAATATTTACATATGTTTTACAAGTCATGTTTACTTATATCTAAGTATTCTTGAGTGCTGTAGAAAGGACTTTTTACTAGCCATTTATATACTTTTTCCTTAAATCTTTGAATATTTGTACTGCATGTTTCTAAAGGAAGTGAATTAAATATTTTTATACCATTTAACTTGTAGTACCTTGAGGACTTCTGCCGTCTGAGATATGGTGCATTCACCCTGTTCCGGTTTCTTGTGTTTTATGTGTGTATTTCACTTCTGGTATTATAATTTTGTTCATTTTCTTTGACATATACAAGCACATCATATAGGTATAGATTAACAACAGTCAGTATTTCCAGTATTTTAAAAAGTGGCTTACAGTGATCAGTTTTGTTAGAGTTTGTCAGTATTCTAATGACCTTCTTTTGAATCTTTAGCATGTCTGCTATTCTTTGGCTACTCCCCCATAATAGCAAACCATACCTAAAAATGCTTTGAAAGAATGAAAAATAAGCCATATGAACAAATTCATTTGGGACTGCCCTCTTTAAGTTTGCTAATAAGAACACTGTTCTCGACAGCTTACTGCATACAGAATCAATGTGAGAGTTCCAAGATAGATGATTATCGATTAACATTCCAAGAAATTTAACAGTCTCACTTGTATTATAACATAAATTGTTACTATTTTTTAATGTAAAAAGAATATTTTGTGATTTGCTTTCATTCATAAAAAACCCATTGCTTCTAAACCATATTTGGACTCTTTTTATATTCTCTTGGGCAGACTGTGACAGCAGATCAAATGTGTTGTTTATGTTAAGAAATGATGTGTCATCTGCATAGACAACAGTATGACATGGATAATAATTCGGCACATCATTAATCATTATTAAAAACAAGCAGTGGTCCAAGCACTGAGCCCTGTGGAACACCTTATCAGTGATCTGTGAATATTTCCTTCCAATTGAGACTAGCTATTTACGATTTATTAAATATGACTTAAAGATATTCAAGTTAGGGCCCTGAACGCCATACAATTCAAGTTTCTTTATCAAGATGCCATGATCAACGCAGTCAAACGCTTTGCTTAAGATCACAGAATGTGCCTTGTGCAAAAGCACCTTCCTCAAAAACTTGGTGTATTTTCTCTACAAAAGAGTCTACTGCATGTATAGTTGATTTTCCAGTTCTATACCTAAACTGATTCTGATAAAATAAATTTCGATTTTCGAAATACTCTTGTAGCTGATTTTTTATGAGGCCTTCTACGATTTTAGCAAATGTGGGTATCAGTGAAATTGGTCTATAGCTGCTTGCCTTCTCCCTTTCACCCTTTTTATATATTGGCATTACTTTGATAATTTTAGTACCTTGGGAAAAACACCTTCATTAAAGCAGCTATTAATACAAAAGGTGAATGGAACTACAATATGTGGTATAATTTCTTTAAGAACATTATTTGAAATATCATATACATCCCTACTTTTTGAGTTTTTAAGTCTTTTTGTTACTTTTCTACTTCTCTACAGGTTACTTCTCTAAGCACAAATCGTTCATTCTCCTCTCCCCAATTTATATTATTTATAAATGATATAGCTGTGTCTGCACAAGAATTTAGCTTTAATGCTATGTCTCTGACTGATTCTATAAAATAGTTATTGAAATCATCAGGAGTTATGCTCTCAGTTATATTGTCTTTTCTACTTTTACCCGTTATGGAATTAATTATTGACCAAGCCGTTTTACATCTGTTGCTAGAATTTTCTATTTTACTTTTATTTGACTCTACAGTAAAACCCGACATATGTGTTGTCATTTAAGTATTCAACATTTAATTCCTCTGCACCTACATGCCCTGAGACACACCAAATAAAATAAGGACCCGATGGCTAGCTGAGCAACAAGATTGTGAACAGTGAGAGCAGGACTGCTACATATTTGGCGACCTGTGTGGCTCAGAAGATGAGATGACAATACAAGGCCCTGCAAAGGAGACAACACCTAAATGATGTCCAGGGCAGGGAATCCCCCAACACCAGTTAGGCACTGTAATCCTCCATCAAGTAAGAAGACACCAGAAAGTAAAAGGGGTGCACATTATTTTATAGTGGTACTAGTGTATGTTTTTGCATAGTCGAAAATCTACAAAACAATTAGAATGGAAGAAAACCACAACCAGCCAATCAGTAAAGGCAAGACTATGCAGACACTAGACACTAACCTTATAATGTTCATACTCAAACAAATTGATGCCAACTTAACTAGGGAGTTCGGTAACTTAAGCAAACAAATAAAATCTGTGGCGGCCTATTTAGCTAGCCCAAACTTAGGATCAATATGGTAAAGCAAAGCCACAAAATAGAGACCATAAATGTAGAGAATGTCAGTAGTACAAATGACCTCATACTTGAAATGCGAAGCCACAAAACACAAATTTTGCAAGAGTGCTTTGATGTGAAAGAGAACTTGAATAATCAAGTAAAAAGGTAGTGCTACTACCTTGTAGGCAGTACAAGGTTATGCCAATAAGGATATATATCTAAATGAAAATGATTATGTGCATAATACTTGTAATGGAAACATTTCTCAACAAGCTTATGAGTTAAGGAACACATTAGAAACATAAAATTGAAAGAAATCCACAAATCAGCCGTAGCCCATCACTTCTGGTCAACTCAGCACAACACAGAACAGGATATCAAAATACTAAAACACATGAAAACAAAATCTGAATTGATAACTTGGGAGAAAATACATATAATGAAAAGTGTTCACATAGCCATGAATTTTGAAATACCACAAGCAGACAACATACTGTTTACATCCAGCAACACAGTCACAACCACAACAGATGTTTCCTCTTCAAACACCAGTCAAGAAACCGTTGACAGTAAAGACGCTTGTCTTTGAAATGTGTTCAGATAAAAGTAAGTTTAAGTGAAACTATAAGTGTCTATAGATCGATTCATATACTTCTAAAAAAATTCAGAAAGACATGAAAACCATAATTTTCATGACGGAAGGGACACAGCATCCAAATAACCACAACCATTTCAGTCATCACTTAACCCAAAATTGTAATTTTAGGAACAGTTTTCAGGACCACAGATTTTGGCAAGATAACAGAAATAACCGTTTCCAGAAATGTACCAGGAGGCACACACACGCCAACCATATGAATATTGACAGAGGTCAGTAAACGATATTGACACAATCCAAACTCTTGGTGCAACAAAAACCGTTGCAGTCAGAAAACTAGGTAACATTGGTGGAAATTCCACTTGGATAGGCACCCAAGATTTAATGTTAACAGAAGGGACAATAATGGGTACAGTCATAATCTATAATTATATATTTTATATCAAAGTGAGATGTTCATACAAAATGTCCTTCACACAAGTGTAATTATTGAGGTCCTTTGACAGCTGCTTGAAATTCCACTCTCTTTGCATGACCAGGAGAAAAGTATAAGCATTGAAAAGTTCAGACGAATGATAGGGAATGACTCGGAAATGGTTAAGTGCACAAAATAATGTATTTGGCATAAACCATGTGCTTTAATGAGATGCATCTACATTTTTTGTGCACCCTCAGGGGTCCCCGTCTAGGGGATATGTTGTTGTTGTTGTTGTTGTTGTTGTTAGCCAATGCTGGATTTCTGACAATGAAGTCATTAATCCTCCCGCTCTACAACACTTTTCACTCATAGAGCAATAGCAGTATAGTAACCGCTTTTAAGAGAGCACCATATTTTTATGTTTTGGCGGTCACATCGCTCTCTCACAACCCCCAGAATGTCTGGAGGACCACACCTGTCGTTGGTTTACGGGTCTCACCAACCTGACCGGGAGAATTATCAAAATAAATTCACTGACCATATCCTCTGATTACCATTCAGAGTACGTATTACATGCCATGACAGGTCAGCATGTTAGGGGCTAAGATTTTATAGAGAAATGGAGAGATTGGAAAAATAAAGACTCCCTAGCCCTCGGGAACCCTAATAGCATCGGGGTCGGAAGAGAACAAGAGATGACCAAGGTAAGGTCAGATAGAAAAGTTACAGTGAGGAGCAAAACACCAGTAAGTGGAAGTAATGTTCTGCTCAGCTTGGGTACCTTGTGGTCGCCATTCACATATCCCCTAGACGGAGACCCCTGAGTAAAGAAATGTTAAATATAAACAAACTGATAAATCAGCTGTGGCAGATCACCCCTGGTCATTTAATCATGAAATCAATCCAGAGGTCAAACTATTAGAACAATTAAATGGACCCATAGATTTAATGATTTAGGAAAAGATATTTATTTCGAAAAACAAGCACCACGCTATGAATTCCGAAACACCTCCAGTAGACTGCACTTACAGGCCCCTGCCTTCAGAGATTGGTGACAGATAGAACCCCAAAATGAGCATCAGCAACTATGGCAACCTACTTGCATAGCCCTGAAAACAAGTTGGAGACAACTTGAAATCCTGCAACACTACCAAGACCAGTGAAGCTTTCAGTTTCTAATTTGTTCTTACTTTAGTTTCCATTCCTTCACTGTTAATAGCTTCATTATTTTCTTATTGATTTTCATTATTGAATTCTTGGTATTAAGTTTCTACAGCACCAATCTCAGTTTGTACTATACAACCCTGTACTAATTAACTAACTTAAGAAATTAAATATAATGTTTTGTATGTTTCTATGAGGTAGAATGTAGACCATCCTAATTCAAAGAAAAACTTCATATATGAAGTCAATCCGACACAAACGTTACACATCACATATTATTTACACCTGAGAGAAAAAGTTAAGAAAAGTGATACTCCAACTAATGTTCTAAAATTATTGGCATTAGAGACAATTCATACTAGATTTCTAGTACATGAATGGCTCCGTATTTATATTGATGGATCAGTGATATCAAACCGAGATGGAGCGGGGGCTGGATTCATGTGTCGCCTCTTTTCCTATTACAAATCTTTAAGTTATGGAATTACAAACTTTGATGGAGAAATTGAAGCAATTCGAATGGCCCTACAAAATATTTTTGTATAGAATTTCACATTTCCATCAAGCAGTTACTCTCTCAGATTTCAGGGCAGCAATTATAGCAATTACTTCCAAGTTGTCACCAAAAAACCAAACAATTATAGAATGTTGGAAATTTATATGTTGGGTTACAAGGAACGATTCTAGAGAATTTTCTGCTCATTTTATGCTACATAACTAAATTTCACCAAAAATGTCACATAGCGGCTTTTCAAGGCACAACAACTATATACTATATGCGGTTAGGCTTTGGGGTAATTGTGCTACTTCAAGAAGAGCACACTGGGCCAGGATGCCGGATTGCAGTTTAGTCCCTCCTGGAAACCAACCTTAAAGTTGGAGAACAACTGGGGATATGTGGATGGCGACCACAAGGTACCCAAGTTGAGCAGAACATTACTTCCACTTACTGGTGTTTTGCTCCTCACTGTAGCTTTTCTATCTGAACTTAGGACCTTACCTTGGTCATCTCTTGTTCTCTTCCGACCCTGATGCTATTAGGGTTCCCGAGGGCTAGGGAGTCTTTATTTTTTCCAACCTTTCCATTTCTGTAATTTCTCTATAAACCCTTAACTCCTAACATGCTGACCTGTCATGGCATGTAATACTTCCTCTGATTGGTAATCAGAGGGTATGGTCGGTGAGACCCGTAAACCAATGACAGGTGTGGTCCTCCAGACATTCTGGGGGTTGTAAGAGAGCGCTGTGACCACCAAAATGTAAAAATATGGTGCTCTCTAAAAAGTGGTTACATTTACTGCTAATTATCTCCAATACATATTGGAGTGCAAGAGGATTAATGACTTCATTGTCAGAAATTCAGCATTAGCTAACAACATAATCTATGAGTATATACACAGCACAACAAAACCAACACAGTTAAAGAAGCAGTTGACATCGGTGGAAATTTCACTTGAACAGGTACTAAGGGTTCAATATTGACAAACAGGACAGTAAAAGGTACACCCATAACCGATATTGCTGAAAGATTCTGTGATGAATGCAGACAAAAGTTTAAAAAAAAATGGCACCTGCTATTAGGTGAAACAAACAGCAATATAGCACTTTCCAGTTTTATGCAGATTTC
Source organism: Tenodera sinensis (assembly GCA_030765045.1). Classification (NCBI taxonomy): domain Eukaryota; kingdom Metazoa; phylum Arthropoda; class Insecta; order Mantodea; family Mantidae; genus Tenodera; species Tenodera sinensis. Next base: position 202,428,356 of record CM060964.1, on the reverse strand, counting down.
AATTTGTGTAATAAGTAACTGTAAACATTTCCACCACTTGTTTCTAACCCATAGGCAAAATATGTCATCTAGTTGTGCTAGAAATTGACTTTAACAACTGGAAGAGAGATAGTTGCATTAGTAGTACACAGGGCTTATCACAAATATAACTATTGGTAGTGACATACTTTATTATTGGAGATGTATGCTAGACTTTAAAAAGTAAGTTATTAATGATTGTGGAAAATGAAGAAATCATTATTCCTTTATCGGAGAGAATCGATGACATAAAAGAAAGTTGAAGCGTTGATGAAATAGAATTAAATGATGAGAGATTTTTTATTGAAAGTATATTAATCAATAATTGAATGTTGTGATGAGAATTGACGTTCATAATGAAAATGAATTAATAGGTGATTTTAGGCCCACTAATACATGGGATAATATATTTTGTTTTAGCTTTGATGTCAGTAATGTAGCATACACTACTTCAAACAATGCAAATGTGAAAAACTATTCTGTAGAATGTGTGGGTACTTATGTAGAAGAGATTATAATGACTAAAATTAATTAGACTTACAATACTACTGTACTATTACTGCTAAGTCTCTTCAGTATTTATGTTGAAAAATACTGGAGAGCAAGAGGATTAATGACTTCATTGTCAGAAATCCAGCATTAGCTAACAACAACAATACTACTGTCTCACATAAGGATTGCTCACTTAAGACTGTTTAAGTGACATAAATATGTACTTTCTAGCAAGCCAGGTAGATGTAACAAATTTACCCATCACCTCTAGATAAAGGTTATTCATACAAATTTAGACCATTCTGAATTGCAACATATTTATGAAGAAACATAAAGTTTAAAACCTATTAACAAAACAAATGACACACATGCATATATTACATTATCCAAAGTTATCAATTATAACCTTATATCAATTCATATAGAAGTATTTCAGTTGTACCTACCCACCCTGGGTGGGTGGGTGGGTGGAGGATGTGAAAAGGCTGGGAATAAAAAACTGGTGGATGTTAGCCAGAAGAAGGGATGTATGGAGGAGGATTCTGAGGGAAGCCGAGGCCCACCCTGGGCTGTAGCGCTAGAGTGATTGTGATGACGATGATGATGAGGTAATCCATAAGAGGAAGACCAAATCTTACTGTACAAAAAATGCTAAAACACACAATTTATGTCTGAATAAATTTTTTTGCAGAGTGAACCATTTCGGAGATATTCCTTGTTATTTGTGTGAGTTTTGGAAAAGTTAAACCTCTGTCAAATGGAATGTTGTTAATTTTTTTATGCTAGCCATGCAAAGAGAACAGAATTTGAAAGCTTTAAAAGATCTGACTATCGGTCAAAGTCTACTGTATTCCCATATTCCCCTTGCACCTACAAGGAAATAAGCAATAAGATAATTCTACAAATATTTATCTCGACTAACACAAAGTAAATAGAGGAATAAGAGTTAGCAAGAATGGTTAGTACAAGAGTAGGGAAAGTCATGTGAGTGCAACACATCAGATTTTTACTTTCTCTACTATGTTTAATCAAGTAGAGAAAATATTACATTCCACCCATAAATTCATTGTCGAGATTTCACCGGAAATATATGTTTTGAGACCCCCCTGAATAAAAAAAAAAAGCATTTTTAGAAAAAAATCTGTCTGTGCGTGCATGCATGCGCGATTGTCAGTCTGTGGACAGCGTAACTCAAAAACGAAAAGTTAGTTAAAAATCAAATTTGGTATTTCAGCTTCAAGGATTCAAGTCAGCTTCAAGGATTTCAGCTTCAAGTCTTTCAAGGATGTGACACAAAGATTTTGAAGAAAATTGCTCCACCCCAAACTTCCTTTACATGGAACATCTTTCTAAAATTTTGATTTTCTTGAAAATGGCTCTAATAATTTTGATTAAAATGCCATATGTTTGAGATATTTTTAAGACAAATTAAATGTATATCTTGAATTTTCTGGCTATAGCCCATGAAGTCCTATTTACTTTGGATGACTTTTGCATAGCTGGTAAATCATAAGAGATTGACCAAATCTTAGTATACAAAATATGTGTTGTTAGCTAATGCTGGATTTCTGACAATGAAGTCATTAATCCTCTTGCTCTCCAATATTTTTCACTGATATTGAAGAGAGCAATAGCAGTAATAGTAACCGCTTTTTAGAGAGCACCATATTTTTATGTTTTGGCGGTTACATCGCTCTCTCACAACCCCCAGAATGCCTGGAGGACCACACCTGTCGTTGGTTTACGGGTCTCACCAACCTGACCGGGAGAGTTATCAAAATAAATTCACTGACCATATCCTCTGATTACCAATCAGAGGACGTATTACATGCCATGACAGGTCAGCATGTTAGGGGTTAAGATTTTATAGAGAAATGGAGAGGTTGGAAAAATGAAGACTCCCTAGCCCTCAGGAACACTAAGAGCATTGGGGTCGGAAGAGAACAAGAGATGACCAAGGTAAGGTCAGATAGAAAAGTTACAGTGAGGAGCAAAACACCAGTAAGTGGAAGTAATGTTCTGCTCAGCTTGGGTACCTTGTGGTCGCTATTCACATATCCCCTAGATGGAGACCCCTGAGTCTTCTAATATAGTACATTCCATATCTCTACTCTTGGTACCGAATTAAAGGCTGCTTGCAGACCCAGGAATGTAAGGTATGATGATTTACCTTTACTTTATCCATTTATCTGCGATGACTAGAGCTAGGAATTTTAGGTGCAAAATTTTGATTAAAAAGGTGCAAAAAAGTGCTTTAATTTAGGTAAAAGGGGTGCAAATTTTCCGTTAAATTTCCCAAATTAAAATATATAAGCAATAATTGTTCTATAATATGCATGAATATTCTGAAGGCATAACATTTAAAAATCAAGCAAATATATATATCAAGCAAAATATGTAGATCTTGCTAAAACACACAATATATTTGTAGAATGTACCATTTCAGAGATATTCCTCGTCATTTGTGTAAGTTTTGAAGAACTTATATGTCTGTCAAATGGCACATCACTATTAATTTTTTATATGTTAACCATGCAAGGAGAACGAAATTTAAAAGCTTTAAAAGATTTGACTGTTGCTCAAAGCCTACTGTATTCCCACAAGGAAACAAGCAAAGGAAGTGAGCAATAAGATAATATCTGCAAATGTTTATCTCAGCTAACACGAAGAAGATAGAGGAATAAGAGTTTGTAAGAATGGTTAGTACAAGAGTAGAGAAAGTCATGTGAGTGGAACATTTTTAGAATTCCTTTGCTTCCTTGCTAGCTTTTTCCGGTTCTGTTTCATTACTTCTAACACTTGTTTTAACATTGAGTTTTTTCCTCTCACATTATTTCTTTGTGTCTCTTTCATTGGATCTTCTCTCCTTAGATCTCTCATCTGTCATCCCTGTTCTTGTAAGATTTAAAGCTTTCACGGCGCACGTTATTTATTAAAGTTTCACGGGCGATCAGCCATGTGAGGTTTGAAAATATTGAGCTTTCGGCCATTCTAAACTCCATGGCCTTCGTCAGAACTATTTCATTCTGACGAAGGCCATGGAGTTTAGAATGGCCGAAAGCTCAATATTTTCAAACCTCACACGGCTGATCGCCCGTGAAACTTTAAAAAATCCCTGTTCTTGTTTCTGCTTCTACTACCTGAGATGTCCGCACTGTTTCTCCCACCTATCACTACTCTTACAGTTTCTTTGCTCATTTTCAATAGTTCTTTCCTTCTTCTCAGCAACTTATAAATTTGAAAAAAGTTTTTCACCTACTTCTGTTGTCTTCTATGCTTGCGATTTCCATGATGAGATCTCTTTGCTATTGTTTCAAGTACTCTGCTGTCATTATGTACAGCTTGATTATTTAGACCTGACCCTGCTGAAACTCAGAGGAGGAGAAGAAAGTCTAGGGTGGGAATCTTTTTTTAAACATTTCATTTGTTATTTTTATTTTATTAATTGGCACAAATCTTGCGCTTGTGTGCCATATGCGATGGTTAGGGCTTATCTATTTTGGATAAAATTAATATTCAATTTTAACAAAGTTCGAGTTTTTATTTAATTTGATACGCACAAAGAACTTGCTGACTAATTATAGTTTGTATTCAGACTGTCTGAAATTGTTCTATTTAGAATATTTGCAGTAGTAGTATGCTGTATGTTTTAACATGACAAGGCTTAAACAGTGAAGTTTTAAGAGATTATTAATTTTTATTCATACATCGATACGATCCACTTGGTGACATATCAAACCACATTCAAACAACTAGTATCAAAATTATAAACAGGCACTTTTGCTTTATAAATTACAGTATCATTTGAGGTTATATTTCGTTACAATTCTTTCTTTGCCAATATAATTTTTACACTGGCCATGCAACACTGTGTACAGTACTATTTCTTACCTGCTGTTGTCTGTATAGCTGCTTTTTGAAAATCAAACACAAGCTCAGTTATCCGTTGATACTGTAGTCTTCAGTGTTCATTCCTCACCATGGCGGAAAAATGTAAAGAAATTGTTTTCAACAATAAAACAAAAATTATAAGTGATTGAAAAATTTAAAAAAGGGAAGTCTATTGCTAAGCAGATTATGGAATAGGAATACAAACTATTAGATATATTAGGAGAAACAAGGCAAAGCTGGAGGAATTGGTATGGAATAGTGTTGCCAGCAGGGGACCTTCAAAATGTAAAAAGTTAAAAAAATCTGCATTTGAAGAATTAGATGTGATACTTCTACAATGGCTCAATCAAAAAAAAAAGGATTCAAGGAGTCATCAGTTGCACAGTCTGTGTACAGAAAGCCAAAATTATTCAATGAGGCATTGGGTTTAGAGGGAGAGTTTAATACTTCTGGATAGCTTACATGAACTTGCTGTAAAGGAGGAGCTGCTAAGTTAAACATTATGACAGCAGTCTTTTTGCACAAATTTAAAAAGTTTGTAAGAAATGAACCTTTACAACCCAATCAAATATACAATGCCAATGAGGCAGGATTGTATTGGAAATGTCTATCGACAAAGACACTTACATTCAAGAATGAAGTTAGTGCTGGACATAAATTATCCAACAACCTGATCGCTGTCTTATGCTGCAACAAGGCAACAAGCAAGCTAAAATTCTATGCAACAGGAAAGGCTAATAAAACCTGTTCTTTCAAGGGCATGCTTGCTACAGACCTTCCAGTGCACTACTGTAATTATTGTGGAACCTAAATGGACTGGTTTAATAAGAAATTTGTGTCAGAAATTCAACACCATAAAGTCAAGCGAGAGCTGGCAAGCTAGCTTTGCTCAGAGAGTTGCCAACCTAGTGGCTCTCCTCCGTGAGATTGGGCCATGCCTTGTAACTATATATGCCCTACTTGCTTATGCACGACAGAAGTGGATACACCACTTATATACTTCAATCCCATAAGGGGGAGATTATCAACCTCAGTGGTGTGACAGTGATTAGCACGCCGTATTCCACTTCTCCAGGTTGGTGCTGGTCTGACAAGAGCATTTTGGTATCCTACAATAACCTTATAATTACTGAAGTTTTGCTTGCTAGTGTGACATCATTTATTCTCTTCGGACTCTATGTGTCATATACAACACATGTCTTAAGGTTCTCTATGCACAAGGGGTGTATATGCAAACTTTGACCTTAAGCAGTACTGAACTCAGGACTGATTATGCTTGAAGGCCATACCTTAACTGCCATCCTTAAAGGGATTGAAGCTGGGTCTGAAGAGGTTATACACCCCACCAAAAGTTAATAGTCTCTCTTAAATGACGTTACCAAACCAGTCTCATGAGAATTCTTATGGATGATGATAATGACAACATGGCGGCATTCTGGAAAAAATTAACTATGCTGGATACCATTCATAGAATTTTCTATTCCTTGGTGACAAGAACTGGTGAGATCATGGAGCAAAATACTGCAGGACTTACAAGAGAGTGATTTTAAAGGCTTCACAAAACAAGATATGGGCAAGTTTGTCGTCAAAAAGATGATTACCAATATGCAAGATTTTGAAGATGTCGCATAGGCCAATATCAATGAATGGTTGGACAAAGACTCATGTGAACCCAGTTTCCAATACATGATGGACGTAGACATCATATGCATGCCTACAACCATTCCAGGAATTGAGAGAAAGGAGGGAGAAGAAGATAATAAAGAGTGCTCTGTGACTATGAGCCACAGCATCACGTAATGTGACAAATTGCAGGAATATTGAGTGATTGGGGCTTTGATTACGACATTTTGACTACAAGAAAACTGTGCAGTACTATAAGAAAAACTTTAAAGTTTGAACTCTTCTCACAAACAAGCAAACATAACTCATCATGTTTTAAAGTAAATCTTTTATGACTTTATTTAAAATGCATTGCCTATAAATTTGTATGAAATTGGATTATTCACCTTTTTAGATATTTTTGTGCATGTTCTAAATTGGTAGATTTCCAAATTCTCATATTATTTCACTGAAGTGGAACTGTGCATAATTACAGAAAGACTTCAATCCCACTTAATGTTTCCCTTCATTTTACATTCCTTTACCCAAGGTTGTCTCTTGTAGCACTGGTTATTGTTTTGAGACTATTGGACCTTCATAGACACTCGGCAACTAAGAGTAGTAATTAGTGATTTCAAGTAACCCATCGGTGAAAAATGGATGAAACTGACAAAATTCTTCATTTTTGGCTTTTTATGCCATAAATAAGTTTAAACCTTTGGCATTCATTTTCATGCTTTTGTTTAGTCATCCACACCCGAGGGATTTAAATGGGCATGTGCTTGGGGGTGTGTCATTTTAAATGCCCAGAAGCACTCAAAGTGCTTGTTTTCTGTTCAGTTTAAGTTTAAGTTTAATTTACACAGCTTCTATTGGCATATTTGCTGAAACATATCAGCTAACCTGAGGAACATCTATATCAGAGCTATCTGTTGAGGAAATTCCAGAGCTCTTAGGTTTACCTGGAGCAAAATCTGGAAAACCACTTGGTGGTTTGTGATGAAATCATGTTAATTTTTTGTGTTCACGTTCTGTATGTGGGTTTACATCAGAGGATTTGTATCATAGAAAGGATTGACAGAGCCAAGTAAATAATAATAATAATAATAATAATAATAATAATAATAATAATAATAATAATAATAATAATAATAATAATAATAATAATAATAATAATAATAGTAACAGTAACAAAATAACAATAACAATAATGACCATGATGACGACGACAACAACAAGAAGAAGAACAAGAAGAAGAAGAACAATGACGACGATGATGATGATGATGATGATAATAATAATAATATCATCATCATCATGATCATCATCGTAATAGTAATAATAATTGGTGGTGGTGGCGGTGGCGGCAACGGTGACAACGATGATGGTGGTGTGGCGGTGGTGGTGGTGGAGGTGGTGATGATGGAGTTAATTATAGGCTAAAACATAATGTGTTAATAAAGTGTAGAGGTTAGAGTAGTGTGGTGAAGTAGTAAGTTAGTTGGAAGTTTCAGAGTTTAATACATAGTTTATAAATAATTAGTTTCTGGGATACTTTCACAATGTGCAGAATAAAGGGTTAAACAATTAGAAAAAGGCCTTCTAAGAGACTTATAGCTAAACAAAATTGCCAATGAAACTTTCCATAGCCTTATTTGGAAAAAATGCCCAAAAAACATTTGTTTCAAAAAAGAAAATAGAAATTGGTATATCAGCAATTAGTGAGTATAATTTGGGTTGTGAAGCTTCACCACATGTAAAATATGAGGTTCAGGTTAGAGATTCCAATGTAATTGAGGAGAAATTTAGTAAAATTAGGGATAAGCTTCGTCTAAAGAATAGTGCTAGACATTCAAAAAGTGTCTACATAACTGCTAGAAAGTGATTGAAATTTGAAAAAAAAAAATGCTGAAGAACAAGCTAAAAGGACCTCATTCAAACCAGGGATTAAAACTTGGGCTTAAAGTTTTACTGTACCTTAATACAAAAGTGTTTATTCCAAAAAGAATTTGTAAAATTATTAACATTTTCAGAAATTGGATAACATAATTTTCAAAAATTTTTTTTCTCCCAAACAATATAAATTACAAAAAAGAAACAGCCCAACTTTTGTAGCATTGTATGTCATTGATTAGCTGTAGAAGTTTAAATGGCCTTGGTTGAAAACTGTACACCAAAGGGCGTTTTTTTATCATAAGCTTACAAAAAAAACTTGAAAAAGTATATATAAGAAAAAACTATTCAAGATATGAAGTTCAAATGTATAATATAGTTTTGACTGTGAGTAACAAGTCTATTGTCAAAATTTGAGAATAATTGAACAAAAAATGATGATTTTTCAAATTTCACAGATGGGTTACCTTAAAATAAACCCCTAGCGCAACAGCCCATGAAGGGCCAAGGCTTGCTGCCCAACCGCTGCATCCCCCACCTCTGCCCACTACAGGCGTCATTGGTGGGGTGCAGTATGGAGGTTGGGACGTGGTCAGCACCCCAAGCCCTCCTGGGCAGTTATACAGCCTTAACTGATTAGGTAAATTGTTATAAAGTGGTTTTAAGTATTTTGATTAACACTGTGACTATTGTAATAAAATGGGTGTATGTTACCAGTGAAATAAAAATATTGCACTTGATTGACAATTTTTTATTCAGTTTAATGTAATGTTGTAACTTGCAAAACATTAAAAAAGATGTGTATAAATCTTATTTTTAGAAGATTAAGGTAGTGGTGTAATGGTGGGAAGAATTTGAGTCTGTTTGTGACCATCACATACCACTTACACTAATAACGGGGAACATTTCTGAGTTTGATTTTTTGAGTCTCTTGTAGTTTTCTAGCTGAAAGTGTGCTGCTACTGCTGATTTTTCTTGTTGTTTATACTTTAAATTCCTGAGATGTTTAATAGTGTTTACATCTTTCCAATTGACTTGGAAGTGAGGGTTAGAAAAGCCTTCCTGTGGACCTTCAAGATCTGGCATGGTTATGTGGATGACATATTCTGGAAAAACACATTGATGATACCTTGAAATTACTGAAATTTCAAGAACCAACTGATGATCAAATTTACAGCTGAAACGGAATCCCAAAAACAACTCCCATTCCTAGACCTCAAAATCCAAAAATGCAACAAAAAAACTTGCATAATTGGCATATATGGAAAACCAACACACAAGCAACTATATAAAATAGTTTTAATGCAAAACCACATCAGTACACGGTCTTCAACAGTTTGATTCATAGACTTTTTCACCTACCTCTCGACATTGCAGAATTTAATAAAGAAAAAGATATTCTACAGAATTGCAGAAATCAATGTTTCAATAGTAAAACAATGTGCAAAAAAGTCCCAAAAGGTACGAAAACTAATCATGGTACAATAAACCTCCAAGCTGTCAATAGAAGAAGAAAAATACACATAGATCAAGTTTACATGTCATTCCAAGCCCCATGCCCAGTTCCAGAAAATGTTCAAAGGACACAAAATGATTCTTGCACCCAAAAATTCATACTCCATCCAAAACTTACTACATTCCGAACTAAAGGATACCATACCAGCGGCAGGAAAATTAGGAATATACCAATTAACTGCAAAGACTGCAACAAGCTTGTAAGTCCTCCATACGGGGAGGTTAATCAGATGAAGAAGAAGAAGAGGAAGAGGAAGAGGAGGAGGAGGAAGAGGAGGAGGAGGAGGAAGAGGAGGAGGAGGAAGAGGAGGAGGAGGAAGAGGAGGAAGAGGAGGAGGAGGAGGAAGAGGAGGAGGAAGAGGAGGAGGAAGAGGAGGAGGAAGAGGAAGAGGAGGAGGAAGAGGAAGAGGAGGAGGAAGAGGAAGAGGAGGAGGAAGAGGAGGAGGAGGAAGAGGAGGAGGAGGAGGAAGAGGAGGAGGAGGAGGAAGAGGAGGAGGAGGAAGAAGAGGAGGAGGAGGAGGAGGAGGAAGAGGAGGAGGAAGAAGAGGAGGAGGAGGAAGAGGAGGAGGAGGAGGAAGAGGAGGAGGAGGAAGAAGAGGAGGAGGAGGAAGAAGAGGAGGAGGAGGAAGAGGAGGAGGAGGAGGCGGAGGAGGAGGAAGAAGAGGAGGAGGAGGAAGAAGAAGAGGAGGAAGAAGAGGAGGAGGAAGAAGAGGAGGAGGAGGAAGAAGAGGAGGAGGAGGAAGAAGAGGAGGAGGAGGAGGAGGAAGAAGAGGAGGAGGAGGAAGAAGAAGAAGAGGAAGAGGAGGAGGAAGGAGAGGGGGAAGAGGAGGAGAAGATGATGAAGAAGATGAAGAAAGAGGAGGAGGAAGGGGAAGAGGAAGAAGAAGAAAGCAACAAAATTTATGTTGGAAAAACAAAAGGAAATAGAAAATAAGGGCACAGGGACATCTCAGGAATCCAAAGTATAAATAAGAATTGGCAGTAGCAACACACTCTCAATTAGAAAACCATGAACCTGATCCTGAATCTATACTTTTAAAATGCATTTTTAATTTGGTGCTGTATTTTTAAATACTTCATTACTCTTTGTTGAGCTATGAGACTCCTTTCTTTTCTTACTCTCAGGGCGAGGTACTTGGTGGAATGAATGAACATTCAATGTAACTTCACTATATATCACTTTATTAACACTTTTTCGTCTCTTATTACACTTGTTATAATTGAATTGACTTTCGTTGCACCTATTTGTATTTTCTTGATAGTTTTTCCACTTTTCTAAAGTCTTTTAGACCCACATCTACGCGCCTTACAGAAACACGTCTTCACATCTCAAACATACAGACGCTAATAACAAAAATTGGCGCTTCTTTACATGACACTCTTTTTTGTATATATGTGCGTATGCGTTCATTTTATATTTTCCTACGTTAAATAGTTCCTTTATCGTTAGGAAAGCGATCTTTATCTATTCTCCCTTCGCTTTTAACATTAAATATATATATAGTTCTTATACATATTAAATTTAAACATGAAACTTAACATTTATGACATTTTTAAACATTTCTATTTTTCTTAACATCTCTTTTATTTACCTACATTTTCCTTTACTGTCCCTAACCTAAATAGTTTATTCCTGGCTATACAAACTATGGCCAACATAAAATTTAATGGTGGGTGGCAGGAGAAGCAAAATCCAATCAGAGGCTTGCTGTGTTGTATGGTTAAACACACTGTTACATTACACTATAAAGACAGTGGTATAAATATCATTTTTGCAATACTTGATACGTAAATTAATCATATCTAACACATACAGGGGATAGGCAAATAATGTGAACACCTGTACTTACTTTAGAATGGTTTTTACTCAGGGGTCTCCGTCTAGGGGATATGTGAATGGCAACCACAATGTACCCAAGCTGAGCAGAACATTACTTCCACTTACTGGTGTCTAGGGGAGATGTGGATAGAGATCACAGGGTACCAAAGCTGACCAGAACATTACTTCCACTTACTGCTGTCTAGGGGATATGTGGATGGCGACCACATGGTACCCAAGCTGAGTAGAACATTACTTCCACTTACTGGTATCTAGGGGAGATGTGGATAGAGACCACAGGGTACCAAAGCTGACCAGAACATTACTTCCACTTACTGCTGTCTAGGGGATATGTGGATGGTGCAAGGTACCCAAGCTGACCAGAACATTACTTCCACTTACTGGTGTCTAGGGGAGATGTGGATAGAGACCACAGGGTACCAAAGCTGACCAGAACATTACTTCCACTTACTGGTTTCTAGGGGATATGTGGATGGCGACCACAAGGTACCCAAGCTTAGTAGAACATTACTTCCACTTTCTGGTGTCTAGGGGAGATGTGGATAAAGACCACAGGGTACCAAAGCTGACCAGAACATTACTTCCACTTTCTGGTGTCTAGGGGAGATGTGGATAAAGACCACAGGGTACCAAAGCTGACCAGAACATTACTTCCACTTTCTGGTGTCTAGGGGAGATGTGGATAAAGACCACAGGGTACCAAAGCTGACCAGAACATTACTTCCACTTACTGGTGTCTAGGGGATATGTGGATGGCGACCACAAGGTACCCAAGCTGAGTAGAACATTACTTCCACTTACTGGTGTCTAGGGGAGATGTGGATAGAGACCACAGGGTACCAAAGCTGACCAGAACATTACTTCCACTTACTGGTGTCTAGGGGATATGTGGATGGCGACCACAAGGTATCCAAGCTGAGCAGAACATTACTTCCACTTACTGGTGTCTAGGGGATATGTGGATGGCGACCACAAGGTATCCAAGCTGAGCAGAACATTACATCCACTTACGGGTGTTTTGCTCCTCACTGTAACTTTTCTATCTGACCTCACCTTAGTCATCTCTTGTTCTCTTCCGACCCCGATGCTATTAGGGTTCCTGAGGGCTAGGGAGTCTTTATTTTTCCAGCCTCTCCATTTCTCTAATTTCTCTATAAAACCTTAACCCCTAACATGCTGACCTGTCATGGCATGTAATACGTCCTCTGATTGGTAAACAGAGGATATGGTCGGTGAATTTATTTTGCTAATTCTCCCGGTCAGGTCGGTGAGACCCGTAAACCGACAGGTGTGGTCCTCCAGACATTCTGGGGGTTGTGAGAGAGCGATGTGACCGCCAAAACATAAAAATATGGTGCTCTCTAAAAAGCGGTTACTATTACTGTTATTGCTCTCTTCAATGTGAAAAATATTGGAGAGCAAGAGGATTAATGACTTCATTGTCAGAAATCCAGCGTTAGCCAACAGCAATTTTTCTTAGCAATGAAAAAATAGCAACATGTTTTCGTTACTCAACTAATTCTTATCAACATGAAAAATAAATTACATTTGCAATAAATATTTACATAAATGATTTTCTTTTGGAGTCTAACCATATATTCTGTCTCAACTTAAAACAACTAACAGTCTGGGAAAACATTTCATTTTGAAAAACAAAGGTTGGGTTTTCAACTTGGTTATACCTCCAAGGGACAACCTCAGCAAGCAATTCTTTGAAAAGACACCAGATGACATTAGTGTATCAGTCTCCAACTCAAGGATGCCACACTTTAGCTGTCAACACCAGGTTGATGGTGGGACCAACAGCTTTCAAGACATGTTCCATTTTACATAAATGTAAGTGATGCAGTGTTTGAAAACTGACTCACATATGTTACATTCCATTTTATACTGTTCTCCCCAACTAGTATGTCACCATTTTCCCATGATAAATTAATTCTGGCATTGTTAGTTATCAGGGAGTTCAGAATTTATGTTGGGATTCCTGAGTTAACTTAAATGTTACTTTCCATAGTATTGATACATTTATTTAATGGTAAGAAGTTTACAGCATTACAGGTCACATGGTCTAAAACAAAGTTGTTCATGATGAAGAAATTTACAGTTGCCCATTGAAAATGGCCCTGGCCACTCATTCAATTTACATTCACTCCTCGTAAAAAAATGTGTTGTATTATTAGTATTAGAGTTTCTTTCTCTCTTCATTTTAGCTATAAATAAATACTGTCCCAGACTTCTGCTCTATTTTATGAATAATTCATTGCCTTGTATCCCTATGTGTGCTTTGACCCACCCAATTTCTATATTCCAGTTTTGTTTTTCTAAAATTGTGTGTGTGTGTGTGTGCGTGCGCGTGCGCGTGCGCGTGCGCGTGGGCGTGGGCGCGGGCGCGGGCGCGCGCGCGCGTGTGGGGGGGGGACAGTATAACTCAAAAACGAAAAGTCGATTAAAAGTCAATGTTGGTATTTAAGTTTGAGATATTTTTATGACAAATGAAATGTATGCCTTAAATTTTCTGACTATAGTCCCTGTAGTCGTATTTACTCTGGATGGCTTTTGCATAACGGGTAAACCGTAAGAGATAGACCAAATCTTACTATACAAAAAATGTAGACCTTGCTAAAATACACAGTTTATGTCTGAATAAATTTTTCATAGAGTGAACCATTTCAGAGATATTCCTTGTTATTTGTGTGAGTTTTGGAGAACTTATGCTTCTGTTAAATGGAACATCGTTATTCATTTTTGATATGTTAACCGTGCAAAGAGAATGGAATTTGAAAGCCTTAAAAGATTTGACTGTCACTCAAAGTCTACTGTATTCCCATATTTCCCTTGAACCTACAAGGAAATAAACAATAAGAATGCTATGGCCAAGGCCCTTAGTGCAGCACTCAGTGAACTGTCGGAGTTAGTAACTTCTTGGAGACTTTGATTATGTTCATTTTTACAACTGATTGATGCTGGTGGCTAATCTGGGCAGTTGGTGCATGTCATATTCTTGCACAGGTCACTGTATGGGAGTTGGCAATGGTCGTAGAATCTCGCTGGACTTCTTCGAACTGCAGGGTGTCCAGATGAGTGGCTATTGGTATTCTCGGCGTGTCTGTGTGGATGCTTCGTGTGTGGATGGAGTGATTCTGTTCTCAATCCTGGTCAGCTTATGCCAAATGGATTCGAGAACTTCTGAGATGTCTTCTTTGACCAGTTCTATTACTGGTGCCTGGAGCTGATGTAGCAGCAGTGTTGAAATTGGTGGTGTGGTGGATGAGTTGGCGGCCAAGTGCAGCAAACTTCTTGTGGCTTGACCGCTGGAATGTGGTGAGCCTGGTCTTGATGTTCCTGATGTCTGCGTGTAGGTTGCTGTCAGTTGTAGTGTTGAAGTTCATTTACGGCATTGGCTGCGGTGTTGGAGAAGGTGAAGACAGCAGTTGTCAGCTGCTTGATGGCTTCTTCTATGCTACCCAGGTGTGATTGAAGCTTCGAATATCAGTGTGAAGGTCCTCTGCCCCTTGGCTGGGCAACAGTGCTCTAGCGGTGACTGCGGCATAGGTAGCTGTGGTGGTGACGGCCCCCTGATGAGCCTGTGGTGTTGTTGGGTGTTTGGTGTGGCGTTGCACTCCTCGGGTAGTGTGGGCAGCTGGCCTGCCTGGTGAAGTGGTCCGACCTGCTACAGGTGGCACAGAACCTTCGATGCGTAAGGTTGTGCTGCTGACAGACGTAAGCGAGGCTGCTCCACAGTAGTGACACTTTGGTGGCGCCAGGCAGCTGTATTCCGAATGGCCAAACCTGCAGCAGCAGCAGCAGGAATCTGAAATATATACAAGAAGAAAAATCTACAGTGGCAGCTCATTTTTGGTAAGAAACCATGAAATTGATATGAAACTGGTACTTTTAAAAAGCGTTTCGAAAGAAAACCCATTAACAGTCTGGGAGAACGCATTCATTTTGAAAAACAGATCAAGTCTTTAATTTTGAGTTACTGCAAGCAACCTCAGTATGAAATTCTTCGAGAAGCCACCACCGGATGATACAGAGCAACATACTCCAGCAAAAGGATACCATGTACTGGCAGGTTGATAATGGGAGCAATTGAGTTCTCAAAATATGTCCCGTTTTTATAAAAAGTAAGTGACATATCAATAAATCAGTTCACATATGCTGGGTTGCAAGAAAACTGGCCTATAAATAGTTACTCCCTTCTTTAGTTAATGGATCAATAAACTGTTGAGGTCTGTAAATTATAGGTTGTTGCAAGTATGACATTATAGGATCCATTAACTATTTCCTCCTTTAATTAGAGAAGCTACATATTTATAGGTCGTGAGGCGAGACATGAACAAATCTTGCACATAGGGGAAGCTACTTCCCTCCCCTCCCTCACTGCAACAGCTGATAGGGGGGAAAGGCAGACAAGCTTGCCACCAATGACTAAACATTACTATAACAGTGTGCAGCTAAAACAATTGCAGTTCACATGAAAGTAATTGTTAGCACATAGCCATAGCTATAGCTAAATCGTTTTGTTTGTTATAATGCTAATTTTAGTACATGTATAATGTCATAAGCAATATGCACTAAAGCTATGCTAGTGAACTTCACTCCTTCGTGGACGGAAACGCTATGACTTCTGTACACACATGATTGCGCAACTTTTCCCACATCAATCTTTAAGGTGAACAGTTGCCACTGCGCAGGTAGGGGAATTTATCTTGTCTTGCCTCATGACCTATATCTTGTCAGACATATGATATCACTGCAACAAACAACTGATGCCACACGTTCAGGATTGCACTTCTAATTTTGTTGACAAAGTTGTTTTGTATTTTCTGCAAGTGGAAATATAGAACAAAAGGAATAGACGTAAAATTTTCTTTGAAAGGAACAAAATATTATTGTCAGCATTAATTTCAGAAAATAAAAATAGTACAAAATAAAGTCATGGGCACAGTTAGTTACAAACAAATTGAAGTAAGAATGTTGGCAATGTACAACTATGTAGTATGAGGGGTGCCTCAAAAGTAAGTTGCACTACTTTTTTAAATCTGCGCAGTAGGCGGGAAAAGTCTGAAAGTCCCAGGGGATATAGGTATGGGTGTAGTAGCAGCATATTAAAATTCCTAGGCACCTAAGTTTATTGCTTGGAGATTAAAACAGCAGTAACAAAGGAGACTCCACTTGTTCCTACCACCGATTGCAAAGTTCGTGCTGTAATCCATTTTTTGACGGGAAAAAATAAATGTGTGACTGAAATTCATTGCAAGTTGTGCAGTGTTTATGGAAAAGACATTATGTCAAGATAAATAGTTTCTCATTGGCACCAATCATTCATTGAAGGGAGAACAACATTACACAATGATCAACACAGTGGCCAACCCTCCACTTCCCATGCTCCGGATATTATTGACAAAATTCGAGCAGTCGTGCACACCGATCGGCGCCTTACACTTGATGCAGTTTTGTTTGAACTTCCTTCTTATATTGAAATAAGCCGTGCGTCACTTCACAGGATTATTTGCGAGGATCTGTGTCTATTGAAAGTGTGTGCAAGATGGGTTCCTGGCATGCTTTCAGAACAACACTAGGAGCAGAGAGTTGACGCTGCATTGCAATTTTTGCAATTTTTTGAGGATGAGGGAGATGGCTTATTCAACAGAATAGTGACCGGGGACGAAACATGGATCCATTACTGGACACCCGAATCGAAAAGACAGAGTATGGTATGGAAATGAAAGGATGAGGCAACACCAAAAAAGGCAAAAATTGTTGCATCAGCTGGCAAGGGCATGGCAACAATATTCTGGGATTTGAAGGGAATACTGTTAATCGATTACCTGCCCCATGGGACCACAATGAGAGCTGCTCACTATTGTGAGGTGCTGAGAAAACTCAGAAGAGCCATACAAAACAAAAGGAGGGGAAAGTTGAGCAAAGTATTTTTTCTGTTATATAATAACGCTCACCCGCACGCTGCTCGTGAAACTCAAGCCCTGTTTGAGCAGTTTTGATGGGATATTTTCAGGCATCCACCTTATTCACCTGACCTTGCACTGAGTGATTACCATCTTTTTCCGGAGCTGCAGCAACATCTTGGGGGAAGGCGCTTCGTAAATGATGAGGAACTGAAACGAGAAGTGGAAAGATGGTTATCCAATTTGGCGGTAGAGTGGTTTGACATTGGGTTTAAAAACTGTTATTGCGGTATCAAAAATGTATTGAGGTTCAAGGAAATTATGTGGAACAATAGGTACTGAATGTAGCTTTTAAAATATACCCTTTTTAAAATATTTAAACGTTTTGTTATTTTTTAAAAAGATAGTGCAACTTACTTTTGAGACGCCCTTCGTATATCTCCAGAATGCAGATTGCTTGGACTTCAATAGAAAAGTAACCTGTCCTGTTTCTGAACATTCCACTTTCTGCCAGGCTTTGAATTTTCATTTGACTGCAGTTTATAGCAGCGATAACATTTGAGAAATTAGTAATATCCTAGAATTGCCTAATGATTTGTAAAGAATTACCCTCAGTACTGTACCCTCATTTGTGCAAAGCTGAGGCTCACGCAGGTTGTTATTCAATACTGTACATTTGTAAACATGAGTCTGATCTATCACATTCTGAAAGGCTCCTGTTGTGTAATAATGAAGGGTAAGCAACAAAAGGTGGTGTTCCATTTAATCAACAGCTGATTTTGTGCCAACATGGCCATACTTTGTGCAGCCAATTTTTCAATCTGCAGCCCCATCATGAGCAAGATATCCATGAATGTTTGTTAGGGGAACCCAAATCTAACATTGAATTCTATATTGTCATATTCCTGAAAAGGATTGGACCTCTATCCAAAAATCCTCAGTCTTGGTGGAAATGCAGGTTAAAATTGTGTATTTGCTTAAAAACTTCACATCCCTTTTCATGCACATATAGTGTTACATTGCACCCATTTATTGCACAACTTGCAGTAATACATGTAACTGACAATTCACTTTCAGGATATGGTAGTAATACTTATACATGTATATACTTGAAATAAAGCAGTAATGCTGTCTAAGTTGTTTATCTGGGTCAACATTCTACATCGCTTATTGGGAACATGTACCATTGCTTATTGCACAGCTTATAATAAATGTAATTGACAATAATTCACATTCAGGATACGGTAGTTATACGTATATATGTTGCCCGTCTCTGTAGCGTGGTGGTAGCATGTCTGCCTCACATCCAAGAGGTCGTAAGTTTGAATCTCACTTAGGGTGAGTTAGCCAGATAAGGTTTTTCAGAGGTTTTTCCTTATCCTGAGAAGACAAAGGTCGGGTAACTTAAAGCTCTATGGACCTCGGGCTCAATTGAACATCATTTCACCCATTTCATTCATTCACCAACAAAATGTGTGTGTGCGTGCATGCGCGTGCGTGCGTGCATATATGTTATGCGATGTGTGTAGGGTGCGTAGTGTGTTCTGCAAATGGTGCCTATGGCCATGTATGCATATATTTATAGATGTAGATGCTTGAAAAAGTGAAGTCACTTAAAAGGGACAGTGGGTGGCCCCAGTGACAAGGCAATATTATGTTCTTAAACCACTACTTATTAACTCAGGATAACTTTGCACCTACCCAGGATTCACCAACATAAATATTTCAAAGCAGCATTTTTAGCAGATATGCAGTCTTAACCAAAAGGCAATCAAATCAAATTCAATTTCAAATTTATTCACCATTAATATAAAAGTATACATGGTTTCATCAAATTACATTAATGAATATAAAATTATCCTTATATCAATTTAACTACAATATTTATCAATTTAAATACATAATAAATTTAATTAGCTATGAAATTGAATGTAGAAACTCATCTATGCTATAATAAGCCTCTCTCTGTTGCAATCTCGACTATTCTTTTAAATTTTCTTGCAATTTATCAAATAGCATAGTCCCATAATATTTTACCTCCTTTGCAAACAGGGATGTTTTATGTTCAATAACTTTTTGTCAGACAAAGATTTTATAATGAACGGAATAGAAATACAACACTTTCCGGGATAAAAGTATAATTCTATATACACATCAATTGACAATAATTCATACAGCAATTGTTTTTATTTACTTGTATTGGAGGGCATGTATACAAAAACATTAAGGGGAAACCATATAATGAGAGCAATAATGATGGCAGCTATCTGTTTATAGGTCCGAGATTTTACCTATAGTTTAAAGTGTCCATTAATGATCCAATAGTGATGTAGATCGGTCTTGCAACTCATTTCAGAGGCAAATGAACACTTGAGTGGTAATGAAACATATAAATGCATTCTTGCAACTCAGCAATAGTGTTAAGAAGAAATCTTGTCTGAGGCAATTTCGTTTGCCAGAAACCCAACCTTATTGCCACTGGGGTTGAATGCTGGTCCCCTTTGCTAATGGCTAGTGATCTAACCACACATCTATGTTGCTGTTCAATAAGATTGTCAATGAAGAGTCTTGTATATGACAATATTTCCATGGTTTTTGTAGTTCTTTTTCATTCCTAAAGAATGCCTTAAAATATTCTCATGTTAAAAATTGTTCTGATGAGATTGGCTTTGACTTAATCCTTGATGGTAGTATATTAACAGCCAGGTTATAAAACAATCTTTCTTATTACTGTAGAATAATGAACATAAAATGTGTTGAAATGCAGTATGCAGTACTAATAGCGAAATTCAAAGTGAGGATTTTAAACATGTAAGTAATTTTTAAATATTAAATGCTTAGCAGAAGGTAAAGCCTGTTTTTGTAAATTGTGTTTCTTTTTCAGTGGTACAGTTTCTAGAAGATGGAGGAATATGAC
This sequence comes from Tenodera sinensis, assembly GCA_030765045.1. NCBI lineage: Eukaryota > Metazoa > Arthropoda > Insecta > Mantodea > Mantidae > Tenodera > Tenodera sinensis. The sequence continues at coordinate 202,408,276 of CM060964.1, read as the reverse complement.
TGACGGAAGTCGCTGTGACATAGAACTTGTATTGAAAGCTAACCACATACAAGTCTGCAATGACCAACGTTCTGCAGTGCTAGTGACAGTTGAAACACGAGAAGAGTTTTCCAAATTTTGGGAGAGTTATTCTCACTGTTCTTTGGTTGCACGCAATCTTATTTTGGCTTCAATATGCCCACAGGTATTTAAAAAATACTAAACATTGTTATATTTATATTTTATAATGCTTCAAAAAATGATCACACACACACAATGCTAAATCTTCCTAACTCTGATCTTGCAGTGATTAATACAATGTTTCCTTTTCCTTTCTTATCTTTTCTTTCTTTTTTTCTACTGTTAATAGATTTGTGCATGACTTTCAAATACTGTCAGATATTTAATAAAAACTGCAATATCTATAACTCATCAATGGCATAAAGACATATTTTAACAAAACAGTTCTTTAGTTTTCTTTTAAAACAGTTGTATATTTGATTTAATATCAGTGAACAACTTATTTAAAATATTTGCTCTTAAGAAGTAGAGCAGGTGGCTAAATATGTTGGGTGCCCTTTGCTAGCCTAGTGTCCACACTGGGCAAGTGGGGTAGAGAGTCAGCTGTGCAGCAGTGGCGTGACAGATCTTGTGATGATGGAGTGTGATGAAATCAAGCAAGCGAAGCAAAGTTGAAATTTGACCAGATAGTCTGTGCCAGGATAAATATTTTGTATCCATCACTAATGAGTGTGCAACATGTCTGTTGTGTAGTATTATTACAGCAAAAAAAAATATAACATTTAAAGCCATGACCAAGACATGTAGTCACTTGACACATTAGGGGAAGATGAAAGATTGAAGCTTCTCAGGCCCAAATGATCATTGTTGATGGGCCCTTAAACTTCACATGCTCATTCATTCACTTGAAGCTTCTAACAGATCTTCATCACAAGAGATTTATTTCAAAATAATTTTATTCTTTATAGTGCTAATTTTGTGCTAACTCAGTTAATTGTGTATCTTACTAAAATATTTCATTACAACTGACGAGAATATATAGATATATCTATTTAATGGCTATACTAAATTATGGTTGTTTTATGATCCACTGCACATAAAATGGGTAGATTATTTGTTTTACAAATCCTCCATTTCTGCATTGTATATTGCAATATAAACCTATATATATCCTGACAAGGCATTGAAGCAAACTGACCTAGGTTATATAACAGTGCTGCAATCATTATTATTAGTTTGTTACAAGCTGGTTGTTTGTTTTCTAGTGTATGCTAAGCATTAAAATACAAATGGACACAAAGCACTGGAATGAAATGACACAATTGCATCAGTGTACTAAACTATAAAACATTGTGAGTATATGTATATTTTATATACTATAAAGGCAGCCACAACTGATTAATGTATTACATTATGTTATCCCTAGTGCCTGGTAATGCATAATATGTTATTAGCATCTACAATAATGAATGTACTATCAGCGAGTATGTGCTGTGCTCCTATACTAAACAACTCTGCAATTTCATATTCTTTCTGACATGCCTCATTGGTTTGTCACCTAGACACAGCACTGCTCTCTTACCACAGATAGCATCATTGCTCTGTTCTTCACTGGGTGCATGCTGCTCCCCCCTTCAACATACTGTGTGCCCGCCTGCCAGTCTCTGATTAGAGGTACACATGAAAAATAAAATAATAAATTGCTCTTAACTGCTTACCTTTTTCTTAACATTCATAAGACTAGATGTCCGTAGGAAGTCACATTAATCATAACAACAAAATCTAACAAATGATAAATAATGCAGAAACAAATGGTATTTAATAAATTTAAAGCTATACAAATATTGGGTAGGGAGGTGGATCTTCTCTACCAGAGATGGCCTATGCTTGACATTAGATTTATCTGAACAAATATTAGTGCATTTACAGTTTTTATAATTAAAAATATAAGATTGTTCTCTCAAAAGTATGACATTAACTTTACCTTTTAGATCTGATACTAAGTTATGCAGCTTTACTTCTTCCATTTTGCTGCAGTTTAATATTAAGCCAAATGTTTTAATATTATGGTCATGAAAAATATTATAATTTCAGTAGGATTACAGTCTTTGGAGTTAACTATTATACTTTAACCCTTTCACTGCTATCACATTGGTGATATACACATAGTTCCTGTGCTGAATTTTTTTGCCAACAATTTCAATGTCATATTTCTAAATAAGTTCTATATTTAAGAACAAGGTAATAACACTTCATGCAATAACCTTACCTTTTCTGGTGTATATCCACTCCATTCAGCAGAATATGTGAGGAATATTTTATCCTTTGTTTTATAATTATTTGCTTCACGCCACTGATTAGAATGTATAATGCACTGATACGAATAAGGTAGACTTCCCTTATAGTCTTTCTTACAAAGAAATTTGAAATGAACTATCACAGTTTCTTGTAGAAAACTATTACAAAATACACAAGAGTATTGTTTTTGTTTTCACCCCTTAACTCTAATAGTGAAGGTGGGTGTGGTACCTCTCAAAACAGGGAACAACGCACAATGCCACATTACACTGGAAGCACATATACCTGGATTCCCTCCTCTTGTAGCACTGAACTTATGCCGAAGGTGATCTATAATCATTTTTAGTTTATATAATCGGTCACCCGCCGATTGTGTATTGTTGTCGCAGAAATGAAGGGTGCGAAGTAACAACAAATACCTGTCCCGTGACATGTAATTGCGGAACTGAGGAGTTTCAATCAGAGGATCAGTAGACCAATACTCTTCCCTAGAAAGTTTTTTTTACTCTTGGCATGAGCATTGTCAGTGCTAAGAACACATACATTTCATCCACATTAGTGTCATGCCACTTTTGAAGACGAGAGGATGGGGAGGGTGGAACCACATTTGTCATAAACGAGTAGAAACTGTTTGTCTCCTCCACTATTTTCTGCATTACATCTACACAAAAAAAATGACAGAAATAGTCTGATGCCTCCGAAGCACTACTCAAAGTCCCAGCTGTGATTCCTGCAACACTGTCATCAAATGGATGGATTCGCGGCACATACGCTCCTCTTTCCACCGAAACAAAGGAGTTTGCACTCGTGGTCTTTTACAAGAATGTAATGGACCTGTAATATCACGAACTAGTTCTTGTTCGGTTTCACGCTCACCTTCACTTCCGGATTCACTAGACGGGAAATCAAACTCTTCATCTGATTCTAAAGTTGTAAAAATATCTAAAAGTTCCTGTCGGTAAACATGTGCCCGGCACGGAATGACGCCATCTTAGCCCAACTGGCAGTGGTGTGCGGTAATTTCCCGTAGCTAACATGTGACTTGTGCACAGTTTACTATAAAACCCTGCAGATGTCATACAACACCAGAGACTGCACAGCAACTAGTGTCAGCGTATAGCCAAGAGATGGCAGAAGAAGTCAGTGCATGTGGGCCCGCTTTAATGTAAGTGACTCGAAAGTTACGGCCATTAGAAAATGGCGTAATGCCCAACCGAGTATACTCGTCTTTAGCAAGACAGCAGCAACATTTTAACACCGAGTTAACTCGCTCTTAGCAGTGAAAGGGTTAAATAAAAGCACTGCAGTGGTAGGGTTTCATAACACTTTAATATATAACATTTTAAGAGCACAAAAACACAGTCAACATTACATCATAACTGTATTTTTAATGTACTATGTACATCTATTCTTCTTCTTCCGTTCAGAACTACAAACTGTTACATTATTAGGTTAAGAAAAGTTGCTTTCTACCAACACTCCTCAATTTCTCTCAACACCTGCTTTTGACATACCATTCATTTCACCCATACCAAGGCCTTCCCTTTGTTTCTTGAACAATTCAAATGCAAGTCCTTTAGTAAACACATCAGCCTTTTGATTTTCTGAAGGTACATACACAACTTCAATGGCCTTGATATTACAAAGATATCTTACAAAATTATATTTTTTAGGCACTACACTAATACAGGATTGATCATCCTCATAGATTCGAACTGGACAGTTTACTGTTATTAACATCTTCTCAAGCAATTGTTTTAACCAAAGTTGTTCTGCTACAGCAGATGTTAATGCAATGAATTGAGCTTCAGTTGAAGACAATCACACTGTTTTTTTTGCTTCCTTGTTGCCTACACTACTGTATCCCCAACACTTCAAACAGAATAAGGAAAATTGAAGCTATTAACAGTGAAGCAACAAGATTCTAAAGTAAGAACAAATTAGAAACTAAAAACTTCACTTATCTTAGTAATGTTGTATGTTCTTTTTGAACAAGCTAATCCAGGGTTTCAAGTTGTCTCCAACTCATTCTCAAAGAATGAGACAACTTGAAACCCTGGGTTAGTTGTTCAAAAAGAACATGCAACATTACTAAGATAAGTGAAGTTTTTAGTTTCTAATTTGTTCTTACTTTAGAAACTTCAAACAGAAATTTGGACACAGATTTTCTACCCTGATTGTTTGCAAAGTTTGCATCTGCATAGCCTACCTGAGTTACACTTGAATTCCCTTTATACTGCAGATCCCAATCTAGGGTTCTTTGAATGCACTGTATACCCTTTTTAACCCATTCCATTGTACTTCAGTTGAATTGCAGTGATAGTGGCTGTAAAAATTGACTGCTATGCACAAGTCTGGCTGTGTAGTCAGACAAGCATACCTCAATGCTCCAATAAACTCACGATAGGGTTTACATCCAATTATATTTGGTTTAGAGGTATCAGTCTCTCTCACAGGGTTTACTTCTAAACGTGGCTAACGAAAGAGACAGGCTGCAGCAAAAATTGGAGTCACATAGTAATGGTAGTCTGATACAAGGCCAACATTTTATACTATCATGATAAAACTGTATCTTTTGTATGAATTTAACGAGCAACTTTTTTTGGTTGTTTAGAATATGGATGTATTAGGCGATTATGGTTTTACTTCATTGGGCCATGACCAGACTAGGAGAATTACATCACTGCAGTTTGCGCCGTAGCCTGTCTTTTTCGTTAGCCACGCTTCTAAAGGAGTTTGTTTGGGATTTGCTCATTGCACCAAACTTACTTATTAGCCTCTGCAAGTACTGTTTCTGGCTTAAAAACATTGAGTTCCCATTACGCTCAATTTTAATCCCCAGAAAACAACTTAATTCTCTCATATCTCTCATTAATTTTGTTTGACACCTTGTAAAACTTCAAGTACATTACATGCAATAATAATATCATCTACATACAATAATAAGTACACAACAACATTTTCTTTCATTCTTACATACAAACATCTATCGGTCTGGCATTGATTAAAATCAAGTGATTTCACAAATACATTGAATTTAGCATTCCACCCTTTAGGGGCTTGTTTTAACCCATACAGTGTCTTACTAAGTTTACAACAAAGACCCTTCCTGACATTCATTCCTTCAGGTGGATATATAAAAATAGTTTCTTTCAATACCCCATTCAAAAAGGCATTTTTAACATCAAGTTGATAACCAAAATAATGATTTGCATTAATCACACAGAGTAATGTTCTGAGTGTAGCTAGCTCTGCAACTGGTGCATAATTCTCAGTATAGTCTAAACCTTTCCTCTGGGAACAACTTTTCACAACTAACCTTGCTTTGTAATGATCCACATTTCCAACTGCATTTCTCTTGATAGTAAATATCCATTTACTTTTAATTATCCTTTTACCTTTTGGAAATTCTACCAGATCCCATGTTTGATTTTAGTCCATTTGCTCATTATCTGCCTTATACTGCTGCTCATGGTCATCTCTGTCCTTTATTTCTTTATAAGACCGTGGGACTCTTTCACAATATGAAATTGCATTTAGCGCTAGATAAGGACTTTTTTTTCCCAAGAATTCCAGTCATTTCCACCTATGGTTGAGACAGTTGCTCTCAACTGCTCTTCTTCTGACAAAAATTCTATTAATGCAAATGAAGTTTCATAGTCCTTCAAATAGCTAGGTTTCTTATTTTTTGTAATTCTAGTACTCCTGCTTAATCCTCCAGTTACTATTGGATACTTCTCATTATCTACATATTGGAGATAAATTGGCAGTAAATGTAACCACTTTTTAGAGAGCACCATATTTTTACGTTTTGGTGGACACTGTCTCTTTTCATAAAAAATGTCAAGGATAGGAAAGAAGAAAATAGCACTCCTATCATACACAACAGTAAAATATCAAATGATGCAGTCGTAGCTGAAACCTTCAACAAATATTATGCTAATTCACATAAAGTAACAAGAAATAATAAAAAGGAACATAAACAATTTAAAAAAGATTTGAAACAAAAAAGAGAATGTGATACTAACACTCAACACAATATCTTTTTTCAAAATTTTAATATGCAAGAACTGAGCATTGCAATTAATAATCTAAAAAACAAGAAGTCTCCTCGACCAGATCACATACATCCAGAGTTCATAAAAAACCTTGGAAAAACAGCAAAACAAGAACTACTGAAACTCTACAATCTATCCTGGAAAACAATTGTACCTGCCGAATGGTGAAAAGCAATAATTGTCCCACTCTTGAAGAAAGATAAAACAGCATCAGAAATAAAAAATTATAGACCAATAGCTCTTATTAGCATAATAGCAAAAGTGATGGAAAGAATGGTGTCAAACAGGTTAAATTGGTTTCTAGAATCACAAAACTTAATTTCCCTATGTCATACTGGATTCAGAGAGTTCCACTCTAAAAATGAACAAGTCTTACTTCTCAGTCAAGAAATCAAAGACTCCTTCAATAGAAAAGAAGATAATGTATCAGTTTTTATTGATTTCCAAAGTGCATATGATTCTATATGCAGAACAAAGCTACTAAAGAAAGTAAAAAAAATAGTGATACAAGGTCCATTGTTTTCATGGCTATGTCATTTCCTAACTCAACGCTTTATTGCTACCAGATATGGAAGGAGTATATCGAAAATAAACAAGTACACTGTGGCTTATCACAAGGTGCAGTGCTCAGCACAACACTTTTTAATATATTTATTAAAAATTTGCGACAAGAAAAACAAGAATCAGGCATGAAGTGTGCACTATTTGCCAATGACTTAGTAATGTGGACTTCAAAACCAAAAAACAAAAGTACAGAACTAGAAAACACCATGCAACAATCCTTAACCAACCTACAAAAGTGGATCAAAGAAAATTTAATGACTGTTAATACAACAAAATCAAACTACCAAATATTTTCACTACGGAAAAAACCATTAAAAATTAAACTAAATTTTGAGGGTCAACAATTACCAGAAACAAAGGGAGCAAAATGTTTGGGAGTTATATTTGATACCAAACTTACATGGACCAAACAAATAGAAAATGTAATACAAAGAGCAGAAAGGCACCTTTCACTGTTAAAACGTCTAACAGGAATGAAGTGGGGATGTTCCAGAGCAACTCTTAACACAACATACAATGTATATATAAAGCCATTATTTACTTACTGCAGCGAAGTTCTTGTAACAGCAAATACCAAAAAAATTCAAATCTGGCGGCACCGTGGCCGAGCGGTTAGCACGCTCGCCTACCACCTAGGTGGCCCAGGTTCGATCCCAGGGACCCGCATGTGGTATTCGTGGTGGACGAAGCGGCGTCAGGGCGGGTTTTCTCTGGGTGCTCCGGTTTCCCCCGCCATCTCATTCCACCGGTGCTCCATCTTCATTCCATGTATCATCAGTGTCACCGCCTGCGGTACCGTAGTAGTAAAAGCGGGCATTAAACACTACAACAACAACAAATTCAAATCTTTCAAAACCAAAGTCTGAGACTAATCACAGGTGCTATCAAAACCACACCAATAGCAGCTATGGAAATACTAACCAACCAATACCCCATTGAATATGAAATAGAAAAAACAAGCTCTTATTCAATACGAAAAGTTGATCAGACTCCCATTCAGTACATGGAACAAGAGAAATTTTACACATACACTAAAAACTCAGGAGAACTTCTTTTCAAAATTCAAGACATCAAGAAGAATGTATGCCTTCCTAATTCAAAGGAAAACTTCATATATGAAGTTAATCTGACACAAACATTAGACATCACATATTATTTACACCTGACAGAAGAAGTTAGGAAAAGTAATGTGCCAACTAGTGTTCTAAAATGATTGGCATTAGAGACAATCCATACTAGATTTCCAGAACACGAATGGCTCCATATTTATACTGATGGATCACTGATATCAAACCAAGTAGGAGCAGGGGCTGGAGTCACCTTTCACCTCTTTTCCTATTACAAATCTACAAACTTTGATGGAGAAATTGAAGCAATCCGAATAGCCTTACAAAATCTTACAAAATCTTTTGTATAGAATTTCACATTTTCAGCAAGCAGTTATTCTCTCAGATTCCAGGGCAGCAATTATAGCAATTAGTTCCAAGTTGTCACCAAAAAACCAAACAATTATAGAAGGTTGGAAAATCCTTACCCATCTAACAGCACTTCAAAAACACCTAGTCTTCCAATGGATACCAGCTCACTGTGGACTGAAGTAATGACAAAGCTGATTTTCTTGCAAAAAAGGGTACCAGCAGTGTACAGAAATCTATAGTTAATCTACCATTTTATAGCAGCTAAAATATTGGTCAGTTCTGAATTCAAAAAAATTATTGCAAAATATTACTATGAAAAATCAAAAAATAGGAGATGAGAACTACCAAACATTCAAACAGTAATTCCCGAGTATCCTCGAAAAATGCCAGTGGCAGCCTTCAGGTTGATTACGGGACATGATTGTCTGGCAAAACGTTTATACAGAATTGGAACATATTCTTCACCGCTCTGTGCTCTATGTGATCTGGAAGAGGAAATTGACCGAGACCACCTTAAAATATGCCCGGCCACTTCAAGCGCCCCATCCATCAGTGAAAAATATTGGAGAGCAAGAGAATTAATGACTTCATTGTCAGAAATCCAGCATTAGCTAGCAACAACATTATCTACATAGTCTTCCTCTGCCTCAGAGTCTCCCTTCTCTGATTCTTCCTCTGAACCATGCTTCCTTTTTGCCTCATTGCCTTCCTGATTCAAAGATTGGCCCTTCTCAACATTTTCTGAATCATCCCATATACCTTCCCACGATTCTCCAACAAACTTAGTTCTGCTTTCATAAAAAATTACATCACGGGCAGCAATCACCTTTCTGTCATCTAAGCTCCACAATCTATACCTATTATTGCAAACACCAAGTAAAATACACTTTTTACCCCTAGCGTTAAATTTTCCTTGAATCTCAGGTTTGTGTTTGTGTGCATATGCAACACAGCCAAACACTGATGTTACTGATATCAGGGCAAAAACCATACCACAGCTCAGCTGGTACCTTACCATCCGTCAGAGTTTTTGTCGGACTTCTGCTAAGTAAGTGGAATGCAGTCATAGCTGCCTCTATCCAAAACGTTTTCTTCAAGTTGGAACCTAGTAACATGCATTGGGCCTTTTCTAAAATGGTCCGGTTCATTCGTTCTGAAACTCCATTATTTGAAGAAGTATGTGGGACATTAAGTTCAAATTGAATACCTGTTTCCTTAAGAAACTGTTTTACATCATCATTTACATATTCAGTTTTATTGTCACAGTGAAACTGACCGATCTTAAATGAGAACCTGCTAGTTGCCATAGCTTCATAATCTTTAACCTCTTCAGCGATATGGACGTGAAATCACGTCCATTTAAAGTGACGGATGAGCGATATGGGCGTGTATACACGTCCTGTGCATTTGTGCATTTAACCCTTATTTATCCCTTATCTAACTCAACTTATTTTAATTTTCCCTTTATGAAACATTTAAGTAAAGTCTATATACTTCACTGGCTTACCTTTATATGTTCCTTGTTCACTGATATGCCTCAAAACAGGGATAAACACACAAGGGTACATCTCCACATTTGCGAATTCTTTTCTTGCGGCACACGAAACACTTTCGAGATGGGCGGGACTTCTTTGCTGTTGGTAGTATCCTTTTAGGATAATGTTTTCCTTGAAGTCTGAGGGATGCAGGGTTTCTGGATTTTCTACCCCCAACGTGGTATTGTTCAATTAGGCTGCGAGCTATTGATAGCCGGAAGTCCAGGTAGGTCATTGTCCTGTGTGGGTTTAGAGCTCTCCAAATTACCAAACAATTGTATATGGTTATATCCAGTTGGTGCAAAAATATCTTTTTATACCACTTCTCACTTCATCTACAAGCAGGAAAGTATATGTATGTGTTTGAAGAAAGAAAGAAACGGAGTCTACTAAGTTACGAAACACGCGTAAGCAAAAGTTTCAAACTGTTGTATTCTGATGACTCACAGATCACGCATACACTATGCTCTGTTTTGCTGATGCATAAGCCACACATACAATTGGTCGACTACTGTTTCTTTCAGAGAACTTACATTAGATGCGTTCGACAGACCATAGTTAACTTTTCACCACAGTGAAACAAAATGGTGCCATTTCAACGTTTTGTAAATGCAGTTCAACTTTGCTGATGACGTACATGTATACTGCATATAACAAGTTTTGTACTAGTTTTTCTTTCATTAAAATAACTTAATATTTACACAAAATACAGCTGTGTATATACGAAGCATTTTTAGCGCATTTAACAATTTAACAACAGTTCTCAGCTCGCGGACGTTTTAGATGGCCATCGCTCAAGAGGTTAATGTACCCAGCTACGTCATTCTCATTTGTCAAGCTATACATAACTGTGAGGTGAGTAAAATCATCAACTAGGGTTAGTAAGTACCTAATACCGTTATAGGCTACTTGGAGATATAGGCTCACACACACACACATCACTGTGTGCTCTCTCAAGTGGTTTCTGAGCCCTCTTTCTTGTTTTGTTGTGGGGTAGGCTAGTTGCTTTCCTTCAACGCTAATGTCACACACAACCTTTTCAATACTCTTAATCTCTCTACACCCATCTACAGCTGCACTAAGCTTTTTTTAGCCCTTCATCTCCTATGTAACCCATTTGCCTATGCCATAGCCTACTGTCACTTTGTGCAATACAAGCATTCCCCTCATCAAGATATACAATCAGATTCAGTTTGTATAACTTTCCTTCTCTTTTCCCAATTGAGGAGCGTTTTTTCAAAACTCGATAGATGCACAAAATGCGTTTCTGAGAAAAATGGTTTTTTCTATTTATTGACAATACTAATTGGTTAGCACAGCAACTATATTAATCATTCAATTCTCCATCCTGATACTGTCTCATTGAATGTGAAAAGAAACAAATAGCATAGTTTAACTAGTGCAAATTTGGGGTTTGAAAATGCAGAGTTTTTTCAAAAACCGATAGATGCTGATTAACTTTTCTGCATGAGCGAGAAATTAGCACATGAAGTTTTGTTACTTTTCTCATTTATTGTTATTGTTGCTTTTTATTCATTTATTTATTATTTATTTTCACCTTTTTATAATACATAATGTACTATAAAACCAACATATTAATGTTTATAAGGATTATTTTATTAGATATAAACTTAGAAACTAAGTACTGCTACATTCACAATAACAATACATTTTGTTTTATTTATATAACAAACATATTGAATACACACAAAGAAATTTCAAACAATATGAATAAGTAAACTTTTGCCTTTATTAGTGCTTGTGCAGTCTGTAAATGGTTCTTAGTTCGTTTCCCTTTTCCACATCTGCCTCTGTCTTAATCTTCAGCAGTCCCATTTTGCAGGTTGAGCATATGTCATTGTGTGGTGTACGGAATGAAAGATTGAAGAAGTTACATGTTTTTATATTTTGACAATGTGCAGCCTGGTAGATTTCTTAATCTTCTTTCGTTGCAAAGGTTGGTCCACATTTTTCTGATATTAAGTTCTGGAGGTAAATATCCTCTCCTTGATTTTGTTCTTCCATAGTGACGTTGTCTACATCTGTACTTCTTAATGTCTTGCTTTATAGCAGCAGTAATGCCCTTCTGTAATATTCCTGTTCTGTCACCTCCTGTGGTTTCCTTTGGCGCTTTCCCAGATAAGTGAAATTTGCTAGCCAGGGGAGATAATCTATCTTTTGACACCTCTGTGATTCCTTGGAAGCTTGCAGCACATACTGACAATACTCAGCCATCATTAGTTCTCACATTGTATTTAATGTTCTATTTGCAGCTTCTTTATCCACCGCTCTGCGATTAGGAGATGTAATACTCATATTTCATAAGGAATTTATCTTGATCTATTTTGTTGAGCATGGAAGGGTGTTGGTGAAATCCACTTATATCATTTTAAGTCAAATCAGCTGCATCACAGTACTTATGCCCTTTACTTTTAGGATTTCGTGGAGTGCACTCGAGACCATGTGAACATGTAATTGCTGGAGTATGAGCTTTCCTTGACTTGCATTTTGATGTCCTTTCCTTGTTTTTGTAATTCCTCCCTCCTGCGCATTCTACGACTGGTACAGTTTCACAATCTGAGCTCCTGTCCATTGTGCATAGTACAGTGCAGCGTCTCAACTAAGAATAAAAAAGCCATGTAAGTATAACAAAGCGTGTAGAAGCACCTGCCGGCTGTGCAAGGGGTCCCGGTTTTGATTCCCGGCAGGGGGGTATGAATTTTTCTCCAGCCAAGATTATTCCTCATCCTTCCCTGTGTCTGGAAGTATGAATGAAAATGTGAAAGTATATGTGAATTCAACGTATAAAATCCCCCAAAGACAGAAAACCCTCTGTTAAATGAGTAACACCATTGCCAATAGGCAAGGCCACCGATATGACCTCTGCAGTTAAAGGCGGGATGTAAATGGAACAAAAAGCTTGCAGAAATGCATGTGAAATCCAAGCGCACAACCTGAGTTCGCAGTTATTGCCAACGATGCAACAGAGTACGAAGCTTGCAGAAATGATTGAGAATTCCAAGAATCGTAACATTGAGATGGCAGTCAATGCCAACATGCGTTTCATAAAATTCAGGTTGCTACATTCTGGGTCATAAAATTATAAAATTGCATCTATCGACCTTTGCTGCAACTGAGCAAATGCATCTATCGAGTTTTGAAAAAGCTGCTAACATTCCCTACCTTCTACACAGGACAAGAATCAAATTTTGCAAAATCTGATTTCACAGAACAATGCAGTAGGTGAAAATCATGCCGATACTATATATAACTCAATTTCGTAAAATTTTGCATCTATTGGGTTTTGAAAAAACTCTCCTCAATTGCTACCACATCTTTCCCCTTTTTGATTTTGCATTCACTGTTCTCAATCACTAGTTTAAATCCTTTCCTCACCAAAGTAGACAGGAAAGTCAAATTACAATCTAGGTTATCATTTAAGAAAGCTTTCTTAAGTACTATTTTCCTAGCCTCATAACCTTTTACATAGGTTATAGCAACATCACCAACTTCCTTAGAAATCATAAAACTTTCAGATTTAGCAACACGAATTATAACAGGGTTTGACAATTTTCTCTTATTAATAACAGGCACATCTGGTTTAACAAAGTGATCTGATGCTCCTGTATCAAGATCCAGGAATATAACAGTCAGCTACTGATCAGAAACTTTCTCCTTCCACTTTAGCAACAAAGTTGGACACTGGGGTTGCACTAACATCACTTTTGAAGCATACCTGACACATAATATGTGCACTGCCACCATCTGCTGTTTGTGAACCTTTATACTTGCCTCCTACTGGCCTCCAACAGTCCGTGTACTTATGTCCAATAAGTTTGCAGTTGTTACACGGAAAAGGGAACATTATCCTCTTCTCTTGTTCTTGCCTTGGCTGCCTTTGATTAGAATTCCTCCCCTGTGAGAGCCTCGGTGCTGTTGAGCTCCTTTAAATGCCACTGGTACTTGATCTTGACTACCCTTCAGCTGCTTTCAACTTCTGTCCTTCCTTGTCTCTTCTTCCTCACCTATTCGCAGACGACAAAAATCCATAGGTAGGTCATCTGAAGCGAGTGTTTCCAGTGCAGATACAACATTGTCATATTCATCTGGCATTGTCATTAGAAATTGGAACATGTTTCCTTTGTCATCCATTTCTTCTCCAACCTTTGCCAGATCAAGAATTAATGAATCATATTTCATACAAAAATCATCAAATGTTTCTGAGCTTGGTTTGAACTTCAAATTGGAAAGTTTCTTCTTCAGAATCATTCATGTTACTGGTGTTTTCTTCTCAAAACGAGCTTCCAAACATTTCATAGGAAGTCTATGTGCTCCTAACCAAAGGAATTTGTGATTTAGCAAGACATTGCACCACAAAATGCTTGCATTTCTTTGCTGCACCTCAGCTGCATTGGTTTCCTTTGTTGATTGAGTGTTGTAAGTATTTTTGTCTTCGGCTTCAAAGGGTTGCAATAACTTTTCAAGCGGTGTTTTAACATGCTGCAGCAATTCCTTTTCTTCAAGAAATGTTTCCATTCGAAACTTCCATTTGTCGTAGTCTTTACCATCAAAGACAGGAAATCTTGTTACTTTGTTGTTATTCATTTTGAGAAAGGTTTGTTCTAATACACTTCTCCAGTTTTCACTTCTTCCACATGTGTGGGCCTGTCATAATTTCAGTGGGATTACAGTGCTCGGAGGTAACTATTATACTGAACAAATTAAGTTTCTCAGTGGAAGTGATCAGCTAAACCAGGACATTTTAAGCATAATAAGGTTTTGAGTGGGTAAAGGGGGGATAATCTCTAAACTGGTAAGATTGTATGCAGTTAGAGAGCTTTAGATGGCCATGCTATTCCTTGCAGTAGCCACCTTCTTAAACCACACAGCTGCCAAAAAGAGAGGAAGAGAGAGGGGGTGAGAGGAGGGAGGGAGAGGATGGAGAGAGAGGGGAGGGAGAGTTTTGGGCCAAGCTTTCTTCATAGTAAAGAATTTCTTTAGATTTCTTTTTAACAATTTGATGCTATTTACAATTTTCAAGAAATATGTTTACCCTGTCATATTCAGAATGTATGACATAAATCAAGTGCTTCATAATCATATTACATTCAGGAATCTATCAACATGTGCAGTTCTTCAGAAGGTCAATGGTTCTTCTTTCATTGTGTTTTTATGTAGGTGGATGTGTGCATAGCAAGTACAGTTTCGTAAAGAAATTCTGTAGACAATCACTGCTTAAGAGCTCTTTTAAATGACATAAAGTGCTTGAACAGAGAACAAAAGATTAAATTATGCTACTCCAGGTATGCTAAGAATCAGAATCATATTTATTCACCATAAGAATTTACACAGATTTATAGGTTTCATCACTAATAGAAACTATATACCTATACAATGTGTATGTGTTTTTCTTGTGCTGAACTAGATTGTTTCTCTCTTACAGGTATATGGACTGTATCTAGTGAAGTTAGCCATAGCAGTGATATTATGTGGAGGAGTTCAGAAAACAGATTCAACAGGATGTAGAGTTCGAGGTGAATCTCACTTGTTACTTGTTGGTGACCCAGGTACCGGCAAATCACATCTCTTACGTTTTGTGTCCAAAGTGTGTCCTAGATCAGTACTTACAACTGGAGTAGGCTCTACATCAGCAGGCCTCACTGTGACTGCTGTTCGGGTAAGACATTGCATGTATGTTTTACTTTGGATATCACAATATGATGATTCAACACAATATAGTCTGGTTATATAATGTACATGACCACCTCCGTAGCGCAGTTAGTAGTGTGTTTGCCTCTGGTGCGGAGGACCCTGGTTTAATCCCCGGTACCAGCATGGGGATTTTATCCCCTCTGGGAGGTCTGGCACGGGGTGCACTCAGCCTTGTTAGGTCCCAGGGGGACCAATTCAGGAGCTACTTGATGGAGAAGTAGTGGCCCCAGGTCGAGAAGACCACATAACTGGCCGGGAGGGCTCAGGGTGCTGACCACGTCCCACCCTCCAGTACTGCACCTCACCAATGACACCTGTAGTGGACAGAGGTGGGGGACGCAGCGGCTGGGCGGTAAGCCTTGGCCATTCATGGGCTGTCGCACCAGGGCTTAGTTTATATAATGTACATGAGATTAGGTGGGTCAATATAATTTTTCATTGTTATATTATACATAATCTACTCACCCCTACACAGAAAATAAATAAATAAATAAATAAATAAGTAAATAAATAAATGGTAATATATTTGGGAGGTAGAACCAGGACTGAAAAATTCAATGCCATAGCCAGGATTTGAACCATGGATCTTCCGCTTCATGTGTGGCTGCTCTAACCACTGAGCTACCATGGCCAACTTGCTAGTATGTGGTTAGTTTCTTCTCCAGAAGCCTAACCAGCATCCAAATGAAGTACAGTGCTTACGATCGTGAACTTCAAGTTATCTACAGCTCCATCAAGCATTTTAAATATTTATTAGAAGGATGGAATTTCAGTCTTTGCAGTTTATAAAGCACTGGTTTACACATTTCTGCAGAATTTGAACAAAGCAGCCCCTAGAAGAGCCCAGCAACTACACTGTATCGCCTAGTTCACTTACTGATATCAGACACATCAGTGGAGAAGAGAATGTAGTCACAGATGCACTGTCACACATAAGTACAGTGCCATCGCAGATGTGCAGGAATACAATGAGCTGGAAAGTCTACAGAAGGGTACCTCTTTAAGAATTGTAATTTTTTTTTTTTTTTTTTTGAATTAACGTCCTCCAACATTGTGTCATATCGAACGAATGAATGAAATGAAATGGGTGAAATTATGCTCAAATGAGCCCGAGGTCCATGGAGCTTTAAGTTACCTGACATTCGTTTTCTCAGGGTAAGGAAAACCTCGGAAAAAAACCTTACCCGGATAACTTACCCTTAGCGAGATTCGAACTCGCGACCTCTTGAACGTGAGGTAGATACGCTAACCATCACGCTACAGAGGCGGGCAAGAATTGTAAAGCTTTAGCTGCCACATTCTACAAAACAAGTTTACTGTGACATATCAACAGCTCACATTCACCCATACATACCTCAGGAATTCCATAAGACTGTATTTTCACAATCCATAACCTTTAGATGGTAATTATTATTTTATGCCAACCAACTTACTGATGGTTTTAAACACACAAGCCATGTGTAGGCAGTGTTTGAGAGAGAGAATCAGGGCTGAAAAATTCAATGCCATATGAATCAGTTGGGGAATTTAATGTCATACTGGTAAGTTGCCATAGTAGCTCAGTGGTTAGAGCACCCATGCGTGAAGCGGAAGATCCATAGTTCAAATCCCGGCTATGGCATTGAATTTTTCAGTCCTGGTTCTACCTCTCAATCCATAACCTGTCACATCCTGGAATTCATATGACAACAAAGATGGTCTTGAAAATATTTATTTGACTGAACATCAAAAAGGAGTCTCCCATCGGATGCCTCTCCTGGTGACGGATAGAGGAATGCCCACCAGATATGACAGATAAAGAGGAAATAAAATATCGGAGTGGACCAAACGTAGTTCATATCCTGGCTATGGCATTGAATTTTTCAGTGGTTCTACCTCTCGATCCATAACCTGTCGCATCCTGGGATTCATATTGTGGTGTACCTGGCAAATGCATTAGTGTAAGTTGTGTGGGGCTTTGGGTCATTTCTGAGAAGTACCGTGGGATTTACTTGGGAGTGGGTTGGTTGCCTTGAAAGATGTGAATGGTAGGGGAAGGCAGCTAATTGGCAAGGTCATGACAGGAGGGTAGTTTTTGCTTTCTCTTCTTGGCCGGCAGTGAGACTGAAAGGTGGTTGTGTGCCACACTTCTAGGCCCGGGACAAGGAAGGTGTAAGTGGTGATTTGTGCATCATGTAGCAGATCAGTAATTTGTATTCCTACTTGTATGTATTACCTTGGCATTAATTGCTCAGTGTGAATACACATGTTTAACTGTGAACCAACTTTCATTCACAGGGTGAGATCCCGCTACCTGTTCAGTTTTCCCTTTTCATTTTTCCTTTCCACCATCTGAGTTACATTCCCAAGTCGTGGTATAGGGAAAATTAAGCACAGGATAATGCATAGCATAACCCTACTCTTGATAATATGACAACAAAGATGGTCTTGAAAATATTTATTTGGCTGAACATCAAGAAGGAGTCTCCCATCGGATGCCTCCCCTGACGACGGATAGGGGAATGCCGACCAGATAGGACAGGTACAGAGGAAATAAAATACTCGGGGTGGACCAAAACTAGCAAAGGTGTGAGCTGGCAGCAGGGTTCACACTTGGAGAGGTGGCAAAACAGCTTTTAGGAGTCAACGGCAGCATCCCAGGTCTAGATAGTGACCTACTGCAAAGGGGAAGATAGCTCTCCTTAGTCGAGGTGAAGACAACTGCCTAGGCATAGGGCTCCCAAAAATCAAGGCTCCCAGTCCCACTGGTAATGGGTTGATCATAAGTAGGGCTCGGAAGTTCATGCCCTAAAAACACTGAAATATGCATGCCAATATGCTCTTAAAAACTTGAAAATATGCCAAGAAATATGCACTATTTAATTAAAACAATTAATGTCCCTTTGCAGTGGACAAGACGAGTTAGTATAAATAATAAATAAAGTTACCTTATTCCTTAGAGGTTGAAGCAGAAGTGGTCCCGCTGCTAGTATTAACTGCTAAATTGCAGTTCACAACCAACATTTTGCACAAATTTTCAACTGTAAAATATTGTCTGTTGTCTCGCAAAACACTTTTGTAACGTGAAAAACTTCTCTCCACGTCACAAGATGTTATTGGGGCATATTTAAATTATGTTAACTGCTTCACAGAGAGAGTGAAGTCTCTTGGTATGACAGATGGTTTCCTTTTGAGGATGTCTCGAATATCGCACATCTGTTTATAATCAGAATTTTTTGAAATTACATAATTTCACTTTTTGTCCTATGCTACCAAGAATCGATGTATTTCAAAGACAGTAAGTGATTCATGCAAAGGAGATCCTACAGCTTCCAATGCCGTTATGGCTGTTGGTAAGAAAGAAAAATGGGCAGATATGAAACTAAGATCCTCTTTTAATCCAGTGCCTGACAGAATATTTTCCACAGGTTCTATTGAAGTATCATTTGAGTCCAGTGAATTAACAACCTCTTTGACTACTTCTATGTGCTCAGCAAAATATAAAACTACATCGACCCATGTTCCCCATCGAGTTAGCACTGGTGCAGGAGGAAGTCGGATATTAGGTGCTGTTGATCTAAACAACTTAACTCTTTTAGGAGATTTAACAAAAATTCTCTTTGTACTGGATACAAGGATAGGAAAGAATCACGTATTGTCTCAGAAATATGATGAAGAGCGTGTGCCAAACAAGTTATGTGAATTTAGTTAGGAAAAATACCTTTCGGAGTTTGTCCTGATTTTACCATATAAGGACCTGCATCAGTAACAAATAAAAGTAACCGGTCGTATTTGATTCCACACGTCCATAGTAATTTCAAAGAGTCCATCACAAACTGGGTCACAGTTACATTGTCAGTGGCCAACAATTCGCACCCATTTGATCATTTATTAAAGCACACATGATTATATTCGCAATAGAATGGCACTCAAAATCAGGGATTCCATCAACAGATAACCATACAAACTGAACCGCTAAGTCATTTTGTATATTTGACAATACGTTATTGTAACAATGTCCTATATAAGTCTTACGCAGTGTACTTTCTTCAGGTACATGTTGTCAAGTGTACTTGACAAGAAGGTTGATATAGGTTTTTAAATGTCGGACTGTTAATTTTGAAGAAGGGAATATCAGCAGCTAAAAATGCATGGTACAACTCATAGGAAAATTCAGTAACCCTACTTCTTAAACATTCTACTAGCTGTTTTTGAACAGGTTCTTTGCAAATTTTCTGATTAAATTCTCCTTATGCTTTGCTGGTTTATGTGCTGAACTATTTGAAATCTTTTCTCACTTCCTACATTTTACTCACACGCTCCACAAAACAGTACCCTATTATCTGTAGATATTAAATCACTCGAAAACTCTTTCTGTAAATTAATTAATCTAGCACTCGAAGTTGGTTTTATTTTCGGCATTTGAAGAGCTTTTTAACATTTTATGCGCCTAATTTAATTTGGTGGGAACCAGTTCACAACACTGTTACATTTGAAGACCACGACACAACTACTAGTGGGCAGGCAAGCGTTGCTATAATCGTGCTGCTCAAAACGTTGACCTGCACTTTATCTTTGTTAATATAAACCTCTCAGATAACGCACTGATTATTCTCTATGCACATACATATAATGAAAGGATGTAAACAGGGGATTCACTTCATGACAACATGACTCAACATTAGTTCTCGCCACCTTTGGAGCTGTATCATGTGCAATACCACCAATATGAAAAATATTATACAGATGGAAAAAATAATAAAAAACCACAAAAATCATTAAAATATGCAAGATGGGGGCTATAATATTGAAATATTTGTGAGTTGCATCATCATGTGCAATACTACCAATATGAAAAATACTATCCAGATGGAAAAAAATAATAAAAAACCATAAAAACCATTAAAATATGCAGTATAGGGGCTATAATATTGAAATATTATGCATTTATCAAAAATCAAGAAAATATGCAGTTATATGCACCATAAAATCATGTCCAAATAACTGAAAATTCCTAATTCCATATTGAAATATTATGCATTTATCAAAAATCAAGAAAATATGCAGTTATATGCACCATAAAATCATGTCCAAATAACTGAAAATTCCATAATTCGTACACATAATGTAAAAGCATACATTTTTAACCCCTATGAAAAAACATGCAAATGCATGAACTTCCTAGCCCTAATCATAAGGCTGACAGCCTTATATTGTAAAAACTCTCTTGTCAAGAAATCTAAGCAAATGGAAAAGCAAGATGGATTAACTGGAACACGACATGGCAAATGAAAAAGGAATAAATGAAACATGAATGTAGCCACCTGGAATGTAAACACAATGTTAAAACCCGGTAAAATGATGGAGGTTGCAAATGAAGCACAAAAGTATGGTATAAATGTGCTGGCTTTACAAGGAATTCGATGGGTTGGACAAGGGAGAATCAACAAAAAAAGATTTTACTATGTTTTTAGTGGGTCAAAAAGCAGAACAGGTCAAGGTGGGACTGGTTTCATCATAGATGCATCTATATGTTGGAGTTTTATGTATTTTAAACCCATAAAGAAAGAATATGCAAACTCAGACTAAAAGGTATTTTTAGAAATATCCCATTAATTTCAGTTTACACCCCAACAGAAGATATTGACAAGGATGAGAAAGCAAAATTTTACAATAAGTTATAGATGGAATGTGAATGAATACCGGACCACAACATATGAATAATTTTAGAAGATTTTAATGTGAAAATCGGCACTGAAGATTTTCTAAAAGATGTTGCAGGGAAGTTTACATTGCATTTGGAAGCAAATGATAATGGGAAACTGGCAAGCCAATTAGTGGCTGCATTTAATTTAGTTATTAAAAGCATGCATTTTGAACATAAAAGGATACATAAAGGGACTTGGAAAATACCAGGGAGTGAAGATGTTAACCAAGTATTAGTATCTAAAGGGTATAACTCTTGTATACTGGGTGTTAAAACTGCAAGAGGACCAAATTATGATTCAGATCATTTCATGTTAAAAGCCAAAATAAGAGAACATTTGTCGTAATAAAAAATGGAAAGATATACAGAGACATCCAAATACATGGAAACTGCTGCGCTGTGTTTTTCCACTGCGCACATGACTTACCTTTCTCAGCTCTGCTCACAATCAGTATTGAGCTGACGTAATATCGTGCGGCTGCATTATTACCAGTGCACTATTATTTAGTCCTCTACTTAGTCACAAAGTGTATTATGGCTCAGCATTTGTTTTCTACTGCACAGCATATATTTATTTATGATTTGTATGTGTTAACTCAGTCAGCTCACCAGGTGCAAGTGCGATTTGCAGAAAGAGTTCCAGGTGTAAAAGTTTCAGGCCGTATAATAATCCATAAACTTTGCAATAAATTTCAGGCCACAGGAAGTGTTCAGACTCAGAAATCTAAAAGATGGTGTACTGTTCTTACCGAAGAAACATTCGATGACATCGGTCAACGTTTGGAGAATTCTTCCCAAAAATCGCTTAGGCGTCTTTCACAAGAGGCAGGCATTTCTAATGGCTCTTTGCAAAGAGCTACTAAATTGAAGTTAAAACAATAGAAAATAACTATGGCACATGCTCTTCAACCAGGTGATCCTGTAATTAGGCACACATTTTTTGAGTGGATTCTTAATAGTGTGTACAATAGTGAAATTGACCCACATTTACAAGGATAATCCCAAAAGTGAGGTCTCCAAAGCGCTGGGGTCGCAGGGAAACTGTTTGCATGGATGTTGGCCATACTGCTTTTTTCCTTCCTTCCTCCACTATCTACAGAAACCACCGTACATCACCTGGAGCCCTCAGTCTTGGCTTGGTAGCCAGTTGTAATAGAGCTCCCATTTGCCACTACCGGTGGGTGTGCAGTTCGCATAGTTATTCAGTTTTTTAGTGCAAAAGGGGTAAGTCGATCGAAGTTCACCAACAGTTGATAAGAGTGTATGGATAGTCTTGTACGGATGTCAAAAATGTTCGCAAGTGGTGTAGAGCATTTACAGATGGTCATACGGAAATTCATGGCAAGGAAAGAAACAGCAGAACATCAATTCCCGACGAGAAAATAGCAGAGGTTGAACAAATCGTGCTTCACGATTGGCGAATCATTCTTCTCACATGAGACCAAACAACAATCGCGTGAGTGACAGCATTGCAATTCACCCAAGGTGCGAAAATTCAAAAGAACACAGTCTGCCGGTAAAGTCATGGCAACTATGTTTTGGGATCGAAAGAGGATATTTTTGGTCGACTTTTTGGATCCTGGAACAACAATAACTGATGAAAGATACTGTCAGACATTCAGTTGAGTTCAGAATTGAAGAAGAGTAATAATGAGCAAGGGTAAAAGTCTTCTCCATGACAATGCTTGCCCCTGCACAGCCTGCCAAACTGTGGATCTTCTGCAACAGTTTGAATGGGACATCATCACCCATCCACCCTATAGTCCGGACTTAGCAACCAGTGACTACCACTTGTTTCCCAAGTTGAAAGAACACTTAGCTGGTAGACGCTTCAGTGACGACGACAAAGTGAAAGATGCAGTCCAACGCTTCTTCGATAGCATGGCAGTGGGCTGGTATCACATGGGCATACGAAAACTGCCACAGCATTTACAAAAATGCATCGATCGAAATGGTGATTAAGTGGAAAAATAGACAAATGTTTACGCTTCAAAACTATGCATTACTTGTTGCCAATAAATGTTTCTTTGTATGAGATTTGAGAGGTAGAACTGGAACTTAAAAATTCAATGCCACAACTGGGATTTGAACCACAGACCTTCCGCTTACCGGGCGGCTGCTCTAACCACTGAGCTATTGTGACAAACTGCCAGATGGCATTAAATTCTCAAACCAGTTCGTATTTCTCCTGGTAAACTTTGCCCACACACGGCTTGTGTGTTTAAAAACACTAACAGTAAGTTTGTTGGCATAAATAAATAATAGTTTCTTTGTATGTTTAAAAAAATTGAAGATCTTACTTTTGGGATCACCTTCATAATATTTTTCATGGACGAGGCTTGGTTCCACCTTCATGGATATGTGTGTACACAAAATAATTGTTATTGAAGCTCTGAGAAACCTAATATTGTTCATGAAATACCCCTTCATGATGAAAAATTGGTGTATGGTGTGCCATTAGTGGAGAAAGAGGTACAGGCCCAATTTTTTTCGAGTCAGCAGTTGATGCCTGTACATAGGTGAATACAATTTTGCCCCCTCTTTTAGGGAATTAACCAACAGGGAGTGTTATTTTGCCTTTTTTCAAGACTGCAACAACGCATGCAGCCAATCTTTCGATGAAAACAATTGAAAGTGTGTTTCAGGACAGAATTATTAATAGAAATTTGTGGCCCCCTCAGTCCCCTTACCTAAACCCCGATTTCTATCTCCAGGGTAACTTAAAGCATTAAGTGTACAAGACAAACCCACACACCCTGGAAGAATTAAAACAAAATATCCGTCAGGAAATTGTAAGTATTTCTCAATGTGAACTACGGCGAGTGAGGGATAATTTCCTAATGTATGGACAATGACGTTGGCCAGTTCCAGCATCTGCTTTAATTATGTTGGTAAGTAAAGCCTTAAAAGTAGTTTTAAAAATGTTGTATGGTTTTATCCGTGCTGTTTTATGACAGCAGCAGTCGGCGATGAGCGCAGAGGACCTGTACAGACAAAACACAGCACAGCTTGTTCACAGTCTTTTGGATCACCTGTTATAAACGTACAAAATGGAATACAGACAAACTTAAAGAAGATGAATCACAACAAAAACTTTTCCAACAGGTAATTGAAACTAAGTTGGAAGAAACAAAAAATAAAGAACAAAATGAAAATAAGACAATAGACAAACAGTGGGAAGCAATTAAACTGTATTACAAGCTGCCAAACAAACCATAGAAGAAAAAAGTAAGATAGGAATGCAAAATGGTTCGACCATGAATGCAAGGAAGCTATAGAGCAGAAAAATGGTTACAGATTAAATATGTTACAAAAAAAGACACACTAAGTGCATGAAAAATATAAAGAAAGTAGGAAGGAAGCAAACAAAATAAGGAAGAAAAATAAAACACATATTAAGAAGGAAATAGAACTGGCTGAGGTGTTAAACACTCAAAATGAAACAAGAAAGCTTTATCAAGCTGCCAAAAGAATGAATACAGGCTATCAACCTAGAGTAGAAATATGTAGAGATAGAAATGGTAAGATAATCGAAAAGAATGAATAGAGGCTATCAACCTAGAGTAGAAATATGTAGAGATAGAAATGGTAAGATAATCGAAAATAAACAAAAAATTATAGTAAGATGGGTTGAACATTTCAAAGAAATTCTTAATAGAATGGAAGAGAAAACCCACAAAACAAGAGAAGAATATATTATGGTTGACCAAGAAGTCAAAGTACCAGACATGCAATATAATACAATAACTTTATTGTCATCAATAGACTCTTTACAACAGCATCTGACATTTTCCGAGCATATACAATAAATCTTAATTACAGATATGTACAATAATTATAATTCAGCAACACTATACAAACATTTACTAATTAGATATGATTTTAAAGCAATTTTGAAGTTCCTATTTACATTTTTAACCTGTATGGGTAATCTATTATAAAATAATGCTCCAATTCAGTAAGGTCTTTATTAGTTTGGCTTTTATTTGAGCTCACCCTATGATAATCATTTAGCCCCCTAGTTTCATATTTATAGCAGTCTTTATTGAGCACATTAAATTCTTTCTTATTTTTAACAAGTAAAATACTTTTATACACATACAGAGAAACTACGGTTAATGTTTTCCTTTATGAATGTGTCTCTACAGGATTGTCTATAGGGGAGATTGTACATACATCTGATACACTTTTTTTGTAATTTTAATACCCTGTCAATATTAGATTTACTAGTGCCCCCCAGATTTCTATTCCATAGGTTAGATGTGGGAAGATTACACCATAGTAAGCTACAATTAAAATATAAATTTTCTTGTATCTTGCCAGTTGTCTTAGGAGAAATAGCCCCAAATTAAGTTTTTTGCAAACAGCATCTACATATATATTATATGTTAAACCTTCATCAATATTTAAACCCAGGAGGTTGAAGTTATTCACCTGCTCGAAAGAACCATAGTTAACTTTTATATTTATATTATCTGTACGGTTGTTAGCTTTTTGAAATACCATAGTTCTAGTTTTATCAACATTTAGTTTCCATCCGCTATGTAAAATATATTGTGAGATTTCCCCAATTGCATTTATCATTTTTTGTTCTAGTGTATCTCTATTATCACTGCAACATATTAAAGATGTGACATCAGCATAGGAGATTACTATACTCTTATCCGGTGTAGGTAAATTGTTAATATAGATCAGGAAGAGTGTAGGCCCAAGTACTGATCCGTGAGGTACTCCCAACTGTACAAAATTGTATTCAGATTTGACAGTGTCTAGAATATTCCCTTTTTTCCCAATTTATTTTGGTGCACTGCATATGATTTGTGAGATATGATGTTAATAATTTAGCATGTCCTCTGAGTCCATAATTATCTAGTTTTGTAATTAGGTACTCATGTGAGACTGTGTCAAATGCTTTTGAAAGGTCTAAAAAGATTCCCGCAGTCTTTTTATTGCTATCTTTCAGTTTCAGCAGTTCATGTATGTACGTTGCTATGGCTGTTATAGTTGACAGGTTGCTTCTGAAACCATGTTGGAACGTGTTCCGGAAGTTATTTGATTCTAAAAATCCATTTATTCTGTTCAAAAGCACCTTTTCGTATATTTTACTAAAGACAGAAGTTAGGGTAATTGGTCGATAATTACCAACATTTGTATTTGAGCCCTTTTTATAAATTGGTCATACAATACTTATTTTTAAAATGTCTGGGAATATGCCCTCATTCATTGCATAGTTTATTAAGTACACCAATATATTCAATAGATCATATATGCAATGTTTTAGTATCTTGGGTGACACCCCATACCATCCTGATGAATTTTGATTTTTAACGATCTTGTCTACAGTTGTGTCATAAAGATACATACTATTTATTATAGTGTTGTCCTTAGTTGTGCTATTACTGTTATTGTTATCACTGTTACCAATATTAACTTCATCATTTGTATTTAGAAAAATCTGATGTGTTGCACTCACATGACTTTCTCTACTCTTGTACTAACCATTCTAACAAACTCTTATTCCTATATCTCCATGTTAGTTAAGATAAACATTCGTACAAATTATCTTAGTGCTTATTCACTTGTTGGTGCAAGGGGGATATTAGAATACAGCACAATCAAATCTTTTTGACCTTTGAGATTCTGTTCTCTTTGCACGGTTAACATAAAAAAATGAACAACGTTGTTGCATTTTGCTCAAGTTCTAAGTTTTCCGAAACTCACACACATAACAAGGAATATCTCCAAAATGGTTCACCCTACAAAAAAATTTATTGAGACAAAAATTGTGTATTTTAGCAAGATCTACATTTTTTGTATTGTATGATTTGGTCTGTCTCTAACGGTTTACCAGTTATGCAAAAGTCGCCCAGAGTAAATACAACTACAGGGGCTATAGCCAGAAAATTCAAGATATGCATTTCATTTGTCATCAAAATATCTCAAGCATATGGCATTTTAATGAAAATCGTTAGAGCCATTTTCAAGAAAATCAAAATTTTCGAAAATTGTTCCATGTAAAGGGTAGTTTAGGGTGGGGCTATTTTCTTCAAAATCTTTGTGTTGCATCCTTGAAAGACATTAAACTTAAATACCAACTTTGGTTTTTAACCGACTTTTCGTTTTTGAGTTGTGTTGTCCACAGACTGACACACAGACAAACACACAGACCTTTTTCTAAAAATGCTTTTTTTGGATTCAGGGGGTCTCAAAACATATATTTCCGGTGAAATCTCGACATTGAAATTTTGGGTGGAATACAATACTTCCCCTACTTACCAGTAGAGAAAGTAAAAAAGGTATTAAAAAGTTCACTAATTTTAAACGGATTGTCTACCATTTTTTTTTCATCGCTCAGGTTTATATTTATATGTTTGGTTAACCATGGTTTGGTCTGCACATACTTGATGTGCAGATAGCAACTGAGAAACAAAAGAATAGTATAAATAGGACATATTTAATAAATGTAATGAGAGAATATGGAATACCATCAAAACTTATAAAACTTGTAAGTATGATTTCAGAACACAGTAAAGCAAGAGTAACTGTAGGCAATACAGTAAATAAAAGTATTGATATACTTGAGGAGTAAGACAAGCAGATGGGTTATCAGGAGATGGGTTATGGATAAAGTGTTGAAGCAACTCAATTTAACAGGCAATATATTATATAAATCTATACACGCCTGCGCATATGCAGATAATATTGCTTTGATTGCCAGAAACTTGGCTGCTTACAAGAAATGATGTTTACAATTGAAGCAGCTGGAAAGTCAAAAACTAAGTATATGGAGATGGAAGTAAATCAAGCTGACAGTAGAATGCAAATAATTAAAATAGTTACTACTTTCACATACCTAAGAGTGAAAATAAATAACAAATGATTAATTACAGAAGAAATAAATCATATTTTGCAAATCTTAGATTAATAAAACCTAAGCTGTTAAAGAGAACAACAAAACTAAAAATATACATAACCTGATTAGACCAGTGGTAGCGTATGCTGCCGAAACTTGGGTATTAATTAAAGAAGATCAAAATGAAGATGAAAATATTCGAGAGAAAGATTATAAGATGAATATACATGCCAATATTCAAGAACAGCACGTGGAGAATCAGATCAAGCTCAGAAATCAACCTAATACTCAAAGGGGAGGATTTGGTGAGACACATCAAATCGCTGAGATTGAGGGGGTTAGGTCACATTGAACGAATGGAAAATGAAAGAGTTCCTAAACATTTACTTCATGACATAATAGGGGTGAAAAGGAGGGGAAGACCAAGAAAGAGGTGGCTACAGAATGTGGAACAGGGCATGAAAAAAATGGGAATAAGAAGCTGGAATGGGAAGGCACAAAATTGAGATGAATGGAGGAGAATTGTTGTTGTTAGCTAATGCTGGATTTCTGACAATGAAGTCATTAATCCTCTTGCTCTCCAATATTTTTCACTGATGGATGGGGCACTAGAAGTGGCCAGGCATATTTGAAGGTGGTCTTGATCCATTTCCTCTTGCAGATCACATAGAGGACAGAGTGGTGAAGAATATATCCCAATTCTGTTTAAATGTTTTGCCAGACAATCATGTCCTGTAATCAACCTGAAGGTTGCAACTGCTGTTTTCTGAGGATACTCAGGAATTACTGTTTGAATGTTTGGTAGTTCCCATCTTTTATTCTTTGATTTTTCATAGTAATATTTTGCAATAATTTTTTTGAATTCAGAGTTGACTAATCTTTTAGCTGCATAAAATGGTAGATTAACTATAGATTTTTGTACACCGCTGGTACCCTTTTTTGCAAGAAAATCAGCTTTCTCATTACCACTCAGTCCACAGTGAGCCGGTATCCATTGGAAGACTAGGTGTTTTTGAAGTGCTGTTAGATGGCTAAGCATCTTCCAACATTCTATAATAGTTTGGTTTTTTGGTGACAACTTGGAAGTAATTGCTATAATTGCTGCCCTGGAATCTGAGAGAATAACTGCTTGCTGAAAATGTGAAATTCTGTACAAAAGATTTTGTAGGGCCATTCGAATTGCTTCAATTTCTCCATCAAAGTTAGTAGTTCCATAACTTAAAGATTTGTAATAGGAAAAGAGGTGACATGTGACTCCAGCACCTGCTCCATCTTGGTTTGATATCAATGATCCATCAGTATAAATATGGAGCCATTTGTGTTCTGGAAATCTAGTATGGATTGTCTCTAATGCCAATAATTTTAGAACACTAGTTGGAGTATCACTTTTTTTAACTTCTTCTGTCAGGTGTAAATAATATGTGATGTCTAATGTATGTGTTGGATTGACTTTAGATATGAAGTTTTCCTTTGAATTAGGAAGGTGTACATTTTTCTTGATGTCTTGAATTTTGGAAAGAAAGCTCTCCTGAGTCTTTAGTGTATGTGTAAAATTTCTCTTGTGCCATGTATTGAATGGGAGTCTGATCAACTTTTCGTGTTGAATAAGAGCCGCTTTTTCTATTTCATATTCAATGGGGTATTGGTTGGTTAGTATTTCCATAGCTGCTATTGGTGTGGTTTTGATAGCACCTGTAATTAATCTCAGACTTTGGTTTTGAAAGCTTTGAATTTTTTTTGTGTTTGCTGTTACAAGAACTTTGCTGCAGTAAGTAAATAATGGTTTTATATATATATATATATATATATATATATATATATATATATATATATTGTATGTTGTGTTAAGCGTTGTTCTGGAACATCCCCACTTCATTCCTGTTAGACGTTTTAACAGTGAAAGGCGCCTGTCTGCTCTTTGTATTACATTTTCTATTTGTTTGGTCCATGTAAGTTTGGTATCAAATGTAACTCCTAAATACTTTGCTTCCTTTGTTTCTGGTAATTGTTGACCCTCAAAATTTAGTTTTATTTTTAGTGGTTTTTTTCTTAGTGAAAAAAAACCACTAATTGTGAAGGAGGGCAAAACCCACAACAGGTTGTGGTGCCAGCGGGTTGTGGGTGTGTGGAGAGAGAGGTAGGTAGAGGTAGAGAGAGAGAACATCGAGGATTGTCAAACTTGGGCTAAAACCTGTCAGCAATGTCAGAATCATCATCATCATCATCATCATCACCACCACCACCACCACCGCCACCACCACCACCATCATTTTATGATACTATTTAATAATATTTTCCATTGGAAAGCAATTTTTAATGCATGGCTTTGTACACTTCTCCATTAAAGTCACATGGTCCCTTTGGCCTTTTTATATCACTTGTACCCATGTGTAGTATAACCATTTCTGTTTTAATCTTATTTACCTTGCTGAATATATTTGGCTGGTATTCTGCCTTACCTCTGAACAATTTTATTTCACATTTTCGTTCTTTAAAGTTATATGTTAACAAAAAGTTAATAAAAAGTAATAGTTTACGGTGACTCAATGAGTAGTTCTTATTACACACTATTACATTTTCAGAATCTTTTCTGTTTTGGAGCTTCTTGCTGCCTTATGGCTGCAATGCTTTTCTTTACTTGAAGTTTATCCATACATATTTAGATATGTGTTCATTTCTTTCTTGCTATGTCTCACGCAGGCTTATTCTTCCACTTTTTCATTCACTAATACCTTGTGTCTGTTTGATGTGAGTATGCTGTTTATTTTTATTGTCTCATGCATCTTCCATCTGGTCCTAAATCCAAGATTCTAGTTCCTCACTCTCGGGTTTTAGACTGATTATTTTTCCTGTGCATTTTTAATGAATTAATGAATGAAAAGGAGCCAAATCGATCTTTGTTGAACAGCTCCAGGGTCTTCTTTAATTATGTTATTGTCTCCATTTTGTGCAAATCATATGCTTTGTTTAGAATCTGCTTTTACGTTTACGTTGTTCCTTCCTTTAACTCTCCAGCTTTCCCTCTCACTTATAAGCTTTTCAATCTCTTTTGCTGTTTTTTTTCCTCCATAATTTCTGCATGCTACTGTTTGTAAAACCGTATCATATATTGTCATCTTAAAAAATGTTAGTGTTTTAAGTTCAAAACGAAGACTACATTCATCTTTACTTTTTGCATTTCATTTTGCTAAGTATACTTATTCATATATGTGCATATGCTGCAGGAAAATGGAGAGTGGCAGCTAGAAGCAGGAGCTCTTGTACTTTCAGATGGAGGCATCTGTTGTATTGATGAGTTCAACTCCATTAAGGAGCACGATCGAGCAAGTATTCATGAAGCTATGGAACAGCAAACCATTAGTGTAGCAAAGGTTTGTAACTGCACACTGAGGGTAGGGTAGTTAAACAATTTAAAAGTCTCTACTCCTGGGGATTAAATGCCTTTAAACACCATTGTATGGCACTGAGCAGAATTTGCAAATATATCTGGTACTACTCCCTTTTTGTGACTTACACAGACATGGCATTCTAGCAGTGTCCATATTTTCTCTTACCTAGTTTACTTTTCAAAGTTTTCTTAAGCACAATTATCCATAAAATAAAATATGAATTTGTATTCTGCTGTGTCTAAAGCAATGGTTGATGGGAGCCAGCAGTTCATAATGCCAGCCACACATATTTAGTGTATGTATTGCAGATGGCTTAAGAGACTTATATTTCGTAGAAGCGCTTTTTGATTGAACGTTTACACTTTGTCCATAAATATATATATTTAAATATTTTATTTGCCACTTTGGTAATTATAATAATTACATAGGCTTCGTTAGCTACAACTAATAAATTGGGGACATTATCTTAGTGCAGACTGTTTACATGTCACATTTGTTTTCTGCGTCACATTCTTGCATGCTGTATAGAGGATGTTTTATTAGCCATTTATACAATCTCTTTAAAAGGTTGATCATTTATGGTAGTAATTTTTTATGGAAGTGAATTGAAAAGTTTTATGCGCACTACCTTGTAATACTTTGAGGTCTTCTGCAATCTGTGATATGGCATATTGACTTTATTTCTATTATGTGTGTTATGCTAATGTAAATCTTCCTTTACAATGTAGATATCCAATTTCTCTTTTATTTGCACCAATACATCATAAATATATAAATTAACAGCAGTTAGAGTTTCTAACTGTACAAATAAAAGTTTAAAGTGTTCGAGCTTATTTGAAGTTGTCATAATTCCTATTATCTTTTCTGAATCCACAATACTTCTGTTATTCTTGGGCTAGATTTGCTATTGCTGATATTTCTGTTTGTTTGTACTCAATACACAAGAAATGTTCTTTCCTTTGGGTTTCTGTTTTACCCTTTTTACCTACATATGTTTGGTTGAAATCCAGACAACTGATTAAGAAAGTTTTCTGTTTTTCTGGAATCTTGTGATTGAGTGCACATGAAAGTTTATTTTTTACGTTGTATTTGTTCTGTGTACAGTATGAGAAATTCATGTTCCACCTGTTGCCAAATAATACATTCTAAGATAATTTGAACGATTACATCTTTGCATTATAGAAGAAGTAGAAGATAACAAAAATCTACTTTTATTTGCATTCAGTGACAAAATACTGGAAAAACAAAAATCCAAGATTTAGCTAATCAGTTGTATGGATTGCAACCAAGTATATTTAGTAAAGCAAATAGTATGATGAGTTCTCCACCATTGATGCCACAGCAGCTCAGTTGGTGCGGTAGCCATCTCTACGTCAGATGTACCTGCCTGGAATCGCAGCTGGTACTCTTAGGTCACTGTCTCCATTGCTGACGGCTCTGTTGATCTTAATTAGTATTAAGTTTCAGGGTATGTGGTAGGCATGAGTTTGGGATTAGGTCTTCCTCAGGCATGAGAGGATGACAACACACAATACTGTCTTCACATGTTTATTTACAGCTGACATAGATTGCATCGAAACCTGGTAAAATTTCAGCTAATTAACGCCTTGTGCCTTTGTATGGTGCCCTGGTAACTACTGCATCCTTATGCTAATCTCGCTGTTGTTGCATTTTTCACCAACTTCTGCGATTACAACATTTTTTTGGCATGAAAATACGTACTCCTCGGTCACAGGTTTACCCTCAGCCACCTCCACAACAGTCCCCGGTCCTGTCAAATTTGCAGTATTTATACCGACCTTCACCCACACCACTCACTAAACATTCTCCCTTCCATGGGGCAACTTTTGCATGGTGAATTTCAAATTCAGAAGTCCCGGCTTTAGGATTGGGTGCCTTCTCCCTTGACTTCCAGATTTGTATGCGCAATGTATGTATAAAATGTACTGTTACTTAAGAGCATTTTTCCCCAACTGTGGCCTTGGGCTGGTGTTTACACAAAGCCGTACCCTTAACATAAATATTACAAAGGATGTTTTGTTTCTTCCTACACTTCTTTTGCGGAAATGCATCCAGGCTTCTAATACTACAATATTAACAAGAAGCACTTGAAATCACACATTTTAACCTACATATTTCTAAGAAAATATAAGAATACACATTTGTTTCAGAATACATTCCGATCTTATGATTATAAGCAGTGAATAAATTATCCTAGTGCCGGTGAGACAATGGAAGTTCCTGTCTGAATAGAAACATAGAAATCTGAAGGAAAGAACATTTTGGTGCATCAAGTAAAAACAGATAGAAAAATTGGCAATTATAGCAAATCAGTTTGGACCAAACTTCACAACATAAACTAACGTTGGCATCTTTCAGAAATGAAGATAATGAGTAAGTGGGTCTGTGTCTCACACATTCTGTAAAAATATATTTTTTACCAATGTATTTTTTACCAGATGTATCACTGTAAATAAATTTGCATTATATTCTGCCATTTTAACATTATTACATTACTGCACTTATCAGCAGAAGGTGCCTCTTTTTGTATTAGGTACTTTATGTGCTTTTCTAAAAGTAAAAGCTCTTTACATGAATAAGTAAAATGTATACTCACCCGAAACTATACTTTGATGAGATCTGCTTCTGTTGTATGCCACAGTCCATTTATTGTTAATTAGAGAAAACATTCTTTCCATTTTTGCATTTGATTCTGGTGTACTTAAGTATAAATCTAACCACCTTAAACAAATTATTTACTCACACATTTCTTTTTTTTTTTCAAAGCAGTTGTTTAATTTCTGACAATTTCCTTGTATGGTGCAATCCATGATCAAGTATATCTTCTCCCAATTAGTGCAA
Source organism: Tenodera sinensis (assembly GCA_030765045.1). Taxonomy (NCBI): domain Eukaryota; kingdom Metazoa; phylum Arthropoda; class Insecta; order Mantodea; family Mantidae; genus Tenodera; species Tenodera sinensis. The sequence continues at coordinate 202,373,901 of CM060964.1, read as the reverse complement.
TGAACACATGTTTAATTTTCTTCCTTGGAGAGATTGGAATTTATTACTGTCACTATTCATATTTAATTAATGATTACTACTATTGCAATAAAACTGAACAAACCAACTTCTGTTACACCTGTACATAGCCAAAAAAAAAAAAAAAGAAGGCCAAAGAATGCAAGGGAAGTAAAAGAAAGGCAATGTCAGAGCAGAGAGAACAGTGCTATCAACAGAGAATAATAGTAATAATAATAATAATAATAATAATAATAATAATAATAATAATAATAATAATAATAATAATAATAATAATAGTTAATAAATAATAATAACAACAAAAACAATGATAACAGTAATGGTGGTGATGGTGGTGGTGGCGGTGGCGGTGGTCTTGGTTTCGGTTTCGGTCGTGGTCATGGTCGTGGTAATAGTAATAATTAGAACTAATAATTTAGATGAGAAATATGAAATAAATGTTACAAAATGCAGGATCCAGTATTTGGATTAAGCTGAAGGTTTCCCTAGTAGATATGAGATAGTTGGCAAACCTAATAGTTCAACAGTCCATGAATGCCAGACCTTTCTATTTGATAAAAGTTTCTCTGTGCATGCTTCCAACACAGGTAGGAATGTTGGGCTACTATGAAGTTTGGATCATTGTGGATTTGGCAGGTAATAGGTATGATGTGATATGATTTATTGAGTACTAAAACAAGTACATCTTGGGCTACCCCTGAGCTGGACCCTGGCCCTTTTGCTAACAGGGCAGCCCTTCAACACAATTATATATTTTACACGTGTTTATCCCTTTTAATAGTTATTGCTTTTTCATTTAATTTCTATGCTGCACTAGATTTTTCATTTTTGCCAAATGTTTGTCCCTCTAGGTAAATTATTACACTCATTTCTGTTTCATATTATTATTATTATTTCACCGTCTGTATACACTTAACCACCATTTTCAATGCTTCTCGCTTACACATCACCCCATTTGCATCCCCTTTCCCTATTGCTAATTATTTAACTTCACTAGCAGCTTTCTGTAATACAGCCGTATCACATCTGTTCAAATCTGTTCCTATACTTCTCACGACACCTTTTATTTCTTCCTTTCTACAATTTATCCATAAAAGCCATATTTATACCTTGTTGATATGTTCCTCCATCTCGATATCCCCTGTCTAAATTTTGCTGCTTTTCTTACACCTTGAGTCCCCACATTTGTTTCACGCTGATTTTCCATGATCCCTTGCACCTCCACACTTGTTTCACTCTACTTTTCCCTGATCCCCTGTATCCCCACACTGTTTTTGCTCATTTTCTTAATCACCTTGATTCCCATACTTGTTTCACTCTGTACTCGGCATAATGCAATTACATTTTTTATTTTCTTCTTCGCTCCACCGACCACCTTTTCCAAGATTTCCCCCTCTTCTCCACCATGAATGTCGTTCATCACTTCCCCTCCGTCAAGGCACACTTCATTTACTCCATGTGCATTCTGGACATTGTCACTGGATACTGATGTTGGACAGTCTACTACATCAACAACTTTCGTATTCTCTGCATCTTAGATGTTCCTTATGCCACTTCTCTGCTCAGCCACTTGCCCATCAATCCACAGTTTGCCGTTTCGTATAAATGCATTGAAACCTTGTCTTCTTGCTGTCCTCTTTTCTTCAATCAGCTTCCTCCTTTGTTCTCTTTGTTCATAAGAAAGACCCTTATATAAATGTTCCCCATAGCTTTTTATTACTTTCAATACTTCTGTTACCAATTCTGTATTGCTGAATTTCGCCAATATATTCCTTTTGCCTTCTAATTTCCCAATTCTAAATGCATCCCGCAGTTCAAAGTCTCTCATATTTATCCCTAGCCTCTTCATTAACAATTCTTGTATCTCTTGAAATGCTCCAATTCCTTTTCGTTCTTCTATCCCAGAAATTATTAAGTTGTATCTTCTCATGAAGTCTTCCATGCTTTCCATTCTTCTTTCCATTTTTTCCATCTTGGTTTTTACCTTCTCCAATTCTTTAGTTTTAATCTCCAACTCTATGTTATCCCATTTACTCCATTCTTGCTTAAATCTCATTGCTAAACCATTATTTCTTATAACTTCTCCCATCTGCTTTGCAGCTGTCTTGTCACTTAGTTCCTTTTTCCTCACTTCCGCGGGAACAACTGTACTGCACGTCCATTCTGCTCCGTTGCTAGTTTTGTACTCAGGTAATAGGTGTATAAAATAGCAACCTAAAATCACCAAAGTATGAAACCTATTTTTCTTGTATTTTCTTTGGGATAATATTAGAAATCACATTATCCATTACCAGACACTTAGTATAGTGGCAACCCCTCACCGCACACCCTTAAATTTTAATAAATTATAACTGTACGTACATTATAGTATAAAAGCTGAATTTTATATATGTTCCTTGGGTGACTGTTAGAAGATGTTTCTTTAATAGCCGGACAGTTTTGACAGTTCTACCACCTGGCCAAACAAACTTAAAGGGTAGCTGTAGGTGCAAGCACAAGGCAATGGGTGGAATTGCTAAAACAGCAATCTCTCAAGAGGAAACTCTTGGGAGCAAACGAAGTAAACTATTTTGCAAGAGCAAAATCTCTGTTTCATATTAATAAAAACTGTTTATGTCTGCAAAGCATTTTCTCCCTACTGAACTTATTCCCCTTCTCTTATCGCCACCTTGCAGCTGCATAAACAAACAACTAGCGAGCAGTTCCGATGAAGTACATGAGGTTTATTCCCAAGCGGGTTTTGTGTAAATCCTAAAAGCACACCGTGGTGTTAGACAAATCTTGCATGTCAGAAATGAGGGGGGAAAAGAAAGAGCAACAGCCTTAGTAGAAATAATGAAAATGTATACAGTAAATTTTGATTCTGACATAAACTGAGTCCAACTGACTAAAAACATTTATCATATCTGACATTAAGATATATTATTACAATATTTTGTAATTGTTCTTGGTATTCGTGGGAGCTATTTCAATGCAATATTATATGTATCAAGGTTTGTTTTAGAAGTGTAACAATTCAGGTTTTTCCAATACCGATAAACATGACATTAGTGAAATGAAAATAAACAATTTTAATTATGCATTCACCAAATTTTTGCCATGAAAATGTGTTTTTAAATTTCAGTTTCCTGCAATAAGTAGTATACATTTTATGAGTCGCTTAATTTATGAATATTGGGTCTTAAAATATCACTCATGCCACAATTTTAATTGGTTTAAATAAGGAAGTGAAAGTTGCCATTCAATTTCTCTCTCAAATGTGCTGTTGCCTTTAATCAGAGTTACACTAACTTTATAGTTAACTTCGTTGTAATAAAAGGAGCAACATTTTTGTCATTAAATGGTGAAGGTTGTAAGTATGAACAGCGTTGTAAATAATTTTTTAGTTTAAAGACTCTTTAACTGCACTGGTTTACAGAGGTAATGAATGAATGAGTGAAATGTAATGGGTGAAATGTACTCAAATGAGCCCAGAGTCCCTAAGATTTAAGAGTTGCCTGACAGTTACCTTATGAAGATAAAAACATTAGCCAGACAACCCACCATTACCGAAATTCGAACTTTGGCCCCCTTGCATGGGAGTTAGGCACATTACCACTACACTTACATGGCCTTGAGCAACTTTTAATTAAAATCTATTTCACTATACGCAAATTTAAAAGTTGTTCTGGGAAAAATTGTCGCACAAGTATTCTTTAAACAAAAAAGTGATTCTTTATTAAGAAGTTGTTTGAAAGCCTAGCGTGGTAATACCTGTTTACAAAGATATACAAAAAATACAGCTTTCAACATAAGTGCTGTAGGAAAACAACAAAATAATTTAATGTGAAAATGTGCAATGCATTTACAAATCCATATATTCACTGTTTTGGAAGCCATCTAAAACCTCATAAAGGAGAAAAACAAAAGTCCTCATCTTTTCTTTGTTAGACAATGCCTCTCCTCTTGTTTTGTTGCTCCACTAACCATCTCACATTTTCCTTTTCACATTCTTAAAGTTGCTTATAGTTAAATAATAATGCATCTCGCAGGAGCTTACACACTTTTATGTGATGAACAACCATCATGTATTGAGCTATTCTACTAAAAATGTTTTGCTCCATCAAACAGGTATCACCTGCTGATGTAGCTCCAGTATTCAAGAGCAAATTCTCCCACAGAGGAACAACTTACAATTTTTATTGATACAGAAGTGAAGAAAACTGTACCAAGCCAAGTTCGTGGACCAACTGTTGGTGGGGAATATTATTCGTGAAAGGAGTAAATTTTATTGATATGAATCTGAGCAATCTCTTTAAAATTGGAGCAAAAAGCAAACTCTCCATTTTATTTATATCACCCAGTATACATCCATGCGGATGCCAGTGAGATAGTGAGATAGGCGTTTTATGTTCTTTTACTGCGCGCTCTTTGTTTATGTAGTATGTGTTGTTATTATACATACAGTATACGTTTTACAATTTGTATGTGCAGTTTCTAAAATAAATATGATCCAGTTTTAAGTATCATCATGGGAGACGTTTTAGTTTGTATTGCTTTTTAGAGAAGTAGTGGCAAAATAATATTGTTTTCTGAAGACATTGAAAAAATGTCATACAATTTTAAAACTCTGAAAGAAACATAACCTCAAATACATATAATGATATAATGACTAGTGCACCTGCTTCTGTCACAGGGGACCTGGGTTTGATCCCCAGTACCAGCATGGGATTTTTCCCCACTGGGGGATCTGCTCCAGGGTGCTCTCAGCCTCGTTAGGTCCCTGAGGGGCCAATTGAGATGCTACTTGATTGAAAAGTAGCAGCCCCCGGTCGAGAAGACCACATAACCAGCTGGGAGGGACCAGGATGCTGACCATGTGCAGTACTGCACCCCACTCATGATGCCTGTGGTGGGCGACGCAACAGTCGGGCGGTAGGCCTTGGCCCATGTGGGTTGTTGTGCCACGGGACTACGTTTTGATATGACATTGTTTTACCAGGTGAATATACGGACAGCGGTTATCACAGGGAATGTTATAAAACATTTACAGGATTGATGAAAATATTTCGCTTTGGAATCTGCAAGTTCTAAAAAAAAATAATTGAAAAAGAAGCAAGTATATCTACAGGCCATTTATCTCCAGCTACGTCGTCGTTACCTGATTTGACCATAGAGCCATTTTATTTATAGTGGCTACTTATGGAATGTTTAGCAACATTGCAAGCAATTTTAATTCTCCAATCAATAGAAACACAGCCTTTAACTTCTCAAGAAAATGTTGACATTTCTGAACTAATGATTCAGTTTCAGAAGTAAGTATTTTGACCCAAAGTGACACTAGTATTGATATTTTGAAGTTGTTTATTTATTCTGCAATAGAATAATAGCAAAAATGGCCTTACAAATACAATCAGAGAAAAAGACCTAAATTTGATAATTTATTCATATATTTAGGACTGTTTCACATTATGATAGCTTATTTTAAAGCAATCAGTAAGATGATCAATGGTTGTGACTTAATGAATGTAATGGTCAAAACTAATTTGCTAGCTAATGGTTCTGTGAATGGATTTCTGGGTGTGAAACATTTGAACAGTTTCAAAAGATTATATCCTTTGATAGCATTAGAATTGGAAATACTACATTTTAGATCATTTCTTCAAATTAGTAATATGCTAATAACTGATGGTATGAACAGAAAGTTCAAGGACTACAAAACTAAAATATTTTACATAGAAAATTAAGAACTGAAGGAATTGATACATGATTACGGTATTTACAAACAACAAAGTCTCTGACGAACTTGGTAAAACTCTACAATTTTATTTGATTTACATTAATGTTATTCATCACTACTTCAACCTATCACGAAGCATTTGTACTGGAGATTTCAAACTTTCCAAGGCAGTACTGCCTAAAATAACAAATTTGTTGTTCTATATTTAGCCATCAAGATTATGCTCAAACCACTTAAATATTATAATTTGTGGAAGTTCCAAAATCCCATCCTGATTTATTGATTTATCTGAAGGATTCAAACAAGGTTGCTTTGGTGTTAAAAGGACCATGAAGCCATTAGACCTGCTGTTAGAGCAGACTATAAATACAAATGCTGCAAGAAAGCCCACAGATATTATACACTTAACAAATTCAATTTGAGCATGTCAACATTGAGCTCGAAACCATAATGTAAGATTTATGATAAGTCAAGTTTACCGGGAATTAGGACTACAATCTCACCAAGATGTTTCAGTGCACTTGAAACAACATAACATTAAAAAAGCACCTCAAACATATTACCAAAGTTTATTGTAGCCTTCGATCAATTAATTAATATTTCATTTGGTAAATCTGCATCAGCACTAATAGAGGTGTTCCTTCTTAATGTAAAAAAGGGAGGTTTTCAGCATAACACGTTCATTTCTGGAAGTCTAACAGATATTAGTTGATTTGAAAAATCTATTAAAAAAATCTCTATTGATAATTCTTCAAAAGATTCTGAAAAATAGGAGTTTAGAGATGGTGGTATAATTCAAGAGATTAGAATTCAGCAAGATTTATTTACATGTATGTTGGAAATTTCGATGGATTATAGTGTAGATATGTTGAAAATTTTATTGTAGCCAATTACCACAGTGCCTTTGTGGTTACTCAATTGCAGGCATTAAGAATTGATGTTATTTTGGACCAGTACTTTCCACCATCGATCAAAGATTATGAACATTCCCAACAGTTTGAATCTGCACTAGTGTAGTATACCATTACTGGACCTAATCAAGTTTGACTGAGTGATTTCATGAAAGAATTGAAAAATTCATATTTTAAACAGGCTCTTGTTAATTTTTTCCTCTTAATTGGACCACTGATGAAATGGGGCCATTTATTGATAAAATCATTCACATAAACTTTAGGCAGTGTGATTCTTTCATTGTCAATGGTTCCAACACCATAGTATCAAGGGTTATTGATGAGCTATCATGTCTAAAACATGAAGAAGCTGATACCAAAATACGAAGGGCATCTCAGAAGCAAGTTACACTATTTTTTTTTTTAATATGTGCGGTAGGCAGCAAAAGTCTGAAAGTCCCAGGGAATATAGGTATGGGTGTTATAGCAGCACTGTAAAATTCCTAGGCACCTAAGTTTATTGCTTGGACATTGAAACAGCAGCAACAATGGAGACTCCACTCATTCCTACCACCGATTGCGAAGTTCTGCTGTAATCCGTTTTTTGACAGGAAAAAATAAATGTGCAACTGAAATTCATCGCAAATTGTGCAGCGCTTATGGAAAAGACGTTATGTCAAGACAAATGGTTTCTCGTTGGTACTGGTGCTGTTTTTGTAAATTATCGATGAAGTCCTAAGGCTTTCACGGCCGGTGTCAATACTAGATGCAATATTAACCGGGCTTGTGGGCCGTGGTCTATTGGGTTCCTTCTTCTTCCCAAACGTTTCGTCTGCGACTACGGCAGACATGTTCAGTGGCGGCGAGGTCGAAGTTTCCTAGTGGAGATCTCAGCACCGACTGCGCTGGTCAGAGGAGGCTCCAGAGGCAGTTCGGGTCGAACGGGGGGACAGTGATTGCCCCCCACCCGAGTGTCTCGTCCGCAGTACCGAGCCGTTGTACGGCTTAACCTGCGCAATGAGTTGGATGTTCTCTCTACGGGGATTTTTGTCATCTGGGGATCATTATTTGGGATCAGGGGTTTTTATGGTTCAATCTGTATCCAAAACAGAGTAAATTACCTTTTCAGCTCACCTCTCAGTGAGTGACTGATGGCCAGAACCCTGGTGGGAATGAGCGCGTCACCTGATTGGCCAGCCAACCAGAAGCCGCGCACTGCCAGCTCGTGGATAAATCCCACCCACCCGTTTTCCTGCGCTGGTCACCACCAGAGGTGCGGTATTTATGTCGGCGGCTGGAGGGGAAGTACGTTGTGATAGGTCCGGGTGGTCAGTGGGCTGGACTTGTACCAGTAGAGTACTACAAGGAGCTGGCGTCTGATTGGCTGGAGAGGGGTTCTGGATTTTTGTTTTTGTTAACGCTGTTTGCCATATTCTGTTGAGTTTAAGTCCTTCCTCTTTGCGATTGATATTATTTTTGTGCTTGAAATACACAAGCACAAAAATAATATCAATCGCAAAGAGGAAGGACTTAAACTCAACAGAATATGGCAAACAGCGTTAACAAAAACAAAAATCCAGAACCCCTCTCCAGCCAATCAGACGCCAGCTCCTTGTAGTACTCTACTGGTACAAGTCCAGCCCACTGACCACCCGGACCTATCACAATGTACTTCCCCTCCAGCCGCCGACATAAATACCGCACCTCTGGTGGTGACCAGCGCAGTCGGTGCTGAGATCTCCACTAGGAAACTTCGACCTCGCCGCCACTGAAGATGTCTGCCGTAGTCGCAGACAAAACGTTTGGGAAGAAGAAGGAACCCAATAGACCACGGCCCACAAGCCCGGTTAATATTGCATCTAGTATCGATGAAGTGTTAATAAAATATTACATTGTGGTGAAGAATTATTGTGTGATATTCCATTCCATCCGTTTCCAAGCCCTGAGATCAAAAAGATCTCATTAGTTTAAAGACACAGCGTCGATAATAATTTACAAAAACAGCACCAAATGGCTTGCCCAACGTGGGGCTCGAATTTAGGATGGAATGGAACTTAAGGGAAATGAACTTACGAGAAACACCAAGTGACGCCATATCATCGCGCCAAAAAGAAAGAAGACGCCATTAGACCATCATTTGATATCAACATCAGAACACCGATGAACGGATTATCAACGGTACATCAGAACACCGATGAACGGATAATCAACGCGGGAAAACACCGGAGATCGTCTAGCGAAGCCAACTGCCCAGGAGACGTACATAACTGGACAAATCAACGGAAAAAAAAGTAGGATCAAAATTTTTTATTTTTACACCCAGTTTATTTTCATTTTTATGTTACTGCGAAGCGGCAAAGTAGTGGGACTTTTAACCCTAAGTGAATTGAATAAAGAAACTAAAATGTCGCGAAAAGAGATAGAAAAAGGACTGGGGGAAGGGGCAGATAGGCCTAGTTATCAAATAGAACAAGAAAGTGAGGAACAGGTAGCGATAGGAAAAGACCAAAGGTTATTAATGATCATGTTTGAAAGACTAGAACAGAATATGAAGGAAATAGGTCAAAAAATGGAACAAAACAAGGTAGAATTAGGTCAGAAAATGGAACAAAATAACGTAGAATTGAGACAGAACATAGAACAAAGTTTAGGTCAGAAAATAGAGGGAGTGAGAGAGGACTTGGAAAATAATAAAAAAGAAATAGGTCAGAAACTGGAACAGAATAAGGAAGAGATAGGTCAGAAAGTGGAGGAAGTGAGAAAGGACTTAGAACAGATAATGGAATTAGGAAGACAGAACTTAGAACAGAAAATGGAAATAGGAAGACAGAACCTAGAACAAAAAATAGAATTAGGAAGACAGGAGTGTAAAGAAAATATGAAAGTAATGGAAACTAATTTAAAATTAGTACATAAAAACTTAAATGAGACAAAGGAAGCCTTAGAAGCTAGGATAGAAATCATAGGAGATAGGATGGGAAAAATAGACTCAGAAATGAGAGAAAATAAGATTGTATTAGAAGAAGAAACTGCTAGATGTAGAGATGAAATAACAGAACGTAATGCAAGTGTAGACTGTAAGATTACAAATGTAAAAGCAGAAATAACTGAGGAATTAAGGAAAGAGATTGAGGTAGTAAAGAAAGACATTATTAATGAAACTGTAGAACAAATTGTAATTCCTAAAATTAAGACGATGACTGATGTAGTACATTCGCAACAGGATGCTATAAATGATATGAAACAAAGTCACTTAGAAATAAAGAATGATTTAAAATCAATTTGTGAAGAAATGAAAAAAGGGAAAGAAAGTTTGGCTAATGTAAATGATGTTGTGAATGCACTACAAAGGCAAGATGATTTAGATGTAAGTAATGTACAAGATGAGAGTTATTTGAATAATGTACAAAATGTTGACTCACCATACAGAGAGAGAGGTTCACAACCAAACAATGACACAACACACAACACACAACACATGTTACACCAACAGCATATTACATGAAATCACACCACCTACATTTGTGTCCAGAAGATGTACAAAACTGGAGAAGAAAAGCAGCCATTTTTAAGAAAGAATTAATTACAGCAAAAAGGGCCAGTTTCACAAATTTTGTAGAACATATGGACTATAGGAAAGATGGAAATAAAATATACAAATTCCTTAATAAAACAAAATTATCAAAAAATACAACTGAACCATTAAAATATAATAACAAAAGCTTAACTACAGATAGGGAAATAGCAGAATCCCTTAACAAGTTTTATGCTCAGTCACAAAGAATACCCCAAGCGTATAAAAAACAAGATAAGGCTATCCAAAAAACTATCAGAGAAACTAGTAAGCCAAAAGGTATACGAAATTATATTTTTATTCAGGATTTTAATGAAACAGAACTGGATTTAGCAATAGAACAATTACAGAACAAAAAATCTCCTGGACCTGACAAGATCCACCCAGAGTTTATTAAACACCTTGGCAGGAAAGGAAAAGAAATCCTACTTAAACTGTATAACACGTGTTGGAGAATGACTGTACCTTCCGACTGGAAAAAAGCCATTATCATCCCGATTTTAAAGAAAAACAAACCCTCAAACAATATTAATAGTTTCAGACCAATATCTTTGACCAGTCTTATTGCAAAAGTGATGGAAAGAATGGTGGCATCTAGACTTAACTGGTTTCTAGAATATTACAACTTAATTAATAGTTCACAGACCGGCTTCAGACAGAATCATAGTACAAGTGAAAATGTACTCCTACTAAGCCAAGACATCAAGGAAGCTTTCAATAGAAAGGAGGATACCTTGGCAGTATTCATTGATTTTAAATCAGCATATGACTCAGTCTGGAGAAATAAATTAGTTGATAAGTTGCAATCAATAGGTGTGAAAAGTAACATGCTTAAGTGGATAACTCAGTTTATTTCACAAAGATTTTGTGCCACAAAATATAATACATACATTTCCAAATATAAACAAACACACCGAGGACTTCCACAAGGTGCTGTTCTGAGCACAACACTCTTTAACATATATATAAATGACCTTCCATCAATAATAAAAACTTTAGAAACCAAAATTGCTTTATTTGCTGACGATGTAGTCATTTGGACTTCAGGCTCTTCAAAAAAACCTGAATTAATTAAAGACAGAATAGAAACAGCCCTAAACAAAGTACATGAATGGAGCTCCAAAAACCTCATGACTATCAATGTGGAAAAAACAAATTATGAATTATTTACACTAAAATACAAACCAGTTAATGTTAGCATAAATTATAATGGTAAACCACTCAAAGCAGTTGATGATGCCAAATACTTAGGCATCACTTTCGACAGAAAGCTAAGTTGGAAAAAACATATAACAAACATCTCAGAAAAGGTTGAAAAGAAATTGCAAATCCTGAAAAGGTTAGCTGGTGCTAAATGGGGCTGCTCAAGGAGAGTCCTTAACACAACATACAAAATGTATATTAAACCAAACCTCTTGTACTGTTCTGAAGCTTTAATAACAGCAGCAAATGCTAACATCAATAAACTTGAACAAATACAAAATCAGACTCTTCGCCTAATCACTGGAGCAGTTAAATCCACACCTATTGATGCCATGCTTGCCTTAACACGGACCCCATCAATAACAACAAAAATAGAAGAACAAGCATTGCTCCAACACGAGAAAATGTTACGACTGCCAAACTCTAAATGGAAAGAAGAGAACCTCCCCCATTCAATCCTTAAAACTCATAGTACTTTCCTAGAAAAGGTAACACAGATTAAATCTAAATTGAACATTCCTAACACCAGAGAAAATCTACTTATAAGAGAAAATCCATTGGAATTATTGCAACCTACCTTCAATTTGGAATTAATAGAGGAAATAAGTAAATCAGACACACCAAAAGAAATACAAAAACTTCTAGCTCTGGAAACAATCAATACTAGGTATCCCACAGAAGAATGGCTGCACATATATACTGATGGATCCTCGAAGGAAAACCTTACTGGAGCTGGAGTTACGTGTTCACATTTTTCCTTTTATCATTCTGTTGGCAGAGACACAACAGATTATGATGGAGAAATAGAGGCTATATACATTGCTCTCCGACAATTATTAAATCTTCCCTTAAATAAATTTAACAAGGCAGTAATTCTTTCAGACTCTAAAGCTGCAATTCAGGGAATATGTTCAAATACTACAAAGAAGTCAACAAAAATTAGAGAATGCTACAAAATGTTAACACAACTCCAAAAAGTTAATAAGACTGTTCATCTCCAATGGATTCCACCACACTGTGGAGTCATGGGGAACGAAGCTGCAGACTCACTTGCAAAGAAAGGCACAACAATAAAACAGAAGTCTAAATTCAATTTCTCATATTCCTCAATAAAACGCTTGATCATAAAAAATTTTTGTCATTCATATCTACAAGAAATAGAAACAAATGCCAAAGATAAAAAATGGATTACACTAGTTTCCAATCCAGATATAATCCCCCAGAGACCAAGGAAAACAGCTGTTGCAGCCTTCGACTATTGACAAATCATGACTGCTTGGCAAGTCATCTCTACAGAATAGGTATCTCAGCCTCACCAATATGTGTCCTGTGTAACGATCCAGCAGAAATGAACGAAGACCACTTGAAGACCTGTGAAGCATTAAGATCAGAAGAAACTACAGTTCAAAAGTATTGGAGAGCACGAATGCTAATGGCTTCATTGCCAGATGCAAGGCACTAGAAAACAACAACAACATTTGACAAGGAGAAGGGAGACGATCCAAAACTCTTTGTTAAAGAGATGGAAGAGTATTTTAAAGTGAAAAGGATACCAAATGAGCTTAGGATGATGATAGTCAAGAAAAGCTTAAAAAACAAGGCATTAGAATGGCTCAGGTTAATACTAGCTGATCATGAGTCGTATAGCTCATTCAGAAATTTATTCCTATCGAGGTATTGGGGCCCAGCTAAGCAAAACCAAACTAGGGTGGAGCTAGTGACAGGTAGATATGATCCAGCCAAAGGGTTATCGCTAGTCGATTATTTTATGAAAGTAGCCAACGAAGGAAAGCTGTTAGACCCTAACTTGTCGGAAGCAGAGCTAATTACCAGCATAACAAGACATTTCCCAGACACGGTGAGAACAGGGTTAATTGTTGCGAGGTCAGTAGATTTTGCAGATATGATACAATTGCTGACAGCCTTCGAAACACAAAATGGTCGGCCTAATGAGCATAGACATAGGAATGGTCACCCAAACTCACCCATCTTAAACCGGAGCACGGCTACGAACAACCAGAATGAGAGAGAAGATAGAAATACTAGGAGCACCCATGAAAGGGGGAGAGGGGCACACCATTTCCCACAACCACACAATCATGGCGAGAGGATGGAGAACACAAGACAGCCGTACCACGACACAATTCCGAGGGGTGAATCGAGATACAGAACGCATAGATATGATCGGGGGAGACCAGGAGACCGTACCCATCAAGTGAATCACATACGATTCTAATACTTAAACAGCCAAAGGTCGTCATACAATAGGGGTTCACGCCAAAGGGGCAGAAACCAATGGAACACCGACAATGTAAGACAACAGGAACAGAATGAAAATGAGCCGGATAGGACCGATGCTGTGCAGAATACAGAAACAACAATCACCTCTAACGCCCAGGAAAACTAAGTACAAGTCAACTTTGTGTCCCGGAAGTTGACCTGTGTGGCAGTAGGGGCAATATTGACCAACATAATATAGGTACCTTGAGAAGACAGGCAAGTGAAAGAAATGAAATAACCAATCCACCAATGATTAGGCTGAAGGTATGGGGTATCAAATTGCCAGCAATGATTGATACAGGAGCCAGCACATCAGTATGTGACGAACAGCTATTCCAGGAATTAATAACAAAGAGAAATGCTGAATTCTTGCCTGTGTGTGGAGTGTATTGCAGCACAGCAATTGGCAAGAAAAAGGAACATGTTAGATACCAGGTAAGGCTGGTAATAGAAATCGGAAGCTGGAAGTTCGATTTTATTGCCCTGGTAATACCTAGACTAACAGCTACCCTAATCATTGGCAGTGATTTGCTTAATCTTTGGAGGTCGGTGATCGATTATGACCTACATGAATTCATTATCAAGGAAGGAACCTCAGAGTGCACCGCGAAGTTCCTGGAGGAAGAAACGTGCCAGGAGGAACCAGACCAGACAGGGATCCATCCGGATGAGCAGTTCTTTGTGGAGAACATCAATGTCCACAAGAATAGGTTGGTAGACCTAAGGGTAAGTAAGGAGAAAACAGGTTGGACGAGCGAGGAAGAAACTAATGTTTGCAGCCATTGGATCTGCACAGAAGAAGAGTATGTTACCTCGAACAACTACCAACCTGAACCACTACCAACAGATGAAGAAGAACTGACGTCACAGCTAATCGACGAGGTCTGGAGAGCACATGGCGTCTCTGAAGAGGAAAGGAACCAACTTAGAAAAATATTGATTAAAAACAGGAAAGTTTTTAATAAAAAGCCAGGTACATGTAATAAGTATGTACATACTTTTAAAGTAAAAGATATCACCCCCTATTCACATAAATCCAGGCCCATCCCCAACTCCATCCGGGAGGAAGCTGACAGAGTGATCCAGAAAATGTTGGCGGACGGAATAATAGAACCGTCAGAGTCATGCTATGTGAATCCAGTGGTATGGGTCCATAAGAAAGAGGGAAAATTGAGGATGACCATCTTCCTGTGCATTGTGACATACGGGGCACTATTACGGCCGGTGTCTCTGGCTCTCAAAAGAGGGCAGACACAAACTGGGCAGACTTCACTGCCTCGCTACGCACGGCCAAAAGAAATGCTACCACATACACCACAAGACCACCCGGTTTTTGCACGTACCCCGAGGTAGAGCAACTCATTGCGCAGAAACGACGCCAAAAAGCTGTTCACTAGCTTGTGTATCTTCGAGGTGAAAAGACGATATTATTTAGGTAGTGTGAACATGGAACTTTCACCAAACTTTCATCAAGCATAAATTCTACTAAGTAAAAAGTGGAAAGGTCTTTAAGTATTTAGCACGGTGCTGAGAGTGTAAAGTATCGATGAAGTGTTAATAAAATATTACTTTGTAGTGAAGAATTATTGTGTGATATTCCATTCCATCCGTTACCAAGCCCTGAGATCAAAAAGATCTCATTAGCTTAAAGACACAGCGTCGATAATAATTTACAAAAACAGCACCAGTACCAATCGTTCATTGAAGGGAGAACAACATTACACAATAAACAACTAAGCAGCTGGCTCTCCACTTCCCGCACTCCGGATATTGTTGACGAGGTTCGAGCAGTCTCGAACACCAATCGGCGCCTTACACTTGATGCAGTTTTGTTTGAACTTCCTCCTTATATTGAAATAAGCCATATCACTTCACAGGATTATTTCTGAGGGTCTGTGTGTAGCGAAAGTGTGTGCATATGGGTTCCTCGCATGCTTTCGGAACAACACAAGGAGCAGAGAGTTGACACCGCATTGCAATTTTTGCAATTTTTTGAGGATGAGGGGAATGGTTTATTCGACAGAATAGTGACTGGGGACGAAACATGGATCCATCACTGGACACCCGAATCCAAAAGACAGAGTATGTTGTGGAATCGAAAGGATGAGGCAACACCACAAAAAAGCAAAAGTTGTTGCATAGGCTGGCAAGGTCATGGGAACGATATTCTGGGATTCGAAGGGAGTACTGTTAATCGATTACCTGCCCCGTGCGACCACGATGACAGCTGCTCGCTATTGTGAGGTGCTGAGAAAACTCAGAAGAGCCATACAAAACAAAAGTAGGGGAGCGTTGAGCAAAAGAGTTTTTCTGTTCCACGATAACGCTCGCTCGTGCGCTGCTTGTGAAACTCAAGCCCTGTTTGAGCAGTTTCGATGGGATGCTTTCAGTCATCCACCTTATTCACCTGACCTTGCACCGAGTGATTACCATCTTTTCCTGGAGCTGCAGCAACATCTTGGGGAAGGCACTTCATAAATGACAAAGAACTGAAACAAGAAGTGGAAAGATGGCTATCCAGTTTGGTGGGAGAGTGGTTTGACATTGGGTTAAAAAAACTGTTAGCACGGTATCAAAAATGTATTGAGGTTCAAGCATGCGGAAAACTGATACTGAATGTAGCTTTCAAAATATACCTTTTTTAAAATATTTAAAAGTTTTGTTATTTTTTAAAAAAATAGTGCAACTTACTTTTGAGATGCCCCTCGTAATATATCATGCATGCAATACAGTGCTTTCGAACCGGTTCTTCACCACTGCACAGCCTTTTGCCTGTGCGAGTTTGAAGCTGCCTTGGCCGGGTTTGCCGCTACTAACAAGCCGCACGTAAAACATGTATAAAAATCTTACCTATAGAAAATGCTGGAAATGTCCCTCTGCTATACAGGTATTATACTGGGAAAACACATTCTGATTCACACGATTAAGTTGGGCTACTATAATATCTCTGATTTCATTTCTAATATTTTGTTTTAGTTCTTCCAATGTGTGAGGATTTTTCTCGTAAACTTTGTCTTTCAGATTACCCCACAAGTAAAAATCACACACTCTATCTTCAAACACTTCCTTAATTTTATTCACGGACTGTATGGGCAGTAGCAGAATATTGTTGAAACCATCCATATGATTTCTCTTCTTCTGTCAGTTCACGAAAAAATGGGGTCAAAATGTCATTTCGGTACCTCTCTTTATTTACAGTCTGGTCATAAAATATTGGACCAATTATGTGTAACGCTAACGGCACACCAAACTCCAATTCTCCAATCATAATGAGCGATTTCTTGAATGTGATGTGGATTTTGAGATGCCTAATTCCGATTTATTAGTCGTTCACACGACCATTTAGATGAAACCAGGCCTCATCTGAAAAGAACATAAACTTTTTTTTTTCTTTTCTTTTTTGTGGTGGGGAAAATGGCTACTTACGCCCTTACCGCATGCAAGCATGCGAGTGTAAGACTCCTACCCTGGCTTCGAACCTGGGCAGCCTACTTACTAAAAAACTCCACCGGAAGTCATTTCTTTGCAGAGAGCCATATTAAGGCTTCTGCGCATTTAATGGTGATAGATGAGGGCTGCCTGTCAGGGGCAGTAACAGCTGGTAATTACAGAAGTAGTGCCCTGTTTTGCAGGGGAGAATTTAATGAATGTTTGTGCGTATGATAGTCGGGTCCCGCATTTGCACTCCGGTCAGTAACGTACAGTTTCATGCTGACATGCGAGCATGTCAACAATGAAGTCCAGGGCTGCAGTCATGATCAAGTCCTGGCAACAGCCTGAGGAGCTGGAGGTGATAGTGATAATGAAATTCTTAGTTGTTTTACTTATTCTGTTTGGCATCCACAGTGGGAGCCGTGTCAGTACTTGGCGTCCTCAGTGGGAGCCGTGTCTGAACGTTGTCTTTCAAGTCCTGGTGTCGCCAGGTCGTTTTGGTGTTCACACTCATCATGTGCCGCATGTCCGCGGCACGCTGTGTGACTCTCGAGGGGGCCCTCTCCCCTGGGTTTGACTTGGCTAGCTAGTGCAAGGTCTTGGAGGGCGCTGTAGGAGATGAATGTCACATGGGATGTCTGTAACTTAGAAACAAAGTCAGTGGATTAGGTTACTGTATGAGATTGTCTAGGAAATGGTTTATGGCATCGTCTGTGTCTGGATTGGTCAAGTATCTGGCAAATATGGATAGTGGTCTCTTGTGTTTGTCAATGGTCGTTTCGTATTGTCCATGTGCAGTGATAAGTGTATTGTGATGTGATGAGATTTTTTGTATAAATCGAAAGCTAGCTTCTTAATGAATTGTTCAATCGTATGCATGTGTATGTCAATATGGGCCGTATAAGAGCTTTGTAAAGTGTTAGGCCGATGTCGAGCTGTAGAGCATTACTGTAGTTGATTAATGGATAGAGCCTGCTCAATTGAGCATAGGCTTTTCTGCGCACTTCCTCTATATGAGGGCGCCAGGTGAGACCCGGATCCATCACTAGGCCTAAATACGTTACTTTATTGATCCAGGTGATGTCGTTGTTAAAGAGCTTTAGTGGTTGCAGTTCATTGCCTCGGGTGGTAGTGATTTTTACATTTTGTAAAGATTATAGCTTTACTTTTAGCGGCATTAACTTTGATTCGCCATTGGGCGAGCCAGGGTTCCAGTTGGTCCAGTGATGTCTGGAGGTTTCTGCGTATGAATTCAGGTTTATCAGATTGAGTCATAATCGTCGTATCTTCGGCATACAGGAGATATGTTGAGTTCACGGTTTTTGGTATGTCATTTATATAGATATTAAATAAATCCACAAAAGCTGTGGATCGATTAAACCATCGTTCAGGACATTTATGGCATTTTCTATAAGGTAAGATTTTTATAAATGTTTTATGTGCGGCTTGTTAGTAGCAGCAAACCCGGCTGCGGCAGCTTCAAACTCGCACAGGCAAAAGGCTGTGCAGTGGTGAAGAACCGATTCGAAAGCATTGTATCAACTATCAAGCAAATATGGTGATCAGACATTGCTGCTGTAATGCTTGGTCATATGCACCACCTACAAAATCATTCACTTTTATGGAATCTTACAGCTACTGGAAACAACTTGAGGTATGTAGACCTACCAAAGATACAGGCAAACTTGGGAGAATCTATTTGTAAGAGATAAGAGATTACGTGGATTTTTTAGAAAAGGAAAATTAAGACCTTACAAAATATTAAAAACAGAAAAATATCAAAAAGTTTTCATCAAGTTTGAGGTCACTTTTAGTCACTGTTTTACACTCGCCTTCACTTAAAATATTTCAGTTTTTAAAACATTTTAAGTGAAGGTGAGTGTAAAAAACTGACTCAAAATTACCTCAAACATGAAGTGCTTCTATTATTTTTAATATTCAGCTTTTATTAAGTTTGGTGACAGCAAGTAATTTGAAAATGATGATCAACATCAAAACACCTTCAACATTATGTGATGTATACAATGTTGATGAGATAATTGATGATGACGCTGCTTGACTTCAACTGTACATCAACATGTATACAGTCCCAAATGTTAATATTTTTAAGTAAAAAATCTTATGTTGTGCACTCACATGACTTTCTCTACTCTTGTACTAATCATTCTTATAAACTCGTATTCCTGTATCTCCTTCATGTTGGTTGAGATAAACTTTTGCAGAAATTATTTTATTGCTTATTTCCTTGTAGGTGCAAGGGGGATATGGGAATACAGTAGACTTTGAGCGATCTTTTAAAGCTTTCAAATTCTGTTTCCTTTGCATGGCTAACATATAAAAAACAAATAACATCCATTTGACAGAGGTTTAACTTTTCCAAATCTCACACAAATAAAAAGGAATATCTCCGAAATGGTTCACTCTGCAAAAAAATGTATTTAGCCATAAATTGTGTGTTTTAGCAAATCTACATTTTTTGAATAGTAAGATTTGGTCTATCTCTTACAGTTTACCAGTTATGCAAAAGTCATCCAGAGTAAATAGGATTTCATGGGCTATAGCTAGAAAATTCAAGATATACATTTCATTTGTCATAAAAATATCTCAAACATTTTAATCAAAATCGTTAGAACCATTTTCAAGAAAATCAAAATTTTCAAAAAATTTTCCATGTAAAGGGTGGAACTAGGGTGGACCAATTTTCTTCAAAAATCTTTGTGTCACATTCTTGAAAGACATTAAACTTAAATACCAACTTTTCGTTTTTGAGTTTTGCTATCCGCAGACTGACACACAGACACACATATAGCCACCCCCACATGCACACCCATGCACATGTACATACACACGCATGCACGCGCGCACACACACACACACACACACACACACACACACATATTTTTTTTAAAAATGCTTTTTTTTTATTCAGGGTGCCTCAAAGCATATATTTTGGTGAAATCTTGGCATCAAATTTTTGGGTGGAATACAACTTCTACTTTACTACACATAGTAGAGAAAGTAAAAATTGCAAAATTTTGATGTTAGTAGTCTATCATCCTGTAAAAGTGATTTGTTAAAGCAATTTCTGTGAGCAGATTACATATTATTACATTTGGAACAATGCTCAGCTGAAAAGCCCAACGACATATCAACCAGAAAATAATGGTTGGGTTCAGGAAAATGGCTAGCACCATTTTAAATGGTTTCAGTGGATCAACTGTCAAATTATATCAGTGATCCACTAAAAATTCTAGCAGGCATTTAATTGTTATTTCAAATTGTTATATCTAAGTTTGTAGTTATTTATAATTGTATTAACTTGATTACATTTTTACAGGAACTAACAAAGAAGACAATATTCAAAAAGATCAAGCCAGAGACTGGAGTATTGCTGACAAAGATAATGAAGATATCGACTATAATGATGAAAATTAATAAAATCATTAAACATAACTTTATAAATCTAGTAGTATCATTATAAAACCATATTTTTCGTATTTTATGAACAATTGCTACGAATATAATTATCTATTTTTTCATTGAATTTTTTGCTGCTGTACAAAAATAAACATTAAAGTTTTAATTAAGTGTTGAAATTTGAATTAAAGAAAATTTTAAAATTAAAGTTCATGTATTCCAAAACATTATTTATTAATCTATTAAGTTCCTGTTTTATTTATTAACAAAAATCGTAGTGAATAATCTTTTAAACATTTATTTTTAGTCATAAATAATTCTACATAATAAAATTATCCGATCAATCCAAATAATTGACCTGCATCTGCGTGGATGTATATTGCCTCGCGCTCACACTTACAGCTTACCCTTTGTGTTCATCTGGCCAGGTGTTAGGACTGTCGAAACTGTCCAGCTATTAAGGAAACATCTTCTTATGGTCACCTAAGGAACATATATAAGATTCAGCTTTTATAATATAACATAAGTACAGTTGCAATTTATTAAAGTTTAAGGATGTCTGGTGAGGGGTTGCCATGATACTGTCTGACAATGGATAATGTGATTTCTAATACTATCCCAAAGAAAATATAAGAAAATTAGGCTTTATACTTTGACATTCTTAGGTTGCTATTTTATGCACCTTTGCTGCCCTGTTATCTGCCAAAGCCACAATGATCAAAACTTCATAGTAGTCATATAGCTTCAGATCATACTTCATAGTAGTCCATCATTACTACTTGTGTTGAGAGCATGCACTGAGAAACTTTCAACTTTTGTTAAATAGGGAAGGTCTGGCATTCATGGGCTCTTGCTCTATAACTTAAACCCAGCAGTTCAAATTCCTCAAACATTAGGAGTATCCTCCCCAGCACTCATGATATGGGCAAAAACATACATTACCAAATATAGTGATTGAGCAATGAAATTTGAAATCCCACCAAGGGACAGCTTGAACAGGTTCATTAAGAAACCACCAAACAGTTCCCAGTTTCAGCTTATCATCCACTGCAAGTAAGATTCTAAGATTCCACATTTGGAATTCAGTTGGTCCTTAGCTGATGATGGGAGCAGTGGCTCCAAAACTAGCTCTAATAATTAAAATGTAAGTGAAGTTGATTGTGTGCACTGGCTCTTTAAGTTTAGCTTTAACTTCTATTTGGTTAGGGATGAAATGTTATATTTTTGTTTTATGCTTCCTTGAATACAAGGCTGCCATGGCGACAAAGCTTAAGTTTTAGCAACAGTTTGGTTATACATACACATTTTCTAAAAGAAAAGAACATACAACAAGATTCATGTAATGCGCATGTTATAAAAGAAAAGAAAATGGTAATTTTTCAGCCACCATATATTTGGTATCACAGAATGGCAACCGAACCCTTTACTGCTGACAGTCTGATTTGCTTTATTGTTTCTGTCAATATTCCCAGCTTGCTGCAGACATTCACAATGAAGGAAGGTATAGTTCCTCAAGCACCAATCTATACCCCAAATACTTCAATGTCGTCGAGGTTGTATTTATCTTTATAAAATTGCACTGTTGGTGTATGACATTTTTTCCTTCATTAACCTCCATAGGTTGGACTGAGGTGGTCTCAAAACAGATTGTTGGGTCAAGGATATAACCTTCCTTTGAGCCGGACCTAAGTATTATGAAGTATCTATTTCACTGAATTAAAAAATGCTATTCTGTTTTTCAACTTTAAATGTCAGTAATCTATAGATCAGACTTTTTTGTTGCCATCTGGAAAACAAATTCTTTCAGGGTAATTTAATAGCTTTACCCTTTGTAAGTGAAATGTCACAAATAAGATTCTTCAGAATCCCCATTTATATATTCAGAGTTTGTTTGCATTTTAAATATAAGATTGTTGTGGTTGAAATTTTCACAGCCTTTGAGAGGTAGAATCAGTACAGTTACTATCTACAGGTTATTTAATAAAACCCAGGACATAATGTAATTATGATTGCAAGTTGCCCTTGAGGTACTTATTTCTGATGTGAGATTCCCTAGTGGTCTACCAGGAAAATACAAATTGATTGGGGAATTTAATATCATACTGGCAAGTTGCCATGGTAGCTCAGTGGTTAGAGCAGCTGTGCGTAAAGCAGAAGATCTGTGGTTCAAATCCCGGCTATGGTATGAATTTTTCAGTCTCGATTCTACCTCTCAAACATTGCTCACACACGGCTTTGTATGTGCTTAAAACCACCATAAAGTTGGTTGACATAAAAAATAACATTTCACAACCTTCTTGTTATTACCCCATTCCTTATTTTTGTGTTTGCTCTGCTTCTAAAATGAGGTGGAGTAATGATAGCAGTGTCATGAAAGTCAGTGCCTTAAAAGTTCTGTTTATATATTTGCAGGCTGGTCTTGTATGCAAACTGAACACACGTTGTACTGTGATAGCAGCTACTAACCCCAAGGGATGCTATGACCCTGCTCATCCACTGACTGTCAATATAGCTTTGGCCAGTCCATTGCTTAGTCGTTTCGATTTGGTTCTAGTTCTAATTGATTCACACAATGAAGACTGGGACAGGTAATTGTAATTTATTTCTTCTACTGGACATAATTAGTTGATATGGGAAATAATCAAGATATCCTAATATGTACAGCCATGGAAAAAATGATTGAGTACTGTAACATGTGCTTTCAAATGCTACACTGCTCAATCATTTTTTCTAAGGCTGTACAATAGCTTGTTGCAGCTCAGTGACTTGTGATTGCAAAATGGAATATTGTTACAAAAACCTACATTAAAAACCATAGATTTTCTTTTCACTTCATATCTGTGTTCTCCCCCCCCCATGTTCATTTCTTTGGAACATGTATTAAAGAGTTATATTAACCAGCATCAGTAAATCTTCTAGCAAAGTATGTTTTGATATAATTCACTTTAGTTACTGAATTGTATTGTTTGAGGTCATTTTAGGTAACTTTTTTTTTACACTCACCTTCACTTAAAATGTTTTAAAAACTGCAAAAGTTTTCAGGATCGTTCGACCCCATCATCAGCCGTTGGGTGACTGATACTATCCTCCTGCTCCCTTTCTCTGCTGCCATGGTCGTGCTGCCATCTGGTGTTAGGGGTGCAGAGCTTTAACACTTAACTTAATGCTGGGATTTCAAAGTTAATAACTCTATTATTGTTTTTGATGATGTATATTTTTTCCCAAATGCTCAGTTTTATTGGTGAATTAAGCAATTTAACAATTTTATATTAAGGTCAATGTTGTGGTTTTTATTCCAAAAGTTGTGTGCCATAGCAGACTTTTCAGTTTGTTTCAATTTTATGTTTCGCTGGTGTTCCTTTAGTGTGATTTCCAGATTTTTTTTTTTTCCCACTATTACAGTTGAACTGGTAAGTTCTGGATTTAAAATTGTATGGGATAGGATTGTTAACCTCTTGAACGATGGCCATTTAAAACGTCCACGGGCCAAGAACTGCTACCCAATATCCAGCACAGGGCATTTAAATTGTTAAGTGCACTAAAAGTGCTTGGTAAATACACAGCTGTATTTTGTGTAAATATTAAGTAATTTTAATGAAACAAAAACTGGTATAAAACTCGTTATATACAGTATCCATGTAAGTCATCAGCAAAGTAGAGCTACATTTACAAAACGTTGAAATGGCACTATTTTGTTTCACTGTGGTAAAAAGTTAACTTTGCTCTGTCGAACGCATCTAATATAAGTTCTCTGAAAGAAACAGTAGTCGACCCATTGTATGTGTGGCCTGTGTGTCAGCAAAACAAAGCATAGTGTGAAATAAAGCACTAATGTATGCATGGTCTGTGAGTCATCAGAATAAAGCAGGTTTGCAACTTTTCCTTACGCGTGTTTCATAACTTAGTAGGCTCTGTTTCTTTCTTTGTTGAAATACATACATATACTTTCCTGCTTGTAGCTGAAGTGAGAAGTGGTATAAAAAGGTATTTTTGCACCAGCTGGATATAACCATATACAATTGTTTGGTAATTCGGAGAGCTCTAAATCCACACAAGACAATGACCTACTTGGACTTCCGACTATCAATAGCTCGCAGCCTAATAGGCCTCTTCATACTGGGGGTAGAAAACCCAGAACCCCTGTACTCCTCAGACTTCAAGGAAAACATTATCCTAAAAGAATACAGCCAACAGCAAAGAAGTCCCGGCCATCTCGAAAGTGTTTCGTGTGCCGCAAAAAGGGAATTTGCGAATGTGGAGACGTGCCCTTGTGTGTTTATCCCTATTTTGAGGTATATCACTGCAGAAGGAACATATAAAGGTAAGCCAGTAAAGTATATAGAGTTTACTTAAATGTTTCATAAAGGGAAAATTAAAATAAGTTGAGTTAGATAAGGGATAAATAAGGGTAAAATGCACAAATGCACAGGACGTGTATGCATGCCCATAGTGCTTATCCACCATTTTAAATGGACATGATTTTACGTCCATAGCGCTCAAGAGGTTAAGTAGCTTGTTTAGCAGATTTTTTAAACTGCATTTGTTTTGCTAGTTGTGGTGCTAGTTTTATGATTAGTTTCTTGAAGATCCTTTCAAATTTCCTAAAGGCCCAGGGATGGTAGGTGAGTTTTTTATATTTCCAGTTGTTGTTTGTAAGTGGTGTTAATATAGTAGTTTACGAAATTATCTTGAGCTTTTCTGCATTTTTTGACATGTTCCTAATGGTGGCTGGGTTGAATCCATTATGTACCAATTTCTTGTATATGTTGTTGACTGCACCATAACCGAGGGGTTAGACCATTCGCTTCACACCAAAGCGGCCTGGCTTTGACCCCAGGCAACCGCATGTGGGATTCGTGGTGGACGAAGTGTCTCTGGGGTGGATTTCCTCTGGGTTCTCTGGTTTCCCCCGCCATCTCATTCCACCAGTTCTCTATCTTCATTCCATGTATCATCAGTGTCACCGCCTCCAGTGCCATAGTAGTAAAAGCAGATATTAAACAGCACAAAAAAATCTGATGTGTTGCACTCACATGACTTACTCTACTCTTGTACTAACCATTCTTACAAACTCTTATTCCTATATCTTCTTCGTGTTAGTTAAGATAAACATTTGTACAACTTATCTTATTGCTTATTTCCTTGTAGGTGCAAGGGGAATGGTAGAATACAGTAGGCTTTGTACGATAGTCAAATGTTTTAAAGCTTTGAGATTCTGTTGTCTTTGCACACTTAACATATAAAAAAATGAACAACAATGACCCATTTTACGAAAGTTATAAGTTTTCTGAAACTCACACACATAACAAGGAATATCTCTGAAATGGTTCACCCTACAAGAAAATTTATTTGGACATAAATTGTGCAAGATCTACATTTTTTGTATAGTATGATTTGGTCTATCTCTAACGGTTTACCAGTTATGCAACGGTCGTCCAGAGTAAATACGACTACAGGGGCTATAGCCAGAAAATTCAAGATATACATTTCATTTGTCATAAAAATATCTCAAACATATGACATTTTAATCAAAATCGTTAGAGCCATTTTCAAGAAAATCAAAATTTTCGAAAAATGTTCCACATAAAGGGTAGTTTAGGGTGGGGCTATTTTCTTCAAAATCGTTGTGTCGCATCCTTGAAAGACATTAAACTTAAATTCCAACTTTGGTTTTTAACCAACTTTTCATTTTTGAGTTATGTGTCCACAGACTGGCTGACACACAGACACACACACAAACCTTTTTCTAAAAATTCTTTTTTTGGATTCAGGAGGCCTCAAAACATATATTTCCGGTGAAATTTCGACATTGAATTTTTGGGTGAAATACAATACTTCCCCTACTTACCAGTAGAGAAAGTAAAAATGTATGTTGCTCTTTGAGAAATTCCTCTTAGTTAAGAGGACATTATATAAACGATGAATCAAACTTCTAAATACTGCCAGTTGGTGTGAAACTGGGTTGCAACTGTTTTTCTTTATGTAATTATCTGCATGTGTGAGCATTCTATATATTCCAAATTTTATACCCTCTATATTTCTAGTAAGTTTGAGGTTCAGGAAAGGTAATGTGTTATCTTCTGTTTTAATTGAAAATTTTACATGGTTATCCCACAGGTTTAGTAATTTTAGAGAGTCTTCTTTTTGTTTCTGGGGAATTATGGCGAAAATGTCATCCACATATCTTATCCAAAATTTGAGCATATATGGAAAGGCTTTTACTATGTCAATTTCGAGAAACCTCATGTACATGTCTGCTAAAAATGGTGACAGTGGGCTCCCCATTGCTAATTCTTTTGATTGTCTGTAGAATTTATCAAATGTGCAGTAATTACTCTTTGTGCAAGTTTCCATAAGGTTAATGATGCTGTTTATTTCCGTGGGGTCTATTGTAGTCGGAGTCAGCCATTTCCTAATAAATGTATTTTTTTCCACCGGGATGCTGGTAAAGAGACCTTTAATGTAGAAAGAAACCATTATGTGGCCTTCAGGGATAGTGTAATTCTGTAGGTATTTTAGCAGTTCCAAGGAATTCTCAATTCCTAAACTTTCAAATTTTTTGTAAGATTTTAGCTTGTTTACTAGCCACTTAATTCATTCATAATAATTATAAATGAAAAAGATGGGATTTACTGTATTTCTCACGTAATGGTTGCACCTTAATTTACAGGAACTCAAGCATTTCACCACATAATCACATTAATTTTCCTAGAGAAGTGTTGAAAAATAATATGCTGCCACTGCAATCTTGAGCTTTATTAGTCCTGACTCACGGGAGAGGGTAGGTTTGCAGCATATTCCAATGCTCACACTGAGGTACTGTTCCTATTCCTGAAGTCATTGATGTGTCATTAAAGATACATCAATGCCATCAGCTTGTCAAGATGGTGGCTAGCTCACCATGAATCTTATTGATGCAAGCACCTAAAGCATGGGAATTAGCAAAACAGTAAGTGAAAGTATTGGCAAGGGGTGGAAACTGTTATACATATAGTTAGCATGCACCAAATCAACATCTATCTAATTCTTCAGTTGTGTACTGTTTTTGTTTCTATAATTATTCTGAGTGCTTATTTTGTAAAACACTGGTATGGGGAAATACAGAACTTATACAGCAGGTTTTAACTAAGAGTGATTGCATTTGCGGAACAGAATTGTAATCAAGCTACAAAAAGGGAGTTTTCATTGAATGAAAAACTTGTAAGAGCTTGATGCAAAATGAAAGTGCAACTGGCATCATGATATTTAGAGCACTCTTTTCATGGCCCTAAAACCTGAAAGTTCCTAGAAATTGATACTGAGGTGCTAGTATATATTGAAGAGCTCCACAATAATGGATGTGTTTCATAGTCAGCAAACCAATATCAGCTCCTGTTAGAAAGTACACACGTTTCAATAATAACATAAGTGCTTTTGTAAACGATTTCTGGTTCAATCAATAGAAAGTTACCTTTATTTATTATTTATTTATGCCAACAAACTTACTGTTGGTGTTTTTAAACACACAAGCCGTGTGTGGGCAAAGTTTGAGAGGTAGAACTGGAACTTAAAAATTCAATGCCACAACTAGGATTTGAACCACAGTAAGTTTGTTGGCATAAATAAATAATAATTACCATCTGAAGGTTATTTAATCCTGGGATATAAAATACTTACAATAGTAAGTCACCATTGGGGTAATTTGTCTCTGATGTGAGACTGCCTTTGTGGTTTACCAGGAGAAATACGAACTGGTTTGAGAATTTAATGCCATTCTGGCAGTTTGTCACAATAGCTCAGTGGTAGAGCAGCCGCCCGGTAAGCGGAAGGTCTGTTGTTCAAATCCCAGTTGTTGCATTGAATTTTTAAGTTCCAGTTCTACCTCTCAAACTTTACCTTTATTTGTTTACTTTTTTTTTTTTTTTGAGTAGGTCTTTCCATTATGGTTTCAGCACCACATGGTACTTTCATTTCTCCTCCTTTCCTGCTTCTTTCTTTTCAATTTCAAACAGTGTAATGTGGCCATGCTTGCGTATGCTCAGACTTGTTCTTACTCCCATAACTGTGCACTACTCGCTGAAAATTAGGACAGTCTTAAATAATTTATTCTTCATATAATGATTATGTTGTGTGCTTTCACTTTAAAAAAAAGGCAGAAAAATGTGGCAATTATGTGATGAAATACAATATTCTCCATACACTACCTATAGTGTTTTCTGTTAACTGAATACAGTTGATTGTATTCTAGATGTTATACATTTGTACTGACTTCCTTTGTGGTACTCAAACTCCAAAATTTTGATGCTGATATTTCATTTTGGTATTTAACTTTAAGGGGTCCAAATGACCTAGCTGTCGATGGGCCCTTAAACACTACGCACTCACTCACTCGCTCTTAACTTTAAACAACATTAATGAAAAATGAAAAGTTTGTTAAGTATAACATTTTGCACTTAAATCGGTCATCTTTAAAGAATCCAGACAAAGAGCTTAAAAGTATTACCCTACCCTAAGGAAAAATTTCCATTGTCATTGCTGTCACTGTTTTCTTCTTCTTAAAAGGTTTCAGATAAATTTGGTTAAATGTCACAAGTTGAGAATGTCGTGGCAAATAAAATAAATCTTAAACTTTTCTGTAAGTGCACACTGAAGCCCATTTCATTCTCATTGAATCATTTGCCATGTTGGAAATCCATAAAACACGAACTAATCCTAGAAGAAAATGAAGTTTCATTAAAATATTTAGTTGATATTTCTTTGTTCCCTCCTCCCGTCCCCTCCCTTCCCGTAATCCATTTCCGAAACATTCTATGTATGTTAAAACCTTTCCTGGGCTGAAGTCTGTGGTGAACTGTTTGTGTAACATAGTTAAAAATAGAGCATTCTTTCTCTTTCTGTAAGAGTTAATGTACATAGTTGAAAATCAATTTGTTATATATCAGAGGAGCGTTATTCATGTGCAATATAACAAGGTATCTTTTGCATAATTCATTGTAGTGTATTTCTAGGCAGAATGTAACCTCTTTGTAGAAATTTACCTTGATTTTATGTTAAGGCTGTTGCTTCACCAATTCACAACCCCCAAAATGTTCGGAGGGCCAAAAATGCCATTGGTGGACAGGTCTATCAGACCTAGTTGGGAGAATATTACTTAGTCCATGGACCATTCTTATACCTTCCAACTGTAAGATTCCTTTATGGAATCTCAATTCTTATTTAACAAAAAATATTAATTACTTCAGAACCAAAAATGTTCATTTGATTTTGCTGTATAACCACAGATACTGGTACAGCTTTTACCAAACCTATTTAACATTTACCAAATCTAAGTTAACCTAATATCAATAAAATTCCAGCATTATAAGAAAATAGAGATAGAAAAAAAAAAAAAAAGGAAAATTATCTCCTAGGTTTCAGGTACTCTAATGCCATCAGAATCAAAGAAAACGAGAGTTTAGCCAAGATAGGAAAGTTTAAAGTGGCAAGAATATCAGTTCACCATACAGACCATGCATACAGTGAGTAGCGCTTACCTTTCGTTCATCATGAGTATACATGTCTACCAATAGCTGCACCATGAAAGAGTCGGTTTGGGTGGCTCAGTTGGTTAGACACTGGCCTACTGGTCCCAAGGTTCAAATCTGGCCCAGACTGATTGTTTTTAAGTGTGCTTAAAAATGACAGCTCCGTGTCAGAAGATTTACTGGCATATAAAAGAACTCCTGCAGGACAAAATTCCGGCACACCGGTGACACTGATGTGATCCTAGCAATTGATAGCATCGTTAAACAACAAAATAATTTAATTTAATTTATGCACCATGAGAAGATGAAGTATCAGACATTAGGCTTTTGTCCAGCTGGGTTCCACAAGCCTTCCATTTGATGAAGGAATTGTGGGATCTCCTCAATTGTTAATAGCAAAAGCATTTAGAAAGATGCGTAGCTCTAACAGAAGATTCTGTTCCCCAAAAATATTGGAATGCAGAAAGATTAAGGGCTACATTGCCAAATGTCTAGAGATTTGAGCAACAGCATTTTGTCCATTTTTTAATAATTTTGTGTCAAATATTTATTTTGATTGAATTAAAGTAAATAAAAAGATGGCTGTAAATATGAATAGCATATGTGGGGTATTTGTGAATTGCTAGCAGATAGTTGGAAGACTGTCAGTAGGATAAGTTTTAATTTTACATAAATGATTATAATTGTTGTTGTCGTGTTAATATAATGGATATTATAGAAAAATATTTCTTTCCTAGAAACTACTTGGACCATAAAATGAGTTTGCAGCCTGTATACTGTTACAAGTCTTCTTCTTTTTTTTTAGGATGGTATCTGGTTTTATTCTACAAGGCAAGGATCCTATTAAAGAGCATGAAAGGTCTAGTGGAGAACTCTGGAATATAGAAAAGTTGCAAGCATATTTCAGCATCATCAAAACCTTAAACCCTAAGTTAACAGAGGGGGCTAGTCTTGTGTTAAGTAGATATTACCAGCTTCAGAGACAGACAGACAATCGCAATGCTGCTCGTACAACTGTCAGATTGCTTGAAAGTTTAATCAGGTACAGTTTTTTCTGCATTACCTTGTATTATTTTTGCAAGTTGTATCAGGAGTTAGCAAACTCCCTACCAAATAGGTGAAACTAACCTGCAATACAGGCATTGTCACAGATATTATTTCTTATCTTTCATAAAACACTAAATTTGCCTTTAATGAAACATGTTTTTTTACTTTCTCCACTATACTAAGTAACTTATATAATAAGTAGAGGAAGTATTGTATTCCACCCAAAAATTCAATGTAGAGATTTCACCAGAAATATATGTTTTGAGAGCACCTAAATCCCAAAAAAAAGCATTTTTAGAAAAAGGTCTGCTCCAGTGCATGTGCACGTGTCAGTGTGTGTGTATGTGTCAGTGTGTCTGTCAGTCTATGGACAGCATAACTCAAAATTGAAAAGTCAGCTAAAAACCAAAGTTAATATTTAAGTTTAACACCTTTTAAGGATGCGACACAAAGATTTTGAAGAAAGTTCCTCCAACTAAGCTACCCTTTACGTGGAAAATGTTTCAAAAATTTTGATTTTTACAAAAATGGCTCCAATAATTTTGATTAAAATGCCATATGTTCAAGATATTTTTATGGCAATTGAAATGTTTATTTTGAATTTTATGTTATAGCCCATGTAGTCCTGTTTACTCGGGATGGCTTTTGCATAACTGGTAAACTATAAGAGGTAGACCAAATCTTATTACACAAAAAATGTAGATCTTTCTAAAACATACAATTTATGCCCAAATGCATTTTTTTGTAGGATGAACCATTTCGGAGATATTCCTTGTTATTTGTGTGAGTTTTGGAAAACTTAAACTTTCGTCAAACGGAAGATCGTGATCCTTTTTTTTTTTTTTTTTTTTTTTTTTTTTTTTTTTTTTTTTTTTTTTTTTTTTTTTTTCATATCTTAGCCATGCAAAGAGAACAGAATCTCAAAGCTTTAAAAGATTTGATTATCGCTCAAAGCCTACCATATTCCCACATTCCCCTTGTATCTACAAGAAAATAAACAATAAGATAATTTCTGCACATGTTTATCTCAACTAACACAAAGAAATTAAAGGAATAAGAGTTGGTAAGAATGCTTAGTACAACAGTATAGAAAGTCAGGTGAGTGCAACACTTCAAATTTTTTTAAGCCATTTGTCATGTAGTTGCCAGCATGTTGTACGAAAACTTCTTTCATTTTGATTGCACAGCAATTATAAGGGTGTTTCTTTCAAAAGTCACCTCAAACTTACCATTATAAATATAATATTTGAGATAGGAGACCACAAGGGAATCTCACATCTGAGATAAGTACCACAAGGTTGACTTATAATCATAAATACTTTATGCCCTGGGTTTAGTTAAATAATCTTTAGGTGTTAATTGTTATTTTATGCCAACCAATCTACCTCTTAAACATTGCCCACACACAGTTTGTGTGCTCAGGGTTGCCAGATCTGCTGATTTTGCAGGAGATGTTTTTTTGCAAATTTACTGATCTACTGTTAAAAACTGAACACACTTTAAAATCTCCTGCTTTTTACAATCTTCCATTTTTAAACATGTTTTCCTTGAAATCGTATAATTCACCCTTCTGAAAAAGATTTTCAGGCAAGTCATTCCCTTGTGTATAAAGACAAAAGATATAATCGCCTGTTTACATAAACAGTATACCACTTCTGGATTGCCTCATCATCACAGAGCTTGCTTTTGAAATCTGGGCTGTGCTGATAAGAAAGTGGAAGAAATATATATTCTTTTAAACCGTACACTTGAGGTAACAAAGAAACAATAACATCTTATTCAACATACGTCGAAGAGAGATATATGGCCTTTCCCAGTAGTTTAGTTAGGCTATTGGAATTTGCTATTTATCAATTGGGTTTATGCTTCTCACTTCTATCTTTATCCTAGGGAGACTTATTGCTGTTGCGATTAGCTTTTCCCTTCCTCTTTCCTCCACCTGACAGCAATTGCCCCGTGTTTGGTTCAATAAAATAATCATACTACAGTAACTTAAAAACAAAATCAGTTTTTCAGTAATGTTGCAGTCGTGTCTGAAGGACGAACCGAAAATTACTGACAGTGTTGCTTGGTAGTGTTAAATTAGTGTGTGTGTGTGTGTGTGTTTATATTTTAACTACCTATGCTGTTATAGTGTTCACTAAGCATGATTAAGAAACAAAAGTAGTCAGAACTACAAAGCTGAATGGGAGCAAGAAGATAAATATAGTGGCTGGTTAACATCTTCTAAAAAGGTTTCTACTTTCGCATTTTGCAAAGTATGTGATTATACTATAAATATTGCATCAAGCGGTAAAACTGCTTTGGAGAGGCATATAATAACAAACATATTCAGTCTGTTAAACGGCTAGTTGGACAAAAAACTATCGTTTGCACATGAGTCCCCTGATTCAACTACCAAAGTAAAAGAAGCAGAAGTTCATCTTGTTGCTTTTCTAGCAGAGCATAATATTTCTTTTAATGTTATGGAACATCTGCCCTCTAGTTAAATCAATATGCCCTGATTCTGAAATTGCAAAAAGGATAACCTGTTCTCGAACAAAAGAAACAGCTATTCTAAAAATGTTTTGGGTCTTGAAAGTAGAGAAATGTTATATTCAATGCTGAGAAAAAATGAGTTTTGTGTAATTGTGGATGAATCTACAGACGTCAGTTCTTGTAAACGTTTGTGTTTGGTTGTTCGATTTTATTCTAGTATTGGCAGGATTTTGGATTCCTTTTTTGATTTGATATCTGTAAGTAATGCTAATGTAATTAACTTATATCAAAGTATGGTAAACTCTTTTACTTCTAGAAACATTCCTTACAAAGACATCCTCATTGGATTAGCTGCAGATGGAGCTAGTGTTATGAAGACATTATTTGTCTGTTCTTCTAAAGAATGATATACCACACTTGTTTATAATGAAATGTGTTTGTTATTTATTCAATTTGTGCTCATCCTATACTGCACTAAACTTCAGCGTAAGGGAACCAGAAGTCTTGTTTGAGATGTCTTCAGTTATTTTCATGCCAGTGCAAAGTGTACAGAAGCTCTCAAAGATTTTCACTTTTGTCAACACTAAGCCACACAAATTATTACAGCCAAGCTAAACACGGTAGTTATCTCTCAAGTTAGTCATTTCTCGTGTATTATAAGCCATACGGTATTATAAGGCACATGAGGCGGGGCTCAAGAGGGCTCACCTAGAGCGACTGTTGTATCATAGCCATGCAGTGTTGCCTAGTTCGGAATGCACAGCACAAGCATGAGCAACAAAGATTTCTCTTTTTCATGCACCCAAAATTATTAATGGAAATTCGACATTCTAATATGCCATGGTGTATGCGCAAGAATTTTTGAGGCAGCCTGTACAAAGGTCATTTTTCTACGACACATGGTTCTCGAGTT
The DNA here is from genome assembly GCA_030765045.1 of Tenodera sinensis. Classification (NCBI taxonomy): domain Eukaryota; kingdom Metazoa; phylum Arthropoda; class Insecta; order Mantodea; family Mantidae; genus Tenodera; species Tenodera sinensis. Next base: position 202,339,427 of record CM060964.1, on the reverse strand, counting down.
ATTGCTTAGAGAATAAACAACTGACTCCTGTGTTTATGCTCATGTATGCAACTTTCAATCTTGCCTGTGTGTTTTATTCCTTTTCATCACACAGTTACGGAGTAACACATTACAAAGTGTCATTAGGAACTGCGTATATTTAGTTAATAAATTAGCTGACCACAGATCACTGCAGTCGTGTGCGAATTCTTTAGTTCAGTTCAAGACCAATCCGTAACGCAAATTGTGCTTTGTGTAACTGTGACAATAAAGCAGAAAATTCACATGTTTACATTGTGTTTAGTGAAGTGTTAACAGTGTCACTTTCAAAGCCAGGTACCAGTGGTGCAGGTACTAAGTGTAAAGTACTCTGCTCTCAGGCCAGAAATATTATTTTTAAAGTGTACAGGTTTTTTTTTAAGGAATTGGCATCTGAGGAAGTGAATGTAAATAAGTACGTTAATATTGAGTGTTACAGTTTATAATGTTATCATCATTAAACCTTTGCTGTGTAAGTATATGTTCTGACAATTTGTGACACGACAAATGTTTCTTCCCTCGTTCCCTCCCCATAACTTCTGCTCTCTGGCTCATCACTTGGCAGCAGTGCAGCCACCATTTGCATGCATGGTTCAGCTCATGTGCCTTCTTAAACGTACGCCATATAGAGCAGTATGATACCCTTATTCTTTACTTCACCCATGCTTCTTCTGAAGAGAAATTGCAAGCAACTGAAGTAATTCTGAACAAGCTAAAATCACCCTCAACAAACTATACCTGGAGTTCCTTCAGTTTGTTTTACCTATTTTTAACAGTCTACACAAGCAAATGCAAAGTGAAGAACCTCAAATTCACAATCTAAAAGCTGATATTGTTTCTGCATTGTGAACTATCCTTGACTGCTACATTAAACCTGAACATTTGAAATCCACTGAAATGGATAAAATTGAATATACAGATTTAAAAGTATTTCTTCGTGTTGAAAATGTGTACTTTGGTGCCAAAGTTCAAATATCTCTGACAAAATCATCCCTGCCAAAGAAACGTGTACAAGTTTTCAAATTACGCTGTGTTGATTTTTACATTCAATCAGTTCGCTAGATCCTAAGCCGATTTTCTATAAGTGATCCTCTTCTTGCAATGTTGGAAGTATTAGAATCAGCTAAAATCCAAACAGTTTCAGTCAATTGCACCACTAGCTTCTTGTTTTCCAAATTTGGTGAAAGCAGAAGAAATCCAAAAATAGATACAGAATGGATACTATTGTGCAATGCTGACATTGCATGTAGCAGTAACTCTACCTGCAAGAATTTTGGTGTTTTTAGAGTCTTCCACATTATAGTGGTATAGTGGAATGAGTGTTTTCAACTGTAAATCTGATGGAAACAAAAGTAAGGAATTGGTTATCAACCAAACAATGTGCAGATTGTTGCATGCAAAGAGACTTGTGTCAGATTCAAAATATCATTCCTTTGCAATTTCAAGTCCAATGTTAAAGAAAGTGAAGAGTGATGTGTACAATAGTGATTGACAACAATATGTACATAATAGGATCTACATTACCATCTGACTGCATGCGAATGATCTACAGAAATGGGGAGTTCTATTACAATTGTAATTTATTTTATGAAATGTAAAATACCAAATGTAGATTTTCATAGATTATCAGTAGTAGTAGAAGTAGCAGAGTAGGAGTAATAATTAATGATGATGATGGTGATGGTGATAACGACTGCGGCGGTGGCTTTGGGGACGGTGACGGTGATGATTAATAATTGATGATGATTAATAATAATAATGATGATGAGGCCATAAATAAGTTTACACAGTGGAAAATTGCTGGTTAAAACATTCTACTGTTTTCTTCTGATTTTTTCAAATCAGTTCTGCTTTTACTTCGACAGACCTGTGCTTAAAAGTATCAGTAAGTTGGTTGGCATAAAATAACAATTACCTCAAACAATGTTTCAGTTGACCCCAGAGTATTACAAAGCATTGCTTCCCAATTCACCAATGCTAGGCTGTCTTTAAATTTATGTATACCTTCTAAACTCAAATCTCTGATTTTTTTCAGAATTTTTGCTGGGTTTTGCAAATAAATATTTTTTTCAGAAATGATCTTAAAGAATAGAGTTTGATGATCTAACTTAGTTTTTAAGGCTTTTAACAAATAGCATTTGGTTTTAGATTTGTTATAATACTGCGCAGGCATGCAGTTCCTAAATTGTATTTATGCAATAGTACCCCAGTTGTTGTAATAAATTTAAAAACAAGGCTACCGTACTACAGCTTTTTGTTATGTCAAAATGAACATTGAAATCACCACAAATGATTACTTATGTTTAAAATTAACTAAGTACATCAGTATTTTTTCCAAACTTTCAAGAAATTGATTAGGATTCCCATTTGGTGACTTATATAATGTTACTATTAGTAGTAGTAGTAGTTTATTTTTGTCAATGGACTCGTACAGAGTGTCTGACATTGTCAGAGGCTAGTTACAATATTTACAAAATTTATACAATCAAAATTATTTTATACAAAAGAATTCATACATATAGATTTGGCCATAATAATTACATGGAATTTATAGCATTGTCAATGCACAAAACAATAAAAACAATGTGATATAATAAAAGCAATATATACAGTGAGATCATTAATGCACAAAAAACAATAATACAATGTGATATAATAAATATAATCTTAAAATATAGTAATATAACAAGCATGTTACACTTTCTGTGACATTTTACCATTTTAATATACAAAACACAATAACTTCAAAGGAAAAAGTCACAAGATATTTGATAATATCAAGCTGAAATTAATCACAATATTCTATAATTCTATAATATTGTATCACAATTCTATAATAATAGAAGAATTATTTGTTTTTCTTTAACCCTCCATCGGGCACAATATATCTGAGAGATACCTCTCCCGCTTTTTTAAACAATATGACGCAACTGTTTATGCGAAATTGATGCAAGTCATTGTAGCTTCCTAAAACACACTGTAGCACTTACTAGTTCATTATTGGCCAGCTGCTTGTTGTTTCATTCAATTATCAGGCAAAAGTATCTGTGAGATACATTGCACCTGCTCACGTACCTCATTGTTTCTGTGGTCTTTTTTTCTGCTGGTCACGTCTTTACGTCCCATAATGTCTAAGAAGCAAGAGATGTTCAAACCTAACGACCTACAGAAAGCCCTGGAAATGCTCTGGGATGCAAATGAAGATAATAATGAAGATTTTGTTGATTATGAAAGTGACACAGATTGCAAAGCTGCGACAGATGTCCGTGATGAAGATTCTTCAGGTCCTTCTGCTGAAAATAAGAGCAAAGTTTGCAAGACTTGCCTTGTAGACTCAAAAAGAAGCGACTTTCAAGATATTGCTGCAAGAAGTGTGCTGAGAATTTGCAGTGAGAACTCTCAAGTATATTACAGACACACGCATATACAATTTAGTTCAAATAACTGATTAATTGTAATAATGTTTGTAATTTCATAAAAACTGATGATGTTTATTGTTAACTTTATGTTCAAATATAAGAATAATTACCCTTTCACATTTTGTACATTCGCAGTATTAGTTTATTTTCTGCAACTTACATAACTCATGTTTTTGAAATGTAGTATGATGTAGTGTAATACTTTGAAAATAAAATTTGGTATTGAGACAGAATATTGACTAATAGAAAATCGTTCATGTAAATATTTTTGTAAGAGTGTGTAAATTTCTAATTCTTTTAATTTGGGTGTATCAGGGACTTATTTTTTTTTAATATTCAAGATAGCCAATGTTTTCTTGTCACTCGTGTTCAACCAATGAGAACTGTTGCGTGGATGAATACATAAGAATGGCGGTGTTGCGTCATACCGACGCCAGGGACTCTTTTTTTCATTAGCGTCTGTGAGCTCAAGTTGGAAGGATGTATTTTTTTGGTAGTGCGTGAACATGTAACTTTCACCCAAACTTTTATACAGTGTAGATTCTACCTAACTGTGAAGATTGTTGATTAATTAATATGGTGCTAAAAGTGTAAATTAACGAATAAATATATTGTGATAAAGGAACGTTGATTTATGCATTCCATTCTGTGACCTCGACCCTGTAGATAACCGCGTCCGATATCAAACTATTACATCATTCAGTAAGAACATTATCTCCAGTATGCTATGTAAAGAATCTTTTCCTGCTGATGTGTAAAGACCTAAATATAAAATCCGTAACAAGATGGCTTGCCCAACGTGGAACGCGAATTTAGAATGGAATGCAAAATTACGAGTACGAAGTGTTAACACCAAATGACGCCATCCCATCGCGCAGGAAAAGACGCCATTAAACATCGTTTGATATTAACGACCCATCGAAACATCGATGCATGAATAATCAACGTGGGAAAAACACCGGAGATCATCTAGCGAAGCCAACTACCCAGGAGACGTAAATAACTGGACGGAGAACCAACGGAAAAGAAAGTAGGATCCAAAATTTTTGATTTTACATACATTTTATTTCCATTTTTTATGATACTCAGAAGTGGCAAAATAGTGGGACTTTTAACCTTAAATGAATTAGATAAAGAAAATAAAATGTCGCGAAAAGAGATAGAAACAGGAGTGGGGGAAGGGGCAGATAGGCCTAGTTATCAGGTAGAATTAGAAAGTGAGGAACAGGTGGAAATAAGCAAAGACCAAAGGTTAATGATGATCATGTTTGAAAGACTAGAACAGAAAATGGAACAAAACAAGGTAGAATTAGGTCAGAAAATGGAGCAAAATAATGCAGAATTAAAACAGGACATAGAACAAAGTTTAGGTCAGAAAATGGAACAGAATAGAGCAGAATTGAAACAGGACATAGAACAAAGTTTAGGTCAGAAAATGAAATTAGGTAGACAGAACTTAGAACAGAAAATGGAGGAAGTGAGACAGAACTTAGAACAGCAAATAGAATTAGGTAGACAGAACTTAGAACAGCAAATGGAATTAGGTAGACAGAACTTAGAACAGCAAATGGAATTAGGTAGACAGAACCTAGAACAGAAAATAGAATTAGGAAGACAGGAGTGTAAAGAAAATATGAAAGTAATGGAAACTAATTTAAAATTAGTACATAAAAACTTAAATGAAACAAAGGAAGCCTTAGAAGCTAGGATAGAAATCGTAGGAGATAGGATGGGAAAGATAGAATCAGAGATGAGAGAGAACAAGATTGTGTTAGAAGGAGAAATTGCTAGATGTAGGGATGAAATAACAGAATGTAATACAAGTGTAGACTGTAAGATAACAAATGTAAAAGCAGAAATAACTGAGGAATTAAGGAAAGAGATTGAGGTAGTAAAGAAAGACATTATTAATGAAACTGTAGAACAAATTGTAATTCCTAAAATTAAGACAATGAATGATGTGATGCTTTCACAACAGGATGCTATAAATGATATGAAACAAAGCCACTTAGAAATAAAGAATGATTTAAAATCAATTTGTGAAGAAATGAAAAAAGGGAAAGAAAGTTTGGCTAATGTAAATGATGTTGTGAAGGCATTACAAAGACAAGATGATTTAGATGTAAGTAATGTACAAGATGAGAGTTATTTGAATAATGTACAAAATATTGACTCACCATACAGAGAAAGAGGTTCACAACCAAACAATGACACAACACATAACACATGTTACACCAACAGCATATTACATGAAATCACACCACCTACATTTGACGAGGAGAAGGGAGACGATCCAAAACTCTTTGTTAAAGAGATGGAAGAATATTTTAAAGTGAAAAGGATACCAAACGAGCTTAGGATGATGATAGTTAAGAAAAGCTTAAAAAACAAGGCATTAGAATGGCTCAGGTTAACACTAGCTGGTCATGAGTCGTATAGCTCATTCAGAAATTTATTCCTATCAAGGTATTGGGGCCCAGCTAAACAAAACCAAACTAGGGTAGAGCTAGCGACAGGTAGATACGATCCAACCAAAGGGTTGTCGCTAGTCGATTATTTTATGAAAGTAGCCAACAAAGGAAAGCTATTAGACCCCAACTTGTCGGAGGCAGAACTAATTGCCAGCATAACAAGACATTTCCCAGACACAGTAAGAACAGGGTTAATTGTTGCGAGGCCAGTAGATTTTGCAGATATGATAGAACTGCTGACAGCCTTCGAAACACAAAATGGTCGGCCTAATGAGCATAGACATAGGAACGGTCACCCAAACTCACCCATCCTAAACCGGAACACGACTACGAACAACCAGAGTGAGGGAGAACATAGAAATACTAGGAGTACCCATGAAAGGGGGAGAGGGGCACACCATTTCCCACAACCACATAATCATGGCGAGAGGATGGAGAACACAAGACAACGCTACCACGACACGATACCGAGGGGTGAATCGAGATACAGAACGCATAGATATGATCGTGGAAGACCAGGAGACCGTACCCATCAAGTGAATCATATACGATTCTGTAGGGAATACTTGAACAGCCATAGGCCGTCGTACAATAGGGGTTCACGTCAAAGGGGTAGAAACCAAGGGAACACCGACAACGTAAGACAACAGGAACAGAATGAAAATGTGCCGGATAGGACCGATACTGCACAGAATACAGAAACGACGATCACCTCCAACGTCCAGGAAAACTAAGTACAAGTCAACTTTGTGTCCCGGAAGTTGACCTGTGTGGCAGTAGGGGCAATATTGACCAATGTAATGTAGGTACCTTGAGAAGACAGGCGAGTGAAAGAAATGAAATAACCAATCCACCAATGATTAGGCTGCAGGTATGGGGTATCGAATTGCCAGCGATGATTGATACAGGAGCCAGCACATCAGTATGTGACGAACAGCTATTCCAGGAACTGATAACTAAAAGAAATGCTGAATTCTTGCCTGTGTGTGGAGTGTATTGCAGCACAGCAATTGGCAAGAAAAAGGAACATGTTAAATACCAGGTAAGGCTGGCAATAGAAATCGGAAGTTGGAAGTTCGATTTTATTGCCCTAGTAATACCTAGACTAACAGCTACCCTAATCATTGGCAGTGATTTGCTTAACCTTTGGAGGTCGGTGATTAACTATGACCTACATGAATTTATTATTAAGGAAGGAGCCTCAGAATGCACTGCGAAGTTCCTGGAGGAAGAAACATGCCAGGAGGAACCAGACCAGACAGGGATCCATCCGGATGAACAATTCTTTGTGGAGAACATCAATGTCCACGAGAATAGGTTGGTAGACCTAAGGGTAAATAAGAAGAAAACAGGTTGGACGAGCGATGAAGAAACTAACGTTTGCAGCCATTGGATCTGCACAGAAGACGAATATGTTACCTGGGACAACTACCAACCTGAACCACTACCAACAGATGGAGAAGAATCGATGTCACAGCTAATCGATGAGAAGGTCTGGGGGGCACATGGCATCTCTGAAGAGGAAAGAAACCAACTTAGGAAAATATTGGTTAAAAACAGGAAAGTTTTCAATAAAAAGCCAGGTACGTGTAACAAGTACGTACATACTTTTACAGTAACAGATATTACCCCCTATTCACATAAATCTAGGCCCATCCCCAACTCCATCAGGGAGGAAGCTGACAGAGTGATCCAGAAAATGTTAGCGGACGGAATAATAGAGCCGTCGGACTCATGTTATGTGAATCCAGTAGTATGGGTCCATAAGAAAGGGGGAAAATTGAGGATGACCATAGACGCAAGGAAGATAAATGCACATACCTTGCCGGATCATTACAGGCCTGAGGGGGTAGACCAACTAATATCGAAATTGAAGGGAGGTCAACATTTCACAAGTCTCGACTTGACAGCATCATTCTGGCAAATTCCTCTTCATCCAGATGTCAGGAAATATACCTGTTTCTTGCACAAAGGAAAGGTATACCATTTTTTAAAATGTGCCTTTGGACTATCGACCAGTAGCAGTGCACTACTGAGGGCTCTAGACAAAGTTTTTGGGCATACCATCGAGACTTTTGTAACGCAATATGTCGACGATTTTTTGATATACAGCAAGAATCCCGAGTCGCACTTACATCACATAGATTATGTATTATCCAGGTTCCAGGAAAGCAACATGACCCTAAATTTAGAAAAGTGTGAATTTTTCGTCAAAGAGGCTGAATTTCTAGGCCACATCATTACACCTGATGGTATACAACCTAATCCGGAGAGGGTCAAGGCCATAGAGCATATACCACCCCCACGTAACTTAAAACAGTTGAGAAGGTTTCTGGGCATTTTACAGTACCAGTCAAAATTCGTGGTCAACTACGCTAAGGAATTGGTACCCCTTAGAGCACTGTTGAAAAAAGATACTAAGTGGGAATGGAATGCTGAACACCAGGTGGCCTTTGAGAATATCAAAGAACTTTTCAAGCACAGTATTCTCCTGGAACGACCGGATCCAAATTCACCTTTTCTAGTATACACCGATGCTAGTGCGCACTCATATGGAGCAATATTAGCACAGGAAGATGCAGGTGGCAACAAACATGTGATTGCCACAGCTTCTAGATTTTTAAACAAGATAGAAGCCAATGCCTGCATAACCGAATTAGAAATAGGTGCAATCCATTTTGCGTTACAAAAGTTCAGACAATATATATATCTTTATAAAATAATTATATATACAGATCACGTAAGCCTGTCCTTCATTCAAAAATGCAAGCTAACCAACTCCAAAATCTCAAGGTACATACATGAGATAATGTCACACGACATAGAGGTCAAACATATCCCGGGGAAGGAGAACATCTTCAGTGACTTATTGTCAAGATTAAGGTCGGAGAGTCACATACCCGAGACGATATACAATCCACACCATGAAATTAAAATCATGCAGATAAATAGCAAAGAAAGCAACGAGATCTTGCAAGACTTCAAAAACATAGCGAAGCTACAACAAGAAGACCCTGAATTGAAGAGGCTATTCGACAAGGCTCCAGACATAATACCAAGATTGGACGCCAAGATAGGCAAATTTAGGAACATCCTATTTAAATTGCATGGTCGCGACGTAAGGAAGTGGAAAATGATGGTACCAAATTCCTTACAGGACAGGGTCATTTTGGCATTCCACCACTCGATGCTTCACTCTGGTACTGAGAGAACAATGCTTGCCATCGAGGAAGTATTGTACATCAAACATCTTGGCAAGAAAGTCAGGAAGTTAATTTCCTCATGCGACCTATGCCAAAAGGCCAAGCCAATTAATGTAAGGTACGGTGTCATCCCACAATCCATCGTGAGGAACGAGAAAAATGCATTGGTGTGTATTGACGAGCATGGAGAGCTACCAAGGGGGAAAGATGGAAACAGATACATCTTTGTCATGTTTGATGTTTTCACAAAATTCACCAAAATATACCCCATTAAGAACATCAAAAGCAGAACATGCCTAGATAAAATCGTCAAGGACTACATCCCAAAATATGGGAGGATAAAATGTATTCTATCGGACAATGCAACAATGCATAAGAGCAAGTTGTTTCAGAACACCTTAGAAACATTAGGAATAAAATTGTACTATTCCTCAGCGTATTATCCCCAAGGAAACCCGACTGAGAGAATCATGAGGGATATAAGTATTTATTTTCGTTTACTCTGCCACAGAGACCACACTTCCTGGACGGAAAAATGCGGATATATAGAGGAGGTGATTAACCATTCGGTGAACCCCACGACCAAGTTCGCCCCAATCGAGCTGATGACCAACACAAAACCAAAAAAATTAGCAATTGACATTGACACTACAATGGCTGCCCAAAGAGAATTATCAGAGAAGGAAAAATGTCAATTGGCATTCAGAAGATTACAGCAGAAGGCTGAAAAAGGGAGAAACAAGGTGAAAAGATTTGTCAGGAAATGGTCCCCACAAATTGGAGAAAAGGTGCTCTTAAAAAGCCACAAAGCATCCAAGGCATCTGAGAAGAGATCTGGAAAGATGGAGCTATTGTATACTGGACCACTGGTCATAACAAAACAGCTGGGTGACCACACGTATGAGCTACAGAATATAAATGGCAAGTTGGTAGGAAGATACCATAAAAACAAATTAAAGCCATACAAAGAAAGGACCAAATAGTCTTTGCCAACAAATGTGTAAGGCAGGAGTAGTAGAGATGAAGGAAGATAACAATTTTTAATGGGTTACTTATAGAAAATTATGTTCAGATTAGGAATTACAAGAAGGAAGAAAATCAACATAGTCATTGGCTATATCGACCACAAAGAGCATTGTCAACAAAGACAGATGAGGACACTGATTGTCATTAAATAAATGAATCATAGCGACGGAAGATAATATGTTTTTGACATAAGGATGTCAGGGACAAAAATAAAAATGAATCAATTATGATGAAAAAGATATAATATTTCGACACAAAGATGTCGAGGGTAAATTGAGAAGAAAAATAATACAATTACAGAATTATTGTAAGTATAGAAGTTTTCTCTTATAGAAATAAGAGACAAAGAAATGACAATTAGTGAAGTGAGGAAAACCATAATCAGAAAAACAATGCCCATGAATTAAGATGAATATAGCCAATGCTAAGCTCGTAGAAATGTTGAACCAAAAAACAATGAATAATAACCCAATTAAGGAAATTAGTACCATTAGTAACATCAGAGTTTAAGAACCGACTCAACAACCTGCCTATACATAAGCTTACGAGACAAAGAAGGCAAAGAAATGAGTAAAATGTTGCCATAAACATGATCATAATCATTAGCTCAAAATTTGTATCCTGTTTTTCTCTCCTCATAGCAATGAATACAAGTCAAAAACCACATAATAAACCATGGAACACTTAAATTATATTTGTGTCAATGTCAAATGTACAATAACTGAGTATGTGTTGTATAAGAACTGAATATGTGTTGTACAATAACTGAATATGTATTGTATGATAACTGGATATATTATGTAATAACTGAATATGTTGAGTAATAACTAAATGTGTTATGCGAAAAACTGAATGTGTATTGTGTAATAACTGAATATGTATTGTACAATAACAGAACATATGTGGTATGATAGCAGGGTATATTGTACAATGACTGAATATGTATTGTATAATAATTGGACATGTTGTGTAATAACTAAATGTGTTATACAATAACTGGATATGTATTGTATAATAACTGAATGTATTGTGTGGTAATCGAATATGTGAAATTTATAAAGACATGCTGTATCATGTCAAAACAAAAGACAAAGACAAACAGTGAAGAATACTGTAAAGAAAAAAAAAATATTGTACAAAGTGATTGAATCATAGGAGTAGGGAGAAGTATTGTATTGTGTTTCAAGATTGTAAATAAGGTGACAACTTGAAAAACAAAACAAGGGGCATATGAGACAGAATATTGACTAATAGAAAATCGTTCATGTAAATATTTTTGTAAGAGTGTGTAAATTTCTAATTCTTTTAATTTGGGTGTATCAGGGACTTATTTTTTTTAATATTCAAGATAGCCAATGTTTTCTTGTCACTTCGTGTTCAACCAATGAGAACTGTTGCGCGGATGAATACATAAGAATGGCGGTGTTGCATCATACCGACGCCAGGGACTCTTTTTTTCATTAGCGTCTGTGAGCTCAAGTTGGAAGGATGTATTTTTTTGGTAGTGCGTGAACATGTAACTTTCACCCAAACTTTTATACAGTGTAGATTCTACCTAACTGTGAAGATTGTTGATTAATTAATATGGTGCTAAAAGTGTAAATTAACGAATAAATATATTGTGTTAAAGGAACGTTGATTTATGCATTCCATTCTGTGACCTCGACCCTGTAGATAACCGCGTCCGATATCAAACTATTATATCATTCAGTAAGAACATTATCTCCAGTATGCTATGTAAAGAATCTTTTCCTGCTGATGTGTAAAGACCTAAATATAAAATCCGTAACAGTATATAAAAATAACATAATTAAAACACAATAAAATACAAATATTTCACATTCAGGAGGAATTTCAGACAGCACAGAGGCAGAGGTACGTGGTATCTCTCAGATATATTGCGCCCGAACACGTAACAATAGGTTTTGCGCCTGATGGAGGGTTAAAAACCTCCACATCAACAATATATACAGTAAATAATATCTTCATTGTACACAGGAAAACTCAAAACTAAAAAACTACTAGTTTATGTCAGGCCAAGATTGAGAAAGTCCTGTGTAGTATATGGCATGTAAAATAATAAAAGTTTATTTAATTTAGTTTTGATGTATTATTCAGTGATTTTATTTTCTGTGGTAATTTATTATATAGTAGTAGTTTTATTGGTTCTTTGGATCATAATACATGATACAGAACGCGTCCAAGATCTTCACAATTATTTGCAGGTTTTTCAATATTTTACAATATGTACATGTGATATAAATTACAAAATTGAGCTATTACCTCAAAATATTAAATAAAAACATGTATACATTTATAAAATACATTAAAAAATTAATTGTCGAAGCACTTTTAATATTCCTTTGTACTATAAAAACAATGGAGTGAAAGAAGTTTTTTGAGACAAATCCTAAATCTATGCAGTGCAGGTATTTGCTTCGATAATTGGGTAATTTGTTATAAAGCTGAAGGCCAGTATATACAAAACCTTTTTCAAAAGAACTTGTGCTATGTGCGATTACATGAAGGTAATCCTTTCTTCTGGTGTCAGAATGTATCTGTGAGTTTGTTGTGTACGTACTGAGATTAGTTTTTATGTAGCATAATGTTTTATATAGGTATATAAATACAGGGTAGAGACAATACAATTAATTCCTTAAATAGTGGTCTACAACTGGTTCTTTTATTAACGTGTAGCATTATCCTAATTGCCCTTTTTTGCATTTTAAAAATAGACTTTGCTCCTGTTGAATTACCCCAGAATAATATTCCAAAGGAAAGAACAGATTGAAAATATGCGTGATATAAAGATAAAACCGATTTCAAGTCCATGATTTTTGAAATGACTGTGATAGCATAAGTTATTTTACTCAGCTTTTGTGTTAGCTTTTGAATGTGAGCCGACCACTTTAAATTTTCATCCACCCATACTCCTAGAAATTTTGTACTGTGTATGAGATATATTTGTCCTGGAACTTTATAAAGGGATGATTAGCAAGTGTATTTTGTTTATGATGGAAAGCTATTGCTATTGTTTTTTCTGTATTTATTAATAATCTATTAATGTTGAACCAGTTTAGCAATTCAGATATTGTCTGTTCCATCTTACATTTTAAGTGAGTGACTGAGTGGAGTTTAAGGGCCCGTCGACAGCTAGGTCATTTGGGCCCTAGGTCAAAATTTAAAATCTAAAATCTTACATTTTAAGGACCTGAAGTTGTAGCCAGAAATATATAAATTTGTATCATCGGCAAATAATGTTGGATAACTATTTTTTAAGGAACCCTCTAAATCATTTATATATATCAAAAACAAAACAGGTCCAAGAATTGAACCTTGGGAAACTCCATATTGCATCGCTGCCATAGATGATAAATATGTTGTAATTTTATTTGAATTTACATGCGCAAAAGTAATTTCTACCATTTGTTGTCAGGCAGTTAAATATTCTTTAAACCACTTGTTCACTATTCCACGTATACCGATAACAGCTAGTTTTTCCAATAAAATGTTGTGTTCTACTAAGTCAAATGCCTTCAACAAATCTAAAAATATACCAATATTTTCTTCTTTTTTATCCATAGATTCATATACACATTTAACAGAATCTGCTATTGCTGTATTTATTGACTTGTCTTTACAAAATTCATGTTGTTTGTTATTGTGCTGTGTTTATTGAGGAATGATGTAAGTCTTACATATATAGCTTGTGTAATAGTTATTAGTAGTTATTAAAAAAATTGGCTACTTGTTTTGGATCACTTATGTCAGTTCCCTTATGTCTAAGTTGTATATTCTCAGGCATATTGTTAAATCTGAGAAACATGTGCAAAGCTTAGCCACTATATTGGAATTTACATATATACATGTGCCTCCATGCTTTATAGTTTTCCTACAGAATTCAGTTATTAAGTAAACATTAGGTATTGTGAAAAATTCAATTTCATTTTCATTTAACCAGTGCTCAGAAATACAGATTATATCTAAATCCCTATGGTCAGGCAGCAATGTTTCTAAACTAGCTTTTTTATTCCTTAAACTTTGAAAATTTTGATGAAATATTTTTAGTGGTCTACCCTTATCCTTACAAAATGCACTGCATTTTGTATTTATAAAAAATCTCCTCCTACACCCTTGGGCTTCTTCTGTCTCATGGATCGCCGTAGTTCTGTGCTGGCATCTTGTGTTTCTGGGAATGTTGAGATGTCCCTTATTTGGCCATCTTGTTTTTCTTCCTCTTCTTCTTTCTCAGAAGATGCTCTAGTTTTCCTTCTATACTCCTGGGGTTCCAAAGGCTGTTCATGTATTTGCTGCTGTTGCACCTGCTGCTTTGGTGAAAATGTTGTGTTTCTTCTTCTTATTCTTCTTTTCTTCTTCTTCTTCTTCTTCTTCTTCTTCTTCTTCTGAATGTGTGTTTTATTTGCCTTATTTACGATTATTTCTTCCTCTCCCTTTCTTTCCAATACCTCAAAACAATTACAGGTTCTGATAGGATTTTGAGTTATTTGTGTTCCATGCCGTTTTCCTTTCACTGCATCTCGCCATTCTTGATTTTGTATACTTTTGCCACTATCCTCGTTACCGTTACTCTTGATGTATCGTTCCGCTTCACATATCTTCTCACTCTTCAGTATGTTAATTATTACCCATGCTGGTTTTAATTTCACAACTGTTTCTTCTAGTCTTCTTTTTAATTCTTCACACCAACCACACTTATTACAATTTATTTGCTGTGTTTTATCATAAAAATTGCTGGAGCTCACACTTCTCTTGGTTATAGCCGCTGCCATCTTGTGTTATTATAATTATATAATTATTTATATTATGTATAAACAAATTCCTCTATGGGCAGTGCTATTGAGGCTTTTGTTAATCCTATGGAAGTTTAAATGCAAATTATTTGCTATTCTGGAGTTGTGCAAATGAAAATCAGAATTTTTTTTTAAACGATCTTGCATTGTGGTGGACAAAGCACACTGTTTCTAAGATATACACAGAAGCAACAGGTGGTATTTTTAATTCTTGAAAGATGCCCTTACTGGGGGTTTGAATGGGCATCTTTTTCATTATTCTTATAATTTTCTTTTGAATTTTAAATACCTGGGATACTTTTGGTGATGCACCCATAATCGTATGGCATAGGAGATGTGAGCTTGCACATAGCCAAAATATAGTGACTGCAGGACATTTAGCGTAACAACATTACTAAGAACTCTGAATGCATAGCACAAATGAATGAGTTTATGCATTAACTTATCAATATGATTACTCCAAGAGAGATGTAAATTAATCCAAACACAGAGGAACCTTGTTTCATTTACTTCTCGTATGGGTATGTTATTCATAAAAATGTCAGAGAATTTGGTACCTTCTGGTGATTAAAATTAATGTAAACAGTCTTGCTAATGAGTAATGTTCAGTTTTGTAACATTAGATTTGATTTACTCACAACAGACTGGAATTGGTTTAAATTGTTACTTTTGAAAATAATGTTGTCATCTGGAAATAACACTGTTTTCGCTTGTGGCAAAGATAAGGGTAAATCATTTACATATAGCAAAAACAATATTGGGCCTAAAATTGAACCCTGGGAAACACTGTGCTTCAGATTTACGACATTGGAACAAAACTAATCATCTTCAACATATTGTTTTCTATTTTGCAGGCAAAATGCAAACCATTTCCCTGCTACACCTCTAATACTATAGGAGTTTAACTTTTTAAGCAGGATAGCATGATTGACTGTGTCAAAAGCTTTTTTAAGATCAATAAATAATCCCAAAGATTGATATTTATTATCTATGGCTTGGAGAATATCATCAATAAATGAAAATAATCCATCGTTAATGGTTTTCCCTTTTGTGAAAGCCATATTGCGATATTGTGAGGATAACATGTAATTTCAAGAAGGGTGTCAATCTATTTAACATAACCTTCTCAAGAACTTTGGAAAAAACAGATAACAAGATATTGGTCTGTAATTCTCAATGCTATTTCTGTCCCCCTTTTTGAAAATTGGTTGTACTCTGGCAACTTTCAGACTGTCGGGAAATATTCCCAATGTTAGAGAGGAATTACATATATCTACTAAGGTATCAACAACAAAATCAGAGCAAATTTTTAGTAAAAAGTCTGGAATACAGTCTACTCCATGAGACGTTTTATTTTTTAGGCATTTTATTATACAGCATAATTCCTCTTTAGATACTAGTTTAAGAAAAATTGTATTCACCACTGTGTTATTAATGGTGTTATTTGTATCAGGTGAATAGGATGCACGAATATTTTTAACGGAATCAATAAAAAAGTTATTAAATATAGTAGCCAATTTTTGGGGATCTGTTATATTCATATTTTCATAGGAAATGTTTATTTTACTGTTGGTGTCATAGTTTACTTTCCCAGTTTCTCTTTTAACTACCTCCCAAAGTGCCTTTCCTTTATTTTGTGAATCTCCAATATATTTAGAATTATACATCCTTTTTGCTTCACGTATAACCTTTCTTAATATACAAATATATTTTTTGTAATACATCTTGAAGTGTTCATTATTTGTGCTTCTATTTATTTTTTGCAACATTTTTTTTCTTTCACAAGAGATTATAATTCCTTTAGTTATCCATGTACATGATTTCATTTTGTAAGTAGTTTGAAAATATTTGCTTTTCTTTAGGGGAAATGCTACATCAAAGCATGAGTTTTTAAAAACTCATTATCTTATTTGATGGATCACTTGCATTAAATACTGATTCCCAATTTTCATTCTGAAGTAAGAGTTAAAGTAATCTATGGTTATTCAAGCTGTTCTCGGGCTTCGAGCCAGGTGAAGTGATGAAGAGCCATCGACGTTTCGGGAGCGTACATCTCTCCCATCATCAGGATGATGAATGGCTACCAAGGTTGAAGGGACCAGTACACATGTTAGTACGTACCCAGTAGAAAACACCAAGCCTAGTCTGGAGGCGGTTCACGGCTACGCTGGAATCTGTGTTTTCTCAGGCGGTCAATCTCTAACTTTAAAGCTGGTTTCCAGGCAGGACTGAACTGCAAACCTGCGTCCCGGTTCAGTGTGTTCCTCTCGGAGGAGATGGACAGAGCCTCCTTAACCTTGCGTTCCCAGACACCGCTGCATTTTGCCACAATGGTCGTACCTTTGAAGTTAGCTCTGTGGTCTTTTTCAAAGCAATGTTCCGCCAACCCTGACTTTTCAGGCTGCATTAAGCGTATGGACCGTTCATGTTCCTGGATCCTGGTGGAAATGGTCCTGCCGGTTTGCCCTATGTATGGCGTCCCACATTCACAGGGGATGCGGTATACCCCTGGTACCTTAAGGTCCAGTTTGTCCTTAACCGATCTCACAAGATGTTTGATTTTCAGAGGCGGACTGTGAATGGTTCTGATGTTATGTTTGGCGAGAATTCTACTGATCCTGCCAGATAGATTGCCAGTGTATGGGATGCAGGCAGTGGCGGTCGGCTTATCTGGTGTTTGTTGTGGTTGTGGTTTTCCTTTCTTGGCCTTGGAGATAGAGGACTCAATGTCATCTACGGAGTAGCCGTTCTGGCGGAATGTGTACCTCAGGTGTTGTAGTTCTTGCTTGAGGTGGCTGGGATCGGAGATAGACACAGCTCTGTGGGCCAAAGTGTTTAGAACTCCAACTCGTTGGGACTTGTGATGGAAACTGTTGGCATTTAGATAGAGGTCGGTGTGTGTAGGTTTGCGATACACTGCATGCCCCAGAGTGCCGTTGTTATTTCTGGAGACCAGAATGTCCAAAAACGGGAGAGTTCCATCTTTCTCCACTTCCATGGTGAACTGGATTTGGGGTCGGAGTCTCAACACCTGAGGTACACATTCCGCCAGAACGGCTACTCCGTAGATGACATTGAGTCCTCTATCTCCAAGGCCAAGAAAGGAAAACCACAACCACAACAAACACCAGATAAGCCGACCGCCACTGCCTGCATCCCATACACTGGCAATCTATCTGGCAGGATCAGTAGAATTCTCGCCAAACATAACATCAGAACCATTCACAGTCCGCCTCTGAAAATCAAACATCTTGTGAGATCGGTTAAGGACAAACTGGACCTTAAGGTACCAGGGGTATACCGCATCCCCTGTGAATGTGGGACGCCATACATAGGGCAAACTGGCAGGACCATTTCCACCAGGATCCAGGAACATGAACGGTCCATACGCTTAATGCAGCCTGAAAAGTCAGGGTTGGCGGAACATTGCTTTGAAAAAGACCACAGAGCTAACTTCAAAGGTACGACCATTGTGGCAAAATGCAGCGGTGTCTGGGAACGCAAGGTTAAGGAGGCTCTGTCCATCTCCTCCGAGAGGAACACACTGAACCGGGACGCAGGTTTGCAGTTCAGTCCTGCCTGGAAACCAGCTTTAAAGTTAGAGATTGACCGCGTGAGAAAACACAGATTCCAGCGTAGCCGTGAACCGCCTCCAGACTAGGCTTGGTGTTTTCTACTGGGTACGTACTAACATGTGTACTGGTCCCTTCAACCCACGATTAATGACGATTAACGATTAATGACGAAGCCTCCGGCTTAATCACGCCCTAGTAACTAAGATTAAATGACACAGTAGAAGTTATCTCTACAAGTTGTAAATCTTATAAATATCACCATAACTGCACCTAGTTATATAAGCATTTCTTAAAATACTACTAGCATAGATTATAGGACGCAATATAAATTTAAAAAAAAAAAAAAATAATAATAATAAAAAAAAAAAATACGCTAAGGACAAGAAACGAAACCTTCGGGTGGATTTTTAAAACAAAACATGCTCATTCACTCATCCCTCACATCCATCTACACCTAACGATGCCAAATGGCTGAAACACAAAAAGAACACCATCAACTATCCTACACATCACCATTAGTTACTACCAGGGGGCACTCAGGGCTTATGTCATGTTTGCCCTCCGGCACATCAGTAATACTCGCTGTTACTGCCACTGGCAGGCAGCTTCCATCTCTCACCACAGAATGCGCAGGTGCTTTATGCGGTACTGCAGCATAGAGGCCTTGACCTCAAGACTTCCGGTGGGGTTTTTTAGTGAGTAGGCTGCCCGGGTTCGAAGCCAGGGTAGGAGTCTTACACTCGCATGCATGCATGCATGCGGTTAGGGCGTAAGTAGCCTTTTTCCCCACCACAAAAAAAAAAAAAAAAAAAAAAAAAGGTAGCCATTCATCATCCTGATGATGGGAGAGATGTACGCTCCCAAAACGTCGATGGCTCTTCATCACTTCACCTGGCTCGAAGCCCGAGAACAGCTTGAATATGTTCGTCGCCAGGAAAGCTTCAGTTCTTATTTTAATCTATGGTTTCTTTTGTAAACTTTCTTGTGCCTTTGGTTTCCTCATGCTTGGATATTTGCATTGTAATTTAAATCTTTAGATCTAGAAGAACAGATAGTGATCAGAGATACCAAGATTTATATTTCCTGTGCAAAATGAAAACAGATCTCTATCAATTATAATTTGATCCAAGCAGGTTTTTTATATACCTGATATGCATGTAGGTGAATAAATTGCTGTTATTAAGTTAAAGGAATTAATGTATTAAAATTTGTAACTACCTTATCATTTACTAAAAAGTTAATATTAAAGTCCCCACAAATTATTAGTGGTTTATTTTTCTTTTTTAGGATAGTCATTAAGGTCTCTAGTTTATCAAAAAATATTTGTGGATCACTATCTGGCGATCTATAGATGCATACTAAAATTATTTCTATGTCCTGGAAGAATAATTTTGTAACTACATGCTCAAAAAGTTTTTCTTCATTTAGAAAGGAGGTATCTAAAATTTCATTGCAAGCTATGCCAGATTTTACATATATAGAGACTCCTCCATTTTTAAAAATAGTACGACAATACACTGCACATAAATTAAATGTTATGGGGTACAAATTACATTCCTGTTGTTTAAGCCAGTGTTCTGAAAAACACTGCCTCCCCTCAGTTTATCATGCAAGGCAATTTCTACTTCATGAATTTTGTTTCTTATACATTGAACATTTAAGTGTAATAATGATACCAGGGGATGGCTGACTCTAGTACAAGAGGTCTTAACAGCATTTACCTTGTTACTAATAGAGCAATTCCGTGTGTGACTAACTGACATTTACACATTTTCTTCTTAAAATGTCTGTCTAATGGTCAATATAGGTGTAAAAATGTTATTTTAACGACATATGATGACAGAGAATACATTGGCGGTTGTGATAGGGAATATAAAAACCTTAAAAAGTGAAACAATTACTTAATGAGCGCTAAACTTTTCGTGACTAACTGACATTTTTTTTTCAACTGTAGGTCAGTTAGTCACGAAAAGTTTAGTGCTCATTATTAAATAATTGTTTCACTTTTTAAAGTTTTTATATTTCCTATCACAACCGCCGATGTATTCTCTGTCATATATCATTAAAATAACATTTTTACACCTATATTGACCATTAGACAGACATTTTAAGAAGAAAATGTAGTGTAAATGTCAGTTAGTCACACATGGAATTGCTCAATACAGTTAATATCTTTTACACTATTATGACATTGTAGCTGCTAATTATTACCCCTGTCACTTCAAACACCTTTTCTATACAAAATTTATTTAATTCTATCTTTTTTGTTGCTAATGAACTGTTGGTGTAGACCACACCACCATTTTTATAACTCTTTACACAAAAGGAGCTTTACTAATTTAAAGTTTTCAATCCCTATATAATGTTTCCTTTTCCTGAAGCCAGTGTTCACTTAGACATAAAATGTTACAATTTATATCTCTGATAAAAATATTTAATGTAGATAGGGGCAGAGTGCCATCTTGCTTGAAGTTGTTTGCCATATCACGATTCCTCAGTCTAGGTATGACAAAAGTTTTGTAGCATGCTATAGTAGCGCTCACCATCTACAGTGACTGTCTTATTCCATTGTTGTCTTCTTCAAAGAAATAAGGGCCAATGATGAATTGTGAACCCACATCATACAGTAACTTTTAAATCATGAAGACGTTGAATAATTGAACTTTGAGGATCATTTTCTGCCCAAATTCTGCAACTGTGTCTGTTAATTCTGCCATTAAGAGAGAAGTGTGCTTCTTCTGTCCAAAAAACATCCAACCAATTATTATCAATTTGAATCTCTGCTGGCACAAATAAAGCAAATTCATATCTGTCACTTGTCACTTTCTTTGAGTGCAAACGTTGGTTTCAGTTTATATGTATACAGGCCAAGTTGTTTTGTTAGAACCCTCCAAACTGTAGTATTACTGATCTGAAGTTGTCTTTGTACCTGTGCAACACTATAATTTCATAATTATTATTTTTATTTACTTAATTATTTGCATTAAGCACCTTAGCAACAGTGACATCATTATCTTCTTTCTTGGAAATGTTGAAAACAGTATTGTTATAATCAATCAAATTCTGGGAAGTTCTAAAGTAAGTGTTGTTTAGTGTTATTAATTGACTTTTCTTTGAATTTAAGTGACATCATTGATTACTAGGGCTAGGAAGTTCATGCATTTGCATGTTTTTTCATGGGGGTTAAAAATGTATGCTTTTACATTATGTGCACGAATGTGGAAGAATTTTTGAATACCACAACTTTTGAACTGATTTATAGTAAAGAAGATCCCACAACCTTCATACATTACTCTGGAGCAGGCAGTAACCCAGACCTCTTGTTAGCTACAACAGATATTGTTTCAAAAATTAAAAAACAAGTTATAGAAGATCCAAGTTCTGGTCACAGAGCGGTAATTGCTGATATAAAACTAGAGAATACAAATAACAGTCAAGGTCTTACGAATCTGTATTGGAACTTCAAAAAAGCAGATTGGAACAAATATAAAACTGAATTAGAACATAAATTTAAAGAACAAACAAACTCACAGCTGCATGACCAACCAGATCATATGAACAAAGAATTCTGTAAAGTCATCCTAGAAACTGCAAAAAAACATATTCCTCATGGAAGAATTAAAAATTTCAAACCCTTTTGGAACCCCCAGTTAGAAGAACTGAAAAAGCAAAGGGATATAGCTAGAAATACAGCTGAACAAACAAAAAACATATCAGATACACAAATATGGCGGAAGAAATGTGCCTCACTAAAAAAAGAAATTAATACTGCTAAAAGGAATCACTTTAATAATTTCTTAGAAAAAATGGATTATAGGACAGATGGTAACAAAGCTCATAAGTTCATAAAAAATGTCAAGGACAGGAAAGAAAACAACAGCACACCTATCATACACAACAATAAAATGTTAGTAAATGATGCAGTCATAGCCGAAACATTCAATAAATATTATGCTAATGCACACAAAGTAACAAGAAATAATAAAAAGGAACGTAAAGAATTTAAGAAAGATTCGAAACAAGAAAGAGAATGTAATCCTAACACTCAGTGCAATATCTTTTTTCAAAATTTTAATATGCAAGAATTGAACATTGCAATTATTAATCTAAAAAACAAAAAGTCTCCTGGACCAGATCACATACATCCAGAGTTCATAAAAAACCTTGGAAAAACAGCAAAACAACAACTACTGAAACTCTACAATCTATCCTGGAAAACCACTGTACCTGCTGAATGGCGAAAAGCAATAATTGTCCCACTCTTGAAGAAAGACAAAACAGCATCAGAAATAAAAAATTATAGACCAATAGCTCTTACCAGCATAATAGCAAAAGTGATGGAAAGAATGTTGTCAAACAGGTTAAATTGGTTCCTAGAATCACAAAATTTAATATCCCCATGTCAAGCTGGATTCAGAGAGTTCCACTCTACAAATGAACAAGTCTTACTTCTCAGTCAAGAAATCAAAGATTCCTTCAATAGAAAAGAAGATAATGTATCAGTTTTTATTGATTTTCAAAGTGCATATGATTCTATATGCAGAACAAAACTACTAAAGAAAGTAAAAAAAATAGGGATACAAGGTCCAATGTTTTCATGGCTATGTCATTTCCTAACACAACGCTTTATTGCAACCAGATATGGAAGAAATATATCTAAATATAAACAAATACACCGTGGCTTGCCACAAGGTGCAGTGCTCAGCACTACACTTTTTAGTATATTTATTAATGATCTACCACAACAAATACAAGAATCAGGCGTGAAGTGTGCACTATTTGCTGATGACTTGGTAATGTGGACTTCAAAACCAAAAAGCAAAAGTACAGAACTGGAAAAAGCCATGCAACAATCCTTAACCAACTTACAGAGGTGGACCAAATAAAATTTAATGACTTTTAATACAACAAAATCAAACTACCAAATCTTTTCACTAAGAAAAAAACCACTAAAAATAAAACTAAATTTTGAGGGTCAACAATTACCAGAAACAAAGGAAGCAAACTATTTAGGAGTTACATTTGATACCAAACTTACATGGACCAAACAAATAGAAAATGTAATACTAAGAGCAGAGAGGCGCCTTTCACTGTTAAAACGTCTAACAGGAATGAAGTGGGGATGTTCCAGAGCAACACTTAACACAACATATAATATATATATAAAACCATTGTTTACTTACTGCAGCAAAGTTCTTGTAACAGCAAACACAAAAAAAATTCAAATCTTTCAAAACCAAAGTCTGAGATTAATTACAGGTGCTATCAAAACCACACCAATAGCAGCTATGGAAATACTAACCAACCAATATCCCATTGAATATGAAATAGAAAAAGCGGCTCTTATTCAACACGAAAAGTTGATCAGACTCCCATTCAATACATGGCACAAGAGAAATTTTACACATACACTAAAGACTCAGGAGAGCTTTCTTTCCAAAATTCAAGACATCAAGAAGGATGTACACCTTCCTAATTCAAAGGAAAACTTCATATCTAAAGTCAATCCAACACATACATTAGACATCACATATTATTTACACCTGACAGAAGAAGTTAAAAAAAGTGATACTCCAAGTTGTTCTAAAATTATTGGCTTTAGAGACAATCCATACTAGATTTTCAGAACATGAGTGGCTCCATATTTATACTGATGGATCATTTATATCAAACAAAGATGGAGCAGGTGCTGGAGTCACGTGTCACCTCTTTTCCTATTACAAATCTTTAAGTTATGGAACTACTAACTTTGATGGAGAAATTGAAGCAATTCGAATGGCCCTACAAAATCTTTTGTACAGAATTTCACATTTTCAGCAAGCAGTTATTCTCTCAGATTCCAGGGCAGCAATTATAGCAATTACTTCCAAGTTGTCACCAAAAAACCAAACTATTATAGAATGTTGGAAGATGCTTAGCCATCTAACAGCACTTCAAAAACACCTAGTCTTCCAATGGATACCGGCTCACTGTGGACTGAGTGGTAATGAGAAAGCTGATTTTCTTGCAAAAAAGGGTACCAGCGGTGTACAAAAATCTATAGTTAATTTAGCATTTTATGCAGCTAAAAGATTAGTCAACTCTGAATTCAAAAAAATTATTGCAAAATATTACTATGAAAAATCAAAGAATAAAAGATGGGAACTACCAAACATTCAAACAGTGATTCCTGAGTATCCTCGAAAAACAGCAGTTGCAACCTTCAGGTTGATTACAGGACATGATTGTCTGGCAAAACATTTAACCAGAATTGGGATATATTCTTCACCACTCTGTCCTCTATGTGATCTGCAAGAGGAAATGGACCGAGACCACCTTCAAATATGCCCGGCCACTTCTAGTGCCCCATCCATCACTGAAAAATATTGGAGAGCAAGAGGATTAATGACTTCATTGTCAGATATCCAGCATTAGCTAACAACATTAGCTAACAACAACATTATGTGCACGAATTATGGAATTTTAAGTTATTTGGACGTGATTTTATGGTGCATATAACTGCATATTTTCTTGATTTTGATAAATGCATATTATTTCAATACTATAGCTTCTATATAGTATATTTTAATGATTTTTATGGTTTTTTTCCCACCTGGGTAATATTTTTCATATTGGTAGTGTTGCATATGATGATGTAACTCGCGAGGTGGCGAGAAGCAATGCTGATTCATGTTGTTATGCAGTGAATCCCCTGTTTCCATCCTTTCATTATATGTATGTGCGTAGAGAATAATCAGTGCGTTATCTGAGAGGTTTATATTAACAAAGATAAAGTGCAGGTCAACGTTTTGAGCAGCACGATTATAGCAACGATTGCCTCTGCGTGGTCTTCAAGCGTAACAGTGTTGTAAACTGGTTCCCTCCAAATTTAATTAGGCGTATAAAATGTTAAAAAGCTCTTCAAATGCCGAAAATAAAACCAACTTAGAGTGCTAGATTAATTAATTTACAGAAAGAGTTTTCGGATGATTTAATATCTACAGATAATAGGGCACTGTTTTGTGGAGCGTGTGAGAAAAATATAGGGAATGAGAAAAGATTTCAAATAGTTCAGCACATAAACACAGCAAAACATAAGGAGAATTTAATCAGAAAACTCGCAAACAAATAACCTGTTCTAAAACAATTAGTAGGGTGTTTAGGAAGTAGGGTTACTGAATTTTCCTATGACTTTTGCCAAGTATTTTTAGCTGCTGATATTCCCTTGTTCAAAATTAATAATCCGATATTTAAAAACTCTCTTGCCAAGTGTACTCAACAACATGTGCCTGAAGAAAGTACACTGCGTAAGACTTATGTAGGGCATTGTTACAATAACGTATTGTCAAATATACAAAGTTTAGCTGATCAGTTTGTGTGGTTGTCTGTTGATGAAACCTCTAATTCTGAACGCCGTTCTATTGCTAATATAATTGTGGGTGCCTTAAATAATGAACAAAAGACTACAGCTTATCTCCTTAATGTGTGCACATTGTCAGCCACTGACTATGTAACTGTGAGACAGTTTGTGATGGACTCTTTGAAATTACAATGCCTATGTGGAATCGAATACAACTGGTTGTTTTTATTTGTTACCTTATATGGTAAAATCAGGAAAAAACTCAGAAAGGTATTTTTCCTAACTTAATTCATATAACTTGTTAGGCACACGCTCTTCATCGATTCTTTCCCACTGGTAGATAGATTTGTGTCCAGTACAAAGAGAATTTTTGTTAAATCTCCTAAAAGAGTTAAGTTGTTTAGATCAACAGCACCTAATATCCGACTTCCTCCTGCACCGGTGTTAACTCGATGGGGAACATGGGTTGATGCAGTTTTATATTATGCTGAGCACATAGACATAATCGAAGAGGTTGTTAATTCATTGGACTCGAACTATGCTTCATCAATACAAACTGTGCAAAATATTCTGTCAGGCACTGGGTTAAAGAAGGATCTTAGTTTCATATCTGCCCATTTTTAACTCATAACTCATAACTCATTTTATTCATCCTTTAAGTACATGAATTAAAGGACACGTCAGAAAGTATACATACATCTTTATATTTACATATATATTTACCACTTGATTTTCTTTGCCTTAATTGATTTATATTCTTCTAGACTATAAAAGGCATTTTCTATTAAATATTTTTTTATTATTTTTAATGTACATTTGTTATTTTCAATGATTTGTATTTCTTTAGGTAGCTTATTAAATAATTGTTTACCCATGCTTCTTACATCTCGATTATTTAAAGTACCCCTTAATGTAGATCTAAAATATTCATTATTATTTCTTAGTCCATACTTATGAACATTGTTATTTTTTTGCTCCTCTTTGTCCAATATGTTTTTTATGCTTTCATATATATATATATATGCAGGGAACAGTTAATATCTTATAGTTTTTGAAAATTTGTCTACACGAATGCCGCTTATCCACTCGTTCTATTATTCTGAGAGCCTTTTTTTGCAATGTGAATACCTTTTTCATGTCTGTTTCCGTGATATTTCCCCAAAGAGTAATTCCATATTTTATGTGGGAATAAATGAAAGCAAAGTAAATCTGCTTGACAGTTTCTTTATCCATTATGTTTCTAGCCTGTTTCATTATATATATATATATACCTTTATTTATTTTTTTAGAGATCTGTTTAATGTATGATTTCCAGTTTAGTTGTTTGTCCACGATCACTCCTAGAAAATTACTATGGTCTGTTTCCGATATAATTTCCCCGTTTATTTCTATTTTATTGCTACTGGTTGTGTTCTTTTTTAATTCAAAATTGATTATAGAGGTTTTTTTAATATTCAATACCATATCTAAACTGGAGTAGTACTCTTCGACTATTTTAAGCAGTGAATTTGCTTTTTCTTCCACCTCCGTACTTGTTTTGGCTTTAATTATTATAGTCATGTCGTCTGCGTACCCAATGGCTAATGCACCATTTCTTTGAATTAATTCAAATATGTCATTCACATACAACAAAAATAAATAAGGACCCAATTTCGAACCTTGCGGAACCCCCTGTTGAATAGTTTCATAGTCTGATTTTACTTTACCAATGGTTCTGTCTTTGTTTTTGTAGTTTATTTCAACACACTGATTTCTGTTTTTTAGATATGAGCTGATCCAATCATTTGCTAATCCCCTAACTCCATAATTTTGTAATTTATTTAACAACATATCTATATTTACACAATCAAACGCTTTTGACAGATCTAAAAATATGGCAATTACCTTCTCATGATTATTCAGTGCTGTTATTATAGTATCATTTACCTTATTAATTGCGTTTATCGTTGACTTTTTTTCTTGAAATCCAAATTGCCACTCTGATATAATATTTAATTTTTTGAGAAAGGCTTGAAGTTGCTTTAAATACACACCTTCTATAATTTTGGAAAAGGTAGAACATAATGTGATTGGTCTATAATTTTCTACACTCGTCTTATCTCCTTTTTGTTTATGTAACGGTCTCACTATTACATTTTTTAATACCTCCGGAAATTTGCCTTGATTTAGTGATGCATTTGCAATATGAGTTAAGACCTTTGCCATCTCATATTTAAGGTGCTTTAGAATTTCATTAGATATTTCATCCATGCCACTGGATTTTTTTGTTTTTAGTTTTTTTATTTCCTGAATTATATTTTCTTCTGTTACTTCAAATATTCCCATAGAGTGCATTTGTCCCAAGGGTTTTATTAAATTTGGTGAACTGCTTGTTGATTTTGATGTATTTAGATGACTCACTATATTAATGTAGTAGCTGTTAAACAAGTTACATATCTCATTTGGATTCTTAATTTCTGTTTGTCCACTTTTAATAACAATATTTTCATCATATTTGCATTTCCCTTGTTTATGAATATTATTTACTATTTTCCAGATTACTTTTGTCTTATTTTCTGCTTTTACCACTAATTTCCTATTGTATAACATTTTAGCCTTTTCTATTACATTTCTAAGTGTTATATTATATTTCTCTATATATTTTAATGATTCCTCACCCATATGTGGACTTTTTATCGAGTTTAGAAATCGCATTCTCTCCCATGACTTTCTTATGCCTTTTGTCATCCATTTTGCGTCTTTAAGATGTTTTGTGACTGACTTTATTTTAATCTTTTTAAGAGGTGAACAAACATTTAGACCATACTGCATTATACTGTTAAAAATATTATATTTCTCATTGATGTCCTTAGCCCTATATATATTATCCCAACTTACACGTGAGAAGAAGTCCTTAAGTTTGCCTAAGTTTTGTTTGTTTATTTGCCTCTTGTATTCAAAAATATTTTGTTGTGCATCTCGTTTTATTTGTACTTTTAAAATTTGACCATAGTGGTCTCCTATCCCAGCTTTTATTACCTTTGCTTCCCATTTGTTTTTAGGTAGATTTATGAATACATTATCAATGCACGTCTTCGTTTGTTTTGTCACCCTAGTGGGTTCATTTATCCCAATTTTCAAGTTCTGCCTAGCTACTGTTCCCATTAAGTTATGTTTTGCTGTGTTATTACTTAGCAGATTAATATTTACATCTCCCATAATTATTTTAATTTTGCCCACCTGCATTGTGTCTAATATTTTCTCTAAGCTATTTAGGAAATCATTTTTGTTAGCTGAGGGGGATCTGTATACTCCAACTACTATAATATTTCTTTCCTTTAGGATAAGTTCAATCGCGGCTATTTCGCATACCATTTCTTCCGTAAAATCACTACAATTTATTTCTTTAAATTTGATTGAATTTTCAACATAAATCGCAATTCCTCCACTACTATGATCCTGTCTGCAGTAATGTGTACCTAAAGTATAGCCTTCATAATTATTGGCCTTAATTTCGTCGCTTTTTAAGCCATGTTCTGTGAAAATCATGACATTGGGACAAATATCTATTATGTTTAGTTCTATTTCTGCTCTTTTGTTGCTAATGTATTGTACATTTTGGTGAAACAAGGTAAGGCCCGATTTAACTTTGTCCCTTTTGGTTGTATCGCTCGTTTTATTGACATTTACTTCAAGTATTTCCTCAAAATTTGTTTGGATGTTACTATTTACTTCGCCATTTTTACTTGTTCCATGTTTTGAAATATCTATCCTATGCTTTATCTTTTTTTCATCATCTGACACGGTTTTCAGTTTTCCTGTTCCCTGCATATATTTACAACATTACTTATCACTTTCCCTAACAAATACGAACCTTTTCTATTTAAGTGAAACCCATCCCATGCCAAGCAACTATCATCTATGTATTTGTTTGTGTCTACAAATACTGCATGCAGTGTTTTACAAGCCCATTTT
Organism: Tenodera sinensis; assembly: GCA_030765045.1. Taxonomy (NCBI): domain Eukaryota; kingdom Metazoa; phylum Arthropoda; class Insecta; order Mantodea; family Mantidae; genus Tenodera; species Tenodera sinensis. The sequence goes on along the minus strand of CM060964.1, from coordinate 202,309,611 downwards.
ATTCCCTCGTTTATGTCTTGGATAATTTTGTAGCTCACGTCCCTTCTTCTTATAATACTATTTACTACAATGGTAGAAAGTGGAAAGCACTCTTTTGTGCATCTAATGGCGTTGTATATCTCACTTGATATTTCACATGGTCCTTTAGGTTTTCTTATGTCATTTGTACCTACATGCATCACTACCACTTTTGCTTCACTCTTACCTTTTCCCTGCTTGAGTAGGTTAGGTAAATATTCAGCCCTTACCCCCTTAAACACTTTCACTTCCACATTTTCATTGTGTAAGTTTATATGCTTGATCATTGAGTCACCATACACAATAACACTGCCACTCTTTTCTTCATTTTTTGTCTTCAAGTTTACACTTTTTTCTTCTTTTTCCGTCTTCTTATTAATCCTTTCCTTATAATTTGGGTTAGTCCACTTGTATTTCGATGGCTGTTTCTTTGTTCCCTCTTCTACATCACACGTCTGTTGCTGTGATCTCTCCTTTGCATCATGTGGGCTTGCATCATCCATTTCTTCATTTGCCAGTGCCTCATATTTGTTGTAGATGGGTATATCACGTGAAATCAATCTTGCATCACTTTTCGGTTCATTTGTTATCTGCATCGTATCCTTTGTTTTTTCCTTCAGTTTTCTTATTTGAAGTATAAGTTCCGCTTTCTCGGCTCTGACTTTTATTATCTCCTCTTGTGCATTTTTGAGGTCTTTGTTTAGCATTTCTAAAATGGTTTGAAGAGACGCTATCGTTTCGGTTTCCCGCGAATGTTCCTTTGTCACCTGTTGTATTTTTCTTGCTTCCGTTCCACTTCTGCGAACTTCACTGTAGTCTTTCATTTCTTTTTCCGTGATAATCTGTTCTTCATTGCTGCTTTCGCTTATTTGTTTTGTCCTATTCATCCTTTTCCGTATCATATTTTCACGTGTCGCTATCGTTTCGTCTTCACTGGAGCCATGTGCTTCTGCGATTATCTGCTTTTCCTTGGCTTCTGATTGTACGATTTTGTTGTCTCCATTATTCCAGCTGCACGTTTCACTGTATAGTTGATTTTTACTCTTTTTTGTTTTTTTATTAAGCTTTTTACTATGTTTTTCGTTTATTTTACGGCTGTTTCCGCGAGTTATTCTTACACAGTCCGCCTTCTTACCAACAGCCATAACGGCATTGGAAGCTGTAGGATTTCCTTTGCATGAATCACTTACTGTGCTTGAAAAAAAATATGTGATCTAAGTTCGGTTCTTGGCAGCATAGGACAAAAAGTGAAAGAAAAAGTGAATTATGTAATTTCAAAAAATTATGGTTATAAACAGATGTGCGATATTCGAGACATCCTCGAAAGAAAACCATCTGTCACACCAAGAGACTTGACTCTCTCTGTGAAACAGTTAACATCATTTAAATATGCCCCTATAACATCTTGTGACATGTAAAGAAGTTTTTCACGTTACAAAAGTGTTTTGCCAGACAATGGACGACGTTTTACTGTTGAAAACTTGTGTAGTGTTGGTTGTGAACTGCAATTTAGCAGTTAATAGAAGCAGCAGGACCACTTCTGCTTCAACCTCTAAGGAATAAGGTAACTTTATTATTTACATTAACTCGTCTACTGCAAAGGGACATGAACTGTTCTAATGAAATAGTGCATATTTCTTGGCATATTTTGAAGTTTTTAAGAGCATATTTGCATGCATATTTAAGTGTTTTTTAGGGCATGAACTTCCAAGCTCTATTGATTACCTTTGTCCTTCCAGATTTCTTCTTATCAGCAACAGAACCGGTTTCCTCAAACTTCCTGATTAAATCACCATACGGTGGAATTCCTATTTTGCACGTCCTTTGGGAACACTTATAAATGGTGTAAAATGAAGGAAAAGTAATATGATTGCTTACAGAAAATTCTGAGGTGAATGCAACAACAAAAATGATGAATATCACTTGTAATAACCAATTCCTTCCAATCACGAACTTACATGTGTATTAATCTCTTGAAATTTCAGCTAATGGATTTGTGAGAAAACTCTCTTATAGATCCATTTTCAGTTAATAAAAAAAGCTTAATTTCTATAAGCTAAAAGTTATGTTTTATGAACATATGTAGTTTTATGTACAGCAAACTTTCCTAGTCCATAATCCCTAGGGCATCACCTCTGTGCAGAGGGTACCCTAATTCACCCGGCTGCTGCGTCCTGCAGTCGCAGCCAAGGCCACAGAGGAGTGCAGGGTGTGGGTGGTAGGGGTCAGTACACCAACTCTTCCGAACATAAGGCAAGTACTTGACCTTTTAGGGATGCTACCTTTCTATCATGATAGCTCCTCAATTGGCCCCTCAGGGACCTAACACTTAAAGCTGAGTGCATCCAGTACCAGACCTTCCAGCAGGGGAGCAATCCCATGCCAGTACCGGGGATCGAACCTGGGTCCTCTGTGCCAGAGGTAGGTGCACTACCAACTGTGCTACGGAGGCAGTCAACAATAAAGGTTATGCCAACGGCACTTGGTGTTCCCAAGTGGTCACCCATCCAAGTACTGACCACACTCAATGCTGCTTAACTTCGGTGATTGGACAAGAACTGGTGTTTTCAGCATGGTATGGTTGTTGGCTCCTAGTATATATAGGAAAAAATGCACGAATAACATCATTTTTACGCTAACACTAACATTAGCACATACCATAACGACTTGCAGGACTACACCTGTGTAACACTAGATGTAAGCTTAAAGATTGCACGAATAATACATCTTTTCACATAGAGAATCATCAACACTAGCATGTAACACAACGACTTGCAGGGCTATCTCTGTGCAACACTAGATGTAAGCATAAAGATCGCACGTTTAATAACTCCTTTCACGCTCTCATCAAACACTAATACTTAACATAACGACTAGCAGGTCCTCCCTCACCTGTTCAACGCTAGCCATAAGACAGCACGAAACAATACAATAACCTATGTTAAGCTAACAAGGTAGTCACGACTAACAGGCCTATGCCTGTGCAACTTTAACCATAAGTTAGCACAAATAGCGTCTTCATATTAACACCAAGATAACACAATGCGTGTAATCCTCTTGGTCCTGTCCAGGTTTCATGGGCATTACCAAAAAGCAACCTCTGACTCGCTCGCATGTACTACATGCCAGCTTAAAAGCTTTCAATTACTAACCAGGGTGCTATGCGGGACCCGACTAATGCACGATGATGCACGACAAAATTAGCATTACACAAACTAACACATGGAAATTTTGAAAAAAAAAAAAAACACTGCAGCAATTATATAATAGCCAATAACATTACCTTTTAAGAACCAAGTTTTATTCACAAGCCTTTTATCACATAATTTATTTAAACAATTATAAAATTACAAATGAATTCTGACCTAATGCTGCAGTTCAAGTGCATACATTAAATGTGCAATATTCTGCTCTAATGTTACAATGTTCACTGTGCTCACCCTCACTTTTTAAGCCATCCCAACAAACATGTTTGTTTTGTGTGTTCTTGTCCTTTTAGTATGTACAGTTCATTTTGCATTTTTTGGCACATAGTAAGCATTTCATCACTAATACTAAACTTTTGGAAATATGCCCTGTCGTCTGCTTCTTCCATGACTGATGAGGTTATCATTAAGCACTTCGTCAATGCTTTGCACTTCACAAATGTTCACTTGATCATCACAAGCGACATAAGTCATCAAATTCCACACTCGTAGGTTGTATGGATTCCCATTTGTGCTTCTCTTGATCTGTAAGAGCAAAGACATCATCATTGCATAATTCTGGGATGGGAAATTCACCTTTGTTGAAGCAGTTCTGGATTGTTGCAGGACTAATACGCTGCCAGGCCTCTGAAATGTAATGCAAAGCAGAAAGGATGTGAGACGGGAACTTCTATGTATATATATTTGTAATTTTAGAATCAGAATGCAAATATAAGACTTTTAGGTATAAGTATAATTTTGTGTTTATAAATTGTGTAAAGAAGCTGCCTCTTGAAAGTATGTTGACCTGAGCACATTTCTGAAGACCAGAGGACAAACATCTTTTGTCATCTTGCGCCGAGGGGCGTTTTGCCTAAAGTCCAAGGACACAGCTGGGGAAAATACATCCCTCCCCCATAACGGGACTAGAGAGAAAGTGCGGGGGTGAGATACATAAATAGGAAAAATTGGAAGAGAAGGGGACTGTCTGTTTGTTGCGATGTCGCTACATGGGTGAACCTGTATCGCGAATATGTATTAGTTTCGCGCCAAAAACGTCGATGTGTGAAAGGCGACAGTGATTAGCGTAAGGTGAAGTAAATATCAATCGTACAACGAAATACCAGAAACTCGCTCAGGTCGGCACTTCGAGGCAACGACGTGGTGGAGAATAAAATCAGAAAACGTCTGTGCTGTATTTGTCATCTAACCTCGCGCCTGAGAAATATCCTACTCGTGCCTACCTAATCCCAAACAAGATCAACGCAGCGGCGCACAGCGGAGAGGCAGCTACTGCACCGGATGAGCTAGCAAGACATTTCATGTGACAAAAGAAACCGTCACAAAAGTGACACTGTACTCTGTTACAAGTGGCTTCCCAACCCCGTTACAGATGCTAGACTTAGCTTGGAAGCATCTGGTAGAAGTCCTCCATCTATCAAAGCAACTGCTTTTCTTACCATTGCTTTCTGTAATGGTACTTGAGTGCTCTGATCACTCCCAGATCCACTGACTGTAGCTTGCTGTTACAGTTTGGAGGAAAGAACACTACTCAGACATTCTTTAGGGCAGTTGTATCTCTAGGATGTGCTGCACACTGGTCTATAAAGAGAGGGTTCATCTGTTCTTAGCACCTATTTAACAATCCGGTTGGAGCAGATAATCCTCAAATATTGTTGTCATGGCCCAGGAGTTGGCCTTATATTTGGTTGGCAACATTTTAACTCCCTTAAAGCATCGTGACTTATTATATTTCCCAATAACCAGTGGAGCAAGTGAGCATTATAATTGGCCGTTGCTTGGATTTTGTGCCACCATGAGATGGCTCATCTTTGTAGGTCAGGGTTTTATTCGGTAGCAGATTAAAAAAGGGGGTATGGGGCAGTTTCATCCTTGTTGTAGATATCCTTCAGGTGATAGCCTTCCACCAGCCCCTGGAGTTCACCATTCTATTTGGCAACAATGTTGGAGTCTATACTAGCACTTTCTCTACATAGAAGCTTGTAAACCAAACTATACCATTTCTTAAAGCAGTCAATCCAACCATACGATGCCTTGAAATGATCAATCCCAAGTTTAGCAGCAATGTAGAAGGCTTTCTTCTTTAAATGCATGCCATTGATGGAAGAGTTTGCAGTGCAAGCTTGTTTGAACCATGTTGAAAGAGAATTTTCAAGGTCTTCTATATAGCGTTTCACTCTTAGAAGACAGTATGGAGTTAAATGGGACATCTCTGTCTCTATCTAGCGCATACAAGTTGCCATTAGCCGCGTCCTTTTCTACCCTCGCTCTGTTGCCAGATTCCTAATAGCATGCTATAAATATTCATTTGTTATAAATTTCAGGTTTGAACACATTATCCTATGCAGAATTTTTTTCTCTATCAGGTTATATCCTTTTCAGAGTCATTATACATTTCTATAGGTCCAAGTTTCTTCAGAAAACGTTTTTTTCAATAGAAGTCCGATATTTGCTGTTTCTACACTCATCACGCACTAACTAACAAACTAACTGCTAGAATGCATCTATATTTTTTTCTTAGGTAGAGTAAACTATAGTGCTACTACCTGCCTACTTTGAATTCTCTATGTTTACCCAGTTAAGTGTTATAATTTTTTAAATTAAATATTTTCGGAAAATTTTATATATGTGCACTGCAAAAGTTACGCAGTGTGAAACTTTTTTGTTATCGAGTTTACATCAGGGAACCAGCGAGAACAAATGTTGAGGAAGGTTGGAGAAAGTTTTTAAAATAAACCAAAAGGCAGTAACCTCTTCCTTTAATCCAGTAGGGCGAACAAAAGGTATTCATCTATTCAGCGTCAGGCCTGACACAGAAGATAGTATAAGGAGCAGCACTAACATTAGTTCGAAAGAAGCCGTGTGTGTAACTGTGAGCTGTTATTGCGTTATTTGTTTAATATTTTTGTAAATATTTGTAGTTATGGAGGGGGAAGCTAGGAAGAGACGATATGTTGGTAAATAAAGAAGTAAGGAACGCCAAATAATTATGAATGTGTTATATTATTTTTGAAGTAAAATGCATTTAAGGCAGTAAAAGAAACAGCTAAGGCTGTTGAGTGTTCAGAAGCAGTAGTGTATAGGATTAAAAAGGAAGTAATGAAAGGACTTCTAAGAACGCCATCGAAAAAGAAAGCAAAAAGGGCGGGACTACACAAAACGCTAGGTTAACGCAATATGATTGAATAGTGCAAGGTGGAGTGCGGCGAATTGTTCATTCTTTACAGTTTGCAAATATTCCACCCACGCTGAATATAATTTTGTCACAGTTCAACAGTGATGAGACCCTACCAAATTTCTCAAGGGCCACTCTGATTTTGGGTTTGAATATGAAAGAAAGGGTAACAAGTGCATATTAATAGAAAGAGACGATATCGATATCATCAGATGGCGACATAAATATCTAAAAGACGTAAAAGGTTTAGGGACCAGGGGAAATCAATTGTTTATACAGACTAGTCATTTGTAAATTTAGGTCATACAGTAACAAAGGCGTGGAGGGATATCAAAGTTAAAAGTGCCGTTCTCGTCAAGCAGCAATTGAAGGACTAAGTACAGGACTCAGGCCACCTCGAGTCGCTCGCGGAGAAAGATTCGCAACTAGTACATGTTGCAACACTGCACTCCATTTAACGTGTACTGTCTTTTAAGGGTGAGACGCGCTTTAGAACCAATGTTTTCAATGATTTCCTCTTCCTAGAGAAGCGGCACAAGTTGCAAAACATTTCTCGATGCCACTGCTTTTTTTTTTTTTTTTTTTTACTATGATATTTGATGTTAATATGGACAAATTAAGATGCAACGCTAAATCAACGCACGTACCCATGGGTATAGACTTACGCAAGAATATATGTTTTCTGAGAGTTGGAAAATATATTCCACCACTTTTTAGCTGAATTCTGAATTCAGAGCCATTATTAAAAGCTGGATCACAGAATTTGATGAACTGAATTGCTAATGTAAAGAAACCACAAAAGGGTATAGCGGAAACATCACGGAACAAGTACCAAATGGTAAACTACATGTCTTGTAAGCAGCCACACAAAGATGGCTGACTGAACATCTGCACAATTGTGATGGCAACCAGGGTACACTTATGGGAACGAAAATTCAACTGGCAGTAGAATCACGCAGGCAGCTGTTGATGGTGCCACTATCAGTTGTATTGTAATGTTACCATATCTTGCATATAATCAATGTGTTAAGTACCATGGGACCCAAGATGTAAGATTGAGGAAAACATAAAATCAGAGAAATTTTTATATTTCTTAAATGGATATTAACTTGGGACTTTAAATTAACATTATAGAGTGCAGGAGACGTACATTCTGAGAGTATAAAATAGGGATTCCACTGTAATTATGAGTGGAACATGGGTCTGCTCTTAAATTGTTAAGAGTTCTAAATTTTATCAGATCTTGAGAAAAACATCTCTTTCATAATAGCATTGAATCAGCTGTATTCTATCATTTAGTGATTGAGCCATGATTTGTAGCTTACAAATTTTTATAGCAGTATGAATAAAATTACTAATGTTTTATCCAACAAATTGTTCCCATGGTAATGGCAAACTAGGGGTAAAAAAATACCATTGCTTGCCCAGTATGCGACTTCTTTTGTTTTTATCCTATCTCAAATATTATAATATTTGAATGAATGAATTTATTTCACTTCCATTATATACAACCTATTAACTCTTTACATCTCATCCCTATTACATATACATATACCTATTCTTCCTTTCTAATATACAATCTAAATACACTTGAGTTGCACCTGGTCCAAATATAAACACTGGTTATTGATACATTATACATCAGGTTCACAATCTACCTATTTGTAATACTCTCTTTTAATTAAATATACCAATTTTCCTGATAGGCATCGTTGCAAATATACAATTTTATAATTTTAAAATGCTTCTGTTGTATTTTTCTTGTCTTTCCTAATAATTCACCCAACTTCCTAATCTCTGCAGTATTGTTAGACTATGTAATTCTCTTGGTAATTTCAACCACCATAATTTTGTCTCTTTACAGTCCAAAATAAAATGTAGGTCATTTTCCATTTCCTCACATAATGGGCTCTTCTATGAGGCCATTCCCTGTTTCATTCTCCTTAATTTCATTGTCCCAGATCTAAACCATGCCCACCCTTCTCTTTCCAATTTATTACACACTTTAATATATATTTCCCTGCCCCAATCTTTTTTGATTTGCCTGTACAATACCAAGGTTCTCTTATCCATGGTACTGCTAAATATCTCTGCTAAATATTCCAGCTGTGAAATTGAATTTTTCAATTCCAATTCTACCTCTCATCTCTTGTATATTGATATCCTCAATTCTCTATCTGATCTCTTTCCATAACTTCCCTTCTAAAATTTATCTAAAATTTATCTGTCCTTCCATACATTCCCCATTCCTATTTCCTCTATAATCTTTTGTGTAGATAAACCCCAACTATCAGGCACTAATGTTTTCTCTTGCGTAATCATGCATTATGTTACTATATTCTGGTCTTCCAGTGCTCTAACCTGACACCAAAACTTTATCAATCTTTCAATTACTAGCCCTTTACTTCCTGTTCTACCTAATTCCAGCAATAATTCCCTAAGGTGATGCAGCTGGTAAACCCAAAATTAACCAACCAAAACTTCTAAGTATGAAGTTCACTCCTTGCCACCCTTTGTCATATCCCCATACCTCTATCCCATACAGCATTTTGGCTTAACTGAACTCCCAAGTACTCAATTTTTCTCACTATGGCTATTTCCTCTTCTTCCCTGCTCTATTTTTCTTCTCTTTCTAATTTATATCCCTTTTTGAAGACCATAATCCTAGTCTTTTTATAATTTATCTTTAACCCCCAACTTTTGTGAAATGCATGTGTGTGATTGCAGTAAATTCTAACTAGCACAATTTTTGTTGGGTGTTTTTATGGTTATCTGCCTTCAGCTGACATCCGGGAAAAAATTAGTTTCAAAACTGTTGGTAGGAACAGGATGAATTCCTGGTGTAGCCTGTGGAAGGACAGAGCATGACAGGTACTCTAAGGTCTCATTTATGCAAGTGATTTGATGCACACAACAAAGAATGACACAGGGTGGAAAAACTTTTACTGGTCTATATATGACTGTCATCGTCCCACTGTGTGCTACTGCTATAATCTATTTACTGCAAAAATAAAGTTGTTGTTTTCTAGTGCCTTGCATCTGGCAATGAAGCCATTAGCATGCAAAAATAAAGTAGATATAAGCAAAAGCACGTGGCAGAAATGAACCTCTTTGGCTAGTGTATTTTAATACTCAAGTATTCTTCCACAGTATAGTTCCACGGTTTATTAAGCTAATTGCTTTACCTGCTCTCAATAGACCACTCAAGTCATAATAATATAGAATATAACAGTATAATGTAATATACTGCAATAATATACTTTATACCTTATCGCTAATCATAGAACATTGTCTATTCGAAATGATTAGTTCTTCCGGGCTTTTAGGCCGTGGTCTAGAAGGCATGGTAGATACCAACGTTTCGCCAAGTACTGCACTTGGCATCATCAGGGTAACACGATCCTCCGTCTGCACTGGTCAGAGTTTGAATGTACTACTACTTCCACTACTTCTCTGCTTCCACATTCAACTCTGACCAGTGCAGACGGAGGATTGTGTTACCCTGATGATGCCAAGCGCAGTACTTGGCAGAACGTTGGTATCTACCATGCCTTCTAGACCATGGCCTACAAGCCCGGAAGAACTAAACATTTCGAATAGTCAAGACACCGGCCGTGAAAGCCTAAATACATATAATAGAACATTGTGTTCTCTTGTATTAAACACATGATCAACTGTAGCATTTGCCTATTTCCTCAGAAGCCCAGAGCCATTTTAGCATGCAAAATGGAAGCAAGATTGAATGTAAGTGGTTTTGTTATGCACATGCAAGAAAAGCCTTTAAGGAGCGGTGAAAAGTTATATTGAATGTACTCAAGAAGTTTTTGGAGAAATATTCTATCATAGCTATAAACAATTATAATTTAGCTGTGTGTGAAATGGGGTATGGTATTGGATTTTTCAGCCCTGATTCTACCTCTCAAACATTGCCCACGCACGGCCTGTGTGTTAAAAAAAAAGAATCGCCAGCAGTAAATTGGTTGGCAAAAATAATATTATTGTTTACATTTGCACATGCAGATATTATGTTAACCAATAGCATACCAGAGGTGGAGCCCAGTGTGGAATGCAGAGGAATACTTCATTGTAACAGCAAATAGATTATACATACCCTTAACTACAAAAAAGGGTGGAACGGAGTGTACATCTGATAAACAGATGAACAGTGCAAGGTTGGTGGACCGTGAGTTTAGGAACTTGTATGGGAAATTGCTTCTCCTTGCTATGATCCTTATAATTTTCTGAATTTTGTACTAGCTCATCCGAAATTGAGCTCCCAATACAAATTCCTTCTATAAAATGTTTCATATCCATTGTAGCAATTACTTGTATTGCCACCTTGGGAGTTTCCTGCTGCACATCGTCAAACCCCTGACTGATGTTTGCAAGGGCTTTTACCTTACACTTGATGCGTATCACTGCTCTTTCCTTTGGGCTGCTCACCTCAAAAGTGACTTCTGTGTGGGTTCTGGACTAAGTAGCACACTCTCAAGGTTGGTCCTGCTCTCGTGGTTGGCGTCACACTTTTCTGAAATGTTAATGGTGTCACAGAGTGCAATGGCAGGAAGAGGAAACAAGGTGCAGCAAGGTGTTTTGAAGTAATACACAGGAATTTCTTAGCTCTAACACTGCTTCCTCTATGCAAGTTTGTCTTTGGATTATCTTAGTCTTCCGTGATTTTCTACAGCATGTCGAAGTTATCTTCGGCATGGCACTTTACTACTCTTTCACACTTATGATCAATAAGGTGATATTATGTATCATTCACTCAGTCACTACAGTTATCCCTCACATTGTTTGCATACTTGTACCACTACACCTTGCATCTAAAGTTCAGAAATCTTTGAACATCACATTTCTATAATCATGGGCTGCATATACTCTAGACAACTGACACTGTTGGAGTGTCCCACTAAATCCTGAAAACAGCCCTTAAATACTTCAAACTGATGACCTTCAGTTTTATCGCATGGGTTCAGATTTCTTTACTATCCTATTGGATGTTGTGTTGTCTGCTAACTTGAGGAAGCTTCTCATTGGCTCTAGCTGAAAGATTTCAACTTAAATAGATTTTGCCATGTTCGTTGGGGGACACCTCCCACACCACTAGTTTCTGGCATCCACCCTCCGGCAATAAGGAAGAAAACTGATACTTAACATCTTCAAGTAGCTAAGAGCAACGATTGGTTTGCATGTTTATATTATGAAAATCATGCAGAAAACAATGCACAGTTGTGGTGCTGTTTATTTATCAATATATGCATAAATTTAGACACTGATACAATTTTTCAATGTCTTTTGAATAGTGGTGTTTTTAATTTACTGGGGCCAAAATTGTAGAAAATGATTAAGTCAGTTGCAGGTTGATTAGCGATAATTCAGCAGTTAACATGATTTAACACTTTCTTTAGGTGTATCTGGAAATATCGCTACACCATCCTTGTTAAAAGTCTGAACCACAAAGATCAGCTCTCATAACATGTAAAAGCACAAATGACAAACCACACTGAAATGTAAAAACTGTAGCTCTGAGTTTCCCAAATTGGCAGCACAGTCTTGATCACAAAGTGACCTATTTATAAATTCTGTGAATGCGACAACACAACATGCCTAAACAACTCCATATACAGGATTTAAGGAAAGTCATTACATTAATTTAAACCAGTGATAGATCTCGGTATTTGGAACACATTTTGTATCTTAAGTTTTTGTCTCTGACCATTTCCTGCAGAGATATTTTAGTTTTATCAAAAACAAGCGGGCAACACTGCAGGTTTCACTTTCACTAGGTCAGTACATAAACAAGCACATGTCACGGAGCCGCACGGCTTGTGAGTGTTAACATAAAGACATACCGTGCCATGTCTGCTACGTCGTAATAAATAAGTACATCTGAATTCTCCAGTAACACATAGTGTAACTCAAACTCACAATCTAAGGATATTGTTTATCATTTTCTTCAACATCAAACTTAAACTGTTTCGTAGCTGATACTGCTATAATTTAATAAACCAAACCATCTCTCTGACTTATAAACACAAAGGTACATTTGTAGCCTCTTACAAAGTGTACCAAATGATATTTTTAAGGTGACCTCAAAAGAATAAACAATGAACCAAATGGTTCACCCCTTCACAGATATTGTTCAAAATGTCCACCATTTGCGCAACTGCAAGCCTCACACCTTTTTAACCAATTACGTTGCACTCTAACAAAAACACCCTCATTGTTGCATATTTTTTCCGCAGCCAGATAAATGCATTCTCTCAAAGATTCGAGGGCAGTAGTTGCTATTTTGTAGAACCAGCTTTCAACGTCTCCCCAGAAGAAAAAATCCGGAGGATTCATACTGGGTGGAAGGAAAGTCATTACATTAATTTAAACCTGTGGTAGATCTCGGTATTTGGAGCATATGTTGTATCTTATGTTTTTGTCTCTGACCATTTCCTATGGAGATTGTTTTGTCAAAAACCAGCTAGCAACACTACCGATTGTCTGTCACTTTCACTGGTTCTGTACATAAACAAACACACGTCAATACTGCTACCACGCGTCTTGTGAAGGTCTCCTTCCATGTGTGGGCCAATCACAACCGTTATCTGCCAAAACATCAGACAAAAGAGAAAGTGTTTACATCCGGAAACCAGGTCAATTCTCTGACCAACCTCAATGCAACATTGTCAACTTACCTCGCATCTGAAAAAGGTGCTCGGAGAATTCCTTCACATCTTTTAAGTGATTAATTATTTTGAAATCCTCTATGATGTCCCATAATTACTACGAAGCAATGTCAGAAATAAGTTACTCTACGCATCTTACAAGTAACAAACTGTTATCTTCTTACATTCTTCTGGAATTACGCATCCATTTTGGAACAAAAACCATTTATTTTTTCGAAATTGGCTGATCAAAGAACAAAATGCCATAAGACTGTTTTGTTTGTAATGCTTTTATGAAGCACATATTAGAAGGAATGTAATGACTTCCCTTCGACCTGTATATCTAGAGTGTGCAACTTTCGCATCTTGAGATATAAATGCTTCCCTTAAATTTAATATACTTTCAGATTATGTTGAATTACAGGACATTGTGTGCCTAAATGGAACCCAATTTGTGCGGGAAAAATTTTATAGCAGAATGTCAAGAATATATGTCTATTTGTGTGCAACAAGAGAAAGTGTATTGCATTAAGCCAGAGTACTGCATCGGATGCACAAACAGAGTTACAGTTTGATGAAATGGGCCAAAAAAAAGCATAGAAGAAATGTTATATTGTTCTTAAAAGATAGACTTTACAAGTGTAGCCGTTTGTAAATACAGGTAGTCCTGCTGGCAATATACTGAGTTATGTAAATTCTACCAATGTAAATAAGAAATACATTCTTTGGTCAGCTTAGATCATAATATCAAATATGTCACTACATGCTGCTGCTACCTCAGTTGACTTATTTCCAGACAGTAAAATAGCACAAAAGCTGAAGCTCCTTAAGAGCTAAGTGGTGTATAGTATTATTACAATGATGTAGGTCTTTATTTTCATGATTTACTTTTAAGAAATGTTAGGAAAAGTCATTTTTTGCACTTCCTTTACTAGTTTTAAATCTTTGATATCAACAGCTACTTTAAATTCTTCTCACCTGTGTATAATATTTTGTTGTGTTTTTGATTTTTGTTGAGTTAACTAAATAATGGATTACATCCATTGCACACTTATAGAAATACTCATAGGAACTCTTTCTTGGCCAATAACACATTTAGAACACTCCTTTTGTAGTGACATGATAATTAAAAAGCAACTAATTTTCATTTTTGATGTTCAGTAAACACTAATTCCATAATATCATTGTGGTTAAGTCATGATGAAACATGGAAATCGTATGTGAATATTGATTGAAATCACTCATTTTTACAATACTGAAACTTGTTACAGGATTTTGGAGTTGGTAGCTAACAATTTTCTTGCAGCACTATGTATCATAAATAGTGTGTATTGCTGTAAATATAAGTGGTTATATCAAATTAATAGGTTGGCCCAGGCACATTCACGGCTCATGTTTCGACAACAAGTAGGAATTCAGGATGCAGTTATTGCTGTTTCACTAATGGAATCCTCTATGAATGGATCTTCACTCATCGATAATATAGACACGTTTCACACTTCATTTCCAGAGGATCCAATGAAGGAGTACATGGTTCAAGGTGTGTATGTTGACTGTGTAGCTAAATGATTATTCATATTTTCATACCTCAGTTTACTACCTTAAAAATATTTGTTTTTATGCTGGTAATCAGCCAGATGCTTTATACACATCCGGATAATTTTACTAATTCAATGTGCACGTAATTCATAAGTTAGAGAAAGATGACATAACATTCCAATTCTTTAAGCACTGTAAGGATGTGTATACCAGAGGACGTAAGAACAACTTGAGATAAGTAATTTTTGACAGAGCCCTCCTTGAGGATGAAGTTCAAACATGTGTGATGGGACAGTCATTTGTTTAGAAACAACTTTCTCAGACTGTTACAAGGGCTATGAGACAAAACAGTAAAGTTACCTGACATTGTCAACTGCAGCAAGTAGCAGTAAGCCATAATTATGTTAAGTCAACAGCTTGTAACATAGTAGCAGCATCCAAAGATGCAATTAATTTTGAATTTACTGAAGAGAGATGAAGAGTTTGTTACTAACAAATGAGAGATGTACATCAAATATTTAACTATGTATTATCCTGCACCCTTGTGCTAGTTGCTGAAAAGACCTCCTCCTTTCTGTAGACACATCTGTATCCAATACATGTTTCTGTCAGTTCACTAGCGCATTTCAGTGTTCACATAATTCTTGGATTGGACACAACAATTACTTGATCCTAAACATCACATAGTTCATAAATGAAATGTAATTCCACTCTATGGACATATTTGCCAAAATACACAAAACTGATCCTCCAGTGCCCACAAACCAGATATTCATGAAATGCCCTTGCACTAAGAGAACACTGGAGTTTGAAGTATGGTTTCAAAAAGTTGGATATTACCTAATTCAGGAATTCAATTAGCAGCTGAATGATAATGAACTGATTCTGGATTATCCTCAGTCAGAGGTAAACTATCATACAATTCTCTCACAATGGTCTTTGATGATCAAATATTTGCAACAGAATTATGGCCTTACATATAATATGAGCTCATAATATATTGTCTCTTATGAGGTTAAGTAAGACAGAACATTTATCATAACTCCCAACAGCAGGTGAAGATTTGAAGAGGAATATCACCACCAAAATAAACATTTTAGGTTACATTCATATGACTTTCTGTACCTAATATCATTTATTACTTTCTCTACCATGTACATAGTACTGTATTTTTCAAAATATGACCCTAATCCACTCCTCTCCCAAAGATGGTGTTACTTTGAGGTTTCACTGTACAAGGTTTTGCAGTGTACAAGTATAAAGGAAACAGAAGACTGGTTACATTGCCTCTCACCCTGATTATGAAGATTGTCTTTTGTTTGCTAATGGTTTTTACCCAGTGGCAGGGAGAGCGGTCCTTTGTGGAGACCATCATGCTTTAAAAAATACTACAGGTAGAAAAGGTATTGCATTCCACCCCAAAATTTGATACCAAGATTGCATTGGAAATTCACATCTCCTGAATCCAAAAAAAGCATTTTTAGAAAAAGGTCTATGCATGTGCGTACAAGTGTGCATGCTCACATGTGTATCCATATGTGTGTGTGTGTGTATGTGTGTGTGTGTGTTTATGAGAGAGAATAGCATAACTCAAAAAAGAAAAGGCAGTTAAATACCAAACTTGGCACTTAAGTTCAAGGTCTTCCAATGATGTACCCAAAGATATTCAAAAAAATTCCCTCACCCCAAATGACCCTTTTCATGGAGGATTTTTGAAAAATTTTGATTTTCTTAAACATGGCTCTAATGATTTTGATTAAAATATCATGTGTTTAAGGTATTTTCATGGCAAATGCAATGAATATCTTGAATTTTCTTGTAGTGGCGACACCATGGCTGACTGGTTAGACCGCTCACCTCTCACTAAGGCAACCCAGGTTTGATCCCAGTATATGAAATTTGTGGTGGCGTGTTTTCTCTGGGTTCTCCAGTTTTCACCACTATTCATTCCACCAACTGCTCCATCATCACCATTATTTTAATCCATTTCACCCTTATTTCATGTCATCTTCCTCACTCTCATACCAGGTTGCAGACTTATCAGCCATTCTGGCTACTCTCTCTGATCCTTTATCTACTGCTCAGCAGGTATCTGACCCCAGACGTTCACTTGTAAGTTCTGGTAAGTGTAAGACCTACAAAAGAGGAGGGTAAACAAAGAAAGAGAAGAAGCAGAATTTTCTGAGAACATCCTGAGAATTCCTCTTCCTTCTGAATGACTTTTGCTTAACTGGTGTAAGAGATAGACAGAATCTTCCTGCACAAAAACTGTAGATCTTGTTAAAATACACATGTAAAATACTTTTTTTTTTGAGTGATCCATTTCTAGATATTCCTCATTATTTGTATGAATTTTTCAATACTTGTACTTTTCTTAAGAGGGAAGCCTTTTTCTTTAATCTCTTGAACCTGCAAAGAGAATGAAATTTCAAGTCATCACATAGAGACCAGTTGTGCTCTTAAAAGATCTGACTATTGCTCAAAACCTGCTGTATTCCCATATTCCCCTTGCACCTACAAGAAAATTAGCAATAAGATAATTTCTCCAAATGTTTATCTTGATTAATGTGAAGTATAGAGAACGTAAGCTTTTGAAATTCGCCAAAAGCCAACTGTAACATATTTCCCTTATTATATTGCTCTATGGTTATATTTGGTCATATTCCATCTGTTCAGCTGGCTTCAATACCAGCAACTGTTTCTAAAATTCTCCCCATGGTAAAGATAGCCATAGTTGATGTTAATTATTGTAGTTAGGTTGGCAACACACATGGTGTCTAGCACCCAAGAAAACTGAGAATATCTTGGAAATTGCCTGGAATTTAAAATTGCACCTTGAAAACCAGGAGTTAACCTTAGTTTTCAAAAGAAAGCTACCCTTGAATTTTTTCTAAAGCACTATGTTATACTCTGAGGTCAGTCTCACGCACAAGATACATGCTGCTCAGGGGTATGATGGTGGGATCATTGACACACCCGTGTGTGGCCTATGTCCGTCTTCCACGTGCACTCTTTTTGGCCAGGGTCAAAGAATAGTCAAAGCTACATGAAGATTTAACCTACCAGTAGTACCTTGCATCAACATTGCTTTGTGTGTGTGGGGTGCGGGTGTAGGAAATTTCCATATGGTTCTCTTCCTTGGCATGATGCGTGGAAGTAAGAACTATAAGTGCCACTATTTGGATGCTTGGGTAGATTCTGTGTTGTACCATGCATTTGATCTGTAATGGGGAATCCTAACTGTTTTCGGTGTGTTTGGTGCAAATCTGATCCAATTAATTTGGAATCCATGGGTATTATATCAGCAGTCCAGAGCCATGCTAAGGGGAAAAAACACCAGAGTACATGACAAACCATGAGCAACTTGCAGCATTTTAACTTTTATGTTGCCTGCCTCTGACATAATACACAATGAAGGTAAGTTTTAACTTTATATAAAATACTGTTGTATAATCAGCATACAACAGCCAAATATACAAATATTGAAGGACATTGCAGTTATTAGGTAGTGTGTGTGTGTGTGTGTGACTGTCTTGGAATTAAGTGTAATCCCTACCTTCCAAAAAATATTTTCCTGATATGTCATGAAATCAAGCTGTGTCTTGTGTCGATTTTATTTTCATACTTATTCAGTGTTTCTGAATATAGGAAGTAGTTTTAACATTTAACATATGAACACATGCATCCTCCAACATGTTTTATTTTCATATTTCTTCAGTCTGTTCTTGTTAACATTGTTAGACAACAATAATGGTAAACTTTTCTGTGCGTTCATCAACAAAAAATTGTGTTTATTAACATTTTGATATGTTAACTTGATTTTGTGAATTTGGAAAGTCTTGTGCTAACAGATGTGAACATTTGCATCCTCCAAGAGCTTCAGAATGTTTAGTTTAGTGCTGGAAGTGAAACTATATTTTTTTAGAACAACAGTAAGTCTACAACTAGATTAATTACTATGCATAACCACAAGTTCATAAACATGAAGTAGTATTTATAAACCTTGTGTGTTTTATCAAAACCACATGCATATTTATAAAAACAAAATAGCTTCAAACATTGGCATGGAACACATCAACTTAAGGGACAGCAGGCTCTGTGAACACAACACCATGTGAGTAGAAAATCTGTATGCAAGGTGCTGCTTGGAGCAGCCAAGGAATCTTAACAATACGCAAGCAGGAAACTTTTCATTCTAAAATCCATACTTTTTTCTCCTTACCTCATTGGCATAAATTTTGTTTAAATTGTTTAGAAAGAATGTTGCGCAGCTTTTGTGTATTTATCAACAAAAAATTATATTTATTAACTTTTTGGTTATATTAACAAAATTTTGTTAACTTTTCTGATTAAAACCTTTCATAAGACCTGCCATTAAAATTTGTTGTTGTTAGCTAATGCTGGATTTCTGACAATGAAGTCATTAATCCTCTTGCTCTCCAATATTTTTCAATATAAATATTGAAGAGACTTAGCAGTAAATGTAACCGCTTTTTAGAGAGCACCATATTTTTATGTTTTGGCGGTCACATCACTCTCTCACAACCCCCAGAATGTCTGGAAGACCACACCTGTCTTTGGTTTACGGGTCTCACCGACCTGACCGGGAGAGTTATCAAAATAAATTCACCAACAATATACTCTGATTACCAATCAGAGGACGTATTACATGCCATGACAGGTCAGCATGTTAGGGGTTAAGGTTTTATAGAGAAATTAGAGAAATGGAGAGGTTGGAAAAATAAAGACTCCCTAGCCCTCAGGAACCCTAATAGCATCGGGGTCGGAAGAGAACAAGAGATGACCAAGGTAAGGTCAGATAGAAAAGTTACAGTGAGGAGCAAAACACCAGTAAGTGGAAGTAATGTTCTGCTCAGCTTGGGTACCTTGTGGTTGCCATTCACATATCCCCTAGACGGAGACCCCTGAGTAAGAATTACAATTGTAAATACATACATTTTAAAGTTTTAAAAAAGGAATGATCTAATTGCACACTGCATTGTAATGGGGAAAACACCTAATATTATACACAAGAATGAGGAGATGGAACGACAAGCATACATACAAAACTGGAATAGAAATTTAAGAATATGATAAAAATACAAACATTTAAGAGAAAATTAACTATAAAATGAAAAATGACAAGAAAATGACAAAATGTTAAAGAGCCAAAATAAGACTTTATATGACCCTTGAGAATTGCATAATTTTAATCAGAATTTATAAAATTGTTCTTTGCTCATATTTTTCATGAAGCAAAACCACAAACAAAAATTATGGCATGTCATAAACATCTGGGCTCTACTTATAACAGTAACCATACATTTTTCCGGTGAGCTTGGAAACATATCCACAATAAACAATTGAAGTTCGGATCTCCCAACAGACGCATAAATTAAAATTTTGAAGTGTGCATGTGCAAATGCCATTATGTATATTGAGCTGATTTTGAAAATGTGCTACATTCAAATTAAGCTTCAGTGTTATGGAAATGTTAAAAGTGGTGCTGTGAAATAAAAATACATCAATGATTCATTCAGAATAACAGGACAGAGTTGTCATCTGAAATAAAATTAGGAAAATATGTATTTTCAAATTCACATTACTGATTGGTTGATGTCTGTAGATTGTGTTTTGTATCTTAGGTACCTGTGATAAGTGAAGCGTTGCATTCAATTCAAAAATTAAATTTTGAGGTTTCACCTTTGATATGCCTTTGTGTATAATGTTTGTTTCTCTCTCCCTGCTTAAAGATCCGTCAAGTCACATGAGATGTCCACTAATGATGTATCAACTGTTCTGATGACTAGCACACAATGCCTCTGTTGCATCCACAATCATGTTGATTAGTAAATGCATTGCCACATCAATGCTACAAACCAGGAGTCCACCACAGGCTCTTAGTTTAGGTTACTTCAAGCTTACTGATAGTGTGACAAAAGGAGAAGTAATGCTTGCAATGCTCTGTGTGACTGCAAAAGCTGCCAGAAAGATTCTCCACTGTCTTCCTGAAGTATGTCCCAACAGTAGTATTGCAAAGCAAATTACAGTGCAGAAGGATAATTTGTGTTACCCTCTTAATACATGGTCTTTCATCTTGAAACTTAAAGAAGTTGATCACATAGTCATTGGATTTTATGAATCTCTGAACAAAGTTTTACAGAAAGAGCATATGGATATCCACATTCGATTTGGGGATAAGACAAAAAACCAGGTGATTAGTCATTACCTAACTTCAACTTTTCTTTCTAACACAACAGCAAATAACTCTTAAAGGCATTGCTGGATGGCCTTTCTGGTTCTGGCATAATGACAAGAAATATATTGCAGATTAGCATGGATGGTCCATCAGTTAACTTTTTGAAGGACTTCGAGAAAATTACAAGAAATAATGATGACTCTGTGATTATGTATGTTGGAAGTTGGAAACTAATTCAATCTATGGAACATTCAAGAATGGCATCCAAAATACCTGTTAGTCATTAGTACATTTCCTATGAAATCTTTATTACTTAATTGAATGCCAGCCAGACAAACCAAGCTATACTGGCATTACAGAATCAACTATATTTCCATAAAAGTTCTGCTGTATTATTCAGTGGCTTAAAATTAAAGGTGTGACTAAGCGAGCTATCAAAATACTTCCACATCTTAAAAAATACATATCAGAAACCACTCTTAACACCAAAACATCCAGTGTGGTTAAAAAGGCAGTGACCAACTAATTGGTGCAAAACTAGCATATTTTCATTCCCTTTCTCCAGAGCTGGAATCATTTTGACAACTTTCCAAGCAGACAAGCCAATGACTGCTTTTCTATAGGAACATTTGACATGTCTACTGCAGAAATTTATGGAGTTTCTGAAACTGGAAGTAACTGCAAAGCTTGAAAACACTCTAGTGAACATAAAAAAGTTTTTAGCTCTGTCGCAATATGCCATGGGAGGAAGTTGCCACTAAGTTCATGTGATAGTTTGGTGTTTATTTAGGATGGCCTGGAAAAACAATTGCGATATCTGTAAGCGTTGAGTCACGAGGAGGGAGAGTAGTACATTATATGTTGACCAATGTGTTATGAAAGATGGGGCCATCCAGATACGACTTTCGAGTGATGATCTATTATGATTTCAAAATGGGGTTAGACCCCAAGCAGAGCCACCAAATTTTGTCAGAATTTTTTAGTGACCCTGCTCCTTCACTGGCCACAGGTAGAAACTGGTTTCATGAATTTCAAAAAGGGAGAGAATCCTTAGAAGATGGGCCTTGTGCAGATAGGCCACAAACTGCAGTTATGCCTGAAAACATAGAAGCTGTGAGGAAATTGATGAAAGAAGGTCTGCATATCTCATTTCTTGAGATAGAGAAGACATTAAACATTGGATCAACAGCAGCACAAACAATCGTGCATCAACATCTTGGTCTCACCAAGAGACATGCATGTTGGGTCCCACATTCCCTCACCAATCATTAAAAAGCAGTCCGGGTGGATTGGTACAAATTTATGCTATAAAAATTTTATTCTAGTGAAAGTCGGGACGTATATAACATTGTTGTGGGCGATGAAATGTGGATATACCTTTAAGATCCAAAAACTAAACAGCAGTCACATGTCTGGTACTTTGAAGATGAACCATCTCCAACAAAAGTCAAGAGGGGCCAAAGTGTTGGTAAAAAAATGTTTGCCTCTTTTTTTCTCAATAAAGGGTCACATAGCAACCATTCCACTTGAGAACCAATGCACAGTCACAGCACTATGGTACACCGAGTCCTGCCTTCCAGAGGTCATCAAATGGTGGAAGGAACAGCACCTGAGGTCATGGAAGGGATATCTGCTGCACCATGACAATGCTCCCTCTCACTCTACTGCCAAAACAACAAATTTCCTGAATGAAGAGGGCATCAGGGTCCTACATCATCCACCTTACTCACCAGACCTGGCTGCCTGTGACTTTTGTGTTCCCCAAAATGAAGGAGGCTGTGGTGGCACCGATTTACATCAGATGGTGAGGCCATTAGTGCATTTTTGGAGGCTGTGAACAGTGTCAAAGAAAAAGTGTGGCAAGAACTGTTTGCAAAGTGGTTTGTGTGAATGAATAAGTGTACAAGTGTTACAGGGGACTACTTTGAGAAAATGTGAAAGAGTTTTGAAATTTAGTTGTGATTTTTGGGAACAGCTAAAAACTTTCGGCATGACCCTTGTATATGCATATCTTTTACCAGTAAAACAAATTGACTAGAGCAGCAATGAGAAAATGTGAAGGTGCCACAGAAAAAGACAAACTTGAATTTAGATGTGACATAAAAACTTGTTTACTGAAGATGGTTCAGAAAATACAAGAAAGTCCTGTTAAGTACAAATTAATGAAAGGTATCTCCAGCAGTAGTCCTATTTATATGTTGACTAATGTCCACTGTGCTCATTGGGCTCATGTTTAGATTAGCTTACTTGCCACTTGCCAGCCAGATTCCAAGTCCGAACTTACTGCGCATGCGCCAATAGTAGTTTCACAATCGCCCACTAGGTTTCACTGCATGACTAGCAGACAAGTTTCACATCTGCCAACATTGCTTTTTACACTACACTAGTTTTCGTTGCCAACACACTAAACACAAATGCACTCACTCGCGTCGTTGCCGCCACAGACATACCGCTATCGCGTATGATGATGATTATTATTGCATTTATATTATATATATTATTTATATATGATACTATATATTATACTTATATTTATTATATTTATTATTTATCGTTATTTTTTTATTTATTTTATATTATTATTTTGTTATTTAATGTTATTATATTTATTATATTATTATATTTTTATTATGTTTACTATTTATCGTTCATTTTTTGTTTATTTTATTTTATGCTATTATTATTTTATTATATTATTATTTAATGTTATTATATTTATTATATATATATATATATATATATATATATATATATATATATATATATTATATTTATTATATTTAATATTATTATATTTTTATTATGTTTCCTATTTATCGTTCTTTTTGTTTATTTATTTTATTTTATATTATTATTTTTAATGTTATCAGATTTATATTATATATATTTATATTATATTTATTTATTATTATATTTATTTTTATTTATTATATTTATTTATTATTTTATATTATATTTATCGTTCTTTTTTATTTATTTTATATTATTTGATTTAATATTATTATATTACTATATTTATATTATTTTTATTAATTATTTAGGCTTCGCCCTAGGGCACATCACATTCCCTGCATAGCATTCTAGTCCTCAGCAGGCCCTCGTCGTACAGGAACTGTATGCGTGACTCCTCGTTAAAGCACAGAGGCGCCAAATCTAATATACTGATAAAGCGATCCATTGCACTAGTTGCTTCTAAGGTCAGCAGCATACTGCCGACTCCCGCAAAAACATTCAAACCTACTATTGGCAACAAACTCCTAGGGACATTCTGCTGTTGGCAGCGCTGCATTAACACAGCAACTTCGGCAACTTTCGTGACCATTCGTACACACTGCCGAGTGGGACTTTGCCGAAATTCTGACCAAGTGCTTGCGTAAGCTAATCTAAACAATATCCGCTCATTGTATAGAGGGACTAGAAGAGCTATATGAAAAGAATTGGATCCTGAGAGAGGAAGCTGATGAAGCAAGGAGAGAATTTAAAATGTTATGCTGTACAGTTAATATGCAAGGATGGATGCAAACCTTTAGTTGAGCTGATGATAGATCGAAGTTCTTTATACAAGAATTCTGAACTCACTTTGGAATGGATGTTAGCTGAGGACATTAAGAAGGTCCTAACAAAATGCATTCTAGGTAAACCCAGCATAAATAGAGTAAAGAGTATTAGTTTGATTCGAAATTATATTAATAGTATCAGTTTGTTTTCAAGCACTCCAGTTTTTAACAGAATTGAATGGCAGATTGAGGAACATAAGTATTTAAGAGGTTGAATCAGAAACTGAAAACTTCAATGCCATAGCCAGGATTTGAACCACGGATCTTCCGCTTATCGAGCTGCTGCTTTAACCACTAAGCTACCATGGCCAACTTGCCAGTACGACATTAAATTCCCCAGCTGATCCGTACTTTTTCCCAGTTAACCACAAGGGAATCTCACATCAGAGATAAGTATCCCAAGGGCAACTTACAAATGGTAAGTACTTTTTGTCCTGGGTTTAAGTAACCTTTGGATGGTAATTATTTATTATTTATTTATGCTAACAAGCATAAGATCCGTGGTTCAAATCCCAGCTATGGCATTGAATTTTTCAGTTTCTGATTCAACCTCTTAAACATTGCCCACACACCACTTGTGTGTTTAAAAACACCAGCAGTAAGCTTGTTGGCATGAATAAATAATAATTAACATAAGCATTATTCATGTTTTTATGCAAGTCTGAGAAAAAGGAAAAGTATTGTAAGTTAAATTTTATAGTTTAGAAAAATAAGTGATCCTTAAAAACAATATTGTTCATGTAAGAGTTACTTCCTATATTTTGTTCTGGTAAAACTTGTTTAACAATTGGTATAGCTCTTAGATGTACAATATTTTTCAAAACAAAAACGTATGACTTCAAATTCAAAGGTAGCCTGTATTATAGTGTGTTCTCTTTTATCAGTTAGCTACAGATATAAATGGGGGTGCGGAAACAATGATGTCATTAAAGAAAACATTCTGGAGTTCCAATGCCAATTTTAACTTCATGTATACGAGGGCAGTTTGATAAGTGTATGACTTTAGACAAAAAATTGTGGGCAAATTACAGGTTTCTTGTTGGCACTAAAGTTATACACCTCTTCTGTGTGTAATTCCAGAAAGTTGTCAACATCTGTTTCTTAGAGCATCGGGAGCCTGTAAAAGATTGTTTTGTGTTGCTTCATAGAAAGTGGAGTAAAGTCAATTTCGTATTTGCAAAAAGGATCATTTTTTGCATGGCAAGACCAGAAGGAAACAGAAGAAATGCTGAAAAATTACTCTGCTCCACCACGTGGCATATCTCATAGAATTTCAATGTGGCTGTTTGAGCATGAGAGGTGCCAAAGAACAGAAGAAATGGTAAGCAACATTCTGGATATTGCGCTGGAAGGCCAAGTGTAAATCCGTGAGATAGCCAAGATCCTACACATTTCAAATGAATGGGTACGTATCCTACTCGAATATTTGTGTATGAGAAAGCTGTCAGCAAGATCGGTGTTGCAATGGCTTGCACATTACAACAAGCAGAATTGTGTGACCATTTGAACATGTTCCAGCACAATTCAAATGAGTTTTTGTGGCAGTTAATGAAACCTGGATCCATCAGTCAGCCTGAGACAAAACAACAATCCAAGCAATGGCTTTCCTTTGACAAACATGTTCCAAAGAAAGCAAAAACCAGTTCATCAGCAGGTAAATTATGGCAGCCATCTTGTGGGTTTTCCAAATTTCAATATTCATCCACTACCTTGAAAAGGGTAAAACAATCAGATCCATATTATGGCACAATACTGGAACAATTTCTTAAGGAACTGTTAAAGGAAACATCTGGTGAAGAAAAAGATTCTTTCACCAGGATGTTGCACCTGAGCACACGTCTGACATTGTCATTTTGAAATTCGTGGAATTGGGCCATGAACTGTTATTTCATCCACTCAGTTCTTCAGATTTGGTTCCAAGCTATAGTAGGCACAGCTTATTGAGATACCCCAAAAAACCTTGACATTTTCCCCCCATTATGGTGCACTCTGGTTATATTTGGTGATATTCCATCCGTTAGGTTGCATTAGTGCTGCCAACTGTTTGTAACATATAACCATGGTAAAGCTACAGCCATAGCTGGTGTTATGTTGCCAAAGAAGTGCTTGTTTATGAACATGTTGCAGAAACGCCAACCGATAGATTTTAAAACAAGATTCTGTTTAGACGCTGTATTAATTAATCAATCTGTGGACATACTGCTCGTGTTTGCGTGGTTTTGTCTTGAATTCTTTTAGAGCAATATATGCAGTTATAGTTACTGTTATTTTTCTGTTCCCTACACAGTAGTGCAAAAAATATATGTTAGGATATTTAGCGCTCGGAAGTGATTTTATCCAAAAGTGTTACTGCAGAACAAGATTTGCTGAAGATGAGTAGGTTCATCATGTGTTGCGTGGTAACAATGTTCAAGCATTATAATAGTTTGAAAGTATGTTACTTTAACCCTATGATATTTGAGGTTAGAAATGCCTTTATTATGTAGGTTGGCAGAACTGCTTTTTGCGATTCTTTCGTCAGCTGTTTAGTGTAATGTCGGCCATTTTGAACTCTTGGTGACTGCCGATAAACTGTGTCCACTATACTTCCTCTTTGCAAACCTCAAAAATGTGGATGATAATTTCTCAGGCTAACAGCCAGGTCAAATTTGAGTAACTACCCAACCAAGAGTGTTGAATAAGCAGGAGAAGAGAGCAGACATATTTGGTGTAAGTTCTGTGAGAGGAAGAGTGATATAAGTAGCTATGGGAGTGGATCTGGCAATGTATAGGGCAAGGATTGGATTCTATAGGCAGGTGAAACTTAAAAAAGGTACCCTGGAGGCGGTACGGAGATAAGCTATGTACTAGTAGTGAGTGTCATTATGGTACTTTTAATGTTAGGAGAAGTGGAATTGAACCCGGGACTGGACGACATCCAGGCATTGTTGTAAAAGCTCACAGACAAAATAGGATCTATGGACAGAATGGAGCAACGGATAAGCAATAGTTTAAACAAAGTGGCCAGGGAAATAAAAGAGGACATGAGGGAAGAAATCAAAGGAATAAGAAGAGATCCGAATGCAGGCAAATTTGAAATGGGAAGATTTTACCAGAGGAGATGAAAGTTTAACTTGCTCTTTATAGGGATACAAGAGAGGAGAGGAGTTTGGCCAGCAGAAGAGGTTAAACAAGTTCTTATTCTTAACCTGGGAATGGAGATGAAAGGCTGGGAGATAGTGGAGGCATACCGAGTAGGAAGCAATATTGGAAAAAGACTGATTGTGGCTCAGTTTGCAACACCACAGCTGATTTATGAGATTTTGGGGAAAGCGAAGATACTGAAAGGCTTCAATATTTATGTTAATAAGGATTTGACACCAGCTCAAAGGGAGATGTGGTGAAATTTAATACGAAAACTGATGGAAGCGAGAGCAGACAGAAAGCAAGCTTATATTAGAAAAGTAAAATGTACACGGGAAATCTAAATCACTTACTGAGCAAGTTATATTATTTGGGAGTGGTTGACACACGGCTAAAGGAAGAGGATCTTGTGGTGAAAGATTTTATATACATGGGTATAAAGGGACAAAAGACAGCGGTCAAAGAGAGAATGCCTGGCGGTATAGGATGTTTTATAAGGAAATCTCTAAGCAAAGGAATAAAAGAAATGTAGTCCAGACAACAAAGCACTTGTTGGATAATATTTAAAGAAAAATATTTAGATGATTGTATAATTTGTTTGGGAATAGCTTACAACCCACCTTTATCCTCGCAGTTTCACAACCCCAACCTATTTAATCAACTGGAAGAAGATTGTGAAAAGTTAAGGGAGAAGTATGTAAATTCATAGATCATATTAATGGGGGACTTTAATATTAGATTAGAAGAAAAGGATGTGAAACTAAAAATTAATGGATAAGTGTTCAAATAATGGGTAAACGGGAAGTGGGGAGGAAAAGTAAGGATAAAGTTACGGACAGTGCTAGTGACAAGTTTATTGAATTCTGTGAACATAATTTGTTGAGTATCTTAAATGGGAAATATGGTGGGGATATTGAGGGAGAATTCACTGTTATAAACAAGAATGGTGAAAGTGTAATTGATTATATTTTATGGCCGATCAATTTGGAATGTGTTCTTGAAAGTTTTAAAGTTCTTAACTTAAGTTCCAACAGTTGTAATTTCCCCATTGATAGTAGATATTGTACAAACAGAGCATATGAAACAGAACCTGGGAGGCAGGAAAAAGAATTGTAAGCAGTATGTGAGATTTAAGTGGAATGATGTTTACGGTAGGGATTTTAAGCAAGTTTTTGAATTCGTGCTATGGGGGGAGATGCCCCGTAGGGGTTAGTTATATGTCAGAGGTAAATGAAATTGAGAAAGTGGTAAATATTTTCAGTGGTGTTTTGCAGGTGGGAGGAAGGGGAATGAGAGTGAGAATGAGAATATTCAAGCAGGGGGAGGACTAGTTTGATGAGGAATGTTGTTGTTTTTTTCTAGTGCCTTGCATCTGGCAATGAAGCCATTAGCATTCGTGCTTTCCAATACTTTTGAACTGTACTTTCTTCTGATCTTAATGCTTCACAGGTCTTCAAGTGTTCTTCATTCATTTCTGCTGGATCGTTACACAGGACATATATTGGTGAGGCTGAGATACCTATTCTGTAGAGATGACTTGCCAAGCAGTCGTGACCTGTCAATAGTCGGAAGGCTGCAACCGCTGTTTTCCTTGGTCTCTGGGGGATTATATCTGGATTGGAAAGTAGTGTAATCCATTTTTTATCTTTGGCAATTGTTTCCATTTCTTGTAGATATGAATGACAAACATTTTTTATGATCAAGCGTTTTATTGAGGAATATGAGAAATTGAATTTAGACTTTTGTTTTATTGTTGTGCCTTTCTTTGCAAGTGAGTCTGCGGCTTCGTTCCCCATGACTCCACAGTGTGCTGGAATCCATTGGAGATGAACAGTCTTATTAACTTTTTGGAGTTGTGTTAACATTTTGTAGCATTCTCTAATTTTTGTTGACTTCTTTGTAGTATTTGAACATATTCCCTGAATTGCAGCTTTAGAATCTGAAAGAATTACTGCCTTGTTAAATTTATTTAAGGGAAGATTTAATAATTGTCGGAGAGCAATGTATATAGCCTCTATTTCTCCATCATAATTTGTTGTGTCTCTGCCAACAGAATGATAAAAGGAAAAATGTGAACACGTAACTCCAGCTCCAGTAAGGTTTTCCTTCGAGGATCCATCAGTATATATGTGCAGCCATTCTTCTGTGGGATACCTAGTATTGATTGTTTCCAGAGCTAGAAGTTTTTGTATTTCTTTTGGTGTGTCTGATTTACTTATTTCCTCTATTAATTCCAAATTGAAGGTAGGTTGCAATAATTCCAATGGATTTTCTCTTATAAGTAGATTTTCTCTGGTGTTAGGAATGTTCAATTTGGATTTAATCTGTGTTACCTTTTCTAGGAAACTACTATGAGTTTTAAGGATTGAATGGGGGAGGTTCTCTTCTGTCCATTTGATGAGGAATGTAAAGTAACAAAAAAGTTAGTGAAACAGGTGTTAAAGAAATAGAGAAAGAAGGAAATGTTGAAGCGAAGGAGGAATACCTACAGGGTGGGGTATTTTACAACCAGATCATACAACAAAAGAAATTATGGTGGAGGGGAAAAAAGGAGAGTAATTTAATCAGGGTGTTAGGGGAGGAGAATGTTAATAAGGTATGGAAGGCCATAAAATCATCATATAGCAAATATGTTGTTGTTAGCTAATGCTGGATTTCTGACAATGAAGTCATTAATCCTCTTGCTCTCCAATATTTTTCACTGATGGATGGGGCACTAGATGTGGCCGGGCATATTTGAAGGTGGTCTCAGTCCATTTCCTCTTCCAGATCACATAGTGGACAGAGTGGTGAAGAATATATCCCAATTCTGTTTAAGTGATTTGCCAGACAATCTTGTCCTGTAATCAACCTGAAGGTTGCAACTGCCGTTTTTCGAGGATACTCAAGAATTACTGTTTGAATGTTTGGTAGTTCCCATCTTTTATTTTTTGATTTCTCATAGTAATATTTTGCAATAATTTCTTTGAATTCAGAGTTGACTAATCTTTTAGCTGCATAAAATGGTAGATTAACTATAGATTTCTGCACATTGCCGGTACCCTTTTTAGCAAGAAAATCAGCTTTCTCATTATCACTCAGTCCACAGTGAGCTGGTATCCATTGGAAAACTAGGTGTTTTTGAAGTGCGGTTAGATGGGTAAGGATTTTCCAACATTCTATAATTGTTTGGTTTTTTGGTGACAACTTGGAAGTAATATCTATAATTGCCGCCCTGGAATCTAAGAGAATAACTGCTTGATGAAAATGTGAAATTCTATACAAAAGACTTTGTAGGGCCATTCGAATTGCTTCAATTTCTCCATCAAAGTTTGTAGTTTCATAACTTAAAGATTTGTAATAGGAAAGAGGTGACACGTGACTCCAGCCCCTGCTCCATCTCGGTTTGATATCAATGATCCATCCATGGGCGTCGCGAACGGGGGTCAAGGGGGGGCCGCGGCCCCCCCCCCCCCCTTGGAAGTTGATGAACTCAATGTGCAATCAATTACTGAGTATTAAACTATTATTTTAATTAAGAACAATTGTTATTTAGCATAAATCAATACGGTTATATGCAACAAATATAAATTTTGACAATAAAATAATGAATTAATAATATATGATTGCAAATTTCCAACATGTGGCCCCCCCTGGAAAAAAGTCTGCCAACGCTCATGGATCCATCAGTATAAATATGGAGCCATTTGTGTTCTGGAAATCTAGTATGGATTGTCTCTAATACTAATAATTTTAGAACACTAGTTGGAGTATCACTTTTCTTAACTTCTTCTGTCAGGTGAAAATAATATCTAAATAATATGTGATATCTAATGTATGACCAGCTGAATACCCAGAAGAGTGGGTTGCATATTTTAGAACCCTTTATGGGGTATACAGAGGAAATAGAATGACATTAGACCTTGAGGTCAACAATAAACATGTTGAAACTCTGGACAGTTTAATTAGGGATGGGGAAGTAATGAGACAAGTTAGAACAATGAAAAGAAATAAAGTACTGACCTAGATGGGATCCCCACAGAATTTCTCAAAGAATGGTGCATGGATATAGAAAGAGTCAAGAAATTAATAGGGCTGTTTAATTCAGTAAAAGAAAAGGGATATGTTCCAGTGAATCAGAGAAAGGCAATTATACACCCAATCTGTAAAGGGAAAGGTAGTATATCCAAACCAAATAGTTATCATGGGATTGCACTGCTGTCTAATCTAGGAAAAATCTTTACTGGAATTTTGGCAAACAGAATACAGAAGTGGGTAGGAGAAAACAATATCTTGTCAGAACTTCAAATGGGTTTTAGATCTGGGAGGAGAGCTGTAGATAATATCTTTATAATAAAAACACTAGTGGATAAATATCTTGAAGAAAAAAGAGGTAAACTATACATGGCCTTTATAGACTTAGAGAAAGCTTATAAGGTGGATCTACAATTACTATGGTACAAATTGCATTGCAAAGGATTGAGTCAATGCATGGTAAAGACCTTGATGGCATTGTACAAGGATAACACCTTCTGTGTGACGGTGGGGGGTGGAGTAGTCTCTCAGGAAATAGCACAAGGGAAAGGGTTAGGGCAAGGGTGTAAATTGAGCCCTATACTATTTAATTTATTTATTGATGACATTCTGTTAGGGATAAGCAAGAACAATAGTTGTATGCCTGCAGTAAATATCATGATCCCTGGGCTACTATTCACTGATGATCTGGTAGTAGAACCAATTACAGTAAATGGTCTGAAGCAAGCCCTGCAGGAGGTAGATAAATACTGCAATGAATGGAACCTAACTGTAAATCAGGAGAAAACGCAAATAATGGTATTTAAGAAGGGAGCAAAATTGAGTAAATATGAAAAGTGGAAAAAGGGGAATAAAGAGTACAAAGTAGTACAAGAATGTATCTATGTAGGAATAAAATTAGATGGGAATGGGGGGTGGAAAAAACAAAAGAAATTAGCTGTGACAAAGGGAAAACGAGCTATGTCAGCAATAAGAAGTTGTAAGTACAGAGTACCAAATAATGGGGCCAAATGGTTGGAAAAAATTTATAATATGATGGTGAAACCAAAACTGCTCTATGGTATAGAAATATGGGGACTGAATGAGGGGGAGGAAACCATAGATACAGTTCATAGGATGTTTTGTAG
This sequence comes from Tenodera sinensis, assembly GCA_030765045.1. Classification (NCBI taxonomy): domain Eukaryota; kingdom Metazoa; phylum Arthropoda; class Insecta; order Mantodea; family Mantidae; genus Tenodera; species Tenodera sinensis. Next base: position 202,276,994 of record CM060964.1, on the reverse strand, counting down.
GGAAGTGTTGGGTCTTCCAAGTGTGGTGGCAAGAGAAGTAGCGCAGATGGAGATGGGAAGGGTGTCAAGAAAAGGTATGATTATAGAAAGAGCTCTGAAATTTTGGTATAGGATTTTGAATTTAGACAAAAATGATTTGTTAAGACAAATTATTGTACTATGTATTGTAGAGTACTAGGAAAAGTCTTAGGGAATCTTTATGGACGAATAATATTCAAAAGAACCTAGAAGTAAATGGGATGGGGGATTACTGGAGGTGAGGGGGGAATAATGATAACAAATTCTGGAAAATAATAAGAAAGAGGTTTAAAGACATAGAGATCCAAAAACTGTTCGGTGATATAATGGAAAAATGGTCTCTGGTAGATTACAAATCAATGAAGGAAACATGGAAAAGGGAGACATGTTGATAAGGTAAACAATGAACAAAGGGAGGCAATAGCATAGCTAAGAACTGGTGTTTGAAGTTTTGAAGGACTAAGAAAGAGTATCCCTCAGAGTCAGTGTCCTATTTGCGGGGGGAAGGAAGATCTGGAGCACATAGTCTTTGAGTGCCAAGGAACGGACATGGAGGAAAGAATTTCTGGGGCAGAAATGGGAGAAAGGAGATAGGATAACAGCACTTAAGAGGATTTTTAGAAAGGAGGACAGGAACTTCGGTCAGTTTTTAAGTGGAGTTAAGAAAACATGGAATTGGTCTGTACAAAGAAAACAGAATTAACAATATTTGGTGTTAGTTATAATGTGTTAAGTAGCTATAGAGAAGCAAAATGCATGTGTAAGAAATTATGTTGGGTGGACATGACAGACTAAGAGCTTGTGCTGAATGTCTGTCATATTCAAGTATGTATTAATTTAAAGTAAATAAATAAAAACTACCCAAGCTTTTAGCAACTAACTCTGCCACCATCCTCAGGGGAACTGAATCTAGACTACTGATGTCACGATATTTTTACCTAGCCTGCTGCAGGTAAAAACTGTCTACTTTCTTCCCATTGGTCGGGAAGATGGGGACACATGTGGAACCAATCAGATGATTGCTGCTCCTTCTTTGCGCTGTGGAGTAGAGACATGCTTGTTTGTTTGTTTGTAGTGTTTAACGCCCGCTTTTACTACTATGGCACCGCAGGCGGTGACACTGATGATACATGGAATGAAGATGGAGCACCGGTGGAATGAGATGGCGGGGGAAACCGGAGTACCCGGAGAAAACCCGCCCTGACGCCGCTTTGTCCACCACGAATACCACATGCGGGTCCCTGGGATCGAACCCGGGCCGCCTAGGTGGTAGGCGAGCACGCTAACCGCTCGGCCACGGCGCCGCAGAGACATGCTGAATGACTGGTGTCCATACTTCTGATTCGAAGGCCTTCATCCCTGTTGAAGTTGTTTTTATTAGCTTTAATGTATAGAGCTTCTTTAATCAACCTGTTGTACTACCTAGAGGACTTTTCAACATTTATGTAGAGGCAGAATTGATTTTATGATCTGTACCATATGTGTGCTCAGCCACTGCTGATTTTTCTGGATAACCTAGTCTAATACAACGTTGATGTTCTTTGATGCGATCTTCTACAGTTCTACCTGTCTGTCCTATATAAACTTTGCCGTAACTGCATGGGATTTCATAAATGCCTAGTGCACAAAGACACAAATCATCTTTAGCAGAACCTAAAAACTGTTTCATTTTGGTTGGGGGCATGAACACGGTTTTTATTTGACACTTCGTAAGTAATCTTCCAATTTTCCCCAACAAGGCATCACAATAAGGGATGACTGCTAAGCTAAGTTCTTTCTTTGTGTTGGGTTCGCGGTTGCATTTAGAGTGCATTTTCTTTAAAGTTCTGTTTATTCCCTGGTTAGTGTATTGATTCTACCTGAGAACTGTAAGAAGGTGGTGTATTTCTTGAGGTAGATTTTTGAGATCAGAAATGGTAATCGCTCGATGTATCAGTGTTGAGAGGACTGTCTGCTTCTGTGCCGGGTGATGACAATTAGTGTTATTAAGCTATAGATTGGTGTGAGCTGGCTTCCTATACACCTTGTGGCCCAGGTGGCCATCGTTTTTCCATGTGGCCATACCACAAAAATATCATCCACATTACTGAAGAACTGAGCAGGAGCTAGGGATGCAGTTTTGAGTGCCAGATGCTCAAATTCCTGCATGTAGAAATTGGCTATAGCCGGAGATAATGGAGAACCCATAGCAACACCATCCACTTGTTCGTAATAGGTGCCATTAAACAGAAAATACATGGAAGTTAAAGTGTGACAGAACAAGCTAATCATCTTATCATCAAAGTGGGGTTTCAACAGTTGTAATGTATCCTGGAGGGGCACTTTAGTGAAAAAAGATTCCACATGGAAACTAACCAGTATATCTGAAGTAGTCACCTAGATTCCCTGTATAACTTTGGTAAATTCTGATGAATTTCTCACATGGTGACTGCAGTTTCCAATCAATGATTGCATTAGCTCAATTAGGTACTTAGCCAGAGCGTATGTCAGAGAGCCTATAGTTTCAACAATGGGCCTGAAAGGAATGTGTGGTTTGTGTATTTTTGGTAAGCCATAAAGTCTGGGAGGAGTTGAGTGATGCAGCGTTATATTTTTGATGACTTCTAGAGAAAGGCCGGAAGATTTTAATAGAGCGACTTTTTCTTTCCACTTTGTCGGTAGGATCTTTAGGAAATTCTTTGTAAGCTGTATCAGAAAGCAGATCTAATAGTTTCAACTGATAGTGGGTTCTTGATATCATAACAGCTGCATTTCCCTTGTCTGCGGAAAGTACCAATAGTTCTTTATTCATCTTATGTCATGCAGCACTTGTTGTTCAGCTCTAGTGATGTTCTGCTTTGGAAGAGTTGCCGTTTTTAATGTATTGCCTATTTCCTGTCTGATTTCTTCAGCCACTTCTTTCAGGATGTTAAACATAGCACATTCTACTCCACTGATTATATCTTTATATGGAACCGTTTTGGGAGTTGGGGTGAAGATAAGCCCCTTTGACAAAATGGAGACCATATCCTTGCTGAACACAGTATCTGATAAGTTGATAACCAAGCGTTTTTCATCTAGAGGAGTAATGGGTCCCTCAGGGACGTAAGACAGTCTCCTGAATTTGCTAACTTGTATGTGATTTTGCATGAATGTGTGTATATTTGTACTGCAATGTATTGTTGAAATCAATGCCAATCACAGTGATTGGTTCCACACGTGTCTCCATCAGCTGGAGCTCGACCAATGGGAAGAAAGTAGGTGGTTCTTATCTGCCGCTGGCTAGGTATAAATATTGCAACATCAGTAGTCTAGATTCAATTCCCCTAAGGATGATGGCAGAGTTAGTCACTGAAAGCCCGAGAAAGTATCATCGATAATCAATGCCGGGAAAGCTTCAAATCACTAACTCAAAAGTGTGGCCGATGGGAAGAAATTCACATCCAATGAAGCCGTCATGTCAGAAATATACTGTATTTTGCAGACTTTCAAAAATTGTATTTTATGGAAGGGTTAAAAAAATTGGAGAAACATTGAGTAAGATTTATAATGTTAAAACCAGACTATGTTCATAAATAAAGGTGATTTTTTGGAAAAATGTGTTATTTTCCTTAAAAATTTATGGCATAACAAACTGTCTTTGTATACACCCATATTAGCCCACTTTTGTTTACCATCATTGGCTCTTGCACCCAGTATTATTTAGATGTGTGCATGTCTCCTTGAAAAAAACCTGGAAATAATCTTGAATTTGGTTTTCAAGTTTTGCTAGACATGCTGTAGATTTCCCGTGAAATCTTTATTACTTAAGTGGATTCCAGCCAGAGAAGCCAGCTATACTTGCATTACAGGATCAACTATTTTTCCACAAAAGTTCTGCTGTATTCAGTGGCTTGAAAATAAAGGTGTGACTGAGAGCTATTAAAATGCTTCCACATTTTAAAAAATACATATCAGAAATTATCAAAACATTCAGTGCATTTAAAAAGGTAGTTAGTGAATCTCTAATTGGTGCAAAACTAGCATTTTTTCATGCTCTTTCTCTAGAGCTAGAACCATTTTTGACAGCTTTCCAAGCAGACAAGCCAGTGACTTCTTTTCTATATGAACATCTGACATGCTTACTGCAGAAACTGGAAGTAATTGCAAAGCTTGGAAACATTCTAGCAAACATAAGCATGAATATTGGTACAAATCCTTTACCAGCAAAACAAATTGACCCAGGATTCAAAACTAGAGCAGCAATAAGAAAATATGAAGGTGGCCACAGACAAAGACAAACTTAAATTTAGATTTGGCATAAAAACTTGCTTAGTGAAGCTGCTTCAGAAAATACAAGAAAGAAGCCCTGTTAAATACAAATTAACAATTAACAAAAGGTGTTATATTCTGCTGTAACAGACTACAAATGCCTCAAGAAGGTAATTAAAATCTTACTAACCTTATCAGTGGCATTGCCAAAATTGGGCATGGATTTTCCATAAATGGCAACATTCTTTCTTTCTTTTCCTGATTACCCTCCCCTTATGTAGGACTTATACCTCCTAGGACTTACAAGCCAGTGCCTAGGGTCAGACGCCTGTCAGGGAGCACAGGAACCTTTGGACTGGACAGAGTGAAGATCTGGAAGCAGGTGGTCAGCCAAGCACCAGGTATGATAGTGAGGAAGAGGATGATATGAAGTGCAGGCGAAATCAATGATTGGAAAAGCGATAATGAAGCAATTGGTGGAATGAGTGGCAGGGGAAACCGGAGCACCCAGAGAAAACCTGCCCTGATGCTGCTTCGTCCACCATGAATACCACATGCGGTCTCTGGGATTGAACCCAGGCCACCTAGGTGGTAGGCGAGTGCTCTAACCGCTTGGCCACGGTGCCAAATGGCAACATTATTGCAGAAAATATGAGACATCACTTGTCCCTCAATGCACCATTCATAATTTTATTTGTAACACCGCTGAAGATGTAGAAAAATAGAAATAAAAAAATGTTGTTAGCTAATGCTGGATTTCTGACAATGAAGTCATTAATCCTCTTGCTCTCCAATATTCTTCACTGATGATACTGAAGAGAGCAATAGCAGTAATAGTAACCGCTTTTTAGAGAGCACCATATTTTTATGTTTTGGCGGTCACATCGCTCTCTCACAACCCCCAGAATGTCTGGAGGACCACACTGGTCGTTGGTTTACGGGTCTCACTGACCTGACCGGGAGAGTTATCAAAATAAATTCACCGACCATATCCTCTGATTACCAATCAGAGGACGTATTACATGCCATGACAGATCAGCATGTTAGGGGTTAAGATTTTATAGAGAAATTAGAGAAATGGAGAGGTTGGAAAAATAAAGACTCCCTAGCTCTCGGGAACCCTAATAGCATCGGGGTCGGAAGAGAACAAGAGATGACCAAGGTAAGGTCAGATAGAAAAGTTACAGTGAGGAGCAAAACACCAGTAAGTGGAAGTAATGTTCTGTTCAGCTTGGGTACCTTGTGGTCGCTATTCACATATCCCCTAGACGGAGACCCCTGAGTCAATAAATGTAAGTGTTGTCCAGTGTTATTAACTGCCTCACCTTTTAAATTAAATTGATTATAACACTGTTTTCAAACTTCTAAGAAGGGAAGATAAAATTATATATCCAAATCTTTTATCAGCAATGCGACTGGTCCCACATAACGACCTGCTTCCAGTTCCTATTCCTCCAAAAAATGAATACTCCAAGAAACAGGACTTGAAACTGATAATGATCCTGTGGACCTAGATGCTGACTTTGTTCCTGACGTTCCTACTTTTGAAACACAGAAATTTAATCAGTCCGAACCAAATGATCTCGTTAGAGACCTTACACTTTCAAAGGACAAATCAGAACTACTAGCATTTAGGCTGAAGGAGAAAATATACTCAAGAAGGATGCCAAGATTTCTCATTACAGAACAAGAAGCAAAGTTTTGGAAAAATTATTTTCTTTAAACGGTCCAATGGTATTCTGTAATGATGTGAATGACCTATTTGAAGAACTGAAACAAAAGTATAGTGCATCGGATTGGAAATTGTTTATTGATTTGTCTCATAAAAGTTTAAAAGTGGTTCTTCTACATAATGGAAACCTGGAGAACCTTCTGTACCCATTTCCCATTCTGTCCATCTAAAGGAAAGTTATGAAAACATGAGTGTGGTATTAGAAGCAATTAATTATAACTTTCCCCGGTGGAATATCTGTGGAGATTTGAAAATTCTAGGCACACTATTGGAGATGCAGGAAGTTTACAAAATTCTGCTGCTTCCTGTGCCTATAAGACAGTCACAAAATAGAAGAACATTATGTCAAGCATAACTGGACGCAAAGAAGCACTTTCAACCCAGGAGAAGAAAATGTCAAGTAAGTCCCACTGGTTCCTGAAAAAGTACTACTTCCCCCTCTCCACATAAAGCTTGGACTAGTGAAAAGTGGTGTAAAAACTCTCAGAAAGGCTAATTCAATTGGACTTGAATACCTAAAAGAGAAGTTTAGTTTCATATCAGCTGCAAAACTGAAGGAAGGTGTGTTTGTGGGACCACAGATAAGTGAACTGTTGCATGATGAAGAATTTCCAAAAAGATTAAATGAGACTGAACTGAGAGCCTAGAATTGCTCCAAGTGGGTTTGCACAAATTTTCCTGGGAAAACAGGCACCTGACTACAAACAAGGGTTGCTGGAACTGCTTCATGCTTATAAAGAAATGGGTGTTCACATGTCACTGAAAATTCATTTCCTAGATTCCTATTTGGATTTTTTTCCAGCCAACCTTGGTGATGTAAATAATGAAACGGGCTAAAGATTTCACCAGGACATCAAGGTGATGGAGAATCGTTACCAGGGTTTCTGGGATGAGGCAATGATGGCAGATTATTGCTGGATGCTGTATCATGACAATGCAGAGAAATCACACAAACGACAATCGACTAGCAAGCATTTTTAGCTCCCAATTGTGAACAACTGACTTTATTTTTCCGTATTTATGAACAACTGAAATAAGAACTAATTTCACAGTTTTTATATTTGTTTTCTATCAAATTAATGTTGAAAACAGTAATTTTCTTTATCTTTTTGCCAATTGGAATGTTTAAATGTACATTTCACATATTATTCAAAAAGTATAATATGTTTTTTGGACCTTACTCAATAATTTGGATGCAGAATTATTAACAACGGATTTGGATTCAGGGCACCGACTGTAATAGGAAACATTTTGGTTTTAAGTTTTGTGTTAAGTATGTTGCTCATAAAATAATAAATTTAAGATTATGTATTTACTTTAAAATGAGTGATTTGTGGATTACATAAGTTAGCTATAATTGAAAAACTGTATGTGATAGAAGAAAACTGAAAGCAGTTCCAAATTCAGCTAAGAAATTTGGTCAAAAGAAACCTTGTTTCATCTCTGGCGGTTAAAACAACTTCATTTTTGTGGACCACTGTTATCAACATTTTCTCTCGCAATTAAAAGTGAAGTTTAATGCAGCTCACAAAATTAGTATTCACGATTTACCATGAAATTAATCATTTATTGTGATATTTACTCATGAAATGAACATTTATTTATGATTTAACATGAAATTAACATTTCATTGCAATGTTGCTGTGAAACTTACATTAAAAGATCTAACAAGAATAAAACAAGATGTTTCACTTTTTGCAACATGGAAAGTCAGATGCGAAATTAAGGTCAAGAATTCAAGCTCCGTGCAACTTTGTTTAACAAGAAAGATATGTGAGTGTGGCAGGGAAGGTACAGCACCACCACTGGAGCAAAGTTCTGGAGATAACTCTTACCTCCTCTACTGATTTTCCCACACTTCACAAAAACACATAGCCTGACTCTAATAATAAGTTCATGCATATTTTACAGAAGGCTGCAATATATAGCAGGGAGCATGAATTTAATGCCAAAAATGGCGGGAGTTAAACACTGAGTTTGGTTCATGTATTGGTGCACTGTAGAGCCAAGGCGTGTGATTGTACAGTTACATTAAAACAAGTCCATTCCGACTGCTAGGTGCACACGTGCACTTGAAAGAGTTTCCATGGCAATGAACATTGTCCTCATGGTCTAGGGGCAACATGCTAGCCTCTGGTTCCCTAGGTTGCAGGTTCAAACCTGACAGAGGACAATGCATTTTTATGGGCGTAGAAATCCTTGGCATAGCTTCCTTCAGAACGGAAGTAAAGCCAGTGGACCATAGATTTACAGCATGTAAAAGAACCTCAAGCTTGATAGAGAGGCCTATGAGCAAAATTGTGGTCTTTCTGCCCAGTATACAATGGAACACTGAGAACCACAGTCTATATACCTATATTTCAATTTCTGATGGTGATTGTGAAGAGCTCTTTCAGTGTACAACATTTTGTCAGATACTAATCATAGTTGATCTAACTATTATAGATGAAATAACAGCATACTTTTATGAAGGAATAAAGCAATCAACCACCAAGGTAGGAAAAGAAATTAAATTACAGACATAGAAAGAATATTATGGGTTACCTAAGTCAGAAATTTGAAATGCCAAAAGTAAATCACAGTGTTTCACTTGCCTCATAAGTAAAGAAATATTTTGTTGTTAACGACACTACCAATTACCAGAATTGTATCAGCACTGTCGCTGTGCCAGAATTTTGTCCCACAGGAGTTCTTTTACAAGCCAATAAACCTAATGACACAGGGCTGTCACTTTTAAGCTTACTTAAAAACCACTGGTCTGGAGCAGGTTTGAACAAGTCGCACTTTGCTACTAAGTATAACAATTTAAATTATTAAATAATAAAGAAAAATAAAATATAATCTTGAAAACTTGACTAAATGTCTACATGTCTTTTTCCCCTTTGTTACTGGCTTTTGAGATGAATTTATTTAGAAGTCAAAACAAATCTGCTAAGTAAAAATGTATGCTGCATTTTAAAAGAAATGCACATTGCCGTCGCTGAAAAGGGCACACAAGATACAAAAAGCAGCAGACTAAATAAAACATGCTATAAGAGCAAGTTTAGAACCTTTTAAAAACAAAAGCAAGCATTTTGGAGAAAACATAATTGTAAACTTGTGAAATAGATTCACAAATTGAAACTGCACAAATGAGTCAATGCCCAATTTGATAGTTTTATAACACACTACCAGATGTTTCTATGTTGACAACACCAAGAGGTCTTTTTACATCATCCTGCATTAGCTTCAGAGCTGAAGATGGACATGTACCAAAATTTTAGCTGCTAATACAGTGCAGTGTAATGTGTCACAATCGATTCTCTTCCCTATTTCTAATTTTGGTTATCAATGTTGCATTTACCTTGTAATAATTCATACTGTGGTTGCACATATTGTAGTGTAGTATTAGTTCAAATAATATTTCAGATTCTCTATAAAAACAAAGGTACTCACTCAGAAGTTGTAAACCAAATATTACTGAAATTATAGAAATGTGTGCTTGGTTATCAATTAGCATTTATTTTTTAATTATAAAATCTGAAAAAGAATTGCTTGTGATACACGATTCGTAACACTTTAATACTAACCAACCACAGGTTTGTAGCAAAGCAGTATCCGTTTCTTTGTTTTTCTTTTGTATAGACTGTAATACAGTGAAGCACAAAATTAATTGAGTCAAATTAATATGTGTTCTATGTAAATCCAATAATAAATGGAGAGAAAAGTATTGGTTCAAATCAAAATTATATTAACACTATCTGTTTGCTTTCAAGCACCCCAGATTTTACCTGTACTGAATGGCAAATTGAGGAACAGAAGCACCATTTGTATTTTTATACAAGTCTGAGAAGAAGGAAAGGTTGTATAGGTCACATTTTATAGATTAGAAAAATAAGCATTCTTTGGAAAGAATATTGTTCTTATGAGGGTTATATACCATATTTTGTTCTTTAACAATTGAAGTAATCCTAAAAATTACAAAATTTCCCAGAAACAGAGGTTTCTCACAACAAAATAGTGTGACTTCAAATTTAGAGGTAACCTATACCGTATTGCATTTTCTTTTATCATTTAGCCACATATATAAATGAGGGTGTGGGAAACTGATTTCATTAAAGTAAACATAATCTAGAGTTCGTTTCTAAATTTTAACTCCATGCATATATACTATGTATCTTAGATTACTTTCATCTACCATCTGTAGCTCTTGCCTTATATTGTTTATAAGCTGGCATGTCTCCTTGAAAAACCTGGAAATAACCTTGAATTTGGTTTTAAAGTTTTGCTGGACACACTGAGCATTCTTTTTTTTAATGTGGAGGGAAAAAACCCAGTTACAGACAAAGGTCCATGTGCAATGGCCAACAGTATGGGGGTCCTTAACCCTTAAGGGGAGCAGTATACCCACTAAAAGCCCCTCCTCAGGAAACAAAAGAGTATAGAGGTAGAAAGGAAAGGAGAAGCAAAGAAGTAATTCAGAGTGAAAGTGAAGCAGTACCCTAATTGCACCTGCAGTTTGGTGGAATGGGTAAATTGGCTGGCCACAGGGGGCCAAAGCCAAGTGAATGAAGGATGCTAGGCTGCAAACATGGCTGGAGTCCTGATTATGCCCTTAGAAATTCATGGTGAGGATTTGGAGGGAGTTAGATGAGGGACTAGTGAAGTTTCTGATGTCCATGGTTGTGAGCTGGTGGAGCTTCCCAAGTGTGCCCCTGAGGGGGCTGAGCCTGTAGGGGTAATTGTTCCTCCAGCATCTTCTGAAGAGCTGCCAACTTCTCTTTGATGAACCTTTGGCTGGAAAGATGTTCATCCAACCGCATAGAAATGTCTTCATGAGTGGCTAGGCGTTCAAAGTCTAGTTTCATTGGGAATATCTTGAATTTCGTTTAGTGGATAGCAAAATTACCACTCAGTTGACAGAGTGTCTCCTTGAGCGCAGCAGTCTTAGCAGAGAGGTTAACTATCTCAGCCTGTGCATCCTCCAGCTTCTCCAGGATCTCAGGTTCAGGTGCGGTATGGATGCCACCGGCAGTTGTCGGATCCTGGAGTGTAGTTGGGTTTACACTAACCTGCGGCAGGTGAGCCTGCTGGCACGTGTTGACTGTGGCCCTTGGCTGCGATGGTAGGTCATGACAGCATGGACTCTGAACACAGGTGTCATCTTGCAGTTATATAAACCATTGAATTTAAAGCAAATTGTCCTTGGTTGTGTAGACACCATTGTGTGCCATATGGACGTTTATTTGGAATTGTGTTAATGCATATATAAGTGTTCCAAACTGTGTAATTGTTGTGTATACAACACAATTTTGCAGTAAATATGCAACTATAGTCAACACTGGGAAATTATTTAAACCAAAAAAGGTTGTTTCAAAACAATACTATTTTGAAAACTGGTTTACGAAACATTTTATCCATGGGCAGTTCCTGTGTACAGCAAATAATCACTGTACACCTAAAACATTTCTGGATTAAATCACTTTTTGGCACTAAATATTGCAAGACTATTTATTGTTTGACTTGAAACTAATGATTCCCATTGCAGAGTTGGCAGTACCTTGGTTGGTGTAATGTTGCCCATTACAAACTCTTGGGAACCACTCTCCTATAGGTAGAGAAATAAGCATTTGTAAAAATGGTTTGCACAAGAGTAAAGGGAGTCATCTGAGTGCTACACATCAGATTTTTTATCTTTTGGCCATGCAAAGAGAATGGGATTTCAAAGGCATTACATAATGACCAGCTCTTATAAGATAAACTGTTGCTTAGGCCTACTGTACTCTAGTTGTTCATATGACATGCACACGCACAGGCACACAGTGAGGGTGAACTTCAGTCAATGATGCTATGTGTTAAGAAACATTACACTTTTGTAGCCTTTAATCACACATTAATGAGACTATAAACCAACTGTATTAATATATGTGAATCAGTTTATGAATTAATTACAGCCAGTAGTCACTAAAGTTTATTTTGATTTCTTTTATAGCACAACTAGTTCTACAGAAACTAAACCTTCATAATTTATTGGAAGAGGAATTAATGCAAATTAAGAAGTTCAGCACATCAGATCCAGTAAACTCAAATGGAGCAGAATTTGAAGCATCACAAACCTCAAAAAGAAACGACGATCACCCCAGAGTACAGAGTCCTCTAAATGTTCACTCATCACAATCCCCTGCCTTTTCAAAGAAGTTGCACAAAGTTCTTAATAGTATAAAGGAGGCAAAAATCCAGAACACCTGTCAGGCTGTCAAGCATCAAGTAAAAGTTTCTCAGAAGAAATCCAGTGGTAAAACAAAAAAACCAAGAATAAGTGATAATCATGACAAGAGCACTAATGAAATAATTATTGAAGATCTTCTTGAATCCTCAGAAAACAAAGGTTCGAAGGAAAAGGAAACAAACCATTCAACTGAACAATGCAGTGTCTCAGAAGAGAAAAGGAAATATCCTACTAGGAAGATTAATGTAGATGATATAAAAAGATTTAGCTTTACCAAGAAAGTGAATGCTACATTATCTGCAACTACCATAGAAAATGCCATTAAAAATAACAAAAATATCCACTGTTTAGATATCTCCGATATAGAAAGTCCTTGTATGACTAGCTTAATTGGTGAAAAAGAAATTTCCTCAGAAAATAATATTAAAGTTTCCTCTAACATATCACTCAAGTCTCTTGAAGTTCCACATGGAAGTAATTCAGTTCAAGAAAATATTCCTACTGAAACTGTTTCTTTGTCGTCTAGTACATTAATGAAGTTAAGACGATTCAAAAGAAGCAGTGAAGGTAAGAATGAAAGCAGTGTCAAAAGCCCAGAGGAAAGTATCCATGTTTCAAACCAGAAGAGTGATGATGTAATAAAAACAAGTACAGAGAAAGAGCTAAAATCACTCAGTGCATTAAGTGAATTGGTGAAATATGGTAAAAAACTGTCATGTTCCCAAATATCAACAGCAAATAGCCAGAAGAATAAAAATGATGTTAAGGATGCTTCAAGCATATTCAATGTTAGTAGAGACCTGGAAGATATTGACTTAGAGCTTTAATTTTCATTAGCACATTCTCAATTTCTTCCTGTCTCAATTTTTAACAACTTGTTCATAAATGTTTAAAAATGTTTTCTATTATATTGTTATGTTGGCAACATTGTTTCTCACCAAATAGCATAACCAGAACATTTTGTGAAAAAGGGTTAAAAGTAGTGAAACATTGAGATTATGTTTAATTACTAATTATTACAGTAAATGACTCTTGAAAAGCAAATAATTAAAAAAACTTAGAAATCCTACATTGACATGAAAGGAAAGATGATTTGCTTACTAAAAACATTTCAGTATTTTACAGTTTCTTAATACATGTAGGACATCTATATAATATTATGCTGTTAATAAGAACATTATAAGGATGGTAGAACTGTTTATAAAGTGCTGTCAAGTACTCAAGGCAATAACTTTTACATGCAGTGACCATAATCCTTACCTAATGTGTTCTGTTTTATGCCTTGTTATTGTAATGCTGGTTTCTCTTTTTATCCCATACTGAAATTTTATACCATATCAGAAGGGACATATGTGCTGAAATACCAGTGCATAATAGTTTTTACAAAAGAAAAAATTGGCTTGAAAATATGAATTCTTTTGCTTCAGATAGCAATAATACCAGCTGTGTTAATAGATTCTTAACTGTTATAATGAAATAATTTTTTTTTGAGGGAGGGGGAATGCAGTATTTAAGTAATTATTGCAAATGGACAAGTAGCATCCAGTTTATTTATTCACAGAAATGCAAGTTGACATTTACTAGAAAATTCAACTTTCCTGTTGAAGTTTATGAAAGAGAAAGCTTTAGTTTTAAACACTTATTACTGTGCATGAAACACCAAAAAATATCAATGTAGCAGCACAGTATAAATGTGCTGCACATGATTTTTCACATTAGACATCTTTATGCTATTTGAAATTAGTAAATTACTTTATTGGAGCTCTTACATTTCAACTTGTCTTACACATGTATACAAACTATACACATGCAAGTGTATGTATAGAGCAAGTGTGAACATAAACTCATGCACAGTATGTATCTGCAGCACAGTGAACTATCCATGTGATGCACAGGTATGGAAAGGAAATAGATTTGTACATGGTGGGTTTGTATACCATTTAGTCATTGTTATAGAAGACATGATAAACTCAAAGGAACCTTCTAGTGAAGGATTGCAAGACAAGTCTAAGATTGAAGAAATGGAATACATGAAACTTTAAAATATGAAATGCAGAAAGTAAAGTGATACAAATAATGTTGAACCAGTTGGAACACACTGATTTACTTTTTATCTTTGCTACAAAATGTTTCAGAAGCTGACACTTTCAAAACATTCCGATAAATATGAAAAGTAAAATTAATGCACCAATCCACTCATCATTAATTATCAAATGTTAAATTTGCAAAATTAATTGTAATGTGCTTATAAACTAAATTATGGAAATAAATGAGTACATCTTTAGTGCAACAAATTTTTGAGCTGAAAAGTTAAATTATATTTAAAAATTTAATGCCTTGGCTGGGACTTAACCTGTGGAAAGCCAAAGATTGCAGTTCAAGTCCTGCCCAGGGCATTGAATTTTTTGAATTTGATTGAACTTTCCAGCTTTAGTCTACACATGGCCAGTATGAAAAAACAGTTGATATCCATTCTAGATTAGCATGCTTTACAAATAAATAGAAAAATGCATAGGATAAAATTGCAGAGAATACTGCACCTGTAAAAGATTATGTGATACTATTTGATGAAGGAAAAGTAAATGCGCCATAACTGCAGCTGCAACAACAAATGGCAACATAAAATCTTAGGCATATTCTTCTTTCTTGTGTGTACAAGAATAGGTGTTTATGCAGTAATATTAGTTGGTTGATCATCTAATTGTAACTATGCTTTATTTGAAAATCTGTGTGCAATCTTCATACAAACTAGCAAGGCATTGAAACACTCCTTAAGAAATGTTTGTGAAATTAGCAAATGTATCCAATAGTGTATAATGTATAAATCTTTTTCTTTCCTCTCCCCTATCATTTCAGATGTGCTGAAATACATTCATTTTAAATACTAATTTTATTGTAATCTACTACCTGAATGTGAAAATAAATATATTAGCTGACATATTCAAATGTCTGTGATTGGCCTAATTAATTCACTTTAGCAATGCATCGCTTGGTTCACCAGAAACTATTTGGCTTCACTTTATTTTTGTTAATTGAGAGAATCCTGTAAAAAACAATCTTTTAACTCTCCTGAAATGTTAGCACATATTTCCCTTGTGTCCTTTTTAGTTCTCTGCTGTAACTGTGTATTGGTTTTCCTTCAAATTTTCTGAGCATGTTATTCTTATATTACCTCCAGAAGCTTTAAGAAGCACAGTAGTGTATATTTTTAAATAGTTATACATGAACATTGATTGTTTTTTATATCCAAAATCTTGTTTTAAAATTTTTTTAAGGATTTTTGTATTAAGTTCCATTACATATATAGGTGTTGTTAAGACATTTGTTTCTGATATTACTTTTTCCTTTACATCCATATGAAAATTTTACAGACTTCAATTAAATGTGTGTATAGAAATGTAAATAATCTGTTTACCGTTACAAGAAGTAAGAAATTGAGAGGTAGAATTGGAACTGAAAAACTCAATGCCACAGCTGGGATTTGAACCACAGACCCTCCACAAATCCCAGCTGTGGCATTGAGCTTTTCAGTTCCAATTCTACCTCTCAAACATTGCCCACACATGGTTTGTGTGTTTAAAAACACCAACAGTAAGTTTGTTGGCACAAATAAATAAGAAATTGTTTCAAAAAAGACAGAAATTCAGGCCATAAACAGATAGCAAACAAATATTTCTGTGGTTCAAATCCCAGTTGTGGCATTGAATTTTTAAGTTCCAGTTCTACCTCTCAAATATTTCAGTATAATATGCCTCATAGCATTCAGTGAGGCATTATATTGCCATATTTTATAGAATTACTTTTAATATTGGACATAATTTCTTTGCTTGAACTTTTTGAACAAGTTCTTTATTCGTGCAAATTATATTTATTCACTGTTGGGAAGCCATTAATCCAATCTTGAACAAATGTCCACTCAAACAATCATGGCTTGAGATTAATCTGAACATGGCAACTGATGATTTTCTTTGTAGATCTGGAATTGTTTTAAGTTTATTTTGGAGATCCTTCCAATTAAGTTTTTCAGACAAAGCAAGGTATTCATCATATTTTTTTTGTGAAGATGTTTTTGATTAACCTTTTAACTGTTTCATAGGGGATATTTTGTTTTGTTGTTTGAGCAATTTTGGAACCCTTCTTGGCCAACATGTCTGCTTGATCATTTCCAGAAATTCCACAGTGGGATGGGATCCATTGGAAAACAATATGTTTATTTAAATTTTGGAGATGTTTAATCATACTATGAATTTCCTTTATTTTACCCATTTTAGGGTAGTCAATTGAAATAATAGCTTGAATAGCTGCTTTGGAATCTGATAAGACTATGTTGAAAAACTTGTTTGTTCAGGTGAATAGATTTTGTAAGGATGTTTAAATTGGATCAATTTCTCCATCAAAACTTGTTAAGTAATTTCCAACATGCTTATGGGGAAAGAAAAAAAAAAAAAGCTTTACAGGTAGCTCCTGCTCCATCTTCTTGATTGTAAAGAGAGCCATCTGTATAGATGTGAGTCCATTCATCAGCTGGGTATCTTACATTTATGGTTTCAAGGGCATATATTTTAGCTTCTATAGATGAATTTTCTTTCTTTTTAAAATCTGCAATTAAATCAAGGTAATATTCTAATTCAATGATGTTCACTGGGTTGTTAAGAGGCATGAGAGGTTCTATTTCAGATGGGTAATTAGTTTATTTCTTAGTTGTTGAACTTTCTATATGAAGCCTGATTGAGTTGCACCTTATGGTATTCTCGCTTCTTGCCTTACTTCCTTCTACCCCTCCCATATTCTACTGTGCCTAGTTGTTTGCTTATTTGGTGGAAAGTGTACTAGGAACGGGATAGGTGCAACTAATAAATTGAACTTTAAAGTTAACATACAATACTTAATCTTTGAAGGATCACGTTAGTTTACAACAGTATTATAAGATTGAGTCATACATGAGAAAGGTTTACATTAAGTTGCATTTGACTGCTTAGAATAGAATTCCCCCTCTCCCCCCCCCCCCCCCCCCACATCTCTGAGTGTATATTTAATTATTGTTAAATAATCGCGAAAATTAAAGGAAATACAAAGAACCCTGAATTTAGAAAAGAAAAGGAACTCACCAAGTCTGCCTGTAACTCACACTTGTATTACCCCCATGGCTATCTTACATTTTACACTGTAACTAAGTACGTCGCTGCCTTCCGACGAACGTGATGACACATTGATCTTTCAACTGCCTGTCTACGTCCACGAAGCAAGTCTCTTTCTTTATTCTTCAGCTCTTGGTAGTCCTGCCCAATTAGACAATTCTGTGATGGTGGTTCGATGTTACGTCACTCTTTTTGTTGAGTGACGTTGCTCACTGCCTTGTCAAGTCCTGTTTTTGTGGCGCCTGTCAAAAGCTGTATCCTACGGTGAATTGTGCATCTGACTTAACCTTATAATTCACACCGGTCCAGCAGCGAAGAAAGCCGAAGTGTTGGAGTCACATGACTAACATGGCTGGGCATCGCATGACATGCATCACGTGAATATTTAGAAAGTTGACTTGCTGGAAACATGGCTGTCAATTTGTTATTGTAGGAGCTGTGGCTTGTTTACTGCATTTTTGATGAAATAAGGTAAGCTATAATTTTTTGAGATTTGAAATAACCTGTGTTTGTTAAAAATACTGGTAAACCCAAATACTATAATTAGGTGAACTATTTCTGTTGTTTCAGAGCTGTGGTGTATGTGGTTGTAAGTCAAATTATAACATTGTTAGCTCAAAGATGTACACCAACTATCTCAGAGAACCAACCTATATTTTAAGCACAGCATTAGCATCAGTTCTGAAGGATACTGGAGAAAGGTGATAGCAGAGACTTCAGGAAGAGATAGCTTTCAAAGAATGGTGTCAAAACAATAAGATTTTGTCATTGGGAATTTTTATAAATGGTGTTCTCTCCATTTGTTATGATTGAAAGTGAAAAGTACTTACTGTTTGTGTATCAAAGTGATTTTATGGCAGTGCTTGAGCACATTGTAGGTTTCAAAGTGTTAGTTTCTTTAGAAGTTAAAGTGTTTTATAAAGGTGCGTGTATAACAACAGTGTCTTTCAAATGGTGATTTGAAGGAAATCTCTGTAATGATTGGACTAAATTTGAAAATCTGGTGAATCATTTAAGTCAGTATGAACTATCAGTATGTGATGAGGTAGAGTATATTGCATATGTAATGCAGAGTAAAACCCACTGTGTAACAGGAAGAAGATAAACATGTGTGTACAGCTTCTGTTAATGAAACAAAAAATATACCCTTGTGATTCACTTATATGTTCATGCACTGTGTTTTTTTACTTATCCTGCTGCTTATAGCTTTTTTCTTACATAGTGGTGACCTTAGTTTACCTCATCCCTCTCACTTAAGAAGAATTGTTGCTGGTGTAGGAAGTAACAAATGATGAATTGCCAAAATGTATACTTAAAACAGACACAGGTTTGTGTAGCTAACATGATCACATAATGGTCAGTCACACCAACTTGATTTATAGGCAAGCAATCACTGCGTAATAAAATAAACATTTCTCAACACCTGGAATATTAAAGATAACATGCCATCACTGCTATCTGTTCAGTTTACCAGAGAAAGTAGAGTATTTAGCGTATTGTAATATATTCTTGAATGTTGATGCCATCAGTTTGCAAACTGCCGAGATGGTGAAGTAAGAAATGTCGCCAAACTAGAAATTTTATTACGTTTCATTCATTGTAATCCCGGAATTACTCCCATTACTGTACAGTAGCTACTGAAAGTTATCACAGCTGCTCATAAATAATTTATTCTTTGCAAAATGGTTGCACTGTATATTTTTACTTTATGAAGAAAGTATGAACAACTTTTTCCCCATTTAATAAACAGCACTTTATTTTCCTAGTTTTACATAGGCAATTTACAAGTCCTAAACTTCTGAATACACACTTTTATAAATTTACATCACAAAATAATTGACATTGAACACACATTACTCCTTCAGAATACCAACACTTTCTTGAGTTACATCACAAAATAATTGGGTTGTGAACTCATATAACTTCCTCTGAATATTAACAGTTTTAAAATTTTATATCGGAAAATTATGAAAATGTAACATACATAACTCCTGAACACCAACATTTTATAAGTTTATATTACAAAATAATTTATATTGAACATACATAAGCCCTGAATACTGACACTGTTATAAGTTTACATCACAAAATAATTGATATTGAGCATACATAACTCCTGAATACCGACACTTACAAGTTTACATCACAAAATAATTGATATTGAGCATATGTAACTCCTGAATACCCACACTGTTATAAGTTTACATCACAAAATAATTGATATTGAACATACATAACTCCTGAATACCCACACTGTTATAAGTTTACATCACAAAATAATAAGTATAGGCTCGTTCAACACCATCAGTAACAGCAATGATAACCAGAATGAGTTAGTGAGTGAGTGATGTCTAAGGGCCCGTCGACAACTTGGTCATTTGGGCCCCTAACCAGAATGAGAAAGTGTGCGATGAAATACAGTACTGGATGCCAACAGCTTGTTAGTTTTACTCCCACAATCACAACTCCAGCTTCCCACTGTGTATGCCCTAGAAATAAATAAAAATACAATGCAATGAATAGCAGCATTTTATGTAGCCTAAGTAATGAGACTGCCTAGGGGCTAGGTCATTATCTATTTTCACTTAAAATATAGACAATTTTAAATGGATTATGATCAATTTCAGTGGTTGTAAAAAGTTTCAGGTAGCAAGTTTACGATCTTATTACTCTGGTTATCAGCTTTGTTCTGTATATGGCACATGTGAAGGACAATTAACATTAATTGACCTAAACTGGTTAACTATAGAGTTTGAGTGACTTTTTATGGATTCTCTAACTGCTATGGTTATCAGCATCCCATTCTACAGAGAGATCCAAATACATGTGAACCGTACACTGTGTTTTTCCACTGTGCACACAGAAACATGTCACCAGCAGCAGATATACACAAGGTCACGAGCATCACTTGTTTTTCTCTGCTCACAATCAGTATTGAGTTGACACGATATCGTGCAGCTGTATTACTACCAGTGTGCTTTATTATTTAGTCCTGTACTGAGTCAACAGTTGATGCCCATACATATGTGAATATAATTTAGCCCCACTTTTTTTTTTAGACAACTGACAGGGAGACCACCTCCGTAGCGCGCTTGCCTCTGGCGCAGAGGACCCTGTGTTCGATCCCCGGTACCAGCATAGGGATTTTATCCCCTCTGGGAGGTCTGGCACGGGGTGGACTCAAATAGAATATACCAATATTACACACAGATATATTTTTCTCAGTTAAACCATCACTCTCAGGTGCTGTTAGCTGCAATTTTAATTTTAGTAAATAGTATAATTTAAAATAACTTACACTAGCACTTATTCATGTGAGTTCTCTTGCAGCAAAGATACTGCAATGCCCATTGTCTCTGCTGCCTCCGGTTTTTAGTGCTGAAGAGCTGCCTTTGTGGCTCTATTCTTCTTTCCCTTGTCTCTGCTGATTTAGGCAACTCACATTGGTTGCGAACTGCTGCCATAGTTGAGGTTATTGTTGTTACACCTCTCTTCAGCACCTCTAGTTCCGTTGTTGTGAAAAGTCCCTTACAGCAGTCTATTATTTTCACAAGTTGTTTGTTCGTTTCTTCACATATAGATGCATTGTCTTTACCAACTTGATGCAGTATGTGCTGGATTTCACTTCCACTTGAAAGACCTTCACAATTTGTAACACGTTCATTGGAATCCTGAGGATGTTCCAAAGGAAGTTTATGGCCAATTTGCATTTGACACACACTATGTATGTGCTTGCACATGTTCCATTTAATGCTGGAATCAACAAGTCGAGAAGCTATAGAGATCCACAAACATAACAACAACTTCAATAGAAAGGAAGAAACCAAACGCCTAAATAAAGCCTGGCATCCAACATTACAAAAAGCACGCAGGAAACCTGACCGTCAACAAATCCAGGATCATACGCCGCCAACAGCCTCAACATCAAGCATAGACTATAGAAGCAGCAACCCAGCCCCCGCAGCAGCCGTACCAGTAAGCCAAGACCGGAGCAACCAGGAACTAGCTCCGCTCACCCGCGCCAAACGTATAAAACCCGTGAAGCCAAAAGGCTCCGTGTCAGCGGCTAAAGTTATGCGCCCCCATCTTCCGCAGCAAACAGCTGCAATTGAAGTCCAAACTCGTTCTGTATAAAGCTTTTATCCTGTCAGTGGTTCTATACGCGTGTGTGGCCTGGGCAAACGCCTCAAAAACCGCCCTGAAGACCATCCAAACCCTCCAAAACCTCTCCCTCCGGAAAATCCTCTCTGCTCCCATCCTAACCACTAACCAAACCCTTCACCAGGAAACCCAGATCCCATCCATTCCCGAGGCAATAACGAAAAGAGCCACTGTCGCGTGGGCGCGCATCAGAAACCATGACAATTACATCGTTGCCAATATTGGCAAAGGTGAGCCGAAGCATCGGAAACATGCACGCATTAAAATGTTTTAGACGTTACTCGGCTCACCGACTGATGCGCGTCTACGCAAACACAGGCCCCAGGCCGCACACACGCTACCTCAGAGGCCTGCACCCCAGGGGACCAGTCAGGAGCTGCACCCTGCCCGCCCAGGAAAACCGCGGAGTGTACATAGCGTATAAAACGTGTGTATATAGTGTTGTTATAACATGCTGGGACGCATAGTTTCGTGTGCCCAGCAAACATGTGCGAGGGGGACGCTGAATTAAAGTGCCCACTGTGCGTGTGTGTGTGTGTGTGCGTGTATGAGGGCATATCTTATGATATGCCAGAGTGAATGCGGGAGTGCATGTGTGTAAATATATGTATATAGAAGCAAGAGAAAAAGGACAAAAACAAAACATACAAAAACACAACCAAGAACTATACAGATGGGAACTGTTCTCGGTGACCCAAAGAGGGTCACTGTATGGGTTTCCTAAAAACCCGATGTACATATTTGATGTAAATGTAAATAATTGTATACAACATGCCAATTTAAGTCTGTACGCTGGACCCCATGTACCAGCACCAGACAAAATTTGAATAAAAATAATCTGAATCTCCGTGTCAGTCATCGCCGAGACTAAGAGAGTGTTAAGGCAACGCCACTGAGAATGTTCGACGCAGCTTCGGACGAAACGTCTGGAAGGAGTTTCCTGACTAGACCACGGTCCATAAGCCCGGATAATCAGTTTCTATATTATGACACCGGCCGTGAAAGCTTACGCAGTTTGATCAATTATAGGATCAGTCAATGTTGTACAAATCCTGTCTGGTTAGCAGATGTATCCGTTCTAGATTACAGGCAGATACTGAGTCTCATATTTTATCAAGTATTGCCTGAAAAGGAATTTTGTTAGCAATATCTGCAGCTATACAGTTTCTTTTTCTGTCAATCCCAAATGACCTAATTCATGTTGGTGATCAATATGAGTCGAAACAAATTTGACTTTGCATACTCCTTGTTGATCTTCGATAACCCTCATCTTTGCCAGGCATACTGCACCAATTTTATTGCTCCCTTGCAGTTTTAAACGACTAATACCTTTGCCTTTGGAGACAAAATTCCCTGAGCAATGACACGCATATGTTACACTTTGAGAGGCAATTTTAGAAAGAATTTTCACAAAGAATGACCGTGTTGCCACCTCAGTTCCTTCTTTCCAACTCTTGAAGTCTCCAAATGATGAGGATTCCAGTTCTTCCAATTTTACACGTTTATCGTGTATCACTTCCAAGTGTTCGTATAAACTACTTCCTGATGTTCCTTCAAAATTGCAAAGGTTGCACTTAAATTGTTTTTGGAGAGGTGCAACGGATTCACTCTCCCCGGGTGAGCTGTGGAAACGTGACGCCGCAAATGTTGTCTCTGTACCTCCTCCCACACCCAGAGCACATAAATTGTTTATTTTGGCTCACTTCCATATTGCAATACTTACAAATCACTATTGGCGCGTATTTACTTACCTTTCCCGCTCAACTTTCTAAATAGTCACTTGATGCATGTCACGTGACGCCCAGCCATGTTAGTCACGTGACTCTAACACTTAGGCTTTCTTCGCTTTTTTTTTTTTTTTTTATTTTATTTTATTAACGTCCTCCAACATTGTGTCATATCGGACGAAGCTTTCTTCACTGCCGGACCGGTGTGAATTATAAGGTAAAGTGTGCGCCTGTAGCTTGTTGGCAGGGTGAGCCATAGAATGGTGAAAACGGCTCAATACTCCCCCCCCCCCCCTGACGATGAAAGCAGGAACACCTGCTGAAAACCCTTTCGCATATGACTGCACCCGTTCGCTCTGCTCCTTCGATGAAGTCTCGTGGAAAGAGGCAAAACCAGTGTAAATGATAGTTCGTGAGGCAATACAAGTCTATTATCCCCGATTAATTTAACTATCAAGTAGTTTAAAAAATGTAATAAGAAAAAAAGGATGAAGACATAGTTAATTAATTAGCCCCGAGAGATGTGAGTTGTACTTAAACTCCTTAAACTTGGGAGGAATTCTTAAATGTACAGATGAAATTTTTGTTTATATACATGTAAAAGTATGTAAATAAGATAAACACACACACACTTAGGAGGCGCGCTACCAAAGAACTAAAAATGATGAAAACTTACGCCAGGAAAGGAAAATAAAATACCTAGAGGGGAGCCACCAGTACCAAGCTAAAATAAACACAGAGAAATTCAATTCCTGGATACAGTTCTGCAACACCACAGAAGGATTTAATCCATGGAGTGCTGTATATAAGATGGCAGCAAATAAATTAAGAGTAAATAGTTCACTCACTACATTACGAAGGGAAGATGGAACTTTCACTACGGACACAGCAAACACAATAAAGTATATTA
Organism: Tenodera sinensis; assembly: GCA_030765045.1. NCBI lineage: Eukaryota > Metazoa > Arthropoda > Insecta > Mantodea > Mantidae > Tenodera > Tenodera sinensis. The sequence continues at coordinate 202,252,870 of CM060964.1, read as the reverse complement.
TGGCCCGTTTCACTCCGGAAGACAGCGAACAGGATGACAATGAAATACATAAACAAATAACAATTGTTGATAAACCAATGGACACTCCAAATGACAGAGATTTTACCCAGAGAGAAATTCTAGCAGTGATAAGAAGATTTAATCACAAAAAATCACTGGGATCAGACGAAGTAACGAGCGAGATACTCCTGAAAGCATTTACACTCTTCCCTCTATTCTTTACTGCGGTTTATATGTCTACAAAAGAGTATATTTCCTATTCAATGGAAGCATTCGTTAATTATACCAATAATTAAACCAGGTAAGAAGAAAGCGACCGTGTGTCATCAATCTACTTAATACTTCAGGCAAAGTCTTAGAAAGATTAATGATCAACAGGATTCTTTATAATATAAATTCGAGGAATTTATTAAACAAGAAACAGTACGGATTCATGCCCCAGAGAAGCACAGTTGATGCGGCAATGGCAATGAAGGAGTTTCTGTAAAAAAATCTGCAATTGCATGGTTATATTGTCTTTACAAGCCTAGATGTGCAGGAAGCATTTGACGCAGCCTGGTGGCGCAGTATCCTCAATAATCTATGCCAATTAGAGTACCCCAAGAATTTATATAATTTAGCTCGACAACACTTCAAGGACAGAAGTGCTACACTTTGCACCGCTGAATACAAGTTTGTGAAAGAAGTAAAAAAGGGTTGCCCACAAGGGTCTGCTTGCGGTCCTGGATTCTGGAATGTTTTGTATAATTCAATGTTGAATCTCAAATTTACACACAGAACCGAAGTTATTGTCTTTACAGATGATGTATTAATACTGACGAAGGGCAGCAGTGCCTTAGAGGCCGAAAATTATGCAAATCAAGACATTAAAAAAGTCGAAATTTGGGCTCAGGATAATAAAATAAGATATAATGACATAAAATCGAAAGTCATGTTAATCTCATGAAAGAAAAACAGCCACAACGAGAGAATAAGTATACCGTATTTTATTGCATAAGGTCCCCCCCCCGCATATTTCCCTCCCCTATGATTTTTCATCACTAAAAATTATTTACCTATTAAACATCACATAATTCCCTCTCCTGGTTCATTCTTATTGGAGCGGCCTTCAAATGACATAATGGACAACAGTGAACTCAGTGCTTGCCACAAAAATACTCGTATTGCCATTGTCACTACGTATCATACAATTTAAATGTGAAGTTGCAGAAGTGTTTCTAAGTCAGTTTGTTACAAGTCACCATATTTTTAACCCTTTCTGACCTGAATTATTTTGTGCCAATGAAAAAAATATTTCTGTAGCTCTATCTTGTCTTTATGACTCAGAAAAGGAGAAAATACAAAAATTTTTATAAAATTCAATTTCAATATATCAAATTTGAAATGATTCCATTTGGCATCATTGGGACATCAACAAGGGTCAAAGAAAACCATACATAACACATTAACATGTTTTATCAAACTATGATTTTAGCTCTTAGTTATACAGATGAAAAAAACTACTTAATGAACATACAAAATATGTTTTAAACTGTTCTAGTTCTGTCTTTTGCAGTAACAATTCACACAATGACATACACAATATTCATTTGATGTGGAATGCTCTAAAGCAATTCTTGTCCTTATTGAGATACAGGGCAACATTGCACTTGCCACATTTTGTTCTTGAATAGCTCTTGATGCACATTTTGCATCTAGACTTGTCACAAATATATTCTGGCCAGTGACCCATACCATCATATTGCACATCAGGAACTGGATGTGCAGATTTGAACCTTCTTTTTGGTGGTGTTGTTTGTGGAGAGTCTGAAGATGGGAGTCCTCTTTTTCTTGTATGAGTAGTTCCTTTCTTCAGAAGTGCAATGTCACACACAAAATCAATCAGTGGCTGATGCTTCACTTGTTTTTGCTTTTTTTTTTTTTTTTTCAAGAAGTTGCTTCTAAGCGAGTCCACAAACGGCCTAATTTTGAAAAGTTTATCATATTTCTTATGCTCCCTTGGAACCATGTCGTCATTGTTATTTAGATGAAAATAATTTCTTAATTTGCAGAACCTATCACGTGACATTGTATCTGTAATTGGAGCATATCTAGTAGAAAATCAGCCCAGTACATCCTATAACTGGGCATCTGTATAACTCCAGTTAGGATGTGCATTCCAATAAATTGGCGCACTTCTGCCAAGCATGTATCGCATGACGTTCCTGTTTTTTGTGTAGAATATAAATTGGTCTGATAAACCAAATTTTCAAAGATGTCATTATCAATGAAGTTTTCAAAGTAGCTTAAAGGAGTCATATTTTCTGTGGGGTCAGAAAATGCAGTATTGCAAGGTACATCAATTTCTTCCATATTTTTGTGGCGCCAAAGCAAAGTCTTGACTTGTTTTGTTGATGTTTCGCCTGTATTTTTCCGCTGAAGGCGTACACTGAGTGGTATGTCATCATCATCTGTATAAATACCTGAATTTCAGTGAATTTCCACAGGCATGCTGAAACAATCTAGTGTCAAGACTTCTCCTGAACTTGTTTTGGTGTCTAAGACAGTTTGAACCAAGGTATCAGCATTTGTAGTACTCTCGAGGCCAGTTTTGGTGGCAATATCCTCATCCTCCGAATCCATTGGAAATTCATCCTCCACATCGGATAAGTCACCCTCTAACAGCAATAGAATTTCTTCAGTTGTCAGTCCCTTCTGCATTGCCTATGTAAAAAAAAAATCTGACATTTAGTACCTTGAAATTATTTGGGCTATATTATTATTTATTCATACAATTATTGCCTAAACCAGTTAACAGTTAAGATCTTACTATAAGATAAATAACTATAGTTATTGCAATAGCAAAATTTATAACTACAAAGAACTTCAGTGAAACTGATGCCACTAAACACTTCATTGTAAGCTACCATGCGCGCGTCCGAATGATGCCAAATGGACTCATTGTAAGTTCGCGCCAAATTTTTAGGTTAGGAGTTTATTTATGATTAACCAGAACATCTAATGTTACTACTGAATAATTAAAGAACTTATATGAATGCTCAATTACAATAAAAACACATCTTACTTACCTATAATTATTATATGAAGTTATATGTCTACGGGTCCTGGCACACCATGCATATACTCATGGACAATGGGAGGTTCTAGCACACAGCTGTATATAAGATGGCTTTGGAAGCTGCTGCAATCTAACGGCAGAGTATCAAACTATAACACGTGGTGTCATTTGGAGTCGTCAGGCATAAAGGATGCGTTTCACAAGCTAGGGAAGTTTATGATTCCAAATGGAATCACCAGGGCAGAAAGGGTTAAGAAGAGTTTAAAAAAAACTGGTATTTCTTGTGCCATTAATGGTCCTGACGACATATTGTGGAATAGTGAAAATGAAGATGTGTTATCTGAGCCACATATAAATGAAAATAGTTATGATAGTGACGGAAGTGAGACCGCAGAACAGAGAAAAGAAACAATGAAACAATACATTGTAGACCCAATGAAACCGTGGTATGTATCCAGTTCATTCACAAATTACTCTATACCTATGTAACTTTTACATAATACTACATGGCTTCTCTTCCTTTCTGAATTCCTGGAAGCACCACTGGCATAATTCCCTCCACAGTGTCTTCAAGCAAATTTTTTGAGGAAAAAGGGGGGGGGGGAAATTACGCGATAAAATACGGTTTATCTTAACTGCAAACCAATTCAGCAGGTGACTGAATTAAAATACTTAGGAATAAATATCGACAGAAAATTCAATTTCTATTCACATGTACAGCATATACAAGACAAATCAATAAGCATTATTCACACACTTGCTAAATCTTCAAAGCTCAACTGGGGACTTGGTAATAAGGCACTAAGGTCTATATATAAAGGAGCAATAGAGCCGATTTTAATATATGGAGCACCAGTTTGGGAAGAAGTATTAAAGAGTTGTCAGAAAAGAAGAAAATTACAGAGAGTTCAAAGAATCTAACATTAAAATGACTAAAGCCTACAGAACAGTATCATATGGACATCTTGCGTCATAGCCGGAATACAGCCAATAGACTTAACAATTGCCGGAAAAGCAAAACTTTATAGAGCCATTCACGCAGAAAAGCAGTATAACGCACTGCTAGAACATTCAAACTGGCCTCACCCAGCTGAAGAGGTAACCATAGAAGAATCAGAGGCAGTAAGAGCGTATCCCATAAGAATATTCACAGATGGTAGCAAAACAAATGATAAGGTGGGAGCAGTAGCTGTAATATTCAAGGAAAAAGCTCCAATTTGTCAGCTTAAATACCATCTGGAAGGCAAATGTTCCAATAATCAAGCTGAGCAAATTGCCATTTTAAAATCCTTAGAGGAACTTCAAACAATACAAGACAAAATCCACGTAGAAAAAAGAGCAGTAGTCTATACGGATAGTAACATAACACTATGCTTGTTAAAGGACAATAACAAACAAAATAGGATCATAGCCAACATTCTAAAAACAATACGCACCCTTGAACAAAATCAGTGGGTTGTACATTTCAGCTGGATCAAAGCACACATAGGCATTGCTGAAAACGAATTGGCTGATAACTTGGCAAAACAAGCTGCTGGCGATGATGACTTAGAAATTGTATACAGTAGAGTTCCAAAAACAGCGATAGTTACAGACATCAAAGAAAAAGGGATACAGTAATTGCAAGATAGATGGAATATTTCAACAAAAAGCGCAATAACAAAATCTTTCTTCCCATCAATAAGAAAGAGATTGGATATTGCAATACCTCCAACTCCTGAGTTCACAGCATTTATTTCTGGATTAGGAAGAACCAAATCATACCTTCATCGATTTCAGATTATAGATGACCCAACATGTACCTGCGGCAGAGGACAGCAAACTGTGAATCATCTAATCTATGAATGTGGAGACACCAAACAACAGAGAAGTTCACTAATTCGAGAAATCAGGAAAAACCGGGGAGATTGGCCAGCGACTTGTGAACAACTTACACACAACCACCTAAAGGCATTCAAAACTTTTATAAAATCAATTCAGTTGTGATAAACTAACAAGTGAACACTGTTCAAAATGTAAATCAAGCTATGTCTTTCAATGCATGTAATATTACACACTGTAATGGGGCATGCTGATAGTAAAGTACTGGTATTAAAATAAAAAAAAAATACATGCCATTACCATTACATACCATTACATTACATACAATATATTATAAATATGATAAGAATCTATTTAAAAGGTATAACAACTGAAAAATATAAAGTTTTGATTAAGAAACTGATAAGTGGTTATAAAAAACTGTACAAGATAAACATAAAAATGAGGTATGAAATATATATGCTGAGAGAAAAGATTTGTTTTTTATGTGTGGGCCCACAATTAATATAAACAAATATAGCTGCTGAATTATATGTTTTTATGTTGTCTATTGTAGTAATGGAATAGTGCATTACATGGCACATCATTTGTTGGATGTTTACAATGAAAATGAATTAGCTATAATTGTAACTGTTAATGCAAAATGATAAGATGGTTTGTGACAACAGAACACAACACAACCCAACAACAAGGTTAAGGATACAATAGGAAACATAAACACAAAACTCCCACATAAAAAGAGAAGGAAGGAAAGAAAGAACGATTGCCCATAGGAGCACATAAATGTTTGTCAGGTAGCAGATATCGAAGAAAAAATTCTGAAATAGCCTTGAGAATGAGGAAACGAATAACAGTTTCTCAAGGCTAATGGACTATCACTGCTACCTGACGACGAGGCAGCAAGTAAAAGAGAAAAGCATTTTTAACCCTGACTTAATATAGGTTTAAGTTGTGATTCGTGTGCCGTAGTAAACTTTCCAGTACAATCCTGCAATTGAAAGGAAACATTATTAATAATACGTATTACTCGATATGGTCCCACATAACGTTGTGCCAGCTTTTGAGCAAACTTACGGGAAGCATCACTAAAGGGATGTACCTGAAACAAAACAAAATCGCCCACCTGGAATGGTGGAGTTTTACGTCGGAAATTGTAACGTAATGAACGTTGATGATTATCATGACACGGCGAATGCATTGCTCCAGGTCCGTTGCATGTTGTGACATGGCTTCTCCATGTCATTAAGACTCTTTGATTTTCAAGGAGGTTGCCATGGAGGCAGTTTTTATTGGTGAGAGTTTTTGGGAAGGTTAAGAGACAGAAAGCAATAGTGTGGCTGTACCTGAAGGTTGAGATTATATGTGTAGTTGTGTTATGAGCAAATAAAAAGTTGAGATTGCTAAAATTGTTACATTTGGTGATCAGAAGTGGGATCGAGAACTAAGATGGAAGCTGCATTGGAAAAGATTTCGCAAGAGCTGAAGGAAATGAAAACTTCAAATAACCTGGCCGTGAAGATGACTGAATTAACCACGGAAATGAAGGCTGCGAACGAGGTCCTTGCCACCAAATTTGAAGAGCAATTGGCTGGCGTGAGGAATGTCATGGAGCTGGGCAAGCGGATGGGTCAAGTGGATGAGCGCGTCGAAGACCTGTCGAACCGCGTTAATGACCTAGAGGGAAAGGCCGACAGCAGCACCAAGCCCCTGAACGCCATGGTGGAGGACATTGTCGGCAGAAGACTGAAAGATCTGAAGGCCGACCCGCCGGGACGCGACACCACATCGGCGCGCGTCAAACCACCGATGTACGAAGGCACGTCAACCTTTGAGGTCTTCCGCCGCCAATTCGACACAGTGGCCAAGCACAAGTGGTCGCCAGAAGAAGAGGCCGCACAGCCGATAGCCAGCCTCCATGAACGGGCCGCAGAGGTGCTGAACACGGTACAGACAGTGGCGGCACCCAAGGACATCTGGGAGGCCCTGGAGAACCGGTTTGGCTTAGCCGCAGCCTACCGCAGCCAACTGAAATCTAGGATGCAACAGCCAGGGGAGACGCTGCAGGAGTTCGCCCTGGCAATCAAACAGCTGGCCAGCAAGGACTTGGTCGACCTCCCATCCGAATTCGTATCCCGAGAAGTTGCCTACACCTTCGTCGACGGGGTATGCGATGCCGAAATACGACAGCGCTTAATGCTTGGCGACTACAAGACCATCCACGAGGCACTAACGGCCGCATTGAGGATGGAAGCGGCCAAAGTGACGTCTACCCCGACCTCGAAGACAAGGAGTATCCGCTACGATGAAGACCGAAAACCAGTCGAGGGACGTCGACGAAGACCAAGTGGCGTGTGTTGGGGATGTGGTCAGCCGCGACACCTGGAGAGAAACTGCCCGCACAAAGAAGAGCAGTCGGAAAAACGAGTAGGGGTCGGCGTGGCCAGGGGCACGTAGGCGCCGCCACCACCATCCCCTCGAGTGACACTGTGCGCCGTCAACCGACGTATGGCTAACAGCCTCATCGCGGACGGTTGGGTGAGAGGGATGATTCACGCCAATGCGGACGCCACGTCCCGAAGTCCCTACCCAGAAGAGTGCGGCCAATGCGCAAGAGTGGAAGAGAAGGAGCGTACCGCAGCTATCAGTGGTCACGGCAGTGCCTGTGGACGGATGGGATAGCGCGGACCTGAGGAGGGAGCAGCTGGCGGACGCCGACTTGGGGCCACTCTTGAGAGAAGTGGAGGTAGGGACAAGACCAACCTGGGAGGACATCGCACCCAGAAGCGCTACGTACAAGTCATACTGGGCCCAATGGGACTCGCTGAAGGCCATACAGGGCGTGCTGTGCCGCGTATGGGAATCACCCGATGGGAAGACGAAGAAAGAGCAGTTGGTACTTCCCCGGAGTAAGGTCTCGGAAGTCTTGGAGGAAGTGCACGCCGGTAACTCAGGTGGACACCTAGGAGCAAACCGGACGATCGAAAAACTCGACAACGCTACTACTGGCTGAGGCTCCGAGGGGACGCTGAGAATTTGTGCCGTCAATGTCACGTCTGCGCGGCGAGTCGCTGCCCCCAGACTAGGAGCCGGGGTTGCATGCAGCAGTACAACGTCGGAGCGCCTTTCGAACGCATCGCCGTCGACATAGCTGGACCATTCCCATTGTCCGATCGAGGCAACAAGTACCTGATGGTGGTTGTGGACTACTTCACCAAGTGGCCGGAGGTGTATGCCATCCCGAACCAGGAGGCGAAGACAGTTACAGACTGCCTCGTGGAGCAACTATTTTGCCGTTTTGGGGTCCCGTTAGAGATCCACAGCGACCAGGGCACCAATTTTGAGTTCCACCTAATGAAGGAGGCATTGGAAAGACTTGGAGTGAACAAGACCCGCACAACACCTCTACATCCACAGTCGGACGGCATGGTCGAGAGATACATAAAGACCCTAGAAGAACACCTGAGGAAGGTCGTGGCCAGCCATCAGCGAGACTGGGACCTCAAAGTACCACTGTTCTTGCTGGCCTACCGCTCGTCGGCGCACGACACCACTAGGATGACGCCAGCAGGTTTAATGTTCGGCCGAGAGCTAGGCCTCCCTTGTGACCTGCCTTTTGGGAGCCCCCCGGAAGCGAAACAGCCAGCGACCGAGTATGTGGAGAATCTGGTAGCCCATCTCCACGACATGCACGAGATGGCTCGTCGGAACATCCAGATGGCGAGCGACCGCATGAAGACCCGGTACGACAGGCAAGCCACCAGCCGAGGATTCCAGCAAGGTGATCCGGTCTGGTTGTACCGCCCTACCCGGACCAAGGGGCGCTGCCCAAAACTTCAATAACCATGGCAAGGGCCGTACCGGGTGGTAAAGAGAATTAATGACGTTGTCTACCGCATACAGAAGCTGCCCCGAGGAAAGATGTTAGTGGTACACCTGGATCATCTGGCCCGTTACGATGGTGCTGTTCGGGACGATCAGCATTGAGAAGGGAGCAGTGTGACATGGCTTCTCCATGTCATTAAGAGTTTGATTTTCAAGGAGGCTGCCATGGAGACAGTTTTTACTGGTGAGAGTTTTTGGGAAGGTTAAGAGACAGAAAGCAGTAGTGTGGCTGTACCTGAAGATTGAGATTACATGTGTAGTTGTGTTATGAGCAAATAAAAAGTTGAGATTTGCTAAAATTGTTACAATATTTTTGGGTTGTACCGAATCTGGAATTAAATCAAATAGCTTCCAATGGTTAGTTAAAGGACAAATTGGAGTAAATTTGAACTAGAGATGGAAATGTATGTTGCGATTTGATTTTTGTGTTGCGGTATTCAGTGCTAACTAGAAGTTATGCAAATTCGTATCCCGTTGTGTGTGGTCTTCCGAGTAAAACGCAATCAGAATACTTTTTAAATTACGGTTTACTCGTTCTGCTAACGACTGACGAGGGTAATATGGTGAGGTATGTATTAATTTTATTCCTCGTTCGAATAAAACGGTATTGAAGATACGAACTTTAAAATAAGAGGCGCTATCGGAAACTATAATGCGTGGAATACCGAATGAGACAAAAATTCCTTTTAATACGGCAATTGTAGCAAGTGCAGTAACTGCACGTACTGGAGCTAACCATGTAATTTTTTAAAAGCTTCTATCACAACACATAAATATTTGTTTCTTCGGGGTGATCGTGGTAAAGGACCTATGTAATCTATGAAAAGCCATAGGGTAAGTAGCCACCTTTGGATTAAGTGTACCCCATCTTGTAGTTTGTGGTGGTTTTGCACGAAAACATGTGTCACATGCCTTAACAAAGTTGGTATAGGTCGCGCTAGTTCTTGACGAATGAAAATGCTATATGAAAGGTTGAATGCAAGTCACTACTCACCTTTTGCGGGACCGCTGGCATCGAGAGAGATAGGAGGTACAGTCTACAGTGAGATGACGTGCCCTTACGCACAGGCTTCTAAACTGAAGTAGTACAACACTACAAATCAATTTATCACACTTCCAGCAATATCAGCCACACGATACCTCTATAACTGTTTCCACTTAACTTTCTTGCACTTCTGCTTTTCCCGACACTTCTTCCTTGTCTGACTTGCTGTTATTTTCCTTATCGTCGTCGCTGCTTTCCATTCCATTATCTTGGATGATAATTTGATCAATCCTTTCTTCCAATATGACATCTTTATCCCAGTATTTTTGTTCAATTTCTTCGACACGACGGTATACCTTTTCCTATTGTATTTGTCTAATTTCCTCAAATCTCTGCCTGCAGAGGTTTTCTACATCTTTTAATTTAAATGTTACATTTCTAGTAGCTACCCATTGCTTTACGTCTCCCCATACTAACTCAATGGGATCCAGATCTGGGAGGTACGGTGGAAGTCTTAATTAGAGTGGCTATTTTTGGCCAATATTTGATCAATCAAATAGTTCTTCTGAGCAGGCTTGGCTAAGACTACGTCATACAAATGCGTCTTCGTGCTGTGCTCATCAAATGAAATGTGACTTTGCAGTCAGGACTGCATATGTTTTTTAAAGAATTTGATGTTGGTGGTTTGTCTAACTGTGCATTATGGTAGGACGCATTGTCAATTACTAAAACAGAGTTAGGAGGTAAATTTGGAATTAACATTCTACGAAGCCACTTGATATAGTTTTCAGTGTTCATTTTCTTTATGAAGGTCTCACACAATTCTGTGAGCTGAGCTGTGCGATATCTTGATGGCTGCAGCAACTCTTTCTTGCACCTTCTGAATTTCTTTAACACACATTGGAGAAAATCGATCTTTATGTTTGGCTTCTTCCTTCATATACTCATGTTGGCAATGATCTCGCGACTTTGACTATGCCGAGTTTTTCCTTTTATTTTTCACACTGTAGGAGAATTGTCACGTTAGTAACTAACACCTAACTACGTAACTAACTAGCATTCGTTAAAACACTTGCATGCATGCATACATCTTTACTGCACAAAACTTTTGCAGTATACACAAACGCGACAGAGGAAACAGAGGTGTCTGTTATCGCAGCATAAACATTTGCTGACCTTTAAGAGGTAGAACTGGAACTTAAAAATTCAATGCCACAACTGGGATTTGAACCACAGACCTTCCGCTAAGTTTAAACTTATTGAATTTTTAAGTTCCAGTTCTACCTCTTAAACTTTGCCCACACACGGCTTGTGTGTTTAAAAACACCAACAGTAAGTTTGTTGGCATAAATAAATAATAATTTGCTGACCTGTTTATTGAGGGTAGGCAAGCTCACTGGATTTCTGCTCACGGTCATTCGTCAAGAACTAACGCGCAACCTATAATATCGCGATACATGTGCCAGGCAAAAAATTGTTTAATTTTCATTTTAGTCTTATACATGGCTAAATGTGCTCCGAAATATGAAGCATGAAAATACTGTAAAATCATGGGGATTAAGGATGTAGGTAAAAGTAATTTAAACTTTTTAGAGCGCGGAAGAAATGTATACAAAATATCGTTTTTAAAAGCATATCCTTGTGGGATATCTCCTTGTTTACAACGTTGCCACAATAACTATAAATCGGGGTCTTTCTGTTGATGTTCAGCTATGGAGATAAAAGCTGCGGGAAAATCACTGGAAATGTTAGCTAACTGAAATATAGCGTGCGTAGCATTAAGTTTAGTGCCTTCAGGTTCTTGAAATATGCGTGAAAGTGCAACCGCGATGTAATTTATGAACTACGGATGTGTTTCACGGTAAACTGAAATTGACTCAATTTGACTGCCCAGCGAGCAAGTTTACCAGTTTTCCTCGCGTGTGAGGAGACCCGCGTAATAGCTTGGTTGTCACACTCTAAAGTAAAGGGGCGGTGTTCCAAAAATGTGTGAAATTTTTCGCAAGCTCTAAGTATGGCTAATGCTGCAAGTTCGTATACTGAAAGCTTTCTTTCTACTGCTGAAAGACATCTAGAAATATAATAAACGGGTCTTCTATCCAAGATGTTCTCAGGCTTCTAGCCAAGTGTAGTGATGCAGAGGTATCGACGTTTCGGGAGTGTACATCTCTCCCATCATCAGGATGATGAATGACTAGCATTTTTTTTTTTTTTTTTTTTTGTGGTGGGGAAAAAGGCTACTTACGCCCTAACCGCATGCATGCATGCGAGTGTAAGACTCCTACCCTGGCTTCGAACCCGGGCAGCCTACTCACTAAAAAACCCCACCGGAAGTCTTGAGGTCAAGGCCTCTATGCTGCAGTACCACATAAAGCACCTGCGCATTCTGTGGTGAGAGATGGAAGCTGCCTGCCAGTGGCAGTAACAGTGAGTATTACTGATGTACCGGAGGGCAAACATGACATAAGCCCTGAGTGCCCCCTGGTAGTAAATAATGGTGATGTGTATGATAGTTGATGGTGTTCTTTTTGTGTTTCAGCCATTTCGCATCGTTAGGTGTAGATGGATGTGAGGGATGACTGAATGAGCATGTTTTCTTTTAAAACTCCACCCGAAGGTTTCGTTTCTTGTCCTTAGCGTAATTTTTTTTTATTATTATTATTTTTAATTTATATTGCGTCCTATAATCTATGCTAGTAGTATTTTAAGAAATGCTTATATAACTAGGTGCAGTTATGGTGATATTTATAAGATTTACAACTTGTAGAGATAACTTCTACTGTGTCATTTAATCTTAGTTACTAGGGTCTGATTAAGCCGGAGGCTTCGTCATTAATCGTGTACCTGATCTTGCCTGGTCGTATAAGTGCACACACGGCGGGCTGTCTGCCTGAAGTGCAGGAGCGAGCCTGTGCCACTACCGGGCAGGCCCTCGTCTCCCGGGGTCTGCCTTGGCTGGGTAGCACAAGGACTTGTGAGGGCTTGAGTGTAAGTGTATGTTTTTATAGTGTTGTGTGTTTGTTGTGTGCTTCCCTTCATCCCCTAACCAGTAATTTCATTGTACTAAATTATTCAGGTATTCCTGTATGTTGAGTTCAGGTTCGCCTATGCTTATAGTGCGATCGAACAATGATAGAGGGCGGAGGTGTTTGTCGCGAGTCATATCATACTCCCCGAGCATTCGTATTTGCTCGTTGTGGTTCTTATTCTTTTTGGCGTATAGGTTGCATGCCAGGTGTTTAATAAACTGCTCGATTGTGAGCATTTTTAGCTCTTCATGTAACTGGTACGTCGGAGCCTCTGGCGGTAGTTTAGCAATAATTCGCAGTATTCTATTTTGCATCGTTTGGAGGCGTTTTATGTGCATTTTTGCCGCATATCCCCATACCGGGGCGGCGTAAGTTAAGATGGGTCGGATCAGCGTCTTATAGAGCGTAAGTCCCATGCGTAGCTTAAGGCTGCTGTTAAGATTTATGAGCGGGTACAGTCTGTTGAGTTGGCCATTGGCCTTTGCTCTGGCTGAGTTAATATGCTCTCTCCATGTGAAATATTCGTCCATCTTAACCCCTAGGTACGTGACGGATGTCTCCCACCCGATGGGTTCCTGATTTAGGGTGAGGGGTGGGAGGGCTCGCCTCCTTTGCCTGTGCAATTTTCGCCTGGTAAAAATGATTGCTTGGCTTTTTCTTGCATTTAGTTTTAACCGCCATTTCGTGAACCAGGGCTCCAATGTGTTTAGAGCATTCTGGAGCCGCAGGTGTATGATGCGTGGCTGAGTAGATTGCGTGGCCAGTGCCGTGTCGTCCGCGTATATGTATTTATCTACTCGTACTAGTGGTGGTAGATCATTGATATATATATATATATATATATATATATATATATATATATATATATATATATATATATTAAATAGTGTAGGCCCGAGTAAACTTCCTTGTGGGACTCCCGCGTTTATGGGGTGCAATGAGGATTCGGTATTCTCAATTGAGAATCTGAAACTCCTTCCACTGAGGTAATCTTTTATTAGGGCGACCATTGAATCTTGTACCCCTATGTGAATGAGTTTGTGGAGTAATCCTGCATGCCACACTTTATCGAAAGCGCGCTCTATGTCCAATAGGACCACGTCTGTCGATCGTTTAGTGTTAAATCCCCTGTTGATACTTTCGGTAAGCCTAAGGATCTGTAGGGTTGTAGAGTGATTGGCCCTGAAGCCGTACTGGTCGTCAGTTATCACGTTGTTTTTGATTAGGAATGAGTTAAGGCGTTTAAGTATTATTTTCTCTAGCAGTTTACTTAGTGTGCTTAAGAGGCTAATTGGCCTGTGATTAGTAGGAATGGACCTATCTTTATATTGCTTAGGAAACATAAGGATTCATGCTTCCTTCCAGCGCTTTGGGAATTTTCCCTGTTCCAGCGCGTAGTTGAATATATCCGCCAGCACTTTTAAGGCTTTGGGCGGTAGATGTTTCAGGACTATATTGGGAATGTTGTCTGGTCCTGGAGCCTTGCGAGTAGGCAAGTGTGCTATTAGCCATTTAATTTCGCTTGCACTGGTCTTTCGAATTTTGTTGTGCGTTGGAATATTCCCTATTTCAGCAATTTGGTCTTCCGTTGCTGTTGCGAACTGTCTGTCGTATGGTTCAGCATTCGGTTGGAATACCTGCTCTAGTGTGGTCGCGAAAGCTTCTGCTTTTTCTGCCGGTGTTTCGGCTATTTGCCCGTCAATATGTAGGGGCGGAATGTTTGTGCGAGTACGTGTCAGGCGCTTCGCTATTCGCCACACTGTTCTGTTATGAGGATCAACGTCCTCCAGTGTGGCGTTCCATTGCTCCCTTATATGTTCGGCCATTAGTATATCGGCCGCGACTTTGAGGTTGTCATATTCGTTGCGATGTATTTGGTTTCGCGTTCGCTGCCATTTGCGCCTGACCCTGTTTCGATCCTGCATTGCCTGTCTTACAGCCCGAGGGAACTGCGTGGTTGCCCTATTCGTTGGCCTAGTTAAGGGAACATGTTTTTCGGTCGCATGGTGAATGGTTCTGGTAATTATTTCTACGGCTTGCTCTTGAGTATCTTGTGAGCTAATGACAGGGTTGTTTTGTTCGAGTTGCGTTTCAACTAACGCTTCGAACTCGGGCCAGTTGGCGTGTTTGTAGTTGCGCCTAGGCTGTTCTGGTTTGAACATTACGGGCGCCGCGACCTCCATTATTACCGGTAAATGGTCTGATGTGAGGTCGTTTAGTACCGTAGTTTCGGTGTCATATGGTATTCCCTTTAGTAGGGCGATATCGAGGATGTCGAGCATTTGATTGGCCGCTCGCGGGATAAAGGTTGGCTCTTCTGGGCCCGTTAGGAGGATGTTTTCCCGGTAGATAAAATTTAGTAGTTGGGTACCCTGCGGATTCGCTGTTCGACAGTTCCAAAGGTAATGCTTGGCATTGAAGTCGCCAGCCGCAATTACCTTGGTGTCCATTCGCATTATTTTGTCAACATCCTCAATATCAATATTCAGTGGAGGGTTGTATACGGCTACTACCGTTACCGCGGCGCGGTGCAATTGCACATTTACCGCTGTGGCCTCCAACCGATTTAATTCTGGCACTTGTTTCTGGTGGTGCTTGATAGTGTTCAGTGTTATTACTGCCGTGCCTCCGCCTCTTCTATTTCGGTCATTGCGGTATATACTGTAACACGGAATGGAGAAGCGGTCCAATGGTCCTAAATGTGTTTCGTTTAGAAGCGCAATTTGGATCGAGTTTCTTATCAGGAAGTCCGTTAATTCCTGACGTTTTCGTCTGATATTGTTGCAGTTCCAGTATAATACGTTTAGTGTAGATGTACTATCCATTACTGGTTGTGGGATGAAAGTACAAGGAGATATCTGGCAAGATAGTTAAAGAGGTAAAGTGGGTCTGCGTCTTGGTGTGTGATTAACTCCAGCAGCCATTTTGTGTGTTTAAGGAAGTTTTCGTAGCTTACTTCCCTGGAGACTCCTAGTGAAGCCAGAAGCTCCCTCAAGGCCATTCCATTTACAAAAGCTTCGCGAGTGGTGAGCGCTACTGGAGAGAAAATTGAATCCTCCAGCGGTGTTGGGGGTGCTTGTGTGTGTGTTTGCGTGTGTGTTGGTTGTTTTGTGTTGTTTCTATCCCTAGTGAGTGGGGTGCGCTCTGGTGTGGCCAGGGTCTGCCCGGCGGTGACTCGGTCATCCCTGGCAGTAGAAGGGCGGGTTTAGGGGGCTGGCCTGTTGCGGCCGCGACGGTCCTGGATGAACCACCCTTCGTTATTAGTGGGAACAGCCTGAGTAGTGTTTTGCTGTCTCTGAGGTTGGGGACGGGGGGCCCTATTTGGCTGTTCCCTTGGCCTTGAGTTAAGTGCCAGCTGGTAGACTGGGCAACCGCGCCATGTTGTCCCGTGGCCTGTGTGGTTGCAAAGTGCGCACACTCGTTCCTGAGGAGGAACTCTACATTGATAGGAGGGGTGAGGGCCTTTGCATTTGGCGCATACATTAATTGGGGCCTGACACTCTAAGTGGGTATGGAATAGTTGCTGGCACTTTCTGCATTGTTTTGGTGCTGGAGTCGTCCTATAATCCTCGACTTTAACCCTAAAATGCGCAAGGTACTTGAGGTCTCTAATCTTTCTGTTAGCTGGGGTGTCTGCTAGTTCTATTAAGTACATGGGGAGGAGGGCACGTGTCCTGTCACGCTTGTGCATTTGGACAGCCCTGATGACCTCAAGGTTGTGGGTGGCCAGTTCTAAGTTTATGTGTTCTCCGGAGACTTTGGCATATACGCCTTTTATTACAAATCTAAGGGTCTTTTCTGTGGGCTCGGACATTAGATGGAAATGTATATGCCTGGCTTTGAGGTGTTCTACAAAAGCATTGTAGTCCCTCCTCGAGAACAGCTTGACTTCATAGTCTCCGGAGCGCGGCGCGAATCTAACTGTGTATTTGTATAAATATTTGTGTGTGGTGTCGAAACTATGGGTAATCGTGTGTATTGGTGTTGTCTGGCGCTTGTGCACGAAGATTGGTGCCAAATCGGACCTGAACTCCGTGTATGTGTTGGTGTGGGTGGAACTTGCGCTAGCCTGTGCCTGTGCCTGTGCCGCTTGGGCGTAGGTCTCAGGGATCGGAGAGTGTGCTTTAGGGGTGGGAGATGGTCTCATGTCCGAAAGGTCGATGAGGTCTTGAGGTGGTGTGTGTGTAGATGGTTGTGTATGTGTGCGTGTGTGTGTTGTCTGTGCTTGTGTACATGTGTGTGTAGGTAGTGTTGGTGTGTGCATGGGTGTGGTTTCTGTTTGTGTGTGTGAAGGTGTAGTTTGTGTTTGTGCGCGTGTAGGCTTTGTTTGTGTGCGTGAGCGTGTAGACTGTGTTTGTGTGTGAGTAGGCTGTGTTTGTGTGTGAGTGGGTGTAGGCTGTGTTTGTGTGTGTATGGGTGTGGTCTGTGTTGGCGTGGGTGTAGGCTGTGTTTGTGTGTGTGTAGGGTGTATCTGAGTGAGTGTAGGTTGTTTGTGTGAGTGTGTTTGCGCGTGTGTGGTTGACGCCTGTGTATGAGTGGGTGTGGGTATGCGTGTCCGTGTCAGTGTTCGATTGGGTGTGTTGGCGTCGGTGAGAGGGGGTTGATTGTGAGTTGTTGCCTGAGTTGGTGTAGGTATGAGTGGAAGTGTAGGGTTGAGTGTTGGTGTTGTGTCTTGTGTGGGCATGTTCATGATGTCCAACTCAGGAGTTCTGCTACGCTGTGATCGCGTGCATGGTCGTGTGTTTGTGGTTGATGATGATGATGATGATGATGATGATGATGATGATGTTGACGATGATGATGATGTGGGCGTGGGTGTTGATGGTTTCTCTTTAGTCATTTTCAGTGCCTTAGCCGTTACCGGCTTTTTGGTAGTTGATAGGGATGAGGGGGAGAGTCTAACAATCTTCTTCACCATTGCCAGATATCTTCTGTCCTTGTGTTTTTAGTGTTCAGTTCAGACTAGCAAGAGTGAAGGGACCAGTATATGTACTGTCCGCTAGTACGTACCGAGTAGAAAACATCCAGTCTAATGTGGAGGTGGTTCATCGCTCCGTTGCAATCTGTTTTCTGAGTCGGTCGATTTTCAACTTTAAGGCTGGTTCCCAGGAGGGGCTAAACTGCAATCCAGCGTCCCGGTTCAGTGTGTTCTTCTCGGAGGAGATGAACAGAGTCTCCTTAACCCTCCGTTCCCATAAACCGCTACATTTTGCCACAATGGTGGTTTCTTTGAAGTTAGCTCTGTGGTCTTCTTCAAAGCAGTGCTCCGCCAGCCCTGACTTGTCAGGCTGCATTAAGCGTATGGACCGTTCGTGCTCCTTGACTCTGGTGGAAATGGTCCTGCCGGTTTGCCCTATGTACGGCGCCCCGCATTCACAGGTATACGGTATACTCCTGATACATTAAGTTCCAGTTTGTCCTTTACCGGCCTCACTAGGTGTTTAATCTTTAAAGGCAGCTTGTGGATGGTTCTGATGTGTTTTGCCAGAATTCTACTGATTCTGCCGGATAGATTGCCAGTATATGGGATGCAGGCAGTGGCGGTCGGCTTGTCTGGTGTTAGCTGAGATTGTGGTTTTCCTCTCTTGGCCTTGGAGATTGAGGCTTCAATGTCGTCTACGGAGTAGCCATTTTGACGGAAAGTGTGCCTCAGGTGCTGTAGTTCTTGCTTTAGGTGGCTGGGATCGGAGACAGACAGAGCTCTGTGGGCCAGAGTGTTGAGAACTCCGACCCGTTGTGATTTATGATGAGCATTCAAATCGAGGTCAGTGTGTGTTGGTTTGCGGTACACTGCATGCCCCAGAGTACCGTTGTTGTTTCTGGAGACCAGAATGTCCAAAAATGGCAGTTTTCTCCACCTCCATGGTGAACTGAATTTGGGGTCGGAGGCAGTTGAGGTGTGTGAGGAAGCTTGGCAGAGTGTCTAGTCCAGTGATGTCAAGGTCACAGGCCGCCGAGAGCTCCCCTGGGCATCTTGTACATCCTGAGGGCAAAACATGACGTAATACATATCAACACCAGTAGCGTTATCACCTGATACTTGTTTACTTGCAACTTGGCTGCGTCCACCGATAAAACCTTTCTTAGAGTGCGTATATATTATGAATGTTTTCCTTCAGAATTGCCTACAGGGATGCGTAGCATAGCATTACGTAACTACCAACAACGTGGGCAATAAACTACTATCATACATTAACAGACAAAACATACTTTTAACTGGCCCTGAAGAGCCGACATTCATACCAAGAGTACATACACATAGACCAGATATAGTCGACATTGCTCTCCTCAAGGGCATTACACACAACACAAACACACACGTAATTAACGAGCTAAATTCAGATCACTTCCCAATGTTATTAGAAATTGAAGCCCCCATTACTTTTAAACTGGAACCACCAAGACCTAATTACAGACAAGCAGACTGGGAGTCCTTCGAAAACACGCTACAAAACATTATACACGAACACATAATCGAAACACATGAAAAACAAGATGAAGCTATTAACCATATCGTGGAATCAATTAAGCTCGCCACGGAACAACACATCCCAATTAGATATCCTACAACTTCTACACATGATTTCCACGCGACACTAGACAAGCCATTCAAGATAGAAATCGTGCTAGGCGGAAATGGCAAAAATCGCGCAACTTAATAGATCGTAACGCGTACACGGATCTAAGCATTCAAGCGAACGAACGAATACGAGAATACACAGCGAATCAATGGCACGATGTCCTAAGTAACATCGACCCACAAAGTCATACAATCTGGAAAATAGCCAGAAATCTAACGCGTACGTATACACACGTCCCTCCTCTCCACACGACTAATGGAATTGCAGAAACTTCCCGAGACAGAGCCGCAGCATTTGCAGACGCCCTAGAAGCAACCTTTGAACCTAATGCCTTTCCGCCAGACCAAGCATTTGTGGACGAAACGGAAGCAATGGTCGAGAATATTGGTAGAACACCAACGCACAATAATACGCGAAAAACGAATGCGGGTGAGATCAAATGGATCATCAAACACCTGCCCACAAGGAAGGCCCCAGGGCCAGACCAAATCCCAAATATATTATTAAAACATCTGCCAGCCAAAGCACTGAAGCTGCTGGCGGATATATTTAACTACACAATTGAGAAAGGCCGATTCCCTCCACAGTGGGAAGAGGCTAAAATTCTCATGTTCCCCAAACCGAGAAAGAGCCAATCACAGCCTGAGAACTATAGGCCAATGAGCAAGGTTTTAGAGAAAAAATACTCAAACGACTTACGAACCACATAATAAAAAATAACGTAGTAATTAATGAACAATTTGGATTCCGGGCACAACACTCGACAACGCTACAACTATTGCGAATGACGGAATCCATCACGAGAGGATTCAACGAAAAGCGATCCACAGGGGCCATCTTCCTGGATATAGAACGGGACTTCGATCGCGTGTGGCACGCTGGTCTACTCGGAAAGCTCATATCACTGGAATTCGCGGACTCTATGATAGCCATAATAAAGGACTATCTATCAACCCGAACGTTCCGCACGGCAGTCGAAACCGAGATATCAACGCGACGGCCAATCAGGGTAAGGGTCCCAGAAGGGAGGGGCCCACCCTCTTTAACATTTACATAAATGACTTACCAGAGACGATAAGAGTAAACCGATATCTATACGCGGATGACACAGCGCTAGTCACACAATCGACCATGCCAAGGATTATACGCACAAGGTTTCAAAATGCTCTAAATGGCTTAGAGCCATGACTCACGAAATGGCGCATAAAGGTAAATACAAGAAAAAGTCAGACAATTGTATTCACCAAGCGAATCCAGTACCGTCATGGTAAACAGGGCCTTCAGCCACTAACGCTTGGACAAGAGCCAACTCAATGGAACAGCACCATCACCTACTTAGGTGTAACGATGGAAACAACACATAGACACCGTAAGAGCCAAAGCAAATGCACAACTCAATAAACTATACCCAATAATCAACACAAACAGTACTCTAAAGCTAGAAAAGGGCACAACACTTTATAAAACTCTAATCCGGCCAATCCTAACATACGCTGCACCCGTATGGGGACATGCAGCGAAAACACATATAAAGATACTGCAAACGATGCAGAATAGAGTACTCCGAATAATCGCGAGACTACCCGAAGTAGCACCAGCGCTCCAACTACATGAGGAGCTAAAAATGCATTCCATTGAACAATTCATCAAAAGGCTCAGCTTTAACTTACTCGATAAGAAAAACAAAAACCACAACGAATTAATTCAAAACCTAGGAAATTATGATATAACGCACGACAAACATGCAAGAGAACTATTGGTCTCGGTGAGCCAAATGTTGACATGCAACAATATCTGGACAACCTAGTAAATTACCCCGATGTTATGCACATGTGAACTGTGCATTTCACACACACACAGAAACACACACACTCATAACTACGCACATATTCTCTTCGGTCAGGTAACAACCCTCAAGTCCTTATTTATGAGGCGGACCCAGTGGGATGAGGGCCCCTCGGGAGTGGCACTGGCTCGCACCTGCATTTCAGGCAGACTGCCCGCCAAGTGTGCACTCCAGACGACCAGGCGATACTATGGATATGCATTCACCAAATTGACGATGCCGAATGGTGCAGCAATACTCTAGGCATTTAGTTGCAGACGACACCGTATGGTGGAGCGTAACAACAATAATTTACCGTAGATTGACGACGCCACTGGCACGTAAATTACTATTAATTTAAGAGACTAATTGTATGCACTTTCTTTTGCCAGTGTATGTACATGTATATTTAGATTGTTTCAGGGATGCAGCATGTAGGGTATCGACACGCTCCCAGACTTCTGAGGCGCACGAACAAGACGCCAAGCAACATAGCACCCTGATTCCTGACAACAATCACAAATGATTCCTACCTAAACCATCCAGGACTCCGCTAGGGGGCAAGCTGGGTCTTGGTCAAGCCTGTCTCCAAGCTCCTAACCTACTTCTTCTGGTTACGCTATGCGAACCAGCTCTTTCACCACTGAATGCACGGGTGCTACAGGCGGTACCGCAGCAGGCTTTCACCTTCCTAATCCGGTGAATGGGATTTTTTGATGGGTATGGCCATCTTCAATGGCGAATCCCACAGTACCATGGGGTCTCGTAACTAGATTTTCCCCCTCCACCTAAAAAAAAATTGCTTGTCATTCATCATCCTGGTGATGGGAGAGACGTACACTCCCGAAACGTCTATGTCTCTGCATCACTACACCTGGCTAGAAGCCCGAGAACATCTTGAATATGTTCGTCACCAGGAAAGCTTCAAATCATATTTTTGGGTCTTCTATCCGTACCTAGATCCTGTAAAAGAACTGCAGCTACTGCAAAACGGGAGGCATCTGTTTGCACAATAAACTGTTTGTCAAAATTAGGCATGGGCAAAACAGGTGGATTCATGATTGCCGTTTTAAGTTTAAGGAAGGCTTGTTGATGTATGTGTGTCCATTTGAATTTTACCCCTTTACGTCTAAGGCCGTTAAGCGCATCTGCAATATCAGCAAACCAGGGAATAAACTTTGAAAAAAAGGTGACCATGCCCATAAAGGAGGCTAGTTGCTTTTGTGATTTGGGTGCAGGAAATTTTCTGAGAGCGAGTGTACGTTCTGGATCAATAGAAATTCCTTGGAGTGAAATTATGTGTCCCAAAAATGAAATTTGAGTAGTGGCAAACTTTACTTTTGATGTACTTATAGTCAGACCCGCTCGCCTAAGAGCACCAAACACTAAACGCAAGTGATGTAAAAGAGTATCCAGATCAGGTGAATAAATGACTAAATCATCCAAATAATTGAACACAAATTTAAATTTGTGTAATATTTTATCTAATAAACGGGATAAAACTTGCACTCCCCAAGATAATCCAAAGGGTGCTCGTTTGAACTGGAAATGGTTCCAAGGGGTAGCAAAACTACTTAAAGGTCGTGACGATTTCGCTAAAGGTATTTGGTTACTACCAAATGGTCTAATGTGGTCTAATGTGGTAAGAACCTTTGCATTCCTAAAATAATGAGCTGCCATATGTAAATCAGGAAGAGGCATAGAATCTAAGTGTATAAATTTATTGAGTTTACGAAAATCTATAACTACTCTAGCATCATTATTTGACTTTGGAACGAGAAAACACGGGCTTGAATACGGACTAATGGATGGTTCAATAATATCATTTTGTGGCATAATATCGATCTTTTGTCGAAGTAGTTCTAATTTGGGTGGTGAAAATCTGTAAGGAGGTGAGCGTACTGGAGTGAATTTGTCAATTGAATAGAATATTCAATGCCTTTTACTTTTCCTAACTTTTCTGTAAAAACTTCGGGAAACTGATGAACGAGATTTGTAGTAGCAGTCTGATATTTCAATGGTAAATATAGTAAAGTTAAGTGATTAGGAGAGTTGATTGGTACAAGGTTACAAGATGGTACGGGTGACCTTGGGCCTAGTGCCAAATGTACTATTTCCTGTGGAGCAAAGGGAAAGCATACGGTAAAATTTGCGAAGTCCAATGATAATTGTGTATATCGCACCTCCAAGGAAGAAGATCGTAACTCACTTTTCAGTAGAGCAAAAACAAAGTTTGGAAGAACAATGAAAAATCACTGTTTTTATATTTGGGTCTGAAGTTAAGGTATTAGTATTCATTATGTATCTGTTAATACAGTGTATTAATATTAACCTTATCAGAATTCAATTACTGAAGCTATTATATTTTTTCCACTACAAGGTGTGAAGTTTTTTTTCCGCGGAAAATATGAAAAAAGTCAAGTTACAGTAGAGGCTTTTTTTATTAAAAATAAAATAATTTAATCTCTACCTCCAGAAAACAACAGCTTTAATTGTATCAACTCTTAGTACTTGTCAACACAGTACAAACAAACATAAAAAGGACACATTTTTAAAAGTACTGTCAAACTGAACATTAGATTTTACATCACACTACTTCTTCCTCTGCAGTTCGTCATCTGTAGATTCTGATTCAACTCCTGTATAGCTGTACTTTAGAGAATAGTAGAAACAATGATAACATTCAGGAATGTTTCTACTTTTGCACAAGAAAATGAGATCTTTATAGTTTGCAGTTGATATTGGAGTAGTTCTGCTGTAGGTTCTTGGTAAATGTTTGCATTCCATGGCAGATCTACCTTTTCTGCCTTTTTGCAAAGGTATAGTGCGATAATCTTCATCAAATGAATATCTGAACTTTGGTTCATGAAAAGTTTCCGAACAAACGGAAAGTTCTCTGATTTTATACCACATAAAAGAGTTGCCTGAAGAATCAGTTGACCAGTTTTGGAAACCAACTAAAGATTTGAAATAAAAAAAATCTGTTTGTCTCATCTGTTTAACTTAATAGGAATTCCCCGTAACTTTTGCTGATCTCACTAGCATATACCATTGTTGTGATGTGAAAATTTCTAATCCTTTCTTTCTCCTTTCTATTAAGGCATGCATGCATGCTGTCTCCCTCATTCTGTGTATGTCGTTTTTCTAAAAATTTGTATGAAATATCTATCTTATTATACTGGGATGCAAAAACGTGATGGGCAAAAACAAACTTATTCCTATTTTGACCCTCGCAGTTGTCAGAGAAGGTTGTTTTGTTTTTCCCTTCTTCCTTCCCCCCCCCCCTTTTTTTTCCTTCACAAAATCAAATAAACAGCTTGCTACCTCATTTGCTCCGCGTTTAGCAATAGACTCGTGCCACATGTAGCAGTAACCGTCTTCACTACCCAAATCATACACAGTGAAATTATATGCGCTTAACTTCCTCTTACAATAAAAAGAAAAGCTGACATCTGACATTGGAGTTTGAAACACTTTCTGAAAAGCAAATACCGCTTCAAGCTAAGGAAGTCATTTATGGAATTTTGTTTATCAACTTCCTTCTGGTTTCTAGCTAATTCTTTGTTGTGTTTGTGTTTCTCGTAATCTTCTTTCTGCAATAAGTTTTGATCGATAGTTAATTTAATATAGTTAGAACAAAGTTCACATTGATCTTTTTTAGGTTTAAAAATACCAGTATTATATTCGTTGTCAACAAGTTCTTGATACTGCCTGCGTGTAGCTGGTTTAAAAGCACATGCTTGTTGAGTGAACCATTCAGAGTAAAGCCTGTAGAATTTTGAGAAAATTAGATCAGCTTCCAGAAAAAGTCGACTAGTGTTCCTACGCAAGTAATGGGACTCAACTTTTGGAATCAGTTGAATGTGAACCCTTATTGTATCTTTAACAGAATCACTTATTGCATGAGGTCTCTTACTATGGTGACCACGCTTATCAGGGGATATACCAACAACCAATTTTGAAAAAGCAATTCTGACATACATGTCTGTTATGGATAATGTGTGTGTGTGTGTCGGTCTGGGTGGCTCAGTTGGTTAGACGCTGGCTTACTGATCCCAAGGTCGCGGGTTCAAGCCCGGCCCAGGCCGATGGTTTTTAAGTGTGCTTAAAAAGGACAGCTCCATGTCAGTAGATTTACTGGCATGTAAAAGAACTCCTGCGGGACAAAATTCCAGCACACCGGCGACGCGGATGTGATCCTGGCAATTGACAGCGTCGTTAAACAACAAAATAATTTAATTTAATGGATAATGTGTTCAGGAACATCACTTTACAAACTTTAATAGGAAAATCGTTTACACGAAAGCAATAACTAAATGTGTTGCTCCTCCTTGAGTTTCTCCCTTTGCCTGTAGTAACTTGTTTATTGTCCAATTTACTGACATGTCTGGTTATAAAATCCCATCTGCGAGTATGGCTGCCTGTTTTCCAAAACCTTTCGAGTATCATTTTTCTATCTTCATTACTTATTTTACTATGGCATTTAAACCTACATCCAACTCCACAACCATTCCGCATCTCCTTTGATATTACCAATTTTCCAGCTCTGTTTGTGCAATACAATTCCAAATTTCTTTTTGTTTTTCTTACATCTTTCCATGAACTTTTATCCCTCTTCCTTTTTTACCTCTTCTTTTTTTCTAAAGAATCGCGTTTCTTAGAGCGACTTCTTTTCATTGCAGGAGTTGCTTCTGGATTGAAAGTAAAATGTAGTATCTGAAAACCCAAAGGCCCAGGATAGCTCAGAACTATTTTGTCATATGCTGGTGCAACTGGTTCACTTTCAAAATCAATGCGATTACAACACTGCAATATGCCATTCTTGACACCATCTCGACTTATAACTTTCCTTTTTCGTTTATGTGTTGGTGTTTCTTTATCACTGTTATTATCAGCTAAAACAAGGAAGAAATGCGAATTATATTTAAAAATGATAACAATACAGAATATGGATAATATCATAGTAATTATTGTCACTAAGCTTTGTAAAATTTGGAGGTTATGTTTGGTCCCAGCACCTTATAATTTATGTTCACCAATGACAACAATATTGAGTGGCGCAATAAATTATATCAAAATAAAACTTGCAGTGTAACGGTTCACAAACAGAACAATCAGGGCTGAAGTCCTCGTCTCCTTGCTGGTGTTCAGTAAGCCTGGGAACTAGCCAGGAAAATTCATTGTTCCTTTTAACTTATAGAAATGATCAATCGTTATTTACCAGTGAAATATATAATATATAAGAATAGTAATTAATGTTTCCTACCTGATGATAAAGCCGTCTGCACCATTCCCATTGTTCTTTCCATTGTGGTAAAATCAACAGTAATTATTGAGAAATTAATGCACTCAGGTTTACCAGCATCGTACCAGGTTCATTACCTTCACAATGTTGAAGCTGCATAATCACTGTCATAACATATTTCCTCTTTATTTTATTAAAATTATATTGCAAATCTCCTTGGAAAACAAACGTAACTTCAGTTAAATTAGGAAGAAGGCAACAATGTTAACCTGGAAAAGTACTGTATCTCAACATACGATAGTTTTCCACGAATAATAGAATGACCTCAAAGATACAACATAAAACAACTGCTTACAGCTCATCAACAATCAAAGATAAAAAATATGATTTTTATACACAAGATGCTCTTTCACCTACACTTTCTGAAACACATCATATCTCAAAATTGCAAAAAAAAAAGTGAGTTACGATCTTCTTCCTTGGGAGGTGCGATATAATATACAGGTGTGCCCAATATTACATTGTAAGGCAAGTCCGTTGCGTCGTAAAACTTAATTTTCCAGGAAAATCTAGGTAATTTTAAATGTAAATCAACCTTTCCTAATATTGCTAGTTGTCCACCAGACATCGTAGTACATTTTAATTCTACTGGTTTTATGTTATTGCGTTGTTTAGATGGTAATAATTCCCAAAATTGCATCTCTATTAAATTTAGAGAAGCACTGGAATCAAGTAATGCTACTGTTTCAACCAAGTACAATTGCACCGAAATAATTGGCAATGGTAAAAAGGGAACTCCTTTCACCTGTGGACACGAACTATAAGTTTGTACAGAGTTTAGTCATAAGGTTGAATTTGACTCAAATTGTTTACGGCGTTTGAAACAAACTTGACTGGAATGTCCCATTTTATTACAAAATTCGCATGTTGGTGCATGAGGTGTTTGTGTAACAGGCGTTATAAGCAACTTTATTTGATTCTGAGTCGAATTTAATACAGAAGACAATGAAGCTGGTTGTGGGTTATTATCTATATTTGTTGTATTTCTGTAATTAATTGTTCTAATTCTGTATAAGTATTAGGTTTTGTAGAAAAGGCACAACGTAAACGAGTTTTATCGTTTGATCCAGATATAATTAAATTACAAATGTTCTTTTCAGAGTCCTGCAATTGGAACAATAGCGCAAAACGTTTGAGTCGTTGAACAAATGCTAGAAGGTCTTCCGAATGTTTCTGAGGAGCATAATAATATTCCGTTAAATATTGCATTCTCACACGTGGAGAGAAAAAAATTCTAACACTGTAAAATAGAAATGTGCTATATCATAGCCTTGCTTAATGGCTGATTGCACAAGAAAATTTATCTTGCCTTCTACTACAGTTAATAGTTATAAATATAACTCACTTGGTGCACATGTCGAATGAGCACTCAATTCACGAAAACGTAAGAAAAACTGTAAAAATTCTAATGCCTGAGAAGCATCATTAACTACTAAATGTGTTTTAGCTGTTAATATCGGATGAGTCGTTGTAACAGGTTGCATATTCGTTGTGGATTTCATAAATTCTTCCCGCCTAGTCTCTGGTTCGGCCAATCTATGTAATAACTCTAGATATTTCTCTGACAATTTCTGTAAATCATCTTTATTTTTAATTATAAATTTGGATTCCATTACAATTTTGATACACTGGATATAGTAAGTAATGCGTGCTCATAACCTTTGTAAGGTTGCCGCTGAAAGTAATCCAGATTGTTCCGAAATAAACGTGGAAAATTCTTAAACTGAATTTGTGATTCCGTAATTAATTCCTGTATTTCGCTCTCATTGAATCTATTTATATCTGGCTTACAGTTTACAGAGTCAGGACTTTCCTTCAGAATATTCACTAGTGTAGGTAGGGTAGGGTAGCCGTTGTATCATATTTTAGGTTATATAATTTTAAAAAAAATACAAGTTCATCTTTGCGTAATAAGTTCAAGTTTTGGCGAGCCACTGGTGAAGTTATTTGTATGAAATGCTCGGAAATATTTATATACAAAAGACACTCAGAGATGTTTGGTAAAAGTTGCGAGTTAAAGATAAACAACTCTCTTTAATATAAGAATTTGCAATCTTTTAAAGAGAAAAATGACGAATAATTGCTTTGTAAAAAGTATAACAAGTACCTTGACAAAATTTACTTGTAATAGCAAAGTCAAGTAAGATTCTGCCTAAGTCTAAGAGAATTTGAATGGGACAAAAAAAAAATTTTCAGCAACTTTTACCTTCTTTTTACGAGTTGAATTACCCCTAATGGTTGATGACTACAAAAAAATACTGATCGGTTGGTTTAATGTCCTCGGATATCGAGTTTTCCTTCACGCGACTGCTACCATTTTGCACCGTAAGGTATTCTCGCTTCACTGGGTTGTTAAGAGGCATGAGAGGTTCTATTTCAGATGGGTAATCTAGTTTATTTCTTAGTTGTTGAACTTTCTGTATGAAGCCTGATTGAGTTGCACCGTAAGGTATACTCGCTTCTTGCCTTACTTCCTTCTATCCCTCCCATATTCTACTGTGGCCAGTTATTTGGTGCAAAGCGTACTAGGAACGGGATAGGTGCAACTAATAAATTGATCTTTAAAGTTAACATACAATATTTAATCTTTGAAGGATCACGTTAGTTTACAACAGTATTATAAGATTGAGTCATACATGAGAAAGGTTTACATTAAGTTGCATTTGACTGCTTAGAATAGAATTCCCCCACCCCACATCTCTGAGTGTATATTTAATTATTGTTAAATAATCGCGAAAATTAAAGGAAATACAAAAAACCCTGAATTTAGAAAAGAAAAGGAACTCACCAAGTCTGCCTGTAACTCACACTTGTATTACCCCAACGGCTATCTTAGATTTTACACTGTAACTAAGTACGTCGCTGCCTTCCAACGAACGTGGTGACACATTGACCTTTCAACTGCCCGCCTACGTCCACGAAGCAAGTCCCTGGCTTTATTCTTCAGCTCTCGGTAGTCCTGCACAATCAGACGATCCCGTGATCGATGTTGCGTCACTCTTTTAGTTGAGTGACGTTCACTGCCTTGTCAAGTCCTGTTTTTGTGGCACCTGTCGAAAGTTGTATCCTACGGTGAATTGTGTGTCTGTATCTTGTAGGTGGGGTGAGCCGTAGAATGGTGATTATGGCTCAGAGTTTTCAAGTTGAAGGTAGATGTGCGTTGTTTTACCCATTTGTTTTCATATGTTAAAAGTGCTTGCATTTCTAAGTCGGTCATTATGGATCTATTACATGTAAACGCTTGTAAGGTCATTATAGGAGTAGTTTTAATAGCACCAGTAATTAATCTAAGAGCTTGATTTTGTGTGCGCTCAAGTATAGCGAAAGTTGAAGGTGACGCTGTTATCAGTACATCTCCACAATATTTAAGAACTAACTTGATGTATGTATTATATGTAGCATTTAATGTAGATCTTGAACAACCCCATTTAGTTCCTGCACGTCTTTTCAATATCTTAAAACGATTGGTTGCTTTGTCGTTAATTTTTTAATGTGTTTTTTCCAGGTTAACCCCTTGTCAAATAGTACTCCAAGATATTCAGCAGTTTCTGTTCTGGTTAATTTTGTATTTTTATTACTTAAGGTAATATTGGGTTGTTTCTTTTTTAGGGAAAAGAGCTGAAAGTTACTTTTTGGAGTGTTTACTTTCATGAGATTTTTATAACACCATTGTTTAAGTGTACTTAGAGAATTTTGAGCATTTGTCTTTAGAGTTTCAAGTTTGTCTGATTTCAGTAATTTCCAAATTACTAAGTCATCTGCATACAATGCGGTGTTGATGACTGTTTGTTGAAGTTGTTTGGGCAGATCATTTATATGGATATTGAACAGTGGTGCTAAGTACTGCACCCCGAGGTAAACCCAGTTGAGTTTTTATGAATTTGAATAATATTGAACCATAAGAAGTTGCACAATATCTCTCTGAGACGAATTCTGATATCCAGTGAATCATATTATCTATTCCCATCTGTTGTAGCTTCCTGATAAGGTCACATCTCCATACAGTATCATAAGCAGATTTCAGATCCACAAATACACTTAGAGTATCTTCTATTCTATTAAATCCCTCTTTAATTTCTTGACTAAGTTTAATTACTTGTTCACTGGTTATATGATTTTTGCGAAAGCCAGCTTGGCAGGATGATAGAAGATTGTAGTGTTCAAGATACCAATTTAATCTGGCTGAAATCATTCTTTACACAATTTTTGCTAGGACGCCGGTTAATGATATAGGTCTGTAGTTATTTATATCATCCGGTCGTTTACCTGGTTTCTACTGTAAGAAAGGTATACACATTTAACTAGTGCTTCCTTATTTTGAAGTCCTGCACATTCTTGCTGAAGCTTCTCACTTTCTCTTTGCCTGAACTACATGCACCTCAACATCTTGGTTATTCCATGTGAAAGTATTAAACATGAGAATTAGTAGATCCTTTGAGGTCTCCACAATTCTTTAAAAGGTTTGTGCAGGAATAACATTAGCTTGTGCCTGAAAGAAATCAAGTAACTAAAATATATCAAGTAATACTATGGAATTCATGCACATAAACAAGTGAATCCCATGTGGTAACTGGAGGGACAAAGAAAATTAAATATATACGAAAATGTTGAACATTTAAGTATTGTCTTGTTTAGTACAATATAAAGATGCTAAAGAATTCAACCAACAAACTTTCAGAGGTGACAGAGGAGTGTGTGGCAAGCACATTTATGGAGAACACTTATGGTCTTTGGGTTCATGGTGGTCTGAAGTAGATCAGAACAGGGATGGCTCCTGGGGTAGTGCCTCTGTGCCATGGCACTACCTTAATAAAATGAAAAAATCTGATGTGCTGCACTCACATGACTTTCTCTACTCTTCTACAAATTATTTATACAAATTCTTATTCCTATATCTTCTTTGTCTTAGTTGAGATAAACATTTGTACAAATTATCTTATTGCTTATTTCCTTGTAGGTGCAAGGGGAAAGTTAGAATACAGTAGGCTTTGAGCGATATTCACATCTTTTAAAGCTTTGAGATTCTCTTCTCTTTGTACACTTACCATATAAAAAATGGACAACGATGATCCATTTCACAAAAGTTTTAAGTTTTCCGAAACTCACACACATAACAAGGAATATCTCCGAAATGGTTAGCCCGACAAGAAAATTCATTGAGAAATCAGTTGTGTATTTTAGCAAGATCTACATTTTGTGTATATTATGATTTAGCCTATCTCTAACGGTTTACCAGTTATGCAAAAGTCGTCCAGAGTAAACACGACTACAGGGGCTATAGCCAGAAAATTCAAGATATACATTTCATTTGTCATAAAAATATCTCAAACATATGGCATTTTAATCAAAATCGTTGGAGCCATTTTCAAGAAACTCAAAATTTTCGAAAAATTGTCCATGTAAAGGGTAGTTTAGGGTGGGCTATTTTCTTCAAAATCTTCGTGTCGCACCCTTGAAAGACATTAAACTTAAATACCAACTTTGGTTTTTAACCGACTTTTCGTTTTTGAGTTATGCTGTTCACAGACTGACTGACACACAGACACACACGCGGACCTTTTTCTAAAAATGCTTTTTTTTTCGAATCATGGGGTCTCAGAACACATATTTCCAGTGAAATCTCGACATCAAATTTTTGGGTGGAATACAATACTTCCCCTACTTACCACTACAGAAAGTAAAAATACGTATTTTAAATTATTTGTATACTCCATGGTTAAATCGAGAATATGAGCATTAATGTTATTACTCTTAGGGCCGATTGTATAAAGCACTTGAACGTGGATCTGAGGGAAAAATTAACCGTGGTCAAGCTGAACTCGGGAATTTTGTTTGTATAAATGTAGACCTACGATCACCTTCTCTGACCGTGATCAAGTTTTGACTGGAGAAATTTCTAAGTTCAAGGATCATTCCACCGTGATCGATGGTGGCAGGCGCATCGCTCTTCGCATACGCTTACTGCTAGTTGCTTGGTGGACGTGTGGTGGCGGGGTAGATCGGACTGTTCGCTGAAGCAGTCTTTGTGTTTCCAGAACACACGTGATTGTGTTTTGGCATAGTTTTTGTCTTTGTGTGTAGTGTGATTACACAACACTACTAGCCCCGGTGGTCATGGAAACAGACATACCGGTGGCTGAACATACAGAAGTCATTACTCAAGAAAATGCCGAGTCGAATCTGAATTCCACAGAGGTTCCGGCTGCCGAGCAGTCTAATGGGGCAAATGTGGCGCCTGGGACAACGATGAGTAACAAGCCAACTAAACCCCCATTAAGGTATCAAGCCACGGATTTAGGACCTTTTTTCGTAATAGTCCGATGTAACCGTCGGAATATTCGAGATTTCCACCCTCTTAAAATTGGAAAATGGCTTTTTTTACACGCCGAGGGTGTGACACACAGCCATAAAAGTGGCTTTAACCAACTAGAAGTTCACTTTTCAACCTATATGGGAGCTAATAAATTTCTAGACTCGGATTTTGATGCGATCCATGATACACGTTCATATATCCCTTTTATAATATCTTTGTAACAGGCGTGGTGAGGGGTATAGATACAGATATTAGCATGGAAGAACTGGGTACCCATCTTCAAATAACAGGCCAGCTATCAATACACAATCTTCATCGTTTCAATCGTAGAGTAACATCGAATTGGGACACGACCTTTCAGCCAACACGTACGGTGAAGATTACCTTCAGGGCGCAACGTCTGTCAGCGTACGTGTATGTTTATTATCAAGGCTTTACAGTGGGGACATATACAACGAGAGTCCTAATTTGTGAAAATTGTGGTAAATTCCATCACAGAGCAAACTTCTGTAGGAACACCAAGCGCTGTTTAAAGTGCGGACAGGTTCACCTGGAGGGGCAGAGCGACTGTCCAGTAGATCGCGTGTGCTGTATCAATTGTAAGCAGGGGCACTTGGCAACCGAGACAGATAAATGTCCAGCGTATAAGCTTGAGTCGCAGATTGCTGCCCGGATAGGGGAATTACCCATTTCCATACACGAAGCTCGGCAGATGCTTACGGGAACCACCTCATACGCGGACCTCACTAAAACAACTGTTCCCAAGGATGTTTCGCGCCAGGGACGGGAAGAATTTCCTAACCTACCAGAGGAGCGAAGCCGATGCATAATATCGTAGCCTAACTCATATAGGACCGGGAGGGGTACATCGAACTATTCGGCAAAACGGAAATGTCAAACACAACAGGCACCTCCTGCGAAGTAGCATAATACATAAAACGCGCAGAATTGCCCAATGAGATGCATTTTGTGGTACGTGTTAAGGCACTAATTTCTAAGACAATAAATTTGGGAAGCAAAGACAGTGACTGTAATTTGCCAAAACAAGTGCCACAGGACTGGATTACATTTATTTCAAAGGGGGAACTTGTTCGGCCGACTGAACAGTGGTACCAAAAAGTGAAGGAATTTGAAGTTTTATTTGCGGGATTCCATGGCTTTAATGTTTCAAAATGTCTGGAGTGATAAAAGTACTTACTGGCATGATTTGCTCTAAATTTCCTGAATTGGATGAAAGAATTGTTTCCCTATACGTCAGGACCCGCGCCTTCATTAGGATACGGCATTTAAATAACAAACTAATAGCTGTAAGTATGACAAAAAGGAACGCGAGGAAGTGTCAGCAGTGGGCGTCAGCTACTTCTTCTGCAGCAACATGACCAAATGTAAGTCTACTTTTAAGATCAAACAATAATTTTTATTTCTTATTTTGATTGTAGTTTCGGTGGCGGTGGTAAAACTGGTTTGTAATTAGTAGAATGTGTTGAACGTTTCTAATGTGTTTTCAGTTAAGGCATCTTTTCTATCACATATCACTGTATTTTTCTACACTTTATTAATTATTGCTTAAGTGTTTACGCAGTGGAACTGTCAGTCAATGCTTTAAATGGTATATGTCGAAACGGGTTTACAGCGCTCACTTTCTATTGCTGTCTGAACTGCGCGCGCTCTCAGACCTCCATGTGACGTATGTTGCTTGCAACCAATGGCAGCAATTGTGCCAGTGTGGCCTACCTTCTTTCTCTAGTTACCTTGGTCGCCACCAGTTCTGTGTTCTACTAGGTAAACTAGGTGTTCTGTGGTCGCCACCTTTAAGGCTGGCAGATTGGCAGTAGCGTTGTTAAACAAGCGCCAGACTCTTCCCGCGGGGGCCTCTTCCCGCTTCCCGCGCAATCGCCCTTCCTAGAGCTGTCTGC
Organism: Tenodera sinensis; assembly: GCA_030765045.1. Lineage (NCBI taxonomy): Eukaryota > Metazoa > Arthropoda > Insecta > Mantodea > Mantidae > Tenodera > Tenodera sinensis. The sequence goes on along the minus strand of CM060964.1, from coordinate 202,218,155 downwards.
TGATGACGTCACACGGGAGTCTCGCAGTACCGATATTCACATGTGCAGCTTACATTTTACGATATAATTCAAATCCCATCGTACTATCTAAGTATCTCTACTCTACTTTCCTTGTTTTCTGACATGAGATGTCAACGCAGGCGTTTTAATTGAACAAAGCTCTCATTGTGTTATAATTTGTAAAACAGAAATGAAAATTATCTGTAGGTGGAAGGAACAACAGTGTGCCACATAATCGTGCAATTATTACTTTTTTAAGAGCTTTCAACACGCTTTTTTCACTTTCTTTAGGATTAAGGTTATATTTGCAACGCAGCCCTTACTAAAAGGCCTTTTAATAATGTAATAAACGAAAACAGAATGTGACGCTGACATTCTTTCCCTATTAAGACAGTATTTTATTGACTGAGCTGTTCTTCTAAGAATAGCTGTGTGGCCACTCTTTTTCAGCAATATGAAAATGCAGTGCAGAGGAAAATGAAATAAATAACACAATTACGAGAGCTATCATTTTTGAAAATACCAATATACTTGAAACGGAGAGAGAGGGGGGGAGAAGTTTTGTCTATCGCTTTCACCTATGAATCCTTTATAATGTATAATGAAATTTTATCTATGTTAACATGAATATATAGAAGGATAAGCCTTGGTAAGAATACTTTGCGCAAGAGTGAGCAAAGAAAATAATTTGTATATAGCACATCAGATTTTTATCATTTTAATACATTAAACAACTATAAATAATTTTAGTTATACATACTGCGCGTTTTCATAGATGACCTCAGTGATCAAAACTAGAGAAAATCTGATTTGGGGCTGTAAAATAATGTGATTAATTGCAAATTACGTTTATTTGTGAAATATCATCAACGTATTGTATAATTGCAAGGTAATTCCAGCATCTTGCTCCTTTTGTTTAAAATGAGAAAGAAAATATTGTCCGTATTTCCCGAATGTGAAAGAAGCACTTCATAGCTATACAGGAAGGGTCATTAGCCTTTCGTTCATGTTATACCTGAATTTCAGTACGGTTTGGGATAAGGCGGTGCACAGTCTTTGACAAAACAAAGGTCATTGTATATCGCTTCCTTTTATCTTTCTGTTTATCTTAAAAGGGTAGTCTTTGTTGATGCTACATGTTTGGAAATACAAGTGTGTGAATTCGTGTTAAAAATGAATGTTTCTAAAAGCAAGCTTAACTGTGCTGTTGCTCAGTGTGGCAATAGAGGGACAAAAACTTCGGGAGTGATGTATCACAGATTTCCAAAAAATGACAAAGTGAGAAATACGTGGATATCTCGTTGTAAGCGAAGCGATAAGTTCAACGCCGACAATGCTCGAGTGTGCTCCGTGCATTTTTGTCCTGAGGATTATCAATGGGGCTTACAGAATTAATTACCAGGATTACCTACAAGGAAAATTTTACGTGCCGATGCGGTGCCGTGTTTGCTGATTCCCAACTGGCATGGTGACACGCTCCCGGGTTCGAGCTCAGAAAACAGCACAAGCACCAGCCAAACTAATGAAAAGGTATGTAATGTCAAAACGTAATTGTTTATTTGGGTATGTTTACTGAAAGTAATATATGAATGTGTCTCATTAAGAGCATATACATATCCTTCTCTTGTTTCTCGTTTGGTTTTGCAATAAAAACTTATATTTCCGGTAATAACTTTAAATGTATTAAGGGTATCATTTCTTACTCGTTTCACTATTTTCACTAATCCAAAAGATAAAGGCAGGAAGGTGTGGGTTTTCTTTGATGTTCCTCACCTTTTAAAGTTACTGCGAAACCATTTTCTGGATGATGGTTTGCGGTTAGCGGATGGAACTCAAATGAACAAAAATCTTATAGAAGATCTTTTAGAACTTAAAACAGGGGATATATCTATAAGCTATCATATCACTCCAGCACATTTAAGTTTAACTGGCAGATCCAGACAGAATGTCAGAATGGCGGCCCAGTTATTTTCTAAAAGAACAGCTCAGGCAATAAAATACTGCCTTAATAAGGAAAAAGAAGGCACTTTCTTTCAGCTAGTAAATGATGCCTTCGATGTTCTGAATTCTAGGATTCCGAAGGACGAGAAAACAATGCTCAGAAGTGGATATGGGCTGAATTTAAGAAGCTAGGAGAATACTCTGCTCCGGTTTATGGATATCGTGAGCGGAATTAGAATTGGGCGTCATAAAGGATTAGTCCAATTTCAGAAGGGCTTCATTACATCCATAAAGTCTCTTTTGGGATTACATGAAGAAATGAAAAAGTTAAACATGTCATATATATTGACCTCTAGGCTTAACCAAGACTGCCTGGAAAACTTTTTCTCCCTTATTCGAGGACTGGGTATATTTTATAACAATCCCTCACCCTTTGAAGTAAGAAACAGAATACGCCTACTGCTTCTTACAGGCAACAACAAAATTCCAATTTCCGATGGAGCATCAGTGGAGGCGATTAATCAGACAAACCAGTCTAAACAAGACTTCGATTGTGACACTCAGTTCTTAGATTTCATTTCTACTGAGCTGTGCATGGACGTTGCTAAAGAAATTTCGGCACCCACTGAATATGAGGAGGCAATACTACTAGAAGATACGAGTATAAGCGATACTTCTGAAATGGAAGATTTTAACACAGACGCTATAAAGTATCTTGCGGGTTACATTGCATACAAATGCCGGCCTTTTGACAGTACTTTGGGAAGCAAAGACAGTGACTATAATTTGCCAAAACAAGTGCCACAGGACTGGATTACAGTTATTTCAAAGGGCGAACTTGTTCGGCCGACTGAACAGTGGTACCAAAATGTGAAGGAATTTGAAGCTATATTTGCGGGATTCCATGGCTTTAATGTTTCAAAGTGTGCTGGAGTGATGAAAGCGCTTACTGGCATGATTTGCTCTAAATTTCCTGAATTGGATGAAAGAATTGTTTCCCTATACGTCAGGACCCGCACTTTCATTAGGATACGGCATTTAAATAACAAACTAAAAGCTGTAAGTATGACAAAAACGAACACGAGGAAGAGTCAGCAGTGGGCGTCAGCTACTTCTTCTGCAACAACATGAGCAAATGTGAGTCTACTTTTAAGATCAAACAATAATTTGTTACTTATTATTTTGATTGTAGTTTCGGTGGCGGTGGTAAAATTGGTTTGTAATTAGTAGAATGTGTTGGTGAACGTTTCTAATGTGTTTTCAGTTAAGGTATCTTTTCTATCACATATAACTGTATTTTTCTACACTTTATTAATTACTGCTTAAGTGTTTACGCACTGGAACTGTCAGTCAATGCTTTAAATGGTATATGTCGAAACGGGTTTGAAGCGCTCACTTTCTATTGCCGTCTGAACTGCGCGCGCTCTGAGACCTCCGTGTGACGTATCTTGCCGACAACCAATGGCAGGAATTGTGCCGGAGTGGCCTACCTTCTTTCTCTAGTTACCTTGGCGCCAGACAAGACAAGACAAGACAAGACAAGACAAGACGTTCAAGGATTCGCAGCGGAGATCAACTCGCGTAGTTTTGAGACAAAAATGTTGTGGAGGAACTGAATTGTGTCTAAATTTTCATTTCATAGCGAACCAAAGGTAAGTAGCATTTACAAAATAATGTAAAATATGAGTTGTGCATCTTCTTTCGGTTAGTTTTCACTTAACCTTGTGCTCGCCTACCACCTAGGCGGCCCGGGTTCGATCCCAGGGACCCGCATGTGGTATTCGTGGTGGACGGAGCGGCGTCAGGGCGGGTTTTCTCCGGGTACTCCGGTTTCCCCTGCCATTTCATTCCACCGGTGCTCCATCTTCATGTATCATCAGTGTCACCGCCTGCGGTGCCGTAGTAGTAAAAGCGGGCGTTAAACACTACAACAACAACAACTTAACCTTGTCGAGGCATTCCGATACGGAATCGTTTGCAAATGTTGTAAATTAGCAGATGAATTTGTTAATTCTGTATTAATCTGCAGTTCAGAATTGCTTTTAAGTTCAGTTAAACATACCTTCATTAATAAAGTTAAAAGTTACGTGGAATTTGTTAAGTTTATACGACCACTACTTAACCTCTAATCGCTTGCAGATGTGATTATAAGGTACATAACCTCTAATTACGTGTATTATACTTTATTTTTCAGATGTCGGATTATTCAGATGTATCAACAGATGAGTATGTCGAACATCCTCGTGCTCCTCGAATTTTCCAGGCGAGAGGCAATCCTCTGAGGGATTTGAGCGACCGGAATTTTAAACTCAGGTACCGGTTGGACAAGGATACCGTGGAAAATTTGGAACGGAGATTGCGGGACTCCCTTCTTCGACCAACAAGAAGGAACAAGCCATTGTCGCCAATGCTCATGTTCCTGTTAACTTTAAGGTTATTTGCCACAGGAACCTTCCAAATGGTCATTGGCGACTTGGTTAAGGTGGATATTGCAACAGCTTGCCGAGCGATTCACCGAGTCTCCGCTTTAATTATTGGACTTAAGCAGCAATGTATTAAAATGTCCACTACGGCAAATGAGGCAAGACGTAATAAGTGAGACTTTTATAATGCAAGTAACTTTCCTGGGGTCTTGGGTGCTATTGATTGCTCCCATATACCTATAACCTCTCCTGGGGGCAATAACGCCGAAATTTTCAGAGATAGGCATGGTTCTCACTGAACATACAGGTGATCTGTGACGCAAAGCTAAGGTGCTTAAATATCGTCGCAAGGTGGCCAGGATCAGCTCATGACAGTAATATTTTCAGAAATTCAAGGGTACCTGCGCAGTTTGAGGCAGGGCAAATGCCTGAAGGACTGCTTCTAGGAGACAGTGGCTATCACTGCTGTCATTACTTGCTAATGCCAGTGCTTCAAGAAGGAACTGATGCAGAGCGAGCTTATAACCGTGCCCATCGGGGAGCTCGATCTGCAATTGAAAGGACCTTTGGGGTGGTGAAGCGGAGATTTCCTTGCCTCAGCATGGGACTACGAGTCAAACTAGCTCGTGTTCCTGTCATCATTGTAGCCGCCTTTGTTCTACATAACATGACCATAGAGGCCATGGACGAGGTTCCTGAAGTTGATGACACTGCACCTGCTGCAAGAGCAGTGTGTTAGGAAGTGCCAGACATACAGCAGGGGAACAGGAGGGACAATACTGCTGTGAGAACAGCAATTATCAACAATGTATTCAGGTACTAATACTTGCATTTATTTTAATGAATACTATAAAATGTAAAATTGTTCAATTTGGAAACGTATTGAATTTAATTTATTATAAAATCAAAATAATCTTATAAACAACATGCACTCATAAACTCACATTCACAGCAATTATCAACATTTTAGGCAACAATACTTGCATTTATATTAACGAATACTGTAAAATATAGAAAGTTATTCAATTTGGAAATGTCGTGAAATTAAATTATAAAATCAAAATAATCTTATAAAGAGCATGCACTGGTAAACTCTCACATTCACAGTAATTATTAGTAAAATGTATTTCAATTGGGAAAAGTACATATTTAGATCTCTTTCCTGAACATCTTTTTAATGCTTCCTAACTTGTTTCCAATGAAACTTGTATTTTGACTTTATACTATCTCAAGCCATACTTATACAGACATATTTATTTCTTTGTTACAGGAGACATTGAAAATCCATATTCAGGCCTCCAGTTTTTTGCCTGTCTACCACTGTTTATGAAATTTTTAATACGTTTGAAATATACTGTTACTTAAGGAAAAATTGAAGCTATTAACAGTGAAGCAACAAGATTCTAAAGTAAGAACAAATTAGAAACTAAAAACTTCACTTATCTTATTGATTTGCTGCTGACCCTGGGGTTTCAAGCTGTGTCCAGCTCATTCTCAAAGCCATATAAACAAACTCGTTGCCAAGCTACAATCTTTTATTTTTTCTGAGACCCATTATAAATTCTATAAATTCACCTACATATAATTTAGCTATGGTTAACTAAAAAATTTAGTACTTTTGAAACATTTGAGAGTTTAAGTATTAAAAATTCTTTTGAACTAGTAAAAAAGATTAATAACCTAATATTATCTGATAATGATAAACTCGTTTCTTTTGATGTAATTGCTTTATTTCCTAGCATTCCTAGAAAAAAGCTTTTGATTTTTTTAAAAAATAGTTAAATTCTTTAGAATTAGACAATGACTTAATAGATGATTTTGTAAAACTTACAAATCTTTGTTTAGATCAAAATTTCTTTAGTTTTAATGGTAATTTTTTTCAACAAACTTCTGGCTTGGCAATGGGTAGTCCACTTTTGCCATTTCTTGCTAATCTTTTCATGAGTTTTTTTGAAACTCAAATTACAAAATCATTCTCTCTAATTTTTAAAATATGGTATAGATATGTGGATGACATTTTTGCTGTTGTCCTTAAAAACAGATAAATGATGCTTTAAAACTTTTAAATTTACAAGATAAAGCTATACAATTCACTTTGGAAACTGAGAATAATGGATTCCTTTCATTTCTGGACTTAAAAATTAAAAGACATAACAATAAATTGAAATTTGGTATTTACAGAAAATATACTCATACTGATAATTACATAAAATATAAAAGTTTTAATCCTTTTGCACATAAATTTGCTGTTTTTAATAGTTTAATTTATAGGTTAATAAATATACCCCTTAATAAAGATGAATTTGACATAGAATATAAACACATTATTAACACTGCAGTAATTAATGGTTTTAATACAGATTTTATACATAAAAGGATAGAGGAATTTAAGTATCAAAAAGCTGTCAAAGAAGTTTCAACCCTTAAAAAAATAAAAGATAATTGTATTTTTAAAAAGTTTACTTACCATCCATGGGCTAATAAAAAATTTACAAGGATTTTTAAAGAAAATGGAATAAATCTTGTCCCTCAAAATAAATTTAATATACAAAATTTACTTAATTTTTCAAAAAAAAGATAAAATACCAAATTATAAAAAATCTGGCATTTATCAATTTAGCTGTTTAGATTGTGATAAAGTTTATATTGGTAAAACTAAACGTCATCTAGAAACCAGAATAAAAGAACATTTTAGATATATTAAATGTAAAGAAACTGATAAATCAGCTGTGGCAGATCATTTTTGGTCATTTAATCATGAAATTAATCCAGAAGTTAAATTATTAAAACAATTAAGTAATCCTATAGATTTAATGGCTTGGGAAAAAATTTTTATTTTAAAAAATAGGAACCGTGTCATGAACTTCGAATTACCATCTATAGATTGTATTTATAAATTTTTGTTTTCAGAGATTGGTAAATAAAAATTGAATAAGAGTAATTGTTTTTCAGAAAAAATAAAAGATTGTAGCTTGGCAACGAGTTTGTTTATATGGCTTTGAGAATGAGCTGGACACAGCTTGAAACCCCAGGGTCAGCAGCAAATCAATAAGATAAGTGAAGTTTTTAGTTTCTAATTTGTTCTTACTTTAGAATACTGTTACTTGTTCTAAATTAATGCTGTACACTAATTCCTCATGGAACAGGATTTCCATACCACCTTCCTTTTAATCCTGCTGGCGTCAGCACCTGTTTTCTTCCATTTGCTACAGTTTGTCCAGGTCGTTGTGACACTCCATGTGCGCAAGAGAGGAGAAAATTGGAGAAGTGACTGGAGTGGTGAGGAACAAGCGAGTGATGTCAGAATGCGGGTAGTCACGAGCAGTCTGTTTACTTATTACAATTAATCGTTGTGCAGTTATCAGGTGAGAGCAAACGATAAACTAATCCCCACCTCTCCTATTATGCAAATTGGCACATCTCTGCTATTGGGGCCCGTCTCGGTAGCGTGATGGTTAGCGTGTCTGCCTCACGTTCAGGAGGTCGCGAGTTCGAATCTCACGTCAGGTTTTTTCCGAGGTTTTCCCTTCCCTGAGAAGACGAATGTCGGGTAACTTAAAGCTCCATTGGCCTCTGGCTAATTTGAGCATCATTTCACCCAGTTCATTTCATTCATCTGATATAACACAATGTTAGAGGATGTTAATTCAAAAAAAAAAAAATCTGCTATTGGACATCTATGCAGTGGGGGAGTGTCATGAACTGGATGGGCTGTGCACATTCCGTTTGATATATTTGGGAGAATTATGACTAATAGTTGGAAAGAGCAGGCTCATGCAAAATTTAGCACCATTTTTCTGAAAAATAAAGATGTATTTGACATTTCTATGCCCCCCTCCCCTCGCCAAAATGTAAAATAATGGCGTAGCCCATTTTCTATATTATCGTTAGAAGACAAGGTGAAAGTAAACTGGGAAGGCTCCTTATCTGCACATAAACACAGAACCAAAAGGTGCAAGGGTTAACCACGTTAGAAAATTCAATAGGGACATTTACAAAAAGAGCAAATGTATCTGTTAATGTGAGGTGAAAAATGCTTTATTCTGTTCTCCATGCATTCTATTGGTGGCGATAACAATTAGTCAAAGAAAGGTGTGGTGGATTTAGTTCACGTTTGGGAAAAAAAATAAGACCCACGAGAAATCCATATAAACAGTGTGATGAACCTAGCGGTACTATGCAGCATGAACTCTCATTGGATAACCAGCAAGTAGACAGGAACAGGTATGTGCTAAATGTAATTGCATATGATGCTGTGGGAAATTACAATTAGCATTACGTGGACACGATGAGTCAGAGGACTCGAATAACAAAGGTGCATACCGAGAATTAATCCAGTTCAGTGTAGTAACAAGTAGTAGTAGTGGTGGCAGCAGCGGCGGCGGTGGTGGTGGCGGTTGCTGTAGTAGTAGTGTTTATCGTGCATTATAAAACAAATTCGGGAAACTATTCTACTATTCTGGCACAACCAGTGCATTGATGCTTCAGCTGTCACTGGATCGGTATCAATAACAGGCCAGTATGCTACGGATAAAACCTACCTGAGTTGGTGTTACTTGCAGGTAATCATAACCATGGTGTGTTCAAACATTCTATTTGAATACTCCTGAAATATGCATATGAATTGGGTTCACTCCAAACATATGCCATTCATCACAATGCTTTATTATTCAGTTGCAGTCATAGCAAATGAAAATAAGTTGTAATTCCCATAAAAGTGTAACTATTTTGAAACTGTGCCTCTCAGCAGGAAATCTAGATTGTTTAAATTTCCTGTTGAACAAAGAATCTGGAAGGATGTATTTAATGAGCAGGACACAAATAAAAAGGCTGAAATCCTTTCAGGCTGTATTACACAGTACTATAAAATTGCATTCCCACTTAAAAGACATATGTCATCCTCGAAGATATAGATTTATGGAGTGTGTATACTATGTAAATATATAAAATGCTATGGCTTAATTAAAACTTTATTTACTGCCATTCATTATACAACAGAACCTTGTTGCCATGATACAACTCTTTTTTTACTGTCGTGTATACATCCCACATCACTCCCCTTCCAGTAACCAAGTTACCATACAAATTCAGATATGCTAAATATATATATATATAATAGTATGTAAGTAGCGACTGGGGAATTTCACTGATCTGCCACTTCAATTCTTTTTGTGGTTTTTTCTTCATCTGATTGACTTTGAGAATTAGATGAAGACTGTTGTGATTCCTTTGGTTCTTTTAAAGAAGTGTGCTGCTTCTCTGGGAGTATTATTGAAGTATCATCATCTGCACTAATGAAATATGCTGGTTTCAGGCAGTCAATTGAGGTGTTTACAGGTTTTCCCTTAATTTTGAGTGTGAAATATTTTGCAGTTTCTTTATGGCTTCAAAAGGACCTTCATATGGTGGTTGCAGAGCCTTCTTGACTCTGTCAATTCTCACAAATACATGTGAACATTTGCTGAGATCTTTACGCAGAAACACAGATTGGGAAGTTTTATGCTTAACTTCTAAAGGTTTGAGTTGTTGCATGTGTTTTTGAAGATTAGATAAAAAACTTTCTGGCTCCATTACAGCTTTAGGTTGATCAAAACATTCACCAGGAAGCCTGATATGTGTGCCATACACCATCTCTGCTATCGAGCTGTTTGTGTCGTTCTGAAATGATGCACGTAGAACAAGTAAAACTGTGGGAAGCGTATCTGTCCACTTTATTGAGTTGTGTGCGATTATAGCTGTTTTCATTGTGCGATGCAGACATTCAACTTTTCCATTGCTTTGCGGATGATAAGGAGTTGTATGTTAGAGTTTCACACCACAAAGTTCTTAAAGTTTCTTGAAATGTTGACTTTCAAATTGTCTTCCTTGGTCTGTAATTAAAGTGCTTGGAACTCCAAAACGAGCTATCCAGTGATCATAAAATGATTTTGCCACTGTTTCAGCTGTGATGTTTTGCATTGGTATAGCTTCCATCCATTTAGTGTAGCGACCTATACAAGTGAGACAGTAGAGATAGCCATCTGAAGGTGGAAGTGGACCAATAATATCAACATGAATGGTACTGAAACTGAATCGCTCACCTGTTTCTTGGACAGTGCTGATTGGTGATTTGGTGTGTTTTGTTATTTTACTCTTTTGACATGCCAGGCAAGCTTGAGTCCATTCTTTTACATCTTTTTAATGTTTGGCCAAATAAACTTAGAGGTCATTAGTACTACAGTTGATTTGATTCCAGGATGTGCTAAGTGATGGATTTGAAGAAAAAACTGCTTACGAAATTCTTTTGGAATATAAGGCCTTATGTTATTGGTTGATACATCACACCATAATGTTTTTCCAGATGGTAATGGATAACTTTTGAACTTTAAATTGGGATTTTCTTCTTGAAGTTGTTTCAGTTCCCTGTCTTGTTGTTGGCCGTCAGCAACTGCATTATAATCGATGACAGATTAAACACAACAAGTTGTCTGCAACTATGTTGTCTTTGCCACTAATGTGCTGAATGTTTGTTGTAAATTGAGAAATATATTGTAAATGCCGCAGTTGTCGTGGGGATGCTTTCTCATTTTTTTGCTTGAATGCAAACATGATCCGTATATATTATAAAATCTTTTCCTTCAAGAAAATGCTTAAATTGTTTAACAGAGAGATAGATTCCTAGCAATTCTCTATCATAGGTGCTGTATGCTCTCTGTGCCGTGTTTAGTTTCTTTGAATAGAAGGCGATTGGTTTCCATCCATTTTCTTCATATTGCTGTAGAACACTTCCAACTGCAAAGTCACTTGCATCTACCACTAATGCTAGCTGAAATGTTGGATCTGGAAATGTTAGTATTGCTGCATTAGCTAAGTCTTGTTTACATTTCTCAAATTGTTGAATAGTTTCAGGAGTCCATTCAATTTTTCGTTTCTTTCTTTTTTGCGCCTTTCAGGTAGTCGTGTAGCATAGCTTGCGTTTCTGCTGCATTTTTAAGGTACCGTGGATAGAAATTAACAGTGCCTAAGAACAAAAGATCATGAATTGTTTCTGGTAGCTTGCAGTCAAGAATCACTTTCACTTTATCTGGTAGAGGTCTGGAAACTTCACTGGTGATTAAATGTCCTAAAAATTCCAGTTGTTCTACACCAAATACTGATTTAGAGGCGTTTAAGTGGAGTCCAAATTTATTAAGTCTTTCAAATACCATCTTGAGATGTTCACGATGTATTTCATTAGATTTTGAAGCAATCAATCATCAATATATGGAAAGACAAAGTCTAATCCTCTAAATACTTCATTAATGAAGGGTTGGAAACTGCTTGGTGCATTTCTAAGTCCAAATGGCATTACGTTAAATTCATACAATCCAAATGGAGTTATTATTGCTGTTTTTGGCTTTTCTTCGGCTACTGGAATCTGGAAGTATGCCTTGAAGAGATCAATTTTACTAAATACCTTTCTTCCTCTTAATATATGTTGAAAATCTTCAATCCGAGGTATTGGGTATCGATCAGGGATAGTTTGAGCATTCAGCCGTCTATAGTCACCACATGGTCGGAAAGTTCCATCTTTCTTTGGGACTATATGCAGGGGACTGGACCATTGAGATTTTGATGGCCAAATAATTCCATTATCTTACATGAACTGGAATTCCTGTTTGGCAATGTGAAGCTTCTGAGGATCCAGTTGTCTTGGTCTGCAATGTGTTGGTGTTCCTTCTGTTGGAATGAAATGCTGGATACCATGTTCAATTTTTGTAGGTACCAATTGAGGTTTGGTTAAATTTGGGTAATTGGATAGTAAATCAGCAAATCTTTGAAGTTTTGACATAGTGCTAATTATATTATTAGCTGTGACAGCTGTTATTTCACCCTTGATGCAGAGTTTTGTTTCACCATCAATTAGTTGTCTTTTATTTAGGTCAATTAATAAATTAAATTTTTTAAGAAAATCAGCTCCTAAAATGCCCTTGCTAGTTTTTGCTACTATAAAAGGCCATTGGAATTGTCTGCCGAGTCCTAAATCAATATTCATGGTTTTAAACCCATAAGTTGGAATCTCAGTATCATTTGCTGCATACAGTTTAAAATTTGAATGTGAATTTTTATTATTGGCATTTGCCAGAATTATGGAGACATCAGCCCCACTGTCCACAAGGAATCGTAAACCCGTTTTTTCGTCACGCACAAATAAGCGGGATTTGCAGCAATTATTAATAGTTTCAGTAGCAGAGTTCGCTGCCCACTCGACTACTTTTTCAAGTTTTTTCCGGATCATTCCATGAGCATGGAGGTTGACATTTTTCAGGAAAGCATTTGTTTCCGAACTTAAAATGATAATATTTTAAATTGTGCTTATATCTTCTGCTACGTTGATTTCGACTGGTGCTTCGACTTCTAGGCCTAACAGGCTGTGATGAGGCTATACCACGGCTATACGCTGTTCTAAAGCAGATATCTGTGCAGAAAGTTTGGTTATGGCGTCGCAGTTGCTTTCGGATACTTCATTATCCGTACTAGCTGTTTTATTTATGCTGTAAAGCTCATTATGGGAGTTAATTTCAATAATTTTATCTGCCGTAATAGCAATCTTCTCCAAACCCTCGTCAGACACCACCAAAACATTCTTAATGGAGTTCGGTAACTTTTCTAACCAGAGAGTGCGAAGTACTTTCTTGGATATGTTAATACCAGCTAAAGATTGCATTTTCCTTAAAAGTTGGCTTGGTTTCATGTCCCCGAGCTCCAAACCCGTTAATAAGAGTTGTACTTGCTTTTCTCCGCTTTCTTTGAGCGTATTCAAAAGACGTTCCTTGGCAGCAGAATAATTGTTCGATTCGGAACCTTTAATTATGTCCCAGATATTTTCTAGATATTTCGGTTTAAGTTGAGCAACCAGGTAGTTAAATTTGGTGTCTTCCTGGCAGTGGCGGCTCGTGCCTTACAAACTAGGTGAAGAAGTTCACTTAAGCATGCTGAAAATACAATGCAAAGCCGGAGTCCTAGGGTCCAATATTTTTTACCAAACTTTTTGTATCCAATGGAATTGTACACAAAAGAAACAGTGTCTGTCAGCATTAGTGTAACATAAAATAAGCATGCCCGACTCACCTATTTCTTGAAAACTAAGTCGATCCTCCTATTTTTTAGAGCAGCAAATCTGTCGATAATGTCATCATAAAAGGGATGACGTTCCATAAGATCAGCTAGTAGCTCCTTCTCAATGAAAATGATCGCCAAAGATGAAAGCCGTTCTTGTGAAGTGGTGTTCCTTGACCAAGTCTTGGTTCTCTTCAGACAAGAAAAGCTTCTTTCAACGGATGCACTGGTTGAGGGAATTGTTAGAACCAGGGAGAAAGGTTTGTAGGTTTCCTCAAACACATCACGATTTTTCTTCAATGAGCACAGCACTTCTTGGAGTGTAAAATCCTTATAGATCAAATGATCTGCGTAAAACAAGCACAGTTCATTTTTAAGGCGTTGCGGCTTGCTGAATAATTGAGGGTAACACTGTTGCAACTGGCAGAGAGCGTTTGAAGGAAAATTCACGGAATGATTTTGAAATTTTGACGAGTCGGCAAGACACAGGAACTGCAATTTCTCACAATCTTGAAACAGAACGCTTATTTGCATCAATACGTTGTCAAGAATTTCAAAGTAAATGAGCTTAGAATTCTGGAAATAATTGTCAGCTAATTCTCTTGTAGTAACCAGACTGGTGAGCTGTGACGCTTTATTAAACAGTGTTCTGAAATATTCTTCATTGCGTCTGCTTTTTATTAAGTCGCTGGTATTTTGAATTTTCGTAACACAGTAGTTAATGTCGAGAGACTTTTTCTGTAGGATATCAAACAAAATGTCCGTTAAACTGAAAATATCATCGAATACCACTGCCAGAATGGTAAATTGAAAATTGTTCATTTTGTTAAGAAACCCTTCGCTAGATGTGATTGTTGTGTCATCTGAATCTACATCGTTTATTAAAACTTCAAACACACGTTTCAGCTTTTGCCAATTGTGAACCATTACATGGATGACCTTTGAGTTGGAACTCCACCTTGTCTCAGTTAATGTTGGTATTCTTTTGGTCAAAACGGAATCCAATACGTACGACCGTTTTGCCGAACAATGAAAAAATGATGGAATACCACTAACATTCGCAAAAAATATGCGACACTTAGAAACGGCTCTACAGTTTTGTTTTAAAATCAAATTTAAACGGTGAGCCAAACAATGTACAAAAATTGCTTGAGGAGCATTATTCTTGATTCTTTTTTGAAGTCCATTCAAATGTCCTGACATAACACTCGCTCCATCGTAACATTGTGCCACTAATTTACGTTCATAATTAAAATTTGCAAGAATACCATGCAGTTAAAGGAACAATGTTTCTGCAGACCTGTCAGAACTCACATCATGAAATCCCAAAAATCGTTCAACCAATGTGCTCTGTGTATTCACGTACCTTACAATGATAGAGCACTGAGACTGTTGGCAAATATCTGTAGTATCGTCAACTTCAACAGAAAAAAAAATCTGAGGCATTAATTTTAGCTCTAATATGGCCCTGTAAGTATTCCGAAATACATCCAATCAGCTCATTTTGTACAGATTTAGAATCACCGCTGAATACACTTTTGATATTAGTATAGTGGTTTTGGATTTCTAATGGAATTTCAGAGATTAATACGGACACAAGCTCCTTGAAATTTCCCCGATTTAGCGAAAGCGCACTCTCAACATGACCTCTGAATACAAGCTCTTGTTTACCTAAATACAATGCTGCTTTAATGATCAACTACAGGAAAAGCCTATTTAATCTCACGTTTTCATTGAAACGCACATGAAAAAGTCTGCGGTTTTCTTGAAGAGCGTCAGCTATTGTGTTTCTGTTTTTTTCAAAAGTATTTAATTGTAATTTACATTTTAAATATTCCGCCGAATCATTGTGCTTGTGAAGGGAACGGGTTATATTAATGAAATCTGTGAATCCCTCTTTGTTCCACACGTTAGTTTTGTTGCTAAAAAGTAAACAAGGCCAACAGAATAGCAATTGCAAACTGCGACTACTGCATAACCAAGAATAATTATAGAACCAACAGCTTTGGAATTTAATGTTATATGACTTTCCTACTTTCTTGTCCTCTCTTTTAATGCGTATGTGCCGCCCAAAGTTTAAAACATCTTTCTTGTCTTCATCTTTCCACCTGGAAAAATGGGGTTTCTAACAAATTGCAAACTATATCGTTCACTGGATTCATAACAAAGCACTTATATTCCGTAATTTAAATATTAAAAGCACTGGAGTCTAGCAAACTCGCAAATTATACCGTTCACAGTTATCTAAAACACCACATTTTAAGTTTACCACCAGCTCTTCCTCGAGGTACACGACTACTATCTTCTAAGTGCGCGAAAACGGAAACCATCCCCTCTACCGTGTTCTGTGCCTCTACCCAAGTGCAAATGTTTCTTGTTTGCCTGAAACATGTGCACCCACATGTTATTTCCCCGTAGTACATTGTTTCGTGACGTCATGTTGCCATGGCAACCAAGCTGTTTAGTGCAGCAGTTTCTTCCGTAACTGTGACTTTTGCACTTGTACTTGTAACTGATCACAGGGTGCGTTCCCACCAATTTTCCCTGCCGACTGCCTGGCTGTAAGTTCCAAACAAAAGAAGGGTTGGTCACTGACCCTGCTACGGCTGCTAGCAGTTGATATTTGTGACTAAACTGTTAGAATGGCAGTAATAATGCCAACATTAACAAAAATAGAATACTGCTATATTCAGGTGAAAACCTCTTCACCTGCTTCACTTGAATAGCCGCCACTGCTTCCTGGGTTATTTTGGAAATTTTAAATTGTGCTTCGACTTGAAAAAACCAAATTTCTGGTTTTTCTACCCAGAATGGCGGGATCTTCACACTTACCTGATCAGCTTCCTCAAGCGGATTTTCGCTTGCGATGCACTCGTAAATTATCACGTCGGGGTCAACAATTACATGAGGTGTGTATATTATGTAAATATATAAAATGCTATCGCTTACTTAAAAATTTATTTACTGCCATTTATTTACTGCCATTCATTATACAACAACAGAGCCTTGTTGCCATGATACAACTCTTTTTTTACTTTCTCTACTGGTAAGTAGGTGAAGTATTGTATTCCACCCAAAAATTCGAAGTCGAGATTTCACCGGAAATACATGTTTTGAGGCCCCCTGAATCCAAAAAAAAAGCATTTTTAGAAAAAGGTCCGTGTGTGTGTCTGTCAGTCTGCGGACAGCATAGCTCAAAAACGAAAAGTCGGTTAAAAACCAAAGTTGGTATTTAAGTTTAATATCGTTCAAGGATGTGACACGAAGATTTTGAAGAAAATAGCCCCACCCTAAACTACCCTTTACATGGAACATTTTTCGAAAATTTTTATTTTCTTGAAAATGGCTCTAACGATTTTGATTAAAATGTCATATGTTTGAGATATTTTTATGAAAAATGAAATGTATATCTTGAATTTTCTGGCTATAGCCCCTGTAGTCGTATTTACTCTGGACGACTTTTGCATAACTGGTAAACTGTTAGAGATAGACCAAATTATACTATACAAAAAATGTAGATCTTGCTAAAATACACAATTTATGTCTCAATAAATTTTCTTGTAGGGTGAACCATTTCGGAGATATTCCTTGTTATGTGTGTGAGTTTCGGAAAACTTGGAACTTTCGTGAAATGGGTCATCGTTGTTCATTTTTTTATATATTACGTGTACAAAGAGAACGGAATCTCAAAGCTTTAAAAGATTTGACTATCGCACAAAGCCTACTGTATTCCAATATTCCCCTTGCACCTACAAGGAAATAAGCAATAAGTTGTACAAATGTTTATTTTAACTAACACGAAGAAGATATAGGAATAAGAGTTTGTAAGAATGGTTAGTACAAGAGTAGAGAAAGTCATGTGAGTGCAACACATCAGATTTTTTTTACTGTCGTGTATACATCCCACAGATTCTAGAACGTGAATAACAAAAGAAGTTACTGTATCTTGTAGGGCAGTTATAATAAATACCATTCTGCTGTTAATAGAAAACTTACCATATAGGTATATTATATTTTGACATATTTGTTGTCTACTTATGTTCCATAATATATATATATATATATATATATATATATATATATATATATATATATATATATATATATAATATGTTTCAATCTGTGAATATGTGGGGAATAATGACAGAAAATCTGAAAATAATCAAAATTTAATATCTACATGGCAACCATAACATGAAGTGTCAATAAGGAAAACATTTTACCTTCTATCTATAATCATAAACAAATAATAATCAAGAATAGATGTTGATCAATAGCCTAGGAAATCACAGGCACACACACAGAATTTTTAGGAAGGAAGCCATTCTTCCACAGTATTCTGTATCCTGGCACCTCAGTATTGTGGACAAATATAATTGTTAGTTAAATAAGGAAAAATTGAAGCTATTAACAGTGAAGCAACAAGATTCTAAAGTAAGAACAAATTAGAAATTAAAAACTTCACTTATCTTAGTAATGTTGTTATATATGGCTTTGAGAATGAGCTGGACATAGCTTGAAACCCCAGGGTTAGCAAAAGAATAACAACATTACTAAGATAAGTGAAGTTTTTAGTTTCCAATTTGTACTTACCATATATATATGGCTTTGAGGATGAGCTGGACATAGCTTGAAACCCCAGGGTTAGCAAAAGAATAACAACATTACTAAGATAAGTGAAGTTTTTAGTTTCTAATTTGTTCTTTAGAATAATTGTTAGTAATCATCAGTTGTATCATCATTGTTGTTTACTTAGCTGGGGTGTTTTTCATTGTCAAAATATTAATAACAATCATTCTGCTATAAGTAAATTTTGAATATTTTAAATAAAACCTCAAAATTTAAAATGAAATAATTTATTTCTCAATCACCTTCCCTGCACCACTACCAAGAAAAATCTGATGTGTTGCACTCACATGACTTTGTTTGCTCTTGTACTAACCATACTTACAAACTCTTATGCCTATATCTCCTTTGTGTTAGTTGAGATAAACATTTGTACAAATCATCTTATTGCTTATTTCCTTGTAGATGCAAGGGGAATATTAGAATACAGTAGACTTTGAGCGACAGTTAATCTTTTAAAGCTTTGAGATCCTGTTCTCTTTGCACGCTTAACATATCAAAAATGAATAACGATATTCCATTTCACAAAAGCTTTAAGTCTTCCAAAACTGACACAAATAACAAGGATATCTCCAAAATGGTTCACTCTACAAAACATTTATTTCAACATAAATTGTGGGTGATCCATATTTTTTGTATCGTAAGAGTTCTTATGGTTTACAAGCTATGCAAAAGTCATCCAGAGTAAACAGGACTACATAGGCTATAGCCAGAAAATTCAAAATATACATTTTATTTGTCATACAGATATCTTAAACATATGGGATTTTAATCAAAATTGTTAGGTCATTTTCAAGAAAATCAAAATTTTCCGCGTAAAGTGTGGTTTAGGGTGGGGCTATTTTCTTCAAAATCTTCATGTCACATCCTTGAAAGACATTAAACTTAAATACCAACCTTGGATTTTAACCGATTTTTTGTTTTTTGTTATGCTGTCCACAGACTGACAGCACACACATGCGCGCGCGAACCTTTTTCTAAAAATGCTTTTTTGGGGTTCAGGGGATCTCAAAACATATTTCTGGTGAAATCTTGACATCGAACTTTTGGGTGGAATACAATACTTCCTTTACTTACCAGTAGAGAAAGTAAAGATACTATGGATCTCATTGCTCTGATATAAGTTGTCTTCAGAACCCTGTCGCAGTATTACAGAAATGATACCAGGACTTGAACTCAGCACATCAAACAGAAACTTTGAAAAAACTGCTGCCATTGGCTTTCAAATGTGGAAAATTAATTAGGGAAAGCTAAAACACAAAATTATTTTAAATTAACAGTTTTGAAACACCAATATGCAGCATCAAGATGCCAGCAGAGGGCAATTTGGCAACGTCCAAAAAATAATCAGGAAGCAGGTAACAGCACAGCTTCAGTACGATGGTGAATAGCAAAGGCAAGAACAACTAACCAGCTACACAACATCAGGACTATGGGGAGAGAAAGAAGAGGAATGCAAGAATAGAAGACA
Source organism: Tenodera sinensis (assembly GCA_030765045.1). NCBI lineage: Eukaryota > Metazoa > Arthropoda > Insecta > Mantodea > Mantidae > Tenodera > Tenodera sinensis. The sequence goes on along the minus strand of CM060964.1, from coordinate 202,198,616 downwards.
ATGAACAGCAGAATTACAATTTTGTATATTTATATGTTGATTAAGAAGTACTTGGAATATAAAATTGTCAAAGATGAGTAAAGGAAATGTAGTTATAAAAAAGAGAGAAGTGGGAAGTGAGAGGAAACTGAAGATAAAAGAGGGACTATAATAGAGGAGATTGCAAAATAATAGGTGACACAGCAAAAGCAGAATTACTGCTAGCAGATCTATATTAATTTTAGGCATAGTTGAAACAAGGTTTAGAACAGAAAATAGACCAAGGTAGCAAAGAAATAAAACAAGATTTAGGGCAGAAAATAGAACAAAATAGAAAAGAATTACTTCAGGCTTGAAGAGAGGTCATAGCAGAAAAACTGAAATGGCAGAATTGAAGCAATAAATAGGAAAAAAGTAGAAAGAATTAGAGAATGATTTAGGGAAGAAGATTCAACAGTGTACGAAAGAATGTAGGAAAAACACGGAAGTGATGAATAATAATCTGAAAAATGTAGAAAGAGATGAAAGAAACAAGAGCATTTTAGAAAATAAAATAGAAGATATAGAAAACAAAATGGATGATTTAGAAATCGAGATTGAAGAGAAAAAGGAAATTCTGGAAGAAGAGAGAGAAAAATGTAGAAATGAAATGCAATTTAAGCAATTTAGAAGGCCATATATAGGAAATGAACAAGTGTTGGCTGAAGAGATAAACAAGAGGAGAACTTAAAAAAAAAAAGCTTAGAATAAGGTTCGAAAGGAGGAAATAGTGAGGGTTGAAATGAGTTTAGTACAGAAAATTGTGTTAGCAATAAATGAAAGTATAAATAGTCTCAAAGGAGAAAATGAACGTGTAATAAAAATGTGTCAACTAAGATTGACAAACTTAGAACTTAAATGCAAGCACAACAAATCATGATAAGCATAATGAAGGCCAAAATGAAAGATGAAGTAAAAATTTAGTCACTAATTCCATAGTTTACAAAAAGAAAAGCAAAATGTGTAAAGTTTAAATAGGGTTGTGATTGCGCTGCAGGTGTAAAAAGAGAGTGTAAAAGTTGTTGTTGATGACGATGTGTGTGTAGTGTTTAACGCCCGCTTTTACTACTACGGCACCACAGGCGGTGACACTGATGATACATGGAATGAAGATGGAGCACCGGTGGAATGAGATGTCGGGGGAAACCGGAGAACCCGGAGAAAACCCGCCCAGACACCGCTTCGTCCACCACGAATACCACATGCGAGTCCCTGGGATCGAACCCGGGCCGCCTAGGTGGTAGGCGAGCACGCTAACCGCTCGGCCACGGCGCCGCCGATGATGATGACGATGACGACGATGATGATGATGAGTGATATGAATAGAAATAAGATGCATCTGTAAATGAAACAAATTAATTCATGAAGTAGCCTCAAATAACTAAGAAATAATAAACTCATGCAGTTGTACAGTATGCAGATAATCTTAAATGGAAATACATTTTGTAAACATATGTTTACTAAAGAAATACAAAGTTGCATTTTAAAGGCGTAATCTGCATCACCTGAAATAACTACGATATCATAAGTTCATGCAGTTGTGCGGTAGGTAGATAACCTTAGATGGGAATGTACTTCTTCAATATACTTTTATAAAAGAAATATGAAGTTGCATTTTAGAGTCATAAAACATATAACCTGCGATAACTATAAAATCATATGCTCATACAATTGTGCAGTAGATAACCATAAAATATGAATGTGTTTCATAGTGTACATTTATGGAAAAATACAGTTTTATCAGAGTCACATATGGTAGGTGATTGACAAACTGTATGCTTTAAGTATCAGATTTTACTGGAAATAATTGTCGCAAATTACTGGCGATTTCAACCTAATATGAAGCGCAGATTTCCATTAATGATTAACAGCTAAAGGGAATGAGGAAAATGGAAATCTTCACTTTGTAACACTTTCTGATAATATTATGCTTCCTTTATTTACATTCTCTCTTAATTACATTTGTTTCTCATCCATTCCTCTGAGCTACAACTACCCCACTATTTAGCTTCTGCTTCTTTTCCATTGTTTCAGTTTTAGATTGCGCTTCCATTCCATTAACAGTGTTCCTATCTGATTTGTACATGCCAAACTCTTAGTCCACTACAGGGGACGTAGTGTATTTCTTCATGTCAAGTTGTCATGGGTTAGCAAGATTTTGCATTCCTAAGCCCATATATGGCAACATTACCTTTGCTGTAACACTGTTAATGGCAATACAAATATTAAGAGCACTGCAACCTTTTATGTTATAGGTGGAATTAGTGAAATGAAGACATAATCAGCAGCAGCATATTTTCTTTTATAGTCATATACAGGCAATAAAAATAATGTAAATAATTCTCCAATCCCCCTTAAAACTGTTGTATATGTGTTGATCTATTCAATTAAAAGACATGATTGGGCTACCTTTGCTTAGTACCTTTTTGGCATGTGGCCCAAAAATAACCCCTCAATAGGTTCACAATCTATCACTTCAACCTCAGCCATTTTACCAATTTAATTAGCTTTAGGAATGACTATTACATGTAGACCTTGTGGATTATTAGAAAATAAATACCTTATAATATTGAATAATAACTGGATGTAGTTGTCCATAAATGAATCAATCACTGTCTGAATAGAATCTGCATTCTCATACAAAATTTGTAACTTATTCACGCTTCTTTGAAATCCTGGTGAACTTATTTCTTATGCTTTTCTAACAATTTTTTAAAACAGTATTGTAGAGTAGCACAACTTGTAGCATAACTATGCCTAATACATGAAGGAATCATATTACTTATTATTGGAAAGCCAGCATTTAGGGTTTTCTATTGTAATTTTATCTATCACTGACTGTGAGATACCCTTGATCAGCATTTTTGGAAGAACATTGTTGATTATATGACTATATCCATGGCCCCCAAAGTGAATCTGAAAAACAAAACAGATCATAAAGTTATGAGTTGCTGAACTATAAAGGTGAAAAACATATGCACTGCATGTGCATAAATCTAGGTAATTTTTTACCACTTACACTATTTTATATATGATGCTTGTCTGGCTTCAAGCCTAGTAATTCTAAGGGTTTATGGAGTGCCTGAAAATATGTCTTTCCTATGTTTTCGGATTCTCCAAAAAGATAGTATCACACAAAGATCATTTGAGCACTCTTATTGTCTCATAAGTATTATTTAACTATATACTTATATGTGTGTGAATGCACTTTTATTTCAGTTTGAAGATGTAGCTGCTATCTAGTATAGAAATGGGATGCATTTTGTGGCAATAGTGCAATACTTGACTCATAATCTTATTTGCACATCAGATGGTATGGTATATTTAAGCAGAATGGTCATGATTGCTAATGATATGAATTCACAGAAATGGAAGGGGGGGGGGGAGATAGGTAAAGAGATGAAGCAAGTAGGTATTGAATGTAAACTTTTGCACTACTGAAGTACACAAAAATACCTATTTAGACTGATCCTGTAGCAGAGACAGTAGAGCAACTTCCTGCTGTGCAAGAGATTTCAGATTTGTTTCCCGACTGGAGGCAAGATAGTTTTGTTCAGCCGGGGTTTTGCTCAGTATGTTAAGAGTATAATGTGTGAATATAAATGTGCTTGTGTACATGTTGTGGTTATTAAATATATATGAGGGTCCTTCAATAAATAACCGAACTAATTTTTTAATTAACACATAATGACTTTATTTCATTAACATTTACCTACGCACTTCCGAAGTATTCTCCCTCTGATGAAATACAATTATTCCAACGATTTACCCATTGCTCGAAACACTCATTGAACCCATTTTTGGACAGTGTGTTCAGGATACCCATGACAACACTGTTCAACTCCTTATAACTTTGAAAATGGCGACCTTGAAGCTCCTGTTTCACTTTAGGGAAGAGGTGAAAATCGCATGGTGCGAGATCCGGTGAATAAGGTGGATGAGGCATGATCTCAATGCTCATTTCTGCGATGACATCTTAAGTTGCACGAGCTCGATGAGCAGGGGCATTATCCTGATGCAAGATCCATCCTCTCCTTGCGAGATCTGGTCACTTTTCGGCGATTTTTTTCTTCAGTGGCCCCTTCAGTATGTCACAATAGTAAGCAGCAGTTACTGTGCGTTGATTAGTTAAAACATGATCATACAGAATGCCGTGTTTGTCAAAGGATACGAGATGCATGACCTTTCCTGCACATTTCTGAACTTTTGCTTTCTTAGGCCTAGGGCTCGATGAATGTTTCCACTGCGAACTCTCCTGTTTTGTTAACGGGTCGTAATGGTGAAACCAACTCTCGTCACAAGTGATGACCCTATTCAGAAAGTCTGGCTCCAATCGTAACCTTCCGAGTCATTGTTGACACGTCATGACGTGGTGAGCCTTCTGTTCGTCCTTCAGCATGTGTGGTACCCATTTCGCTGCAACTTTTCGATAGCCAAGAGCATTGCAAATTATGTCGTCTGCAGTTCTAACAGACAAATGCATTATGTCTGCAACTTTCGAAATTGTTATGCGACGATCTTCTCGCACAATTACGTCAATTGTGTTAATGTTGACTTCCGTTTTTGCTGATACGGGTCTTCCAGGGCGCAGAGAATCTTGAAGGTCTTCATGACCCCCTTTGAAACGTTTATACCACTCAAAGACTTGTGTTTTGCCCAGTGGCGTGCGGTGGTCACGACAATTACCCCAGCGTTATAGGCTACGGCACTGAAGAAATCATCCTATACTTTAAAATAAATAATCCTTATTCTAAAATTGTCAGGTTATAAATAGTAGAGGTATTTAAGAGGTAGAACTGGAACTTAAAAATTCAATGCCACAACTGGGATTTGAACCACAGACCTTCCGCTTGCCGGGCGGACGCTCTAACCACTGAGCTATTGTGACAAACTGCCAGAATGGCACTAAATTATCAAGCCAGGGTATTTGTTATCCTAAATACTTTTCTGATATTTACCATACGCTTAGCACATTATAGCCCATATAAAAATGGCCTCTTTTGAATATTGTCTATCACACAGTCACTCGCATTCATTTTCAATGAATTCACCTGTCACATTTACTAGATACTTTAACAGAATCTGCATGATGACCAACTTATTATATTTTCCCCTGTTTATTTCCATTTTGTTAATGACGGTCACCTTCGTAAACAAAAAAGCATTTAAGTCGTTTCTTAACAATATTTTTAATGTTAGCTAATAGTTTTAAGTATATGCGCTTTCCATATCGTTTGACATTATTATACTATGTCCTATAAAAATACACCATTATTGTAGGGTTGCTACACTTGAGGGTATCGCTATCTCGCATTCAAGCTTTCCATATCGATATGTAACCGATCGACTACGCTCTGCTCTATGACGTCAAAGCCTAGCTAGCTGCAATTAAACTAAACTAACCAATCAAATTCACACTTGCCTCTGCTGCCGGCTGACGCCATGGCTACGCTAGTAGGACTATACAGAATACGCATGCGTCAATACAGCTCTCGTAGGCTAGCTGGTATAGAGAGGGACTATTCCTTTAGAACAAGACAAGTCGCCAAGAGCAACAGCTGGCTAGTGGCGGGGCGGGAGTTTGAACCTTAAGTACTGTAACGTTCAAGTTCGATGTGCGTATTTGATTGAGATATGAAGAAACTATTTTAATTTCGAACTTGTGAATAAATCAGTTACCCCAGCAGCGCTGGGTTGAATGCACGCCACTGGTTTTACCTAAAGCTTGGTCTTTGTATGCTTGCTGCACCATTTCAAAGGTTTCTGTAGGAGTTTTGTCCAACAGAACACAAAACTTAATTGGTGCGCGTTGCTGCAATATCAGTTCCATGGTGGGTGCAGTAAACACGACCTCACGTATCGGGCTCTAACTCCCAAGTCCCAACCGATTCACTCTGCATGACTGGCGCTCGCAGCACTGCTAGAGGAAGGATTCACCTTTCCACCACTAGCAGCCATGGTGCTCCAGGGTGGTTTATTTGAATACAATTAAAGTAGTTCGGTTATTTATTGAAGGACCCTCGTATATATAAATATAAATATATTCTGTGCAACTTGGAAAGGGCTCTAACGATTTCGATCAAATTTTGTATTCAGACAGTTTATCTATATAGGTGTCATTCCTGAAAAAAAAAAAAAAACAAAACAAAAAAAAAAAACGTGATTTTACACGTAACAGTCACAATTAGTTGAAACCTTATTTTGGCCATAATTTCTCTGTTAACGAGCCAATTTCAACAAGCAAGCCAGAATATTAAAGGTCTTGTCAAGAGCTTTCAGAAAACCTAAAGAAAATTGGCTTAGCTTTCTTAGTCTACACGTAACAGTAACAATTAGTCTAAACCTTATTTTGGCCATAATGTTCATGTTAATCAGCCAATTTCATCAAACAAGCCAGGATATTAAAGGTATCATCAAGAGCTTTCAGAAAACCTAAAGAAAGTTGACTTAGCTATCTTAGTCTTCGTGTAACAGTCACAATTAGTCTAAACCTTATTTTGGCTATAATGTCTATGTTAATGGGCCATTTTCAACAAACAAGCTGGGATATTGAAGGTATTGTCAAGAGCTTTCAGAAAACCTAAAGAAAGTTGACTAACTATATTAATCAATACGTAACAGTCACAATTAGTCGAAACCTTATTTTGGCCATAATTTCTCTGTTAATGGGCCAATTTCAACAAACAAGCCAAGATATTAAAGGTCTCGCCATGGAAATGGCTCCAACAATATGGATGAAAATTTATATTTAGTTAACATTTTGCTTCTCAAGTTTATCTAAATAAGGATCTTCTCCCCCCCCTCCCCCCAAAAAAAACATACTTAAAAAAAAAGGAAAAGAAAAGCCAAGTGAAGTTCGGTCGCCCAGGTACTTATTATTATATGCGGAGTTTCAATGTTTACACACCTTTCTGTGCCTAAAGAATCTTCTTTCTCCACTCATCCCTATCTAGCCATTTTATTTCTTCCAGTCCTCTTGTTCTCATTGTAGTTATTTCCCACATCGATGAGTTTCCAGGTCTTCCTTTTTTTCTTCTTCTTCCAGATGGACTCCATTCCAAAATCTTTCTCGGTAATCTGTCTTCATTTATTCTTCTAATATGTCCATACAAACTCAGCTGTTTATATCTTACGTATTCTAATATAGAGTTCTTATTATTAATTTTGCTCTTATAACATTATTTCTTATTTTTTCCATTCTCGAATATCTCGGTGACCTTCTTAGAAAATCCATTTCCATCAACATGCTAAATTTTTGTTAAATTTCCGCGTTTCAGCTCCATATGTGACAGTAGTTTTCACCATTGTGGTGCGGTTTTCATAATAAAAATAATATGTTGCTTCGTATGCGCTGAGCTATGAGATTTTTTTCTACCCCAGGTCGTGGTACTAGATGGAACGAACAAACACTCGATGTTTATTTCACTATAATATATTACTTTATTAACACTTATTCTCGTCTTTACACTTTCGTCGCTCCAATTTATATTATATTGATAGGCTTTCCAGTTTTTAACAACTTTAGAACAAAAGCTTCATGAAAGTTTAATCAATTTTCTACTCACATCCACGAGCACTATAAAAACACGTCTTGTCATATCAAGCACACAGACACTATTAACAAATTCTAGCGCCACAACACATGATGCTACCTTCTTTTTGTGTACATCCGCGTATGCGCTCATCAAATTGTTCCCGCATTGTTAGGGAAGCGATCTTTAGCTATTCTCCCTTCGCTTTTAATATTGAACACATAATTCTTTCATTTATACATATATATTAAATTTAAATATGGAAATATTTATGACGTCTTTAAACAAGCTTAATTTTTTTTGTAACAATGAACAATAGCAACACGTTTTCGCTACTCAACTAACTCGTATCAACACCAAAAATAAATTACATTTTCAATAAATATTTATATAAATGATTTTCATTTGGGGTCTTCTAATATTCTGTCTCACATGCCCCTTGTTTTGTTTTTCAAGTTGTCACCTACATTTACAATCTTGAAACACAAAACAACACTTCTCCCTATTCCTCTAATACAATCTTTTTACTTTGTACAGTACTTTTTTTTCTTTACAGTCTTCTCCGCTGTATGCTTTTGTCTCTTTTGCTTTGGCATGACACAGCATATCTTTATAGTTATAACATATTCAGTTACTACACAACACAACACCAACAATATTCCTAAGTTTTTACATTTGACATTTACACAAATATTATTTAAGTGTATCATGGTTTATTGTGTGCCTTTTGACTTATGTTCTTTGTTATGAGGAGAGAAAAACAGGATACAAATCTTGAGCTAATGATTATGATCATATTTATGGCAATTTTATTCAGTTCTTTGTCTTCTTTGTCTTGCAAGCTTATTATGTATGGGCAGGTCGTTGAGTCAATTCTTAAACTCTGATGTTATGGAAATATTTATGACGTCTTTAAACAAGCTTAATTTTTTTTGTAACAATGAACAATAGCAACACGTTTTCGCTACTCAACTAACTCGTATCAACACCAAAAATAAATTACATTTTCAATAAATATTTATATAAATGATTTTCTTTTGGGGTCTTATAATATTCTGTCTCAATTGTATTATATATTTGTAATTTATTCTTCCTTCTTATATGTCTGGTCTACAGGATACTATTCAGCATTGATGTTTTGGTTTTACCTTTATTGATCCTGTTCTTAATGTCATGTTCCTGTTTATCTTCTTTATCTACTTTTACTCCCAAATATTCAAATTCTTCACATCTAATACAACCTTCCTGGTGTTCTGGAATTAAATCTTTGGTTTCCGTTCCACATCCCATATAAAACATTTCTTCTTAATTTATTTTCAGTCCCCATTTATCATATTCTTCTAGTAACTTTCTAAGTATAAGTTCCATATCGTCATACTCCTGTGTAATTGTTACCTGGTGATCCACAAATAACAGTGTATATATTCTACTGATCCCTGTCCAATTGGTACTCCGATTCCTGAACATTTTTTGTTCCAATTTGAACAGTTGCTTTATATATAAATATCTTAAATAATGTGGGCAATATACAACCTTTCCAATTTGGATTTTAAATATAGCATTTTTGCACAAATTTTCTTTGGTTAATTATTATCTTGAAAGGTAGAATTTGGCTGAAAGAACAATTAATTTACTTTGATTACCATTACAGTTGCTTAACTATGCAGCTCGGTACTTCAAGAGCTTACAAGATTGTAAGTTGCCAGTGGAGTATGTAATCTCAAACTAGTGCTAAATCTATGTTGTTGCCCATTCCATGACAGTAGGTAGTTGGCAGTTAAGCCACGTTTACATGGTGCTAGTTGATGAGACAGTTGTTGGGGCAGTTGTCCTCAGACGATTGTGAGACAGTTGCTGGCCAGTCTAATTGAACAAGAACTAATTCACACAGGTAAACTATTGCCATGGCAGTAGATGGCAAGAAATGGCCAGGTGTGCAGTGTCTATTGCATCCCGTGAGGAATTACATTCGATTTATAATGATCTTTCCCGGAAATTTATTGCTGAGTCATGTGAAGTTCTAGTGGAGAAATTAGAGAAAAGGAGAGTGGACAAGGAAATTGTCTTTCTATGGAAAAACATGATATACCCTGGACTTAACAACCTTTCTCATTTGACAATTCCTTATTTTTCCCATTTTAAAATAAATTGTTTCCATTATAATATAAATATGTAATTCCATATGTATTGAAAGGAACATATTTTATGTATTGCATAAAAAGTAAAATCCTTTATGCAGCATTACTGAGTCTTGAAGGTTTCAAATTCCTAGTGTATACTCCTTATAAATCTTAAGGTAATAACAACATTTAATTATCTGTCTTCTATAAGATCAAAACATTTACTTTGACAATCACATAGGATCCAATTTCATGGCTCTGTGGTTTTAGTCTCTTTGCTACATGTTTTAACCGCACATGCTTCTTTCAGCTTTTTTATAAGTTGCTTCTTTACATTGTCTTCTGCTGATTCAAGACATTCTTGTCAACATTTCTTTCATCCTTACTTTCTTCATTATGTTTTACCATTTCAAGCTAGGCACATAAACAGCTTAATTTTAGCCTTCACTTCATTTGTACCAAAGCCCCAAATGGTTAATTGAGAGGCAATCCCGCACAGTACCATTTGGCGAGAATTGTTGTCCTTGTATAGGATGTTGTGCTGGTCCCACAAACACTGTTGCTTCCTATACAACTCAACAAACTTTATGTTCATATCATCGCTCCACTCTGGAGCCATAATTACATAAATTATTGCTTAACACACAAAGTTGTACTTAAAAACACAGGTGGACTGACTCAGCTATTGTCACAAAACTACTATCCTGTCTGTTCACACAGCAACAGTTTTCTCGACAGTACCGTATTCCGGGTGGTGGGGGAAGTAGCTGGGCCCAACTAGTTGTCCTTAGTCTACTCCTTGAGACAATAGATTGCCGTGGCAATTGTGAGGGCAGTTGGCTGGGCAATTGACCGAAGTGTTCACATGTAGCCAATAATTTTATGCCAGTCAGCTGTCTTCTAACAATTGTCCCAGCAACTGGCATCATGTAAATACGGCATTAGAATCAGGGTAACTCCAATGGACTGAAGGTTGTATTGGTGCAGTTGATTTAATCTCTCATAATTATAGCTACAGCTACAAAGAATATAAGCAAGTTCCTTATGACAAGGAATGTTGGAAATATCTGCTAAGAGTGCAAATTTCTGGCATCATTTTAGAAAACTATCATTCACATGCAGACGATAAGCTTCTGAAATGCATAATTTCTCACTTACATGCTTTCAGTTCTTCTCTAACATGTCTAGACTCTCGGATTTTTATCAACCACAGATACTCTTAATTCTAAAATTATGGAAAAGTTGTCACAAGTATCTATATCTATTGGAGCAGATACACCTGAAATCCCATATAAAACATCCTTCCACATTCCTTGCAAGTCTATTTCCAAAGACAAATTGAAATAAAAATTATTTGTGTTTCTGTAAGGTACATACTTAGGGACATTATGAAATTTATAACACTATAGTAATAACATGTGTAATGCATTATCAGCATGATGGCGATTCAGATGAAGTCAACAGCCATTGCAGACGAATTGAAGTAATAGAAGATCAACTTTTATGTTCAAAATGTGAGTCATATGGTGTGGTAACTATATTATTTGTAACTGAACTACCAGGTGTTGTGAAATGAGTAAGAAAGCCAAGAAAGACCCAATATATGTCATACTGAATATATAATGCTGTTTCTAGTAACACTATTTTAAAATAAAATGCTGTGCATGCTGTCTTCCTGCAGCAAAAGAAAACAGAAGCGAGGGACAAATGTTTGTGTGAATCCAGTGATATCTAGTGACCATTTATATAAACAAAATGGCAGTTATGATGGCTTAATGAAACACAATGTAAGTTTCAAAATGCACCTTATGTTATGCATTTGCATCATTAGCAAATATAGACATGTTTCACCTGGCAGCGGTTAAAGGCTTATTTTCTGTGTATCTTAATAAGAGATAAACTAATAGGATAGAAGGATTAAATACTCTTGTTATTTACATGCTTTATGTAAAAGCAGGTGGCCTTCCCTTTCAGCTCTATTGCAATCAAAGCACTAATTTTGGAAACAGCACATTAAAAATGAAGCAAATAAATAAAACTAAATATAAAACAGATATTATTTATTACCAGCCGGTGTTTGGTATGTATATCATGAGCCAGAAGAATCTTGTTTTCCTTTCCCTCTGCAATCAGTTTTAACACACGGTCAATTCTGTTTGCATCTGAAGGCATGTCTATCTTAGGGCTAAACTGATACAATGAGCACTCTAGACCAAACAGGTCAAACTGGCAGTATGTTCCCAGATTGGAGAATTCCATCAACTGATCTTCTTGAGTCAGCGTCCCTAGAGAATACATTGAAAATATAGCAGTCAGCATTGTGCAAACTAAAAATGGAGGTGTGTAAATGTACAGGCAGGTGCATAACATGATGGAAAAGTAATTCTGTATAACAATAAACCTTGGGAGTCAGATTTTTAACATTACTTCACTTACATTTTAATAGAGAGTACATAAAAAATATATCACTCAGCATTTAAATTCAAAAAGATCTTAAGAGAACAAAATATCATCTTGGCTCCATAGATACTCATTAATGAACCTGTTAAAATCAAAAACAAAAGATGAAATTCCACCAGTCCATAGATTTGGAATATACCAAACAAACTTTAAGCATTGTGACAAGCTCTGCATAGGGCAAACGATAAGAACCCTAAAGAACCAAAGAGCATTTCAGAAGCCTCAAATTAAAACAAGAAGAACGTTAGCAGTAGCATTTCACTTTTGGAATGAACGTGCAACCTATATCCAAATCCAAAACTACTATAAAGCATGACAGGCCACAATGAATTCACTATGTGGAAGAACATCATCATATTGAAGCACAAAAATCAGCTAATAAATTTTGAAATCCCACCAGTCGACAACTTAGTATGAATGAATGAATGAATGAATTTTATTTGTACCAATTCTTTTACATAACTTTTACAATTATCCTACTCTAACCTAAACTACATACAAATTTTACATAACCTTATTGCTACCTTGGTTTGCCTGGCACCCAGGCCATTTGCCTCCCAGGTAGCTCTGATCAATCTATTCCATCTTATATTAATTAATTGTCCCTCTCCCCCACTCTGCCTTCTTCATTTACACTCTTTACTTTTCTTGCCCATTTTTCTCTTACTTTCTTCAAAAACTCACCTACACTTCTAACCTTCCTTTCCTCTTTCACTGTTAACATTTTTATGGCTACCATTTTCCCCTCTATTTTTTCCCATTTTTTCTCCCAAACCTTTTTCCTCCATAATGCTAATTCCTTACATTCTGTCAAATAATGTTCTATACTTTCTTTCTCACCGCACATTTCACATATTCCTATTTTACCGCTTCTTGTCCCTCTTAAAAATATTGCTCCTGTTCTCATCCACGCTAGTCCTTCTTTTTCCTGTCTGTTACAATAATCCACATATGGTTCTCGCCCCCATCCTCTTTTTATTTGCTTGTAGAATTGTAATGATTTCTTGTTTTCTAAACTTCCCCATATCTCTTGCCTTTCTATGTCTTCTACCCTACACTTTACTAGTTTATCTACATTACTTTCATTTCTTTCTTCAAGTTTCCATATATCTCCCATTCCTATTTTCTCCATAATTTTTCCAACCCCTGCCCACCAACTGTTTTCATTCTCTAGATTTTTTTGTTGCTTCATACACAATTTTAAAATTTCTCCATCTTCTTTAACCAAACATTTATACCAAAATTTTATTATTCTCTCCATTATTATTCCTTTCCTTCTTGTTTTCCCAAGCTCTACCAAGGCCACTTCTCTTGGCGCTGATCTCGGTAGTCCCAATAATTCTTTGCAGAACATTCTATACATATGATCTACCTTCTTGTTTATATCTGTGGCCCCCCAGATCTCTACTGCATAAAGCATTTTTGATTCCACTACTGCCTCATACATCCTTTCCAGCCACTTGGTTGTCATCTCTAACTTGTATTTGCAAATTCTGACTCCTGACATTGCAGCTCTCCCTTTTGCTTCTATCTTTCTTCCATGTGCCTCCCACTCTCCTCTGTTATTTAGCCTCACTCCCAAGTATTCAAAATCTTTGACCACTTCTAATCTTTTCCCATTTAATACCCACCTCTCCTCTTTTCTCAATTTAAATCCCTTTTTGAAAACCATGACCTTGGACTTGTTTATATTTATCTTTATTCCCCATTCCTCACAAAATTTTTGCACCTCATTTATTGCCCTTTGTAATCCTACAATTGTTATAGATCCTACCATTAAATCATCAGCATATAGCAATCCTGGTATTTCCTTATTCGCTATTACAGGACAGTGTTTGTTCGCTTTTTGTATTTTATCTATTATATCGTCTATGAATAAATTAAATAATATTGGGCTAAGCTTACATCCTTGCCTCAAACCAATTGCTTGTTCCGTCATTTCTGTGATTTCATTCTTTCCCCATCTTATACAAAACTTTATCCCATTATATATTTTTTCTACTTCCTTTATAAAATTTTTGCTCACCCCCTTTCTTCTTAATTTCCATGAAAGAGCTCTCCTGTTTATTGTATCAAATGCCTTCTCAAAATCTGCAAAAAGCATGTATACTCTTCCTCTCTTTTTACTAAGGTATTTATCTATTATTGTTTTTATTATAAACACATTATCTACTGTTTGCCTCCCTTTTCTAAAGCCTGCTTGAAATTCTGTCAGCTTCCTTTCCTGTTCTGCCCAGTTTTTTAATCTTTCTGCCAGTATCCCGGTGTAAATTTTTCCTAAAATAGATAGCAGACTTATTCCTCTGTAGTTTTCTGGCTTGTTTGGTCCCCCCTTCCCTTTATATATAGGTACTATCATACTTATTTTCCAACTTTCCGGAATATCCTCACTTTCTTTTATTTTGTTTAATACCTTTGTCATTATTTCTAAACCCTTTTCTGTTTCTCCATATGTTTTCCAAAATTCCCCTGGTATTCCATCATACCCTACTGCCTTTTCTTTTTTTATACCTTTTATTTGCTGGTAGACCTCTTGCACTGTAAATTTATCATCTAATTTGTCATTTGTTGTATCTATTTTTCCTATTTCGGTTATTTCTAGTTTTGTATTTTTTCTTTCCCCAATCAAATCTCTAAAATATCTCCGCCATTCATTTGGTGTAATCTCATTTTTGACCTCCCCCTTCTTACTGGTCCTTCTTACTACCTCCCAAACTTTTTTACTGTCTTTTCCCTCTATAGCCTCCTTAATAATTTTCCCCATATTTTCCTGCCATTCTTTCCTCTTCACCTCTAGAAGATTTTTATATCCCCATTTCTTAATCATCAGATTTTTTCTATCTGCTTCCTCTCCTGTTCTCCTCCATCTAGTAAGTTCTTTGAGCACTTCCTTTTTTTTCTGCCTGACACTCTTCATCGAACCACCCCCTATTTTTTTGTTTCCTATTCTGCCTTACTTCCATTTCTCTCCCTGCTCTTGTTACTAGTAATTCTAATAGCTGTAATGCTTTTTCTGCATTTTCTTCCCCTATATTTACCACTATTCCTCTTTCTAAGATTTGCCCTACCGTCGATTTTATATCTTGTACGAAACCTTCTCTTTGTTCCTCCCTCCATTTAAATGTTTTTACCCTAATCACTTGTGTGTTTTCCTTTTCTTGCACCTGCTGCTCTACATTTACTCTCATAAGTATGTCAATTAATAGTGGGAAATGACCACTGTTCGTACATAAATTTGTGACCCTAAAGTTCGTTACCATATAATTAATATTATTCGACCACAAAACGTAGTCAATCACACTTTGACCATTTATATTTATAAAAGTATACTCCCCTTGCTCATCCTCCCCATATTTCCCGTTTAAGATAGCTAGTTCATTTAACTCACAAAACTCAATAAATTTTCCGCTTCCCCTATCCTCTGTTTTGTCCTTGCTGTGCCTGTCTCTTTTTTGTAACACTTCGTTTACGCCCCACTCCTCCGTTAGATTTACATCCTTTTCCCCTATTCTTACGGTGAAATCACCCATTATTACAAACTCAATGTGTGTGTATTTGTCCCTTATACTCCCTATATCTTTATCTAAAGCATTATACAAGTCTGGGTTGTGGAACTGTGAGGTAACTGGCGGGTTATAAACTATACCCACACCTATGTTCCCGTCATCTATCTGTTTATCTTGGATTATGACCCATAATACTTCCTTTGACCTGGACCACGTTTCTTTAACAGTTGCTCTCAAGGCGCTTTTTATGTAAAATCCTAACCCTCCCGATACTCTCCCTTTTTTGGCTAGCATTTCTCCCTTTCTCCCCACGTATTTGTATCCGTTTATTTCTACATCGTCCTCTTTTATCCAGGTTTCCACCACTGCCAGATAGTCTAGCTTCTCCAGTAAATATTGTAAACTCCCCGTATAAATTTTGTTTTTTAAACCTTCACAGTTCCAAAAACCCCAGCATCTTTTTTTCTGCTATTGCGATCCTGTTCTGTCCCTGAAAGACCTAAACTTTTCTAGGTTTTGTTTACTTCTCAGTCTGTATCCTTCCATAGATTTTTGAGAGTCTTTCTGTAACACCAATATACTTCCGTGCGGGGATGATATAATATCTTCCTCCTCTTCCCTCTCTAACACCAAGCCGTGGCTCACACGCTGCTCCCTTCTTTCTCTCCCCACCTCCTCTTCCTCACTGGTCACTTCACTACACTGACGCCACGCCTCCTTCCTCCTCTCTGCTAGATCTCGCGCTGCATCCCTCTCTTCCCTCCTTGGCGACACAATCTTCTTTGGTGATGACGCATCTTGTGACGTCACCGGTGATATATCGGTTCTCTCTTTCATTACAGCTGTTGTCTCCTTCGACTGATGTGACGCTTCCTCAGCTGGTGCGATTTCAGCGTTTTCCTTTCGTATTGTTTTTGATACCTCTCCATCCATTAACTCCATGCTAGACTTTGCCCTTCCTCTGCCTGTTGCTAATGTTGAATCAGTTTGTTCACTTCTTTTTTGCTGACTTGTTTCCGTCCGAGCTGTTCCTTTCATCCATATGCCGCTCTTCCTCAAATGTGTTACATCTACTCCGTCTATCCAGAGTTGTAAATTTCGTATAAACGCTTGTTTGCCTTCTGATCTTGCTTCTTTCATCTTCTTAATTAAGTCCTTTTTTACCTCTCTTTGTGTTATTGTCAGGTCCTTATTTATAAATATATTGCTTCCTTTCAGCTTCTTTGTTCTTCTTAAAATTTTATAAATTAGGTCTGCTGTTGCAAATCTTACTATAATTGGCCTTTTCCTGCTTAGTCTGCCTACTCGGTATGCCTCCACAATCTCCCATCCAGCCAACTCCATTTCAAGCTTGTCCACCAGAATTTTCTTTATTTCTTCTGCTGGCCAGATACCTCTTCTCTCTTCTACACCTGTAAATACCAAATTTAGTCTTCTTCTCTTCACATCCATCCTCTCCATCTTTTCCATTATGACAACTTAGTAAAGAACTTCATTATTCCACCACGAGAGAGAAGGCTGCAGGCAACTACAACCAATAACGGCAATTGGGTCTTTGAGGTTGAAAATGGAAGCTACTGCTCCCAAAGCAGAGCTACTGCTCTCAAAAATTAAAATATAAGTGATGTAGTGTTAAACAACTTACTCCCAAAGTTTATTATTATCATTTGAATGTCACTGTTACTAAATTCCTCTTAACAGTAATTTCTAAAATAGATACTTCCAGCTACCATAGTGAAGTGTTTTTGCAATTTGAAAAAAAGTGGACTCATCTTGCGCAAACTTCACTTCACGATGGGACAAATCCTAAGGGAAATTTTGAACTGAAGTACAGTGATTGTTTAAGAATTTCAACATCACATTATGTTATAATGAACCAAATACAAATAAACATAGTCTTTCAGCTATCCTTAGCAGAAAAAAGCAAAATATTTTCAGAAAGTAGCTGAAACAAAAACAGAGAATCTCCAAGAATCAACTAGTACTAAGGAACTTTCTTATGCCACTCAGTGAAGTATAAAAAGTTCTGGGAAAGCTGATGCAGTGAAAGTACCTGAAACTGCACTATATAGTCCCACCAATGCCACCAAATTATTGTCTTCATTTAAAAACTATCCTTCTGAAAATATGAATAAAAACAATAGCAATGAAGCATTAGCACTTATAATGGATGTCAGAACAAAGAATAGAAATGCTGACTTATACCCAGCATATAACAAAATGCAGGAGGCTAAGCTCATGTGTTACCCAAACAAAGAATATATTAATGTCAGAGAAATTAGCACTGAAATACATTTACAAGGATTGCTAGACCATACACTTTGACAGATGATCAGTGTATGGAATTCATTCCAACTAATTTTTTTAAACAGAGTAACCTAAAGTTATTCAGCAAATGGGGGTGTGATGGTAGTATGGTCATCACAAATTTAAGCAGACATATACTGATGAGGGTTATCTGATGCAGTTATATTTTTGGTCTCCTTTGTTCCACGTTTGCTATATGGTGAAGGAGATGACAGTACAAAGACTGTGTACTGGCATAGTCCATCACCATCAGCAGCAAAATAGTATAGACCTAACCACATCAAATTCACGCATGAAAAGAGTTGCAGTGATTTCATCTGGAAGGGAGATAACTTGTAGCACATTTGAGTTATGAGTATATGCGCTGAAACTGCACAACTTTTTGTAAAGAAATACCCCTAATTTTACCTCTCTGCTAGTGTCCACTAAGTACTAATTATGGATTTCCGATCACAAATTCAGCAGTGATATCCACTGGCTGTCAGGAGACACAAGAGGTACGAGGGTAATGCCACAACTAAGGTCTCCAATTTTTTAAAAATTTAAATAAACGTTTATTGACAACAATTGGCACATAGATTTTAAGCTTAAACATTTTTCAATTTTTCCACATAATCGCCATTTCGATCAATGCATTTTTGTAACTGCTGTGGCAGTTTTTGTATGCCCATGCTATACCAGTCCACTGCCATGCTCTTGAAGAAGCATTGGACCTCATCTTTCACGTCATCGTTGTCACTAAAGCGCCTTCCAGCCAAATGTTCTTTCAATTTGGGAAACAAGTGGTAGTCACTGGGCGCTAAGTCCAGACTATAGGGTGGGTGATGATTACCCATACCAACTAATGCAGGAGATCCACAGTTTGACAGGCAGTGTGGGGGCGAGCATTATCGTGGAGAAGACTGATGCCCTTGCTCAACATTCCTCTTCTTCGGCTTTGAATTGCCCATCTGAGTTTTCTTAATGCCTGACAATATCTGTCGGCATTGACTGTTGTCCCAGGATCCATAAAGTCAACCAGCAATATCCCCTTTCAATCCCAGAATGCAGTTGCAATGACTTTACATGCAGACTGTGTTCTTTTGAACTCTTGTGGCTTGGGTGAACCAGGATGCTGCCACTCATGAGATTGTTGTTTTGTCTTGGGTTTGAACTGGAAAGCCCAAGTTTCATCACCTGTGACTATTGAACCCAAAAGTTTGTCCTTTTCGTCAGCATAGCATTGAAGAAATTGGCGGGAACTTTCAGCGTGTTGCCTTTTGTGATCTTCTGTCAGCATTCTTGGGACCCATCTTGCACACACCTTCCGAAATTCGAAATTGCAACTCTTCAGTCAAAGTCCTGTGAATGGTGCTTCGAGAAATCTCAGGAACAACAATGCAGAGCTCATCAAGAGTGATGTGCTGATCTTGAAGCATGATTTGTTCAATCTTTGCAATTGTTTCATCGGAACTTGATGGTCTCCAGCTTCTTTCCTCGTGAATTTCCGTGCAACCATCTGCAAATTCTCTACACCACTTGCGGACATTTTTGACATCCATGCAAGACTCTCCATACACTTCCACCAACTGTCGATGAATTTCAATTGGTTTAACCGCTTTTCCACTCAAAAACCTAATAACTGCACAAATTTCGCACCTAGCGGTTGTCGCTAACGGGAGCTCCATTACAACTGGCTGCCAAGCCAACACAGAGAGCCCCAGCGGATGTGTAGTGGTATCTGTAGAGAGTGGAGGGGGAAGGAAAGAAGCAGTATGGTCAACATCCATGCAAACAGTTTCCCCGTGACCCCAGCGTTTTGGAGACCTTAGTTTTCTTATTACCCTCGTACATAACAAGGATATTAAAAGATTCCAACAGTGTAATACAAGAACCAGTTCTCGCCATAATGCAACGAGTGATCTGCTGAACAATTTGATGGTGTCACCAGACCCTTTATTTTCGAGTTTACGAAAGCTGTATGAAAAACTAAAGACTCCTTTCAGTGAAGAAGCACAAAGGTTGCGTTATTTGAGTGAAAGAACTGATTTGCAAGGGGAAGAAGAATAGGGAGCAAGCATGAACAATGAACACTAATGTAGAGTATGATAATTCATAAAATGCATCCATTTATTTGAAATAAGACCACTGAATAACAAACTATATTACATTTATGCATTGATATGTGTTTCATATCTGTTAATTATAATTTTACCCATTAATGAGATCAATCATTCCATAAAAATACTTTTATCCCATTTTAACAGCCATCTGGCCCACTGTGCACAGGTGGTACACAATGATGGTATGCATTTCTTGGGTTACCAGCCATTTAAATTTTTTGAGCTATTGGCCATACTAAACTCCATTGCTGTGAAAACTTGAAATTTTATATGTGTAATGAAACAATGTTTGTGAAGGAAACATCCAGGCCTGAGTTTAGGTACCCCATAATATTTGCCAGCTATGATGACTGAGGAAAATGAAAAAGTCTCAGTCAGGGAGAACAGGAAGGACTGCTGACCTTCTCTTTACAAGTCTGTGTCTCAACAATTTGAGTTACCTGTATTGGTCTAGAGCCGAGGTCTCCAAACTACGGCCCGCGGGCCAAATCCGGCCCACCAGTGTCTTCAATCCGGCCCGCGACTGATTATGGTTTGTTATTGTTGTTTTTTTAAGTTAACTGTGTCATAAATCACAAATTTATTTAATTTTAATGTATCAATTAATTACAAAATAAATTGTTACGATATTATTTGAGTCAGTTGCATATTATTACAAATCAACGTAAATATTAACACACATATAATAATGCAATAATATTTACAATAACATTTATTTATAATATTTGGTTACAATAATTCTTGCTGTTGAGACAGAACATTAGAAGAGCCCAAAAGAAAATCGTTTATGTGAATATTTGTTAAAAGTGTAATTTGTTTTTTGATGTTGGTATGAACTGATCATATGACGAAAACGTGTTGCAAATGTTCATTGTTATAAACAACTAAGTTAGTTTAAAGACGTCATAAATATTTCCATATTTGATTTTAATATATATGTATAAATATTAGAATTATATGTGTTCGATAATAAAAGTAAGGGAGGATGGTTAGGGATTGCTTCCCTAACAAGAAAGAACTATTTGATGGACGCATACGCGGATGTATACGAAAAAGGTGGTGTCACGTGAGGACGCCATAAACTGTCCACTCGCGTGTGTGTAATCGAGGCATATGGACGTGTTGGTGTGACGTGTGGGTATGGAACTTTCACCAGACTTTCATCAACCATTGGTTCCACTAAATGAGAAGGTGGAAGCGCTTCAAATCATTTAGAATGGTGCTGAGAGGAATTATTTAATGTAAAGTATCGATGAAGCGTTAATAAAATAATACTGTGACCTTGGTGGGTGTAAAGTAAAGGAGACAGATGTAGTCGAGTTAAAGAAACACTTTTATTTGCTAAACAGTCTTTTTACACTCGTTGCAACAGCAAGAAAGTCTTTTCCGATTCACCAACCGCACGGTTCCGAATTAGTAACACAAAAACTGTCCCTTCTCACACTTTATCGCTATTTATATCTCCCAGGCACTATTCTGGAAACTTCAGGAAAGTTCAGTTATTATTGCGGTCAAATACAAAGCAGAAAATTCCAGAAGTCTCTATCCCTTTCTCTCTTTTGGCAAGCGCCCTACAATGCGGCCATTCTCTGTCTCTTCCCTTCGGCTCCTTTGCGGTAGTGCCGACAATAATGCGATGGGCGACACTGCTCCCTCCTCAAGGCTGGTCGTCCCGAACAGCACCATCGTAACGGGCCAGACGATCCAGGTGTACCACTAACATCTTTCCTCGGGGCGCCTTCTGGATGCGGTAGACTACGTCGTTAATCCTCTTTACCACTCGGTATGGTCCTTGCCACGGTTGTTGAAGTTTTGGGCAGCGTCCCTTGGTCCGGGTAGGGCGGTACAACTAGACCATGTCACCTTGCTGGGATCCTCGGCTGTTGGCTTGCCTGTCGTACCGGGTCTTCATGCGGTCGCTCGCCATATGAATGTTGTGACGAGCCATCTCGTGCATGTCGTGGAGATGGTCTACTAGATTCTCCACATACTCGGTTGCCGGCTGTTTCGCTTCCGGGGGGCTCCCAAAAGCCAGGTCACAAGGGAGGCGTAGCTCTTGGCCGAACATTAGGCTTGCTGGTGTCATCCCGGTAGTGTCGTGTGTCGAAGAACGGTAGGCCAGCAAGAACAGTGGTACTTTGAGGTCCCAGTCTCGCTGATGGCTGGCCACGACCTTCCTCAGGTGCTCCTCTAGGGTCTTGATGTATCTCTCGACCATGCCGTCCGACTGTGTATGTAGGGGTGTTGTGCGGGTCTGGTTCACCCCAAGTCTTTCCAATGCCTCCTTCATTAGGTGCGACTCAAAATTGGTGCCCTGGTCGCTGTGGAGCTCTAACGGGACCCCAAAACGGCAGAACAGCTGTTCCACGAGGCAGTCTGTAATCATCTTCGCCTCTTGGTTCGGGATGGCATACACCTCCGGCCACTTGGTGAAGTAGTCCACAGTTACCATCAGGTACTTGTTGCCTCGATCGGACACTGGGAATGGTCCAGCTATGTCGACGGCGATGCGTTCGAAGGGCGCTCTGACGTTGTACTGCTGCATGCGACCCCTGCTCCTAGTCTGGGGGCCGCGACTCGCCGCGCACACGTGACATTGATGGCACCAGTTCTCAGCGTCTGCTCGGAGCCTCAGCCAGTAGTAGCGCTGTCGGAGTTTGTCGATCGTCCGGTTTGCTCCTAGGTGTCCACCCGAGGTACCGGCGTGCACTTCCTCCAAGACTTCCGGGACCTTACTTCGGGGAAGTACCAACTGCTCTTTCTGGGTCTTCCCATCAGGTGATTCCCATACCCGGAACAGCACGCCTTCTTTGGTCTTCAACGAGTCCCATTGGGCCCAGTACGACTTGTATGTAGCGCTTCTGGGTGCGATGTCCTCCCAGGTTGGTCTCGTCCCTGCCTGCACTTCTCTCAAGAGTGGCCCCAAGTCGGCGTCCGCCAGCTGCTCCCTCCTCAGGCCCGCGCTATCCCATCCATCCGCAAGCACTACCGTGACCACTCTGACAGCTGCGTTACGCTCCTTCTCTTCCACTCTTGCGCATTGGCCGCACTCTTCTGGGCAGGGTCTTCGGGACATGGCGTCTGCGTTGCCGTGGCTCTTCCCTCTGCGATGTTCGGTGGTGAAGTCGTACTCCTGCAACCTCTGGACCCAACGGGCTGTCTGGCCCTCCAGGTTTCTAAAGCTAAGTAGCCAGGTTAGGGAGGAGTGGTCTGTCCTCAGGTGGAATGGCTGACCGTACAGGTACTTGTGGAAGTGCTCCAAGGTCTTCACTACCGCCAGTAGCTCTCGTCGGGTGACACAGTAGTTCTTCTCTGCCTTGGACAACGTCTTGCTGTAGTAGGCTATCACCCGCTCGTGGCCGTTCTGGACTTGGGGTAGGACGCCTCCAATGCAATGGTCGCTGGCGTCGGTGTCCACAATGAAGGCGTCGCCTGGTTGTGGGAATCCCAAAATAGGAGCACTGCAGAGCGTCCTCTTCAGCTGCCGGAAAGCGCCTTCAGTGTCCTCCGTCCACACATAAGGTCGATGTTCTTCCGTCAGGCGAGTGAGGGGTTTGGCGATGCTGGAGAAACCCTTTATGAAGCGGCGGTAATAACTGCACAATCCAAGGAAACTGCGCAGTTCTCGCTTATCCTTTGGGCGAGGCCAATCTCTCACGGCCTGTGTCTTCTCCAGATCCGTGGCCACTCCGGTTGGTGAGACTATGTGGCCCAAGTAGTTGACTTCCCTGCGGAAGAGCTGGCACTTCTTGGCGTTAAGCTTCAAGCCGGTCGCCTGCAGTCTATGTAGCACCTTGCTCAGTTTGTCAAGATGGTCTTCGAATGTCTTGCCGACGATGATGATGTCGTCCAGGTATAACAGGCAGGCGTCATAGGTCAATCCTCTCATTACTGACTCCATGAGGCGTTGGAAGGTAGCTGGTGCGTTGCAGAGACCAAAGGGCATAACTGTGAACTGCCAAAGCCCTTGGCCTGTCGAGAATGCGGTCTTCTCCTTGTCTCTCGGGTCTAGAGCCACCTGCCAGTAACCCGATTTCAGGTCCAGGGTTGAGAACCACTGCGCACCAGCAAGCGTGTCCAGGATGTCGTCAATCCGGGGTAAGGGGAAGCAGTCCTTCCTGGTGACAGCGTTCAGCTTCCTGTAATCTACGCAGAAGCGTAGCTCGCCATTCTTCTTCACCAGAACTACAGGTGAACACCAAGGACTGTCAGACTCTTCGATCACTCCCTTGGTTCTCATGTCCTCCAGCATGTCTCGTACCGCCGCTTGTTTAGCCAACGGAACGCCTCTAGGTGGTTGCCGAATAGGCCGGGCGTCTCCGGTGTCGATGTGCTGAAGCACTCGGTCCGTGCGGCCGTAATCGCTGCTGCCTTGACTGAAGACGCGCTGATATCGTCTCAGCAGTTGTTGGACCTTCTCTCTCTGTTCAGCGGTCAGGTGGTCGGCCGCCCTATCCAGTAAGCCTTCCAGCCGGGGCCCCAGGTGTTGCGTCTTCACCGGCTCCTGGGTCTTGTCTATTGGTGTTACGCTGACCACGGGCTCGCACGCCCCCAACTCCGTCCCGGCCTGGACGTCGTGATCGGTGTCTGTTGGGTTGAGCAGTCTCACCGGCACCTCCTCTCGGCACGGCAACAATGTCCCGGCTACACAGAGCCCGTGCACATGCGTCTTCCGGTCCAGCAACATGTTCTTCTTGCGCTGGCCTTCCAGTCGCGCCGTCACTACCATCTCGCTTCTCGCGGAGACAACTACGTCTTCCCTGAGAATGACCCTGCAGATTCCAAGGCGTTCTTTGGGGTGCCGGAGCATTACTTCCTCTCCCTTAAGCCGCAGAACATTCTTGCCGATGTCGACCGTCGCCTCGTGGCTCCTGAGGGCATCCAGTCCCAGTATCACCTCCTCAGCCACCTCCACGACGAACACCCACAAACGCAAGACACTTCGCCCCAAGGTCAGCTGCAGCAGGGCCTCCCTCTCCACAGGCACGGTGTCACCCGATGCCGTCACTAGTTGGTACGGTCGGCTCGGTTTTCTCGACGGCAAGCCCCTGGCTACGTCAGCTCTGATGACCGTCACGGCAGCTCCAGTGTCAACAAGCACGCGGCACGGCTTCCCTCTCACCCAACCGTCCGCGATGAGGCTGTGATCCATCCGTCGGCTGACGGCGCGCATTGTCACTCGAGGGGATGATGGTGATGGCGCCGACGTGCCCCTCGCCACGCTGGCCATTACTCGTTTTGCGGCTGCTCTTCTTGGTGCCGGCAGCCTCTCACCAGGTGTCCCGACTGGCCACACTCCCAACACACGCCACCTGGTCGTCGTCGGCGTCCCTGGACTGGTCTGCGGTCTTCATCGTAGCGGACACTCCTTGTCTTCGAGGTCGGGGTAGCCGTCACTTTGGCCGCTTCCATCCTTAATGCGGACGTTAGTGCCTCGTGGATGGTCTTGTAGTCACCGAGCATCAGGCGTTGACGTATCTCGGCATCGCGTACCCTGTCGACGAAGGTATAGGCGGCTTCTTGGGATACGAATTCGGAGGGGAGGTCAACCAAGGCTTTGCTGGCCAGCTGTTCGATTGCCAGGGCGAACTCCTGCAGCGTCTCCACTGGCAGTTGCATCCTAGATTTCAGTTGGCTGCGGTAGGCTGCGGCTAAGCGGTGGTTTCCGAACCGGTTCTCCAGGGCTTCCCAGATGTCCTTGGGCGCCGCCGCTGTCTGGACTGCGTTCAGCACCTCTGCGGCTCGTCCCTGGAGGCTGGCTATCAGCTGCGCGGCCTCTTCTTCTGGCGACCATTTGTTGTGCTTGGCCACTGTGTCGAATTGACGGCGGAAGACCTCAAACGTTGACGTGCCATCGTACTTCGGTGGTTTGACGCGGGTCGATGTTGTGTCGCGTGCTGGAGCCTCGGCCTTGTAGATCTTGAGCTTTTCACTAAGCATCCCTTCCACCATTGCATTTAGCTCCTTGGCGCTACCGTCGACCCTGTCTTTGAGAACGCTAAGCCGTTCCCCAACATTCTCCAGGGCGTCAACGAGTTGGCCGAGGTCCTCCATCTTTCCACCGAGTTCTTCCACCTTTCCACCGAGCTCTTTCACATCCTTCCTTACGCCAGCCAGTTGCTTGTCAATTTTCACCGATAGCTCCGTCTTCATCTCTTTCAGCTCGGCAGCGAGGTTGTCGTTTGCCGTCTTCATCTCTGCTTTCAGCTCTTGTAAAAAGCTCACCAATGTAGCCTCCATTGTCGTATCCCACTTCTGACACCAGTGTGACTTTGGTGGGTGTAAAGTAAAGGAGACAGATGTAGTCGAGTTAAAGAAACACTTTTATTTCCGCTAACAGTCTTTTTACACTCGTTGCAACAGCAAGAAGGTCTTTTCCGATTCACCAACCGCACGGCTCCGAATTAGTAACACAAAAACTGTCCCTCTTCACACTTTACCGCTATTTATATCTCCCAGGTACTATTCTGGAAACTTCAGGAAAGTTCAGTTATTATTGCGGTCAAATACAAAGCAGAAAATTCCAGAAGTCTCTATCCCTTTCTCTCTTTTGGCAAGCGCCCAACAATGCGGCCATTCTCTGTCTCTTCCCTTCGGCTCCTTTGCGGTAGTGCCGACAATAATGCGATGGGCGACAATACATTGTGGTGAAGAAACATAGTGTGATTTTTCATTCCATCCGTTACCACGACCTAGATAGAAAAGGAGTCTCATAGCACAGCACATTCCGTATAAATAATTGCAAAAACCGCACCAAATGGCTTGCCCAACGTGGAACACGAATTTTGGATGGAATGGAAATTACGGGAAATGAACTTACGCGAAATACCAAGTGACGCCATATCTTCGCGCCAAAAAGAAAGAAGACGCCATTAGACCATCGTTTGAAACCTAAATACATCAGAACACCATTGAACGGATGATCAACTCGGGAAAACACCAGAGATCGTCTAGCGAAGCCAACTGCCCAGGAGACGCTCATAACTGGACAAATCAACGGAAAAAAAAGTAGGACCAAAAATATTTTATTTTTACATCCAGTTTATTTTTATTTGTATGTTACTGCGAAACGGTAAAATAGTGGGACTTTTAAACCACAGTGAAATGAATAAAGAAACTAAAATGTTGCGAAAAGAGATAGAAACAGGAGTAGGGGAAGGGGCAGATAGGCCTAGTTATCAAATACAACCAGAAAGTGAGGAACAGCTAGCAATAGGAAAAGACCAAAGCTTATTAATGATCATGTTTGAAAGACTAGAACAAAAACTAGAACAAAATAAAAAAAGAAATAATGTCAGAAAATGGAGGGAGTGAGACAGGACATAGAACAAAGTTTAGGTCAGAAAATGGAACAAAATAAGGTAGAATTAAAACAGGAGATAGAACAAAGTTTAGGTCAGAGTATAGGCCAGAAACTAGAACAGAATAAGGAAGAGATAGGTCAGAAAATGGAGGAAGTGAGAAAGGACTTAGAACAGAAAATAGAATTAGGAAGACAGGAGTGTAAAGAGAATATGAAAGTAATGGAAACTAATTTAAAATTAGTACATAAAAACTTAAATGAAACAAAGGAAGCCTTAGAAGCTAGGATAGAAATCATAAGAGATAGGATGGGAAAAATTGAATCGGAAATGAGAGAAAATAAGATTGTATTAGAAGAAGAAGTTGTTAGATGTAGAGATGAAATAACAGAATGTAATACAAGTGTAGACTGTAAGATTACAAATGTAAAAGCAGAAATAACTGAGGAATTAAGGAAAGAGATTGAAGTAGTAAAGAAAGGCATTATTAATGAAACTGTAGAACAAATTGTAATTCCTAAAATTAAGACTATGACTGATGTAGTACATTCGCAACAGGATGCTATAAATGATATGAAACAACGTCACTTAGAAATGAAGAATGATTTAAAATCAATTTGTGAAGAAATGAAAAAAGGAAAAGAAAATTTGGCTAATGTAAATGATGTTGTGAATGCACTACAAAGGCAAGATGATTTAGATGTAAGTAATGCACAAGATGAGAGTTATTTGAATAATGTACAAAATGTTGACTCACCATACAGAGAAAGAGGTTCACAATCAAACAATGACACAACACACAACACATACTACACCAACAGCATACTACATGAAATCACACCACCTACATTTGATGAGGAGAAGGGAGACAATCCAAAACTCTTTGTTAAAGAGATGGAAGAGTGAAAAGGATGCCAAATGAGCTTAGGGCGATGATAGTTAAGAAAAGCTTAAAAAACAAGGCATTAGAATGGCTTAGGTTAACACTAGCTGGTCATGAATCGTATAGCTCATTCAAAAATCTATTCCTATCAACGTATTGGGGCCCAGCTAAGCAAAACCAAACTAGGGTAGAGCTAGCAACAGGTAGATATGATCCAACCAAAGGGTTATCGCTAGTCAATTATTTTATGAAAGTAGCCAACAAAGGAAAGCTATTAGACCCTAACCTGTCGGAAGCAGAGCTAATTACCATCATAACAAGACATTTCCCAGACACAGTGAGAACAGGGTTAATTGTTGCGAGGCCAGTAGATTTTGCAGACATGATAGAATTACTGACAGCCTTCGAAACACAAAATGGTCGGCCTAATGAGCATAGACATAGGAACGGTCACCCAAACTCACCCATCTTAAACCAGAGCATGGCTACGAACAACCAGAATGAGGGAGAAGATAGAAATATTAGGAGCACTCATGAAAGGGGGAGAGGGGCACACCATTTCCCACCACCACACAATCATGGCGAAAGAATGGAGAACACAAGACAGCGGTACCACGATACAATACCAAGGGGTGAATTGAGATACCAAACATATAGATATGATCGGGGGAGACGAGGAGACCATACCCATCAAGTGAATCACATACAATTCTGTAGGGAATACTTCAACAACCAAAGACCGTCATACAACAGGGGTTCACGCCAAAGGGGCAGAAACCAATGGTACACTGGCAACATAAGACAGCAGGAAATAGATGAAAATGTGCCAAATAGGGCAGATGCTGCACAGAATACAGAAACAACAACCACCACCAACACTCAGGGAAATTACAACAACTAAGTTCGTCCCAACCGAGTGGATGACCAACAACACAAACCATAAGCAACTTACAATTGACATCGACACCATGATGGCTACACAGAGAGAAAAGATCTGGAAAGATGGAACTACTGTACACTGGATCACTGGTCATAACAAAACAGCTGGGTGACCATATGTATGAGCTACAGAATACAAATGGCAAGTGGGTAGGAAGATACCATAAAAATAAGTTAAAACCATAGAAAGAAAGGACCAAATAGTCTTTGCCAACGATCATGTAAGGCAGGAATAATAGAGATGATGGAAAATAATAATTGTCATTAAAGAAATGAATTATAGCGACGGAAAATAATGTGTTTTTGACATAAGGATGTCAGGGACAAAAATAAAAAGGAATCAATTGTGATGACAAAGATAAAATATTTTGACACAAAGATGT
This sequence comes from Tenodera sinensis, assembly GCA_030765045.1. NCBI lineage: Eukaryota > Metazoa > Arthropoda > Insecta > Mantodea > Mantidae > Tenodera > Tenodera sinensis. The sequence continues at coordinate 202,169,065 of CM060964.1, read as the reverse complement.
CAAAGGTGACTTGAGAAGAAAAATAATACAATTGCAGAATAATTATAAGTATAGAAGATTTCTCTTATAGAGAGATAAGAGACAAAGAGGTGACAATTAGTGAAGTAAGAAAAACCATAACCAGAAAAGCAATGCCCATGAATTAAGATGGGTATAGCCGATGCTAAGCTTGAAGAAATTTTGAACCAAATAATAATGAATAAGAACCCAATTAAAAAATGGTACCATTAGTAACATCAGAGTTTAAGATCCAACTCAACGACCTGCCTATACATAATAAGCTTACAAGACAAAGAAGGCAAAGAACTGAATAAAATATATCCATAAATATGATCATAATCATTAGCTCAAAATTTGTATCCTGTTTTTCTCTCCTCATAACAAGGAACATAAGTCAAAAGCCACACAATAAACCATGATACACTTAAATTATATTTATGTCAATGTCAAATGTAAAATAACTGAATATGTGTTGTATAATAACTGAATAAGTGATGTATAATAACTGAACATGTATTGTGTAGTAACTGAATGTGTGAAATTTATAAAGACATGCTGTGTCATGCCAAAACAAAAAGACAAAAACAAACAGCGAGGAAGACTGTAAAAAAAAAAAAAAAATATTGTACAAGGTGATTGTATCAGAGGAGTAGGGAGAAGTATTGTATTGTGTTTCAATATTGTAAATATAGGTGACAACTTGAAAAACAAAACAAGGGGCATGTGAGACAGAACATTAGAAGACCCCAAAAGAAAATCGTTTATGTGAATATTTGTTAAAAGTGTAATTTGTTTTTTGATGTTGGTATGAACTGATCAAATGACGAAAACGTGTTGCAAATGTTCGTTGTTATAAACAACTAGGTTAGTTTAAAGACGTCATAAATATTTCCATATTTGATTTTAATATATAATATATTTTAATATATAAATATTAGAATTATATGCGTTCGATAATAAAAGTAAGGGAGGATGGTTAGGGATCACTTCCCTAACAAGAAAGAACTATTTGATGGACGCATATGTGGATGTATACGAAAAAGGCGGTGTCATGTGAGGACGCCATAAACTGTCCACTCGCGTGTGTGTAATCGAGACATATGGACGTATTGGTGTGACGTGTGGGTATGGAACTTTCACCAGACTTTCATCAAGCGTTGGTTCCACTAAATGAGAAGGTGGAAGTGTTTCAAATCATTTAGAATGGTGCTGAGAGGAATTATTTAATGTAAAGTGTCGATGAAGTGTTAATAAAATAATACATTGTAGTGAAGAAACATCATGTGATTTTTCATTCCATCTGTTACCAAGCCCTGTGATCACAAAGATCTCATTAGCTCAAAGACACAATGATATTAATAATTACAAGCACCGCACCACTGTGATAAGTTAGATTGAAAAAAAAATTTAATGTTAGTTTGTTTTATTTAGTCTGCTTTATTTACTTGCTAGGCAAAGCTTAAAGACAAGTAAACTAAATATAATCAGTCAATTAAATTTAAATAATATAACTAACAAATAATTGAAATTAATCTCGTCAACATTAGTGAACAACCCGCGATTTCACCCTCGGTAGTTATGTTGGGGTAAAGAGTATGGTATATGTATGTAAACCGAAGTTTGGAATGTACATATATATCCTAAATATCACACATTATTTTTATCCTGAAAATCCCTCAGGGACGGAAAATCTAAATTAATGCGAATGAAACTGCAGGATGTCCCCTTCTGAAAAATACTAATGAGATTTATGTAACTGTAATTTACTACTGGCAATATTTTACAGTTGTGGACCAATTTTACTCGTACCAATTTATAAACCGAGATTTAAGATGATCATTGGTTAACTTAGATCTGTGAACATTCTTTGTGTACTGCATTTTGGAGAATGTTTTCTCACACAAGTAAGTCGTAGAAGAAACAGAAAACATCCCACGAGCAAATTTATACAAATTATCAAATTGTACCAGTGGAAGACTTATAAAATTCTAACAAAGGTGAGTTTTGGTATTTGCTTTTAATTATATCACTGCACTGTAAATCAGTAATTTCCATTTGAAGTTCCGGCGCTAGGGTTTTAATGTCAGTATCAAAAGGATTTTGAAAAATCTTAATTTCATTTGCAATGTCATCAAAGTTTAAGAAACGGGTATCAAAATTTATGTTCAAAGCACCCAAAGCTTCAATTGCAAAATGGACAGGAAACTCAGTCTCAGTAGTGTGGCTGAATATTTCACATGTTTTAAAATGTGTGAAACATTTTTTTCGTAACTGTGATTGAAACAGTATTATTTTCTGCTGAAACGATTTGATATTAGTGTATAAATCAGGGAGAAGCTGGTTTACTCCTTGCAAACTTAAATTCAGTTCATTCATATGTTTTGTCAAATCTACACGGAATGCTAACTTCCACAGCCATTGGCTATTTTTTTAATTCAGTAAGAGAGCAATGCTTTCCATTCAAAAAAATTTCGAACTCTGTTCGTAGTTCAAAAAAGTGCTGAAAAGCGTTTCTGCAACTAAGCCAGTGTACGGCAGTATGATATGTTAAGTCATTTTCGCCAATCTCTTGAATAAACTCGCAGAATTTTCAGTGATTCAGCACAGTGGATATGATGAAATTAACAAGTGATATGACTGGTTTTGTAAATTCAGACATAACCAAACATTTTCCGCACAAGGACTGCTGATGAATGATATAATATAAGACTAATGGTTTTGAACCACCATCATTTTCTACATCCATTAACACAAGTGCAATCACTTCTTTATTTTTACCACACATGTTTTTGCCTCCATCAGTTGTAATAGATTTCAAGTTTTTCTAACGAAGGTTCTTAGTATTAATGGCATTTTCAACCCCCTTGAAATTATCTTCCCCAGCAGTCATGCCGTGAATACTATCAATATCAAGAAGTTCTTCATACACTGCATAGCTTTTATCTGCTCCTTGAATAAAAATCAACACCTGAGTAGCATCTGTCACATCTGTTGACTCATCCAAGGCTTGAGAAAATCGCTTAAGATGTCCATTTTTGTCACACAGTTGACATGATAATATATTTTCTGCGATGTCTTGTACCCTCCGAGCCATGGTGTTTGCTGACAAACTGACAGTTTTAAATAAATTTACCTGTTCAGGACATTTCTTCGGCTGCTGCAATTACGCATTCTTTGATCATTTCTCCATCGGTGAATGGTTTTCCTCGTCTTGCAATTTCAAGAGCCACACCAAAGTTAGCACGAGTTCCAGCCTCTTGTTCAGTGTTGACTTTCGTTAAGCAGAATTGCTGCAATTTCAAACTGTGCTTCAAAATTTGAAATTTTATCTCTCCGCAAACTTCCTGTATATTTTGAGTAATTTTGCAAATGTTTCATTTCATAATGACGTTTAATGTTATACTCTTTAAAAACGGCCATGGTTTCATTTCAAATCAAACATACCGCATTATTACAGGACTCAATCATGAAATATTGATAGTTCCATTGATCTTTGAATGTTCTACATTCACAATGTACTTTTCTCTTCTTTTACATTCCAGTAAATCACACACAGAAACAGGTAAAATCAAAATATTGTTAAGTATGGGCATTGGTTGGTTGAAAATGTATTTTAAACGGGGTTACACACTACGTGTACTTTATTTCACGATAGTTTCCGCCTTCCCAAGGCAGACTGACTGGAGGATCTCGCTGCCGGCTGCTAGCCATCTTGAAGTGAGTGGAATACACCAGAACGTTCTCCAAAGTACTACTAGCACCATCTGTTAGTGATAGAGGGTTCTACCACTACCTATTTCTGCTTTTGACAACTAGATGTCGTCAAATGTCACGGTCGTAACAATAATACACAATTTAACTAATCTAGAAATTACAGATAATGGCAGGAAAAATTGAAATGGTTCTGGCCCTAGGAACTTTCTGGAGTAATCAATATGGCCCTAAGGCTGGAAAGTTTGGAGACCCCTGGTCTAGAGAATGGTTTGTGTAAGCATTGCTATTTATTAAATTGGAGTTAATGTTTCGGTCAATTTGTATTCCCTTTTGTTATTTCACAGCTTGATTCTCTTCTAATGCACATTACATCATCTGGCTACTTTTTGTGCCCTAAATCTTTTTCCAATTTTTCATTCATGTGCATTTCCTAGCAGTCAGTTTCTTTTCACATTATCATATTGTACCTGTTAAAATATGATATACATGTTAATGCTCCTGCTACAGTTCAATTCAGGCCAAGGCCTATTGTCCAACTGTTGCAGTCCATGCATGCATAGTGGACATGGCATATGGACAAGCATGCTGCTTGTAAATACTTTGTCCCGGGATCTTACGATAATAAGTCGCCGTTGGGGCAATTTTCTCTGATGTGAGACTGCCTTTGTGGTTTACTGGGAGAATATGAATCAGTTGGAGAATTCAATGTCATTCTGGCAGGTTATCACAGTAGCTTGATGGTTAGAGCACCCACCTAGTAAGTGGAGGGTCTGTGGTTCAAATCCCAGCTGTGGCATTGAATTTTTCAGTGCCAATTCTGCCTCTCAAACATTGCACACTCACAGGTTGTGTGTTTAAAACCACCAACAGTATCTTTGTTGGCACAAATAAATAATAAGTAATGTTTTGTTCTGAAGGCAAGTAGGAAATGAGATGTGGGTGACCTGAGTAGGACACAGGTGACACATGGTGGTGTTAGTGTCATCCAGGTTTATTGAGGTCACCTATTCACAGTATTAGACATTTTCATGCTAGCACATAGGTACTCAGTGCCTTTTTAACAGTCATAATTTGTGCTGTTGCTTGGTTCAACATTTTGTGAGTTGTTTACAGCTGGTCAACTGTTAGATTAAAAATGACTCTTATTGACATGCCAACCGATAGCTTTAGACCAATGTCAAGACATAATCCTGCAGTCTAGGCCATCAGATGTGAGACAAAGCAACAGTAAGCAATACCTTGTGCATTGCATATGATGGCAGTATTTTGTTATTTTAAAGCATAAGCACAACATTGCTCTCAAAATGGAAAAGAAAGGGAAAAAATGTTTACCCATCTCTGGGTTTGAACTTGATTTCTTGGGTTTATTAGTTCCACAGTTAGTCGGCATAATTGTGTGGCCAAAGTACACGTTTTACAGCTGCCCTACAATTCTTTAGCCATTCACCACAACCTATTATCCATTGTAGTGGCATGCAGCCACATGTTAAGTCTGCAATTTTAGCACTTTTGGTAACGCTACAATTTAGAAATACCTCTTCAGAGAAGCAAAATAAAAGAAGTGCCTAATATGCAATATTTCATTTCCAATGGCTACTATTTACATATTTCCTTCTGGTTGTGACTTATTGATCACAATCTGTAAGTACTTTGAAGACGTATAACTTGGTAACTTGATGGCATTAATCACAGGTTTTCTATCTCAAATTGATTGTCTATGAATCATCTATTACCAGTAAAATTTGTGCAGTGTTACTCATTTACACCCTGTATAAATAAATGGATGTTGGTTTATATGTATGAAATTGACAAAAGTCCAAGACCAGTTGAACCAGTCACCATGAAAATTAGCACATCTAAGTGTGTTTCTGTGGAGAAGATTTCTATGCTGTCCATTTTTCCATAACTTGCCACTACATGGCGCTGCAGCGCATTAACTTCTATATCATTCAACTGATCATCATGAAAGTCTATCCTTTTCCCAGTTATCATCAGCAATTCTCTCAGTCTTCTCAGTTACAACACTATGACATTATCATTATGCCAGATTACATACAGATCATTGACTTTTAGACATATAGAGGCAAGTAAATGTACACTATATCAGTACAACATTTGCCAGGTTCTGCTAGTTGTTCCAAAGGATAATGTTTTTTAACAAGTCAGTCAGTCAAAATCAGTAACATGAATATTTATACAGTGCATGAAATGCAGGAAATAAGTGTCTGAAATAAAAAAATTTTGATGTGTGCACTCACATGACTTTCTCTACTCACTCTTGTTTACAAACTATCTTAATAACACTTCTTTTCTGTCTACTTCATATTAATTGAGATAGACTCTGGCTTAACCAATAGTCAAGCCCATAGATGGGGCAAACGAACTCAATGAGTCACTTCCACTATTTTGTAGTTTTAACCCCTTCCACTGCCTCACAGTGGTTAGCTACCAAGCCACACCTCCCACTACTGTCTGTCTACCTCAGAGAACCAGCCAGTCCTTCAAATTGTGTGGGTAATGGAGAGGGTAAATACTCAATTGCTCTGCTGTCACCCCTCTTCCCCATGTCTGGTCAAGTCTTTCAAGAGCTGATCACTATGTGATGACACTAATATTTCATTCTCTTTGCACGTGCAGGATACAAAAAATGAATGACTTCCAAGCCACACCTCCCGCTATTGTCTGTCTACCTCAGAGAACCAGCCAGTCCTTCAAATTGTGTGGGTAATGGAGAGGGTAAATACTCAATTGCTCTGCTGTCACCCCTCTTCCCCATGTCTGGTCAAGTCTTTCAAGAGCTGATCACTATGTGGTGACATTAATATTTCATTCTCTTTGCATGTGCAGGATACAAAAAATGAATGACTTCTATTTGAGAAAAGTGTAAGTTTTGAAAAATTCAAACATATAACAAGGAATATCTCGGAACTGGTTAACTTCACAAAAAAATGTATCTGATCTAAATTGTGTGCTTTAACAAGATCTATATCTTTTTGTAGTAAGATTTTGTCTATCTCTTTTAGTTTATTAATTATGCGAAAGTCATTCAAAATGAAGAAGACTTCACAGGCTATTTCCAGAAAATTCAAGATATATATTTCATAGATGGGAGTTTTTACTTAATAGAAGAATTTCTAAATAGAGTATAAGCCATAGCTGTGAGATTATAAATATGTGTTAGTTGGTAGATGTATATATTAGTATAGAAGTATATAAAAATCTTTGTAGAACTTCTTTATATGTAATTATGTATAACCTTATGTATTCTGATGCTATGAATTACACTGTAACTTCTACAGCTGATAAATTTGTCATGAAAATATCTTAAACATAGTTTAATCAAAATTATTAGAGCTATTTGTAGTTGGGCAAAGGGAAGCCATAGAAATCTACAAACACAGACATCAATTGAAAGGAAGAAGCGCTCCATGTACAGAAAGCATGGATTCCTGTCTTAGATAACCTTTCAGACACACAAAACAGCTGTAATAAAACCCCGCCTACACCTGGCCTGCCAACCAATGTGAGCCAATCACCACCTTAGTCAGTGCAACAATGCCCCGCCCACCCTCACTATATAAGAGTGCCAACAGTCATTGTTTCTATATTCAAACTCTGATCAGGGCAGACAATCGAGCATCTTACCCACAAGATGCCAAGCGCAGTACTTGGTGAAACATTGGTATCTTCAGTTCCTTCTAGACCACGGCCTATAAGCTGGAAAGACAAAACTAGCTAACAGTTAAAAAAAGAGACTTTACAAAACAATTTTGAATATAAAAGGCAAATAGATAACAAAACTTTAAATAGATTAAGACAATACCTCACACGGATAAGTTGGAAAGAGGTTTATGAAGAAGAAAATGTAAATAAAATGTGTGAAATTTTTAGCAATATAGTACAGAGCAGCTTAAATACCACAACGCCCTTGAAAAAACTGAAAGCCAAGTCAGGCTTAATGGCTATCCAATATGGAAAACGGATGACTAAAGGGATCAAAATTTCATGGAAGAGAGTAACATTTTTGAATTCTCTAAAACATCTACATATGGCGGGGAGATCATTAAAATATATTGAAAATTATAATAAAATATTAGATTAGTATATGAAAGTGCAAAAATTAGGTATATTGGGAATTAGTAGGAAAGTCAGATAATAAAACTAAAACAATATGGAGTATGGTAAATAGGTTACACTAGAAAAAAATTAACAAACAATGGGAAAATATGATAATCAAAGAAAATAATAAAGAAATAAGCAATCCAAATGAAATATGTAGCAATTTCAAGAATTATTTTATAAAGATTGCAAACCAATTGAAGACAAATGGGCAAACAAATAACAAAGTAAAAATAGTAGTGCCAAGTCAAGTAAAGCCAATGGGAATATTGGAAGTATCAGAAAACATATTACAAGAAACTGACGAGCTTACACCGAAAACCCCTCCGAAGGAATGTTGCCTTGACGTGACAGAGGGGCTCAGTACCCAATGATCCAGACGGTCTACTAAGTGTGTCATTTTTGACCATTGGTAGGCAACAGGTGAGGGGAAGCAAAGAACATTCCACAACGGGTAGATGAGGCTCGGTAATCTTGTTGACGACTCATCTAGGAGAAGAGGACTCTGAAATCACACTCCCCCAGGGGGTCCTACTACAGTAGGTACGGGTTTGGCATACCTAGTGCCCCGAGCCATACTCTCGAATGGATTCCTGTAAGGGGTGAGAGGGCAAATGTCAAACACCCAATCAACTTTGGTCCACTTTTGTGTTTGACCTCCCACCTGATACCTCCCTGTACACAGTCTGATGGTTAACCTACACGTGGGTTGTAGGTGGATGGGGGGACGCAAGGGGTGGCTGGGTAACTGCGCAAGTCCCAGTGCCTGGTTATCATGTAGGATCTGTATTCATGTCTGCTGATAAAGGTCAGTCCTGGGGAGGGGCCATTGCATGAGCTGATACACTCCTGAAGGTGATTGGATCCCTCTGTCTATACATTAAGAGGTGAGACCCTAGGGTGAGCAAGGTCCAGGCCAGGACTCTCACCTAAGCCAGTGGCGGCTCGCAGTCAAAATTTTAGGGTAGGCAAATTGTAACAGCAGCAACAACAACAACAACAACGACGACGGCGGCGATGATGATGATGATGATGATGATGATGATGATGATAATAATAATAATAATAATAATAATAATAAATAATAAACCCCGTTTATCCGAAATATAGGGGCGAAGTCATTGCGGATAACGCAAACAATATATTGTTTGGTTGTTTAATAAGAGCAGAGTGAATGAGTATGACTTACGGACGAATTACCGCCAAAACTAAAATCACGAGTGTCGGGAGACATTTTTCCAGGGGGGGGGCCACATGTTGGAAATTTGCAATCATATAATATTAAATCATTATTTTACTGTCAAAATTTATAGTATTTGTTGCAGATAACCGTATTAATTTGTGATAAACAAAAATTGTTCTTTACATCAAAATTAAAATAATAGTTTAATAGTTAGTAACTGACTGCACATTAAGTTCACCAACTTCCAAGGGGGGGCCGTGGCCCCCCTTGCCCCCGTTTCGCGACGCCCATGACTAAAATGGATTAAGAAATTGAAAAATTGTCTGACTGCAGCTTTGTGTTAAATGGCTAAAACACTCCTCTTTTCATTGTCAGTGCGCCGCGAAAGCGGAATTTGTAATAGTTCACTAATTAAGTCGGTCATACTGGTATTACACAGAGATAACGACAGATTCAGATCTCCGAGATCTTCGTTCGTGGAGTATGGCTGTTCGGAAAATGTCGCATAAATTCGGATTTGGGCAGGCAAGTGTTCGGACTGCTGGCAGACGCGTCTACGCATGCTCGGAGTGCATATACAGACGGAGTGTTTCCTTATCCCTATTCAAGGGCCTCGTACTGAGGATATGGGGCCGGGCAGGCAGAGGTTAAGCTAGCCTGCTCTCCACTACCCAGGTTCCATGCGTATCATTTCTGCCGCGCGTTTCAAACACGCAGCGCAGTTTTGATGAATCGGAATTGAGATTAAAGGATTTGACCATGCGCTGGTCATTATAACCGAGAAAACTTTTCTTGAACTGCAATTTAGGGGAAAATGACGGTTCAAATGATAAAATGCAGAATCATAGTTAAACATTATTTGTTGATGTATTACGATAGGGTAGGCAGTGCCTACCCTGCCTACCCTGAGGAGCCGCGCCTGACCTAAGCCGGGATGGCGCCCAGGAAGTGAGCATGCCATTGGAGACATTTGCAATGGTGGAGGATAACATCGTCATTGAGTTCTTTGAAAACTCAAAAATACAAACAAAACAAAGTCAGTGAAAAGGAAGTAGCAGAGTTGATGGTCCTTGCTACTTAGTTATAACAAGAACAGAGGCAGGTAAAACATTTAGGTCAGTGAATCCATTCGTGATGCAGAAGGGTGTGGATAAGATAGCTGGCCCAGTTAAAAACTGCAAAAGATCTCGCAACAGCACGCTGCTGGTTGGATCTAATTCAGCAGCCTAGGCAGCTACTATTTTAAAAGCCAACATGTTAGCCAGCTATCCGGTGCGTGTAGAAATGCACAGAACGCTCAACTGCTCTCGCGGTGTTGTGAACACCCGCACGTAGGACGATAAGTTCAATGATGAAATTAAGGAGAACCTAGTAGAGCAAGGTGTGATATCTGTTCATCAGGCTCAGAGAAAAGATGGAGGTGAATATATGCCTACCCGTACACTTTTCCTTACCTTCGGGTAGATCTCCCGCAGAGAGGTAGATCTCCCCGCCCCCCCTGCGATTAAGGCAGAGTAGGAGGCCATCTATGTAGGCATACATCCCTAAGCCGATCAGGTACTATAAGTGTAACCATTTTGGACACACAAGCGAACTGTGCAACAGAGCAGTTACCTTCGTCAACTGTGGAGGCGTCGTTCACGACGCTCCATGTTCATTGCCTCCCAGTTATGTGAACTGCAGTGGCGAACATCCGGCTAATTCCCGAGAATGCCCCCGTTTTATAGAGAAAAGGGCGATCCAGGAAATCCGAGTCAAAGAGAAGGTGTCCTCGGAAGCTCGGAAACTCCTGCGTATCCGACAGCATCCCCTTCCAAAGTCCGGTACCTATAGCTCAGTTGCAGCTAGGCAGGTACCGAAGCGGGAAATCACTACACAAACCAGCGATCAAATCGGGGCCACAATTTCACAAAAAATTCTCGTAGCAAGAACAGTTCCAAAGCCTTCAACATTTACAGGTAAATCTATGTCTCCTACCAAGTCCGTAAAGGAAAAGAAGGCCTCTACAAGGTCACCGTCCAAATTGCCAGTCTACAACAATGGCAAGAATGAGTCCGTTATTTAGGTTGCTTCACCGAAGAAATTCAAGAAACATAATGTAAGATCTGACTTCCTCAAAGAAGGTGTCTGTTCCCAGTAAACCAAAGGGAAAGAAGACCAGCGTTCATCCCCTCGAAGGTCCTCTTCTGAGGATTCCTCTGGGATGGACACAGACCGGCGGGTTTCATCTTTGCCGGTATCCATTAGCAATCGGTTCGAGGCTCTCGAACCGAAGTCTGCTATGGGGAGACGCACCTCCTCGGTAGAGGAGATGCAATAAGATCCTGCCTATGCTGGGACAAACCCAGTGAAAAAGAGGCAGGATAAAGCTGAAAGGAGTGTAAGCCCAAATGTCACAAAAAGGCTAAATTGAATCGACCATCGTCTACTACAAGGTAATGCACAGTTACCTTGGAATACTTATCCTACACAGATATTAATATGGCTATCCTACAATGGAACATACGTGGTATTAGAACAACGACCAGACTTGAGCTTCTGCTCAAAGAGAACGAACCCTTGGTCGCATGTTTGCAAGAGACTAAGTCCTCAAGACGCTTTCTATCTAAGGCGATACACCATTCATTTTTGACTCTTTCAATAGTTTCTCGCACCTTGATCTTGCAGTTTGTTCACCTCAGTTGGCAGTCTCCTTACAATGGAATGTCATTTCTGATTTACACTCTAGTGACCACTTTCCATGTCTTATTAGTCTGTTAACACAAGATACATGTTCCACACGTATGCCCAGATGGCGTTTGGACCATGCCAACTGGAACCTTTACACCCAGTTGGCTGTGTTTGCGTACAACGAGCACGACTCAGTGAATGATTTGGCGCAGCATCTCACGGAGACGATTTTCTCTGCTGCTGAACAATCAGTTCCGCGGTCGACTTCACACCCCCGTCGATTTCCCGTCGCCTGGTGGACGGAGGAATGTCGGAATGCAATTCGTGCTCGAAGGCGTGCTCTAAGGGTTTTCCAACACCACCCTACTTTGGATAACCTAATCCAATACAAGGAAATGCGCGCCAGGTCCAGACAAGTCGTTAAGGATAGCAAAAAGTCATCATGGAGCAAATTTGTAGCTTCATTTAATCCATACACCTTCCTCGGTTGATCGACCCATATATCAATTGCGGGACTGAAAACAGCCACAGGAGCTATTGTTGATTCATTTGAAGTGGCCAACACGTTTGGCAGTGCTTTCGCTCAAGTGTCTAGCTCGGAAAATTACTCCCCTGAGTTCCTTGCAATTAAAACTCAGGTGGAATCTCAAGGCTTCGCATTTTGGTCTAGAAACGTAGAAGATTACAATCGCCTTTTCACTATGGTGGAGCTAGAATATTCTCTTAAATCTTCGCGATTATCAGCACCAGGACCGCACGGTATTTATGTACAAATGTTACAAATGCTCTCTCCTGAGGGTAAGGCATTCCTGCTCGAGGTCTGTAATCGTGTTTGGGTTGACAAATACTCCCAGAAAATTGGCGGGAGGCCACCGTTATTCCCATCTTGAAGGCTGTAAAGGACCATCATCTTCCCTCCAGCTGTCGTCCTATTTCCCTCACCAGTTGCGTTTGCAAGGTGGTGTAACGCATGATGAAGGGACGATTGGTATGGTGGTTAGAAAGTCGTAACCTGCTGACTTAACATCCAGTGTGGTTTTCGACGGCGCCTTTCAACTGTAGACCATCTTTGTGTCAATATCGACACAGATAATGGACAGCTTTATGAAGAACTGTCAAACCGTTGGCATATTTTTCGATCTCGAGAAGGCTTATGACACGTGCTGGCGAGCAGGGATTCCACGTTCCCTGTATACCTGGAACATACATGGACGCCTACCGCTGTTCAATCATGAGTTTATGAAGGACCGCCTTTTCCAAGTAAGGGTCAAAAAGGAAGCAAAATATCTAGGCATACTTTTAGCTGATAAATTACTTTTTAGAAACCATACTGAGTGTGTTAGGACAAAGGCAGAGAAAGTTGTGATGAAATTAGCCAGAATAGTGCAGTTTGAGTATAGGATACCGTTTAATGCAATAACCTTGTATCACACCAGCATTTTTGCATCCATAATAACGTATGGCACAAGTGTATGGGCGTTTAGGATATGAAATGTTGAAATTAAAACCTTACTAAGAAGAACTCAGCGAAAAATTTTATTAAGGTATACAGGAGCTGTCAACACGACACCGACACTAGCACTATTAGTCTCCATTGGCGTTTGGCCAATCAATTACACCATTAAGTTAAGAGGGGTAATATTCTGGCATAAAAAAAGGTGATTTATGGAGGGTTCAAGACATAGTGGGAAGAAATGGTGCAAATATAAAAGAAATAAAATTTAATTTGCTTCCAAGTTTTCAAGAGGAATGGGATAGTATGATCGCTGGAAGGAGAACTTATCACCTTTTTAATAATATTAAATAAAGATTAAAATTGAAGCATGTGCAGCCCACTGGAGGTTTATTACATTATTTAACAGGGCATGGACCATAGAAGACATATTGGCTAAAAATACAAAGGACTGAAAACGATGTATGTGACAGATGCAATGTACAGGACACACCTGAGCATGTGCTATTTGTATGTGTTAAGTACAGGAAGCAAACAAGAGAAGAGAGACAGGCACTGAGTGGCAATTATATTTGTAACATTATTAGAAATAAGGATTTATACGAGCATCTTCACAAGCTGGTAGATAAAATAAGTAAGATTGCATGGGAGGAGGAGCAATTACCAGCTAGGCAACAACCACATAATGTTAATGTAGTTACAGAACCAAGGAGATTAAGATCTCATCAGGTACAAGAGGAAAGAGTAGTAGCACAAGATGAGGAGGTAAATGATAATAGAAATGGAGGAGATACCACAGGGAGAGAGAGGAGACGGATCAAGATAGAGGTGAGATCAGCAGGGATAGGAGGGGAGATGAGTAGACATGGAGGAGAAATCAGCAGGGAGAGGTGAGGAGATGGATCGAGATGGAGGAGAGATCAGCAGGGTGAGGAGATGGATCGAGGTACAGGGATAATCAGCAGGGAGAGGAGAGGAGATCATTCCAGGTGGAGGAGAGATCAGCAGAGAGAGGAGAGGTGATGGATTGAGCTGAAGGAGAAACCAGCAGGGAGAGCAGAGGAGATGGTTTGACATGGAGAAGTAACCAGCAGGGAGAGGAGATGGATCGAGATGGAGGAGAGATCAGCAGGGAGAGGAGAGGAGATGGATCAAGGTATAGGGGTAATCAGCAGGGAGAGGTGAAGAGATCATTTGAGGTGGAGGAGAGATCAGCAGAGAGAGGAGAGGTGATGGACCGAAATGGAGGAGAAACCAGCAGGGAGAGTAGAGGAGATGGATCAAGATGAAGTAACCAGCAGGGAGAGGAAAGGAGATTGACTGAGATGGAGGAGAAACCAGCAGGGAGAGGAGAGCAGATGGACTGAGGATGAGAGATTAGCAGGAAGAGGAAGTATTAAGCGATAAATTATGTGGCGGTGTAGGCGAAGTGAATATTAAGTTGTGGTAGTAATTTGGGAAGTGATTGAGTGAGAGGTTTAAAATCCCACACGTAGATAATAATTTGGGAATTGTTTGTTTTCATGTTATTAGTGATTTAAGGAAGGAAGACAAGTAGCATGTTATGAGTTTGAATGGGGAAGTGAAGAAATATGAATTTGAGATAAGGATATAAAGGTGATATTAGAAATATATTAAGTGATGAATTTTGTGCTGGATACCAGTATAGTTGGCTGCCAGGCACCGGCAGCCTTTGGTGTTAAGTTAGATGTAGTATTTATCATTTATAACCGGATACCGGTTATTTACTGGATACCAGTAAATTTGTTTAAATAGTGATTTATGGAAATTTATTTTATGTAGTTATATAAGTATATTATAAAAGGGGGGAGGGATAAAATGGGAAATATTATTTAATTTTTTTTTATATTATTTGGAATATTTTATTTTAAATTTAAAATTTAGTTTATGTTATATATGTAATTAAAAAGGGAGGATAAAAGTGAGAAAGTTTAATTTATAAAAATTTATTTTGAAATGTTTTGTTTGAAATTGAAGTTTTATTAAATTTTATGTGTATATTTAAAAAGGAGGGGCGGGGTAGTAATGAAATTTTATATTTGAATTTTAAAATTGTGTAGAGATAATTAATTGTATGTATATTATAAAAAGGGGCTAAAATATGACATTTTATTTGAATTTTGAAATGAGTGAAGTTATATATGTGTATATTTTAAAAAGAGGGGAGATAAAAATGTATTCTTTTTATTTGAAATTATTTGTTTGTAGTCTTTTATTTTAATTTTTGAAAGTTTGTAAATATTTAATATTAAATTGTATATTTGGTATAAGTTGTATATATGTACGAATTTCGTAAATTATGTTCAAATATTATATATGGTGTTTTGAAAAAAAATTGTTTAATTTGGTTGATAATTTATGAATTTACTTTATTATTAAAATTAATTTAAAATTTTTAAATGAAATTTATTTGAATTTTGAATTGTAAAATTGAGTAAATAATTTTGGTAAGATTTTATTACATATTAGGTTGGTATTATAAATTGAAATTTTGTTATATATTGTTTAATATTGAACTAAAATTTGTATATAAAATTTTAAATATTAAATTATGATATTATTCGAAGAATTTGATATATTTTTAAATGGGATTTTTTTTGGTAAGTTAAATTGAAGATTTGTTGTTTTATTGATTTTAGGAAATGTTTGATTAAAATAATATTTGTAAATGTATAATTTACTTAATATTAAATTATATATTTATTTGATTTATTTTGGTATATTGATTGATTTTTGCCATATGAATTGGAAGTTTTGCTGGTTGTTTTGGTTTAATGAATTAGGAATAAAAGTTAACTAATTAGTTATTATTAGTAATTGAAATAATTATTTATGTAAATAGGTTAAGAAATTTAGAAATTTAATTACTAGATTTTGGAATTTTAATTTGAGCTTTTTCTTATTTCGGTTGTTAAATTATAAGTATTTTATTACAAAAAAATGTTATATATGTATATATTAATTTAACCATTAGTATTGTGATTGTTTTAGGTATTAGAAGAAATGTTGGCATAGATATTAGATGTGATTAATAGATGTTGAGCATGTTTAATTTGTGTATGTTGTAATTTTTCTTTTTTTTTTAATTTTATTGTATATTATATTTTTCTTTTGTAGTATTGAGATTTTTATAACTTGTAGAATATTGTTGTAAATTTTTTTGAAAGTTAAATAAACGAATAGGGATCTGGAATTTAAGCCCTGGTTTAAGTAACTAGGTGCCAGGGTTTATTATTGCAGGTTTTTATTTATTTACTTACTTACTCACCTACTCACTCACGTACGCTCGCTTGCTCGCCCGCCCCCCCCCCCCGCCCGCCTTCCCGCCCCCCCCCCCACCCACCCACTTACTTACTTACCTACCTACCTACCTACCTACCTACCTACCTACCTACCTACCTGCCTGCTTGCCCACGCGCCCGCCCGCCCGCCCGCCCGCCCGCCCGCCCGCCCGCCCGCCCGCCCGCCCGCCTGCCCGTCCGCCCGCCCGCCCGCCTGCCTGCCTGCATGCCTACCTACTTACCTACTTACCTACTTACTTACTTACTTACTTACTTACTTACGCTCTTTGCTATAGCAATTAACTCCATCTGGAAATGTGTTCCACCTGGAGTTTCGTCATGCCTATTCGTAGACGACTTCGCTGTCTATTGCACTTCTCAGCGCACGGCGTTTTTACAACGGTGCCTACAGCAATCTTTGGACAACCTTAGAGCAGGTATCGGCAAACATGTACTCAATGAGGGGTGAGTGTGACGTCTCAACATGCAACCCGCAATACACATGACGTAATGTAGAACAGGGGATGGCATTGACCTTCGTTCAGTGTCAGTGCTGGACTCGCTCGCTACAGAGTACAATAAGGAATAGTACACATACTTGAATCCAGCTACGAGTGGTCTACGATACTTTAGGTAGGCCTAGATATTTGAGCAATATATTTCAATTCACTTCTATTTGCAATGTACCATGAAAATCTAGTGATATATCACAAGTAGCCACTCTCAGGATAGCACGCAAATTAACATCTGTTAATCGCGATACAAGATTTTTTTTTTTTTTGGATTCAGTTTCTTTCCTTCTACATATTTCTTAAATGCTTGAGATAATTCTGTCCCTGTTGTATGTTCCCTAAGTGGAATGACTTCAAGCATATATTATTGTATCGAGAGGTTGTTAGTAACTCCACGAGTGAAAATTACCAATTGTGCTGTGTCGGCGTTGTCAGTGCCTTCATTCAACGCGAGAGAAACGGCTACAAATTCATGGACCTCGGTTTGTAGTCTAGTTTCGGCTATTTCTCCTATTTTATATATCCTTCTCTGTATGGTTCGTGGTCATAATGCAATATTACTAAAAATATCATATTGCTCAGGGAAAATTATGTTGGCAACTTTACTCTCACATTTTTTATGAAATCTCCATCACTAAAACACCTCAGTGACTGAGAAATCTCCAAAGCAACAGCATAGCTGGCGTGAAGTTTGTGGCGGAAAGTCGTTGGGTGGTTCACGTTGTGTCGCCATTTGATGCGTAATGTTGTTGGTCACGTTGTGTCGCCCTTTGATGTGGTTCGCTCAGTCGGTAGAGTTCAGTATGAGATCTCTTTCTTTATCTCGGGTATGCGTAGGTGTTATAGATTACCCCAGAAAAGCTTTTGCATATTGTTTATTACTTCTCATACACTTTCGGGAGTTATGCCGACTTTCTATACGCAGAGGAATCGCACTCACGTCTGTACACCACAACGTGCAGCACCAGTCTGGGCTGAGTAGTGACGCTTTCTGGCGTCCCCACGCTAAGAAAACGTTCTCTCCAATTTTAAGTGTCATGACGTCATCCACAAGAAAGCCTCGTATCCAAAATGCTATTTCCTTTTCCCGCAATTTAGAAATGTCCCTTTCTATTATAACATGTTCTTTTTTTGAATTCCGAATATCTAGTTACCTTTTTATGATTAAACGATGTTTTCTTTATATTTTATTAAACATATCGCGCGACTTTTAAGGTTGGCAGACCTGAATTTTGACTGATTTCAAACTATATGGTATGACGTCATGACTCGTTAATTTCAAACCAATAATGCGTTTATCCTACAAATTTAACGACTATTATTTACTCATATCTTGCTCACCTTACAACACTTCCTACTCTATTATCTACATATGTTATTACTCAACACTTATCGCAAATCTCACATCCGGCAATTAAATTAAAACGTGTCTTTATCAAGCCCATTCGATTTGAACTCTAAATTTCGGTATCAAATGCCCCCATTTATGTTATTTTATTATTTCATAATAAAATAATGTAAATGTCTTGCCCGAAAGAAAAATTAAAAATTACTCCTGTATTTTGAATAATCGGCAACACTCCCATTATATACAATTTTCAATTACACTGTTTTGAAATTGGTTATTAACACATCTTCTCATTAATCTTTATAACATGACAAACAATTGTACACTTGACTAAACATTAATCCTTAAATACTAATTACAATATGTTATGGTTTCTTCTGTGAAGCTTTTATATAAAGGTTAAATTTCAAGAGTCTTTCTTTATAATTCCTTCTTTTAGTTCATGTTTGCTCACTTCGCTCTCACTATCACTTGCACTGTGATTTTGCACTTTTGTTATTGTAACACATATCTTTACTAGATCCTTTAAGCACTAAAATGTACATATATTTATATAAATCCATTACACTCTTCAGACAAGTTCTTTCTTTGTCTTGCTGTGATAACTATCTATACATCTAAATATTTTAACAAATGTTTACAAAGTAAATATTCTGTTTTCTCTCTATGCGGAGATGAACATTTTAACAATCTTTCTGAAGCTGTTATTGTGAGCTCTATACAATGTATTCTTAAGCTCTTTGTAGTATATAGCAATTCACATTCTGCATTTTTCATGAATATGTAAGTACCTGACCAATATATGGTTTTCAAGTAAGCTAACATTTAAATTTTATCTCAAAGCTGATTGGGCGCCAATAGACAAATGACACTTCGAATTTTACATGAAGTCAAGGTTCCAAGGTACCACACGGTTTCTTGTATGGTCGAAGGAGTTGTTTATGCCATCTTCCCAGACATTTCTCATTTGTAACATCTTTTACTTCATAGGTATGATAACCAAATTTTGATATAATTTCTGCAGGACCTTTATATAACAATTCCATCCTTTTGTTCCTACCTCGCAACGCACTTGATAACTTATGGTCTTTAACTAGTACCCAATCGCCTATCTTAGGTTCCCATTTATGTTTTCTACTCTTTTTCTTTAATTTTCGCTTCTCTGCCTTTTTCTTGATTCGTTCAAAAGCAATTTTCGCTCTTTCTTCTTCACTTAACTGAATGTCATTAATTTTCAGTATTTTTGGTACCCCGATCAATATTGGTTCTGGTTCAATTCCTAACATTAATTTTATTGGGGCAAACCCAGTAGTTACATTAATGGTGTGATTAATAATCTTTTCTATCAATGGACAATATTTCACCCAATCCTTGTGATTATGATGTGTAAGTACACATAAATAAATTCCTATATCTCGGAGGACACGTTCTGTTGGATTCCCTGATGGAAAGTATGAGGAACAATGATTTAGTTTTCTCGCGTCTAATGTCACCCTAATCTTCCATTGGCCTTATTTACAATACATAGGGGATTCACAAATTCTGAATTCGAAATCTCAATAACCTCATCTTCTAACATTGACTTTATAACTGCATCTACCTCTTCTCTTATTGTACTAGGGATAGCTCTCGCTTTATGTGTAAAAGGTTTGATGGGTATCATCTCAAACGAATGAGTATAAATATTACATTTACCAGGTTTCTCAGAGAATACTTCTTTATTTCGGATTAATATTTCAAACAGTTTATCCCTCTGTTGTTCATTTAGTTGATCAGCCTGAGTTACCTTTTCCCTCAACAATTCTTCTAAGTCTTCACTACTCTCCCTATCATAGTACCTAGTTGCGTCAGAAAACTTCAAATTGTCTATGAAATCATTTTTATCCCATTCTACATTTTCTTTATTATCGACACTGTACTCTTTGACATTTACTTCAGTTAATTCCATAGCTCCTACTTTAACCTATTCTACAAAGAATGTATCCCCTTGGATTTCTTCTTCCTCTTTTTCTCTTACAATAGTTTCTGAACTACTATCTTCCACAAAAGGCACTATAATGGTCTCATCTTCAACTTTCATTTCTACAATCATGTTTTTAAAATTAACTACAGCTTCCCAGGCATAAAGACAATCACAACCTATTATAATATCTGTCACAAGTCTTCCTACAATCAGAAATAAAATTCCTAGTATTCTCCCATTTATTTCAATATTTATCATTGCTTGAAATTTTACTCTCTCTTTTCGTTTTCCCACAGCTAGCGAGCAGTATATCCCATTAACTGGTAAAGACATTACTTTAAAACCACTACTTTGTAAATTATCATAAAAATTTTGTGAGCATACTGTGCTATTTGATCCCGTATCTATAATTGCATTGTATTGTTTTCCATTTACTCCAATTTTGCTTTTAGGTGGATCTCCTACTTTTTCGTTTTCGTCGATTCTATTTTTACATTCTCTTTCCTTTTGTATCATCATTTGCCTTCCAGGACTATTTATTTCCGAGTACTTATCACAATCATTACTAGGATACACGGTTCTCACTGAAGGCGCGTTTGACCGGGTCTGGCGTTTCCCTGATTTTTATGTATGGCTCCTGTACAATTTCCCGAATTGTTACTTCTGTTTTCCTGCATTAAATCGAGGTTACTTACTACCATGTTTTTGACCGTGATAATGGCCTCTACCATTTCAGCGTTTTCGGGGGAATCTCGTCCATTATAACATCTTTCTCCCAGTCTTGGTGACCTCGGTCTAAACTCATTATCTCTGTTTGTCCAATACCCATCATTTGAATTTCTACTATGTCCAAAATAACGTCCCCGTCTACCTCGATCAAATCTATTTGTATTCATATAATTCACCCTTATATTTCTTCCCCTTAGATTACCATTTCTATTTTGGTGATGCCCTTCCTGGTTACATCTACCTTGATTTTCCCACCGGAATGATTCCATCCTTGGTACTGGTCCTTTATATCTTTCCCTAATCTCACTTCTATTCTGATAATACTGTGCCCCTTGCCCGAAAGAATTTACAGTTTCTTTTTCTTCATATTTATTTCCAAATGCGTGTTTTGGCTTATTGACTTCTAAGGCTGATAATAATTCGATCATAGCTGCAATGCTACCGGGTCGGGCTATGATTAGGTAGTGTTGAAGCGTTTCCGGAAAATGTGGAGTAACTATATTTATTAGATCTTTTTCATCCATGGGAGGATCCAACATCTTCGATTTTCTCGCTATTCTCATAAAATAGTTGACCATCGATTCCTCCGATCTAGGATTAAACTTTCCATTGCTTAATTCGACTCTAATATTAGCCTGCCTACTATCTCCCCAATATCTGGTTAAAAAGATGTTCCTAAAGGTCCCATAATCATTATTGTTACCCATAGAAAGGCCTAGCCAATTGGCAGCATTACCCTTTAGGCATTTTCTTACTATCACCATCTTGTACTCCTCCGGTATACGTTTCACCGTGAAGTAATCTTGTAACCCTTCTATAAAGGCTTTAGGATCATCTGAATCTTCATTTTCAAAAACTGGAGGTGTCATTTCATTTAAGACATGGTTAGGCCAATGTAAATTTGAATTGTCACTTGTCCCTGAACTATTTCTGAGATCAGAATGGGAATTACTGTTACCTCTATTTTGCATTGAAATGTCTGCTGATACACCTGGTATTGCCTCGTTTCTTGCAGCTTCATTATTAAGATTGTTGTGATTACATGCATTTTCATTTAATTTCAAATTTTCTAGGGCCTCTTTTACCTGAGTAATTTCTGTTACTACCCCTTTTATTTGGTCTGTAACATCCTCCAAATTTCTAGCCTGCCTTTCACTTTCTACTTCAGATCTTTCCATTCTAACTTTACACTCCTGTAACTCTTCTCTAATTTCTTCCCTGTCTTTATCTAACCTTTGTACTACCTCTTCCCTTTGTTTGTCTAATCTATATGTTACTCTTTCCCTTTCTTTATCTAATTTTTCACTCACTTGTTGACCTAATTTCTTTTCAGAATTCTTTACTTCTTGCCTTATTGTCTCTAATTCTCCCTTAACCTGTTCTCTATTTTCTTTTACTTCACTACTGACTTTATTAATTTCCTCCCTAACTTCTTCCCTAAAGGTTTCTAAAGCTCTCTTCTGATTTTCCAATTGCATTCCCAATTCCTGTTGTCCCTTCTCTAATTTCTGTCCCAACTCTGTTCTTAATTCTTTACTAGTTTCATCTATCTTTTGACTTAACTCTGTACTCATCTTTTTCACTGTTCTTAATTCTTTACTAGTTTCATCTATCTTTTGACTTAACTCTGTACTCATCTTTTTCATTATCTTTTGAAACATATTCTCTATTTCTGACATAACCGCTGGCCTTTCTGAATTAGTACTAAACATTTCTGAGCTACCTCTAGGTGTTTCTCTAACGTTCTGATCTTCTACTTCTTGGCATATTCTGCTACCGATTATATTTTGATTATATTCTTCCATCCTAACTACACTTTTCCCAATTTCCGGACTCTCAAAACCTAGAAAATCGCTATCACTGTCTTCCATTTCTAAGCTATTTACATGTGTTTTTCTACTCACCAATATTTCACAATTTTCACTATTATTTTCACTATTACTATCTTTTTTTATTTTTTTTTATTTTAACTGCACTTAAACTTGTTCACTACACGTTTCACAGATGTTGACACGCTGGGCACCTTCTTGTTTGCTGGTTCGATGCTGGCTTGGTCGTCTTGGGGTTGGTCTATTCTCTCGACGCCACACGTTGGGTCGCCATTTGTGGCGGAAAGTCGTTGGGTGGTTCACGTTGTGTCGCCATTTGATGCGTAATGTTGTTGGTCACGTTGTGTCGCCCTTTGATGTGGTTCGCTCAGTCGGTAGAGTTCAGTATGAGATCTCTTTCTTTGTCTCGGGTATGCGTAGGTGTTATAGATTACCCCAGAAAAACTTTTGCATATTGTTTATTACTTCTCATACACTTTCGGGAGTTATGCCGACTTTCTATACGCAGAGGAATCGCACTCACGTCTGTACACCACAACGTGCAGCACCA
Organism: Tenodera sinensis; assembly: GCA_030765045.1. Classification (NCBI taxonomy): domain Eukaryota; kingdom Metazoa; phylum Arthropoda; class Insecta; order Mantodea; family Mantidae; genus Tenodera; species Tenodera sinensis. The sequence goes on along the minus strand of CM060964.1, from coordinate 202,145,693 downwards.
GTCTGGGCTGAGTAGTGACGCTTTCTGGTGTCCCCACGCTAAGAAAACGTTCTCTCCAATTTTAAATGTCATGACGTCATCCACAAGAAAGCCTCGTATCCAAAATGCTATTTCCTTTTCCCGCAATTTAGAAATGTCCCTTTCTATTATAACATGTTCTTTTTTTGAATTCCAAATATCTAGTTACCTTTTTATGATTAAACGATGTTTTCTTTATATTTTATTAAACATATCGCGCGACTTTTAAGGTTGGCAGACCTGAATTTTGACTGATTTCAAACTATATGGTATGACGTCATGACTCGTTAATTTCAAACCAATAATGCGTTTATCCTACAAATTTAACGACTATTATTTACTCATATATTGCTCACCTTACAACACTTCCTACTCTATTATCTACATATGTTATTACTCAACACTTATCGCAAATCTCACATCCGGCAATTAAATTAAAACGTGTCTTTATCAAGCCCATTCGATTTGAACTCTAAATTTCGGTATCAAGTTGTCTCTCAGTTATAATATTTGAATTAATATTAGGTGTATTATCTAAATATTGCTCTTGGAGCTGTTGCAGTTGGTTTGTCCGATCTAGATCTGAAAAAAAAAGAATAAAAGACATTACGTCAGTATTATGTTACTTTAAATCGTGGTATAAATTTATGAATACATGCTTGTCTATAATTGTATGGTGATCTTATGACATGTATCACAATGCCGCTTGATGTTCCATTGATGAGTGCCTTTTTGAACTTTAGAGCACAACAAACACCTTACGTTCCTTACATGATGAGAGAAGAAATAATCAAAGTGCTGTTCTAGATATCAAATTTAATAGACCAAAAGCGCAGAAATTTATATTTAAGTCTTAGTATTAAATTACACTTTGACAGACATGTTTAGAAGTGCAGGTAAATACGAGAGGACAGTTCGCCCGTGATCGGTGTGTATGCAGTGCCAGTTAAGGCTGCGAGGGTGGGAGGGGGAGGCAGAGTGAGCGCTACCCCTGACACGTCATAGTTGCGAGGCCTCATTGAGTACATGTTTGCCGATGCCTGCCTTAGAGAATGGAGCTCAAAGAACGACTTCCAAGAACGGCAACTGAGAAGTCAATCTGCGTTAATTTCTGGCGTCGTAGGAGACGACTACCACCTTCGCTCCGTTCCGGTACAGATTTACTACCTTTTGCAGATGAGACGCGCTTCTTGGGTTTGATCTTGAACAGGAATCTTTGTTGCATAGCTAAGAGCACGATTGACCGTTCCCTAAATATCATGCGAGTATTAAATGGCAAACCGTGGGGAGCGGATCGGACAATTGTGTTGCAAATGTATCGCGCACTCATCCAATCCAAAGTAGACTATGGGCGTATTGTTTATTCGTCAGTACGATCATCTGTGCTGAGAAGATTAGACGCGGTCCACAATAGGAGGTTTTCCAACAAGCCCAGTGGTGAGCCTTTACACCGAGTCTGCAGAACCTGCTCTGCGATATCGGCGTGAGATTCTCTTGGCAAATTATTGTTGTGCGCTTATATGTATGCCTAAGCACCCAACGTTCACTTCTTTTTACACCAACACGCTAAGAGAACGGTATAGGAATAGCACTCTTAGTCCTAAGCCTGCGGGGTTTCGTTTCCGAGATCTTCTAGGAAGATTGGAGTGGAACTGCCTAGGATGTTCGCCAAGGGCGAGAAGCTTTACCCCCCTTGGCTATCATGTAGATCTTAGGATGACCGTACACCGGAAGTTCACGAAGCCTATTTCAAGTATCCGCACGTGCTTTTTAGAATTTTTGTCATGCTACACTGACCGTCAATGTATTTACACCGATGGATCAAAGAGCACCAACGATTTTGGATGTGCTTATGTTTATGGAACCGAATCACATACATTCGGTTTTCCAAATAGCACTTCCATTTTTACTACAGAGCTTTATGCAATTTATCGAGCCGTTTTGTATGTGCGCCGTCGTAAATTAAGTGACTGCCTGATTTTGAGCGATTTCCTTAGTGCACTTCAGAGCCTTTGTGAGCTGTACAACCCCCACTCTATTGTACATCGTATCCACGATGTCATCCACGTTTTACACGCTTCTGGCGTTGACGTGGTGTGTGCATGGATTCCTGGTCACGTAGGTTTGCCGGGGAATGAAATGGCAGATTTGGCAGCAAAGACAGCAACTAGAGAACCCAGTATTGCCATCTCACGTGTTACTTCAGAAAACTTTAGGCTTTAAGTGTGGAGAGCGGTGCTGACGTCCTGGCTCAAATAGTGGTAATAAGCTTAGAGAAGTGAAGGAACTTCCGATAAACTGGCTAACTTCCTGCCGCATATCTCACTGCGAGGAGGTTAGTTTGGCTCGTTTAAGAATAGGGCACTGCAATTTTTTGCATGGTTACCTATTTAAAAGGGACCTTGCCCCTCTATGTCCGCTGTGTGACAGCCTTTTGGCTGTTTGTCACGTGCTGCTAGTGTTCCTCTCTAGCGCACCTTCAAGATTCTCTGCAGCTGCCTGTCAGACTTGCAGAGGTGTTGGCGGATGACAAAACAGCGGTTGATGAAGTTTTTAAGTTTTTAGCAGAGTGTAGCATCAATTTGAGGATTTAAAATTTTAAGCATCTCTTTTTATGCTTTTTGATGTATTTATCACCTTGTTTCATATCTGGCTATTGCCACTGTTTTTTACCTTTTTGTGTATATTTTCCTTGTTTCTAGTATTTTTTATTTTTGAGTGAAATTTATATCTGGCTATTGCCATGAATCTTTTAAGGGCGCTGCTGACCTAGAAGTTGAGCGCCTTTAAACCAAACCAACCAACCAATTAAACCGAAAACATCAGTTAGTTATGAATTAAATATCAAATAAAATTATGAAAGAAATTGGAAATGAAATTGTTAAAGTGCTAACGCACATCACAAATGCATCATTAATGCAAGGGACATTTCCAGAAATTTTAGAGAAAGTAATTGTCAGGCCATTATTTAAACAAAAAGGAAGCAAGACGAATACTGAAAATTATAAGCTAATTACGTTATGTTCAACAATTGAAAAAATAATGGAAAGTGTATTTTTAAACCAATTGGAAAATTATTTTACTAAACTGAACATAATATCAGAATGGCAATTTGGGATCCAAAAGAACAAATCAACAATGAATGCTATAAGTACGTTTAATAATTATATAGTTGAAGCATTAAATAAACAGGAGAAAGTAATAGCTGTCTTTTTGTACTTATTAAAGGCATTTAACTGTGTAAATATAGACATACTGATAGGCAGATTAGAAAATCATGGGGTTCAGTGATTGGCACAAAAATGGATAAGTTCATATCTAAAAAGCAGAATGCAGTGCTTTGAAATAAATCATAGAAATACTGCAGGTGTTGTAGAAAAAATCTGATGTGTTGCACTCACATTACTTTCTCTACTCTTGTACTAATCATTCTTACAAACTCTTATTCCTATATCTTCTTCATGTTAGATGAAATAAACATTTGCACCAATCATTTCTACAAACTCTTATTCCTTATTTCTATATCTCCTTTGTGTTAGATGAGATAAACATTTGCAGAAATTATCTTATTGTTTATTTCCTCGTAGGTGCAAGAAGAATTTGGGAATATAGTAGGCTTTGAGCGATAGTCAAATCTTTTAAAGCTTTCAATTTTCGTTCTCTTTGTACGGTTAACATTAAAATCAGATGTGTTGCACTCGCATGACTTTCTCTACTCTTGTACTAACCATTCTTACAAACTCTTATTCCTATATCTTCTTCGTGTTAGTTAAGATAAACATTTGTACAAATTATCTTATTGCTTATTTCCTTGTAGGTGCAAGGGGAATGTTAGAATACAGTAGGCTTTGTGCGATAGTCAAATGTTTTAAAGCTTTGAGATTCTGTTGTCTTTGCACACTTAACATATAAAAAAAATGAACAACGATGATCCATATCACGAAAGTTATGTTTTCCGAAACTCGCACACATAACAAGGAATATCTCCGAAATGGCTCACTTTATAAGAAAATTTATTCAGGCATAAATTGTGTATTTTAGCAAGATCTACATTTTTTGTACAGTATGATTTGCTCTAACAGTTTACCAGTTATGCAAAAGTCGTCCAGAGTAAATACGACTACAGGGGCTATAGCCAGAAAATTCACGATATACATTTCATTTGTCATAAAAATATCTCAAACATATGACAATTTAATCAAAATCGTTAGAGTCATTTTCAAGAAAATCAAAATTTTTTAAAAATGTTCCACGCAGAGGGTAGTATAGGGTGAGGCTATTTTCTTCAAATCTTCGTGTCGCATCCTTGAAAGACATTAAACTGAAATACCAACATTGGTTTTGAACCCACTTTTCTACATACCAGTAGAGAAAGTAAAAACATTGAATAATGATGTTCCATTTGACAGAATTATATGTAGGTTCTCCAAAACTCACACAAATAACCTGGAATATCTCCGAAAACGTTCACTCTACAAGAAAAGAATGCATTTGGACATAAATTGTGTGCTTTAGCAAGATCTTCAGTTTTTGTATAGTAATATTTGGTCTACCTCATACGGTATACCAGTTACACAAAAGTCATCCAGAGTAAACAGGACTACATGGGCTATAGCCATAAAATTCAAGATAAACATTTCAATTGCCATAAAAATACCTTAATAAATATGGCATTTTAATCAAAGTCGTTAGAGCCATTTTGGAGAAAATCAACATTTTTGAAAAATTTTTCATGTAAAGGGTAGCTTAAGGTGGAGGAATTTTCTTCAAAATCTTTGTGTCGCATCCTTGAAAGACATTAAGCTTGAATACAGACTTTGGTTTTTAACTGACTTTTCGTTTTTGAGTTATACTGTCCACAGACTGGCAGAGAGACAGACACACACGCATGCACGCGCGCGCGCGCCACACACACACACACACACACACACACACACACACACACACACACACACACACACACACACACACACACACACACACACACACACACACACACACACGGACCTTTTTCTGAAAATACCTTTTTTTGGATTCAGGGAGCCTCAAAACATATATTTCCGGTGAAATCTTGACATTGAATTTTTGGGTGGAATACAGTACTTCCTCTAGAAAGGAAGTTGAGAAAGTAAAAATTAATCCAATTTCCAAATTTTTCAGTAAGGTGTACCGCAAGACTTGAAACTAGGTCCATTTTTGTTTCTAATATACAGGTTTTAATGAACTGCACCAAAATATTTTCAGTGGATATGGAATTGACTTAAACAAGTAATTTGAGATAGGAGACTTATGATCTGTTTGTTCAAATTTTGAAGTTACAACTAAAAGTTTCTAAAGTGCCAGTACACCACTGACTAATATGAACCATTCAAGAGCGCAACACATGAAAGGGAAAGGACGTTTTAGAGTGTAGCTCTCTGGCGCAATGATTACGATGACATTAGCGTTCGAGCATAAGCTTATCATCATTTTCGAGTTCGAGTCTCGTTTGTGTCTTTTTTTTTTCTCCTTTTCTTCTTTATTTTGAGTGCAGCATATTAATGCTCTTTTAATCTAGACTTTAAATTACCTACATTTCAATATATGCAGTTTTATTTCAACATGCCAGTGCAATTAATTACAATTCTTGGTAACAAAAAGTTGGAACCTGCTTAATACATTCATATGTTGCAATTCAGAATGGAAAGTAGTTTAAAGGGTCAAAGAGAGAATAAAAGCATAAAAACATCTAAGAATTTACGTCAGTTTTGTAGGAACTGCTCCAACTTTTGGCATTAATTTTGAGGCAATATTTCTATGTAAGCCCTCTAAAGTGATTTAATATGAAGTTATAGAAGCGGCAGAAAAGCCCACCTAAATCAAGAATTGTGAATATAGTTGCTAAGGTCAGGATTCAATTGTCTTTTTTCCATGGCTTGGTCCGGCTACGCATCGGAAAAGATAGTGTCCGCGAGAATTAAGTGATTTATCAATATAAAGTGTCTTTCAGACGAATATTCATAGTGGTGGAGAAAGACAAAGTGACGGTGTATTGAATAAATCTATATTCTGCAAAGTAGCATGAAATATAGAGAAAAATATAGACTTATGAAAATTTATAGTCCGTGCACGTGGAGTTGTGGACCTGTAGCGTGATTCAAAGTGACACCAAATCATTTGATTATGTGATTTGTACTAATATGTTCAATACATTTGTTTAAAGCTTCAAATAAAAACAGTACTATAAAGTGGATCTATATAAGTAATTAATTTACCTATTCGTTAACCCGTACTGCACCCGAGATACAAATACAATAACAAAAAGGGATATTCATGCTTATCGATGGTCTAACCCGGCAGCGATAAAGTTAGTGGGCACATCAGAGTCGTCTTGGATGTTGGTACCCTATTTTGCAATGACCCCTGGCACCTCTCACGCTACTGCAAGAAGAAATCACCTGGTTGAGCAATGTGAAGTACCTTGGCGTCACCCTAGACTCAGGTCTCACATATTGGCTGCATGTAAGACAGGTGAGACGGCAAGCATATGCTCAATTGAGCCACATATACCCGCTATTAAACCGCAAAACTGTGCTAAGCATCAGACTAGGCCTCACCCTATACAAAACCTTAATACGTCCGATAATGCCATATGCGGCACCAGTGTGGGGACACTGCCCCCCTCGCACATAAAAACACTACAGACAACGCAAAACAAGATAATGAGGCTCATTACTAAGGTCCCAAAAACAAATCCTGCCGACATCCTCCATGACGAGCTAAAGGCCCACACTATAGAGCAATTTATCAAGAAACTCGCGAACAACCTTTACATGTAAGCTCCAAAACACTATAACCCGCTAATACAATCCTTAGGGCAGTACACCACCACCACCACCACATGGGAGAGGCACAAAACACCGTTATCGCTCTTCGATCGAACTCTTCCATTCACCAAAAACACAGGGCCAGACCCTGTACAGCAATATCTCCAACACTTTCAGCCCATTCTTATGATGACCAAAGGAGGACGAGTACAGCAAAAAATTACCAAGAGGACAAGGACAAGTAAGCACCTACGCATGTAAGTAACCACACATTAGTTCTTGCCTGATACCTAACACCCAAACTCCCACCTGCACAAGCATGATAACCACACTAACATATACCAGACACCTCCTCTGTGCCATGAGCCAAGGGGAGGCCCTGAATCCCCCTCTGCCTATCTACTGCCTATGGTAGGTAGGGGTCTTTTTTAGTATTCACCCACTAACCCCAGGGTGCGTAAGCGGTACCTGGCACCACCTTTACCAGCATCCTACCAAAAAAAAAAAAAAAGACCGGACAACAGCCCCGAAGAAACTCACAACAGGATGAGCAAAACATCGGTAATCTCCAGAAAAAATGATGCGGCCTTTACCGGAAGCCAAGTGCACTGAACTGAGGGAGAGAGATATGTGTGTGTATGTGTGTGTGTTTTTGTGTTTGTGTGTGTGTGTGTGTGTGTGTGTGTGTGTGTGTGTGTGTGTGTGTGTGTGTGTGTGTGTGTGTGTTGTATATAAAATACAATAATGAGAGAAAACATCTTAGCTGGTGTGGTATGGCACTCATTCTTATGATGTAAATATCATACGCACTTTGAGTTGATGTACAACAATTTTATTCGCAAAGAAACACAATTGACAGTACAGTACTTCAACAGTACTCTGGAGTCGGAACCTTGCCGTACCATACAGCTAACGCTAGTGTATACAGATGGGTACGTGAGGGGCTTGCTGAGGTGAGAGGTGTAGGCAGGAAATATGTGAGGGGTTTGCGGGGAGACCGTCCTAGCCATATAACATGCAGGCAGTGTACGTTGCTGATTTAGAACGGAACGGATTGACTTGTAAATTTTGTGTTTACTATTGGAGCTAAACATAGCTGTTCAACAGTATGTTCTGTGATAAAATCAGTGCTAAATTATTGTATAAAATAATTGTTCTTGTTAAAATTATTATAAAACAAAATAGATATAAAACAATTAAACACAGAAGAATCAGGGGAACGCTCAGCGTACTAGCATCCCCCAAAGCTACCCCTTGTAGATAAGCAGTTAAGTTTATAACCCATGTAAAAAAGAAGATAAATACTGGCTTATATGAGGATGTTAACGAACTACACCGAAATAATTTCAGCGATTGTAGACGTGACTAATATAAGCAATGCATGGTCTTCGGCATTTAATTGTGTTAAACCTAATTGGCATCGGATGCTGAAAAGTTGGTGTCTAAACAATGTGGTTGAGATTATTGGATTAGAATGTCTTTAAAACTGCTTCCCGAGTATAGAAATATCGAAACTTAATAGCACGTTATTGGCATTCTCAAGATTTAATGCCTCAAAAATATCTCAAATCTTGAACTAATCACCTGCCAGTGCGACACTGAACAGCGATTAACTGCCTTCTTGCATCAATAGCCTACTCTAGTAGTGTTTGTGTAACTTCTGGTGGCCCAATCCGTAACGCCGAAAACTGTTGTTCCTGAGGTCATTGGTTCAGTTACTGTCATGTGGTTAATCTTTTTTTTTTTTCCGTCATAAATTACAATAGGAAGAAATGGCGTGATTCGTAATTATGAGCATGAATCTGATTGGCCAGTACAATAACACTAGAATGATTTCCGTTCTTCGGGACACTGCAGTTAGTGTGCTGAGGATTGCCTGTTGGACAACATGGAGAACGTGTACAGCCATGGTTGCCAACCCGTACGATAATTATGGGGGTGTACGATAATTTGAATGTACGATAGTTCGATGGTGGCGAAATATCATTTTCACTGGTTTGTCACGCCAGCGAAATGAAACTAATTACAAATGGCAACACCTCTTTTGCCCTCATGGCCTGTCTCCAACCCTCGTAAGGCAACAGTTTCATATCCTACTAAGCCTCCTACCCTTTATCCTCTTATTGCCAGTGTGCTCAGGTCTGGTAATCTCAATGATGTACACTGTACAGTACTGTGCACTGTACAGAAAATTGATGATCAATGGAGAAAACTCGGAATAAGTGATATTCCGTGTGAAATAAAGAACATGCCTGAACCAGACAGTTTCTATAGTACTGTGAAACACATGTCACCTTGGTGGGAATACTTGATTTCAAAGAACTGGTGGAGGTTGCATTACCAGTGATTTCGTTGCCCCTCAGAAACACTTCTTGTGAAAGAGTTCTTTTTTTTTTTAAACTTTTTCTACTGATAAGTAAGGGAAGTATTGTATTCCACCCAAAAATTCGATGCCCAGATTTCACCGGAAATATATGTTTTGAGACCCCCTGAATCCAAAAAAAGCATTTTTAGAAAAAGGCCCGTGTGTGTGTCTGTGTGTCTGTGGGCAGCATGACTCAAAAACGAAAACTCGGTTAAAAACCAAAGTTGATATTTAAGTATAATGTCTTTCAAGGATGCGACACGAAGATTTCGAAGGAAATAGCCCCAACCTAAGCTACCTTTACATGGACACTTTTTCGAAAATTGTGATTTTCTTGAAAATGACTAACGATTTTGATTAAAATGTGATATGTTTCAGACATTTTTATGACAAATGAAATGTATATCTTGAATTTTCTGGCTATAGCCCCTGTAGTCGTATTTACTCTGGAGTACTTTTCCATAACTGGTAAACCGTTAGAGATAGACAAAATCTTACTCTACAAAAAGTGTAGATGTTGTTAAATACACAATTTATGTCCAAATAAATTTTCTTTTACGGTGAACCATTTTGGAGATATACCTTGTTATGTGTGTGAGTTTCGGAAAACAAAACTTTCATGAAATAGAACATCGTTGTTCAATTTTTTGTATGTTAAGTGTGCAAAGAGAACGGAATCTCAAAGTTTTAAAAGATTTGACTATCACACAAAGCCTACTCTATTCTAATATTCCCCTTGTACCTACAAGTAAATAAGCAATAAGATAATTTTTACACATGTTTATCTTAACTAACACGAAGAAGATATAGGAATAAGAGTTTTTAAGAATGGTTAGTACAAGAGTACAGAAAGTCATGTGAGTAGGTACAACACATCAGATTTTTTCTGAAAGATTCATTAACGATCTTCATGACCACTAACAGATATGACTGAGGTGGTTATTACAAATCTATATTTAATAAATAATAAAAAATCCAGTTAACAGTATGTTTACATGTTATGTTATGCAATGAGTTCAAATCTTCTGTCCATCCATACCAAGACTTATCTACCATTATAATTGTTCCTTATCTCTTTCCTGCTTCTCATATTTGTGTCCTGATGTGTAATTTTGTCTTCGACATGATGTAAAAGGTTGAGAAATAAATCTTCGCCACTTCGTAGAAAATTGTGATAGTTTTCTGGGTCCTCTAACCTCAATTCGTTTTGTAGTAGACCCAGTACGCTTCGCCCGTGCCCTGTTCTCTTCTTTGTAACTATGGCCGTGTCCACTTCTAATACATCTTTTCTTCCTATTGAGACTCGTAGAAATATATACAAAACCTACACTTAATATAGCAATCGCTAAATTAATGTTTGCATCCGCCATGTTTATTTCTCACGTTTGCTACGTGAACTGTCATTTGTATTGGATCAAAATGAATCATAGTGTGACAGACACTGTTTCTTTTGTGTACAATTCCATTGGATACAAAAAGTTTGGTAAAAAATATTGGATTTGGATTTGGATTTGGATTTGGTTTAAGGGCGCTCAACTTCTAGGTCATCAGCGCCCTTAACAGACTCATGGCAATAGCCAGATATAAATTTCACTCAAAAAATAAAAATACTAGAAACAACAAAATATACAAGGTAGAAATCAGTGGCAATAGCCAGATATGAAACAAGGTGATAAATATGTCCAAAAGCAGAACAAGATAATTAAAAAATTTAAATCCTTAAATTTATATTGCACTGCGCTAAAAAATTAAGAACTCTATCAACCGCTGTTTTGTCGTCCGCTAGGACCTCTGCAAGTCTGGCAGGCAGCTGCAGAGAATCCCGAAGGTGCGCTAGAGAGTAACACTCTAGGAGCACGTGGCGAACCGACAAAACGTTGTCACACAGCGGACATAGAGGCGCAGGGTCCCTTTTAAATAGGTAACCGTGCGAAAAATTGCAGTGCCCTATTCTTAATCGAGCCAAACTAACCTCCTCGCGACGAGATGTGCGACAGGAAGTTACCCAGTTTATCGGAAGTTCTTTCACTTCTCTAAGCTTATTACCGCGGAGAGCTGACCACTCGTCGTGCCAGGACGACAGCACCGCTCTCCGCACTTCAAGCCTAAAGTCTTCCGAAGTAACACGTGAGATGATAATTCTGGGTTCTGTAGTTGCCGTCTTTGCTGCTAAATCTGCCTTTTCATTCCCAGGCAAACCTACGTGACCAGGAATCCATGCACACACCACGTCAACGCCAGAAGCGTGTAAAACATGGAGGGCATCCTGGATACGTTGTACAATAGGGTGGGGGTTGTACAACTGACAAAGGCTCTGCAGTGCACTAAGGGAATCGCTCAAAATCAGGCAGTCACCTAATTTACGACGGCGAACATACAAAACGGCTCGATAGATTGCATAAAGCTCTGCAGTAAAAATGGAAGTGCTATTTGGAAAACCGAATGTATATGGTTCGGTTCCATAAACATAAGCACATCCAACACCGTTGGTGTTCTTTGATCCATCGGTGTAAATATATTTACGGTCAGAGTAGCCGGACAAAAATTCTAAGAAACACGTGCGGATACTTGAAATAGGCATCGTGGACTTCTGGTGTATGGTCATCCCAAGATCTACATGGGGCGTACCAGATAGCCAAGGGGGGTAAAGTCTCTCGCCCTTGGCGAACATCACAGGCAGTTCCACTCCAAGCTTCACTAGGAGCTCTTGGAAACGGAACCCCGCAGGCTTTGGATTAAGGGTGCTATTTCTATATCGTTCTCTTAGCGTGGTGGTGAAAAAAGAAGCGAACGTTGGGTGCTTAGGCATACATCTAAGCGCACAACCATAATTTGCCAAGAGAATCTCACGCCGATATTGCAGAGGAGCTTCTGCGGACTCGGCGTAAAGGCTCACCACTGGGCTTGTTGGAAAAGCTCCTGTTGCAATGCGGATGCCCCTATTATGGACCACGTCTAATCTTCTCAGCACAGATGGTCGTGCTGACGAATAAACAATACACCCATAGTCTAGCTTGGATCGGACCAATGCGCGATATATTCGCAACAAAATTGTTCGATCCGCTCCCCACGATTTGCCATTCAGTACTCGCATAATATTTAGGGAACGGTCACATCTCGCTCTTAGCTGTGCAATATGCGACGACCAACTAAGCTTCCTGTCCAAGATCAAACCCAGGAAGCGCGTCTCTTCTGCGAAGGGAAGTGAATCTGGACCAAATCGGAGCGAAGGTGGTAATCGTCTCCTACGGCGCCAGAAATTAACGCAGATTGACTTCTCAGTTGAGAAACGGAAGCCGTTTTTCATGCTCCATTCTCTAAGGTTGTCCAAACATTGCTGCAGGCGCCGTTGTAAAAACGCCGTGCGCTGAGAAGTGCAATAGACAGCGAAGTCGTCTACGAATAGGCATGACGAAACTCCAGGTGGAACACATTTCCAGATGGAGTTAATTGCTATAGCAAAGAGCGTGACACTTAGCACCGAACCCTGAGGTACTCCCTCCTCCTGAACAAAAGAATTAGAAAAAACCGAGCCGACCCTTACTCGGAAAAAGCGGTCCTTCATAAACTCCTGAATGAAAAGTGGTAGGCGTCCACGTATGTTCCAGGCATACAGGGAACGTAGAATCCCTGCTCGCCAGCACGTATCATAAGCCTTCTCAAGATCGAAAAATATGCCAACGGTTTGACAGTTCTTCATAAAGCCGTCCATTATCTGTGTCGATATTGACACAAGATGGTCAACAGTTGAACGGCGTCGTCGAAAACCACACTGGATGTTAGTCAGTAGGTTACGACTTTCTAACCACCATACCAATCGTCCATTGATCATGCGTTCCATCACCTTGCAAACGCAACTGGTGAGGGAAATAGGACGATAGCTGGAGGGAAGATGACGGTCCTTCCCAGCCTTCAAGATGGGAATAACGGTGGCCTCCCGCCAATTTTCTTGGAGTATACTGTCAACCCAAACACGATTATAGACCTCGAGCAGGAATGCCTTACCTTCAGGAGAGAGCTGTTGTAACATTTGTACATGAATACCGTCCGGTCCTGGTGCTGAACATCGCGAAGATTTCAGGGAATGCTCCAGCTCCGCCATGGTGAAAAGGCGATTGTAATCTTCTACGTTTCTAGAACGAAACGTGAAGCCTTGAGATTCCACCTGAGTTTTAAATGGAAGGAACTCAGGGGAGTAGTTTTCCGAGCTAGACACTTGTGCGAAAGCACTGCCAAAGGTATTGGCCACTTCAAATGAATCAACAACAGCTCCTGTGGCTGTTTTTAGTCCCGCTATTGGTATTTGGGTCGTTTTAGCTGCAACACGCCTTAATCTATCCCACACAACCGAGGAAGGTGTGTGTCGGTTAAATGAAGCTACAAATTTGCTCCATGATGACTTTTTGCTATCCTTAATGACTTGTCTGGACCTGGCGCGCATTTTCTTGTATTCGATCAGGTTTTCCAAAGTAGGGTGACGTTGGAAAACCCTAAGTGCACGCCTTCGAGCACGAATGGCATTCCGACATTCTTCCGTCCACCAGGGGACGGGAAATCGACGGGGGTGTGTAGTCGACCGCGGAATCGACTGTTCAGCAGCAGAGAGAATCGTCTCCGTGAGATGCTGCGCCAAATTATGCACTGAGTCGTGCTCGTTGTACGTAAAGACAGCCAACTGGGTGTAGAGGTTCCAGTTGGCATGGTCCAAACGCCATCTGGGCATACGTGTGGAATACGTATGTTGCGTCAAGAGACTAATAAGACATGGGAAGTGGTCACTAGAGTGTAAATCAGAGATGACATTCCATTGTAAGGAGACTGCCAACTGAGGTGAACAAACTGCAAGGTCAAGGTGTGAGAAGCTGTTATGAGAGTCCGAAATGAATGTAGGCTCTCCAGTGTTGAGGAGAGCTAGGTTGTGACTGTCCAAAAAATCGGAAATGAGTGTACCTCTCGCACAAGCGCGACTTGAACCCCAAAGTGGGTGGTGCGCATTGAAGTCTCCCACCAACAGATAAGGTGTTGGCAACTGGGAAACTAGATCTTCTAAATCAATGTGCGAGAAGTCATGGGAGGGAGGCAAATAAACATTACAGATAGTGAAATGGATGTCTGGCAGTTTAATCCATACAGCAACTGATTGTATATCAGAGTGCAAAGGTAGAGTTTGCATATATACGTCATCTCTGACAAGTATCATAGCGCCGCCATGTGCTGGTACACCCTCTTCTGGTGTAACATCACACCGTACTGGGGTGTATCGCCTTAGATGGAAAGCGTCTCGAGGACGCAGCTTAGTCTCTTGCAAACATGCGACCAGAGGTTCGTTTTCTTTGAGCAAGAGCTCAAGTTCTGGCCTTTGAGTTCGAATGCCACGTACGTTCCATTGTAGGATAGTCATATTGCATTGTGTATGGGATAGGTAATTCCAAGGTAACTCTTCATTACTTTGGAGCAGGCGGTTGTCGAACTAATTTAGCCCTTTTCTCTCTTGGGCTGACGTTCTTTTCGGACGCTTTTTCGCGCCTCTTTTCCACTGGGGGTCTCCCAGTGTGGGCAGATTGGTTCAGATCCATGTCCTCTGCCGAGGACGTGCGTCTTCCCATAGCAAACTTGGGTTCGAGTGTCTCGAACCGGTTGCTAATGGGGACCGGCGAAGATGAAAGACGCCGGTCTGAGTCCACCCCTGAAGATTCCCCAGAAGAGGATCTTCGAGGAGATCTCCTTGGACTCTTATACCCCTTTGATGTACTGGGGTGAGCCTTATCTTCCTTGAGGAAATCGTTCTTTGTGTAGTTCTTTTTAAACTTTATCGGCGAGCCATTGTAAATAACGGGTTTGCTAGTCTTCTGTGTCGAGTTTGGCATTTTCGTTGGTGATCGAACAGTTGAATTTTTTTCACCAACAGATTCTGTACACGTTGATACAGATGTGCGCGCTGATGTTGAAGGCTTTGGTATAGAGCTACGGGCAACAAGAGTTTTTTCAGAAATTGTTGCCCCATTGAAATCGCTGGTCTGAGTTGCGATCTCTCTGCTCGCTACCGCTTTAGCTGCAACTGAGCTATAGGTTCCGGATCTGGGAACAGAGGGTTGGCGTAGACGCAAGAGCTTCCGGGCTTCTGAGAAGGGCACCTTCTCTTTGACCCGTATCTCTTGGATCGCTCTTTCCTCTACAAAGCGGGGGCAGTCTCGGGAACTAGATGGATGTTCACATCTGCAGTTCACACATGAAGGAGCTGTAGTACATGCACCATCGTGGGATTCGTCTCCACATTGCGGGCATGTAGCTAGTCCCTTACAAAGCTCACTTGTATGACCAAAGCGCTGGCACTTAAAACACCTGAGTGGGTTCGGGATGAACGGCCTAACTTCGATGGATTCATACCCTGCCTTAATCCTTTGTGGGAGATCTACCCGATCAAAGGTCAGGAACAGGGTATTAGTTGGCTTTAACTCACCACCTTCTTTGCGTTGAACCCGGTAAACGTGTATGACGCCTTGTTCCGCCAGATTCTCTTGAATCTCCTCATTGGATAATCCTTCCAATGCACGGGTGTTAATCACACCGCGCGAGGAGTTCAAGGTTCTGTGCATCTCGACGCGTACTGGATAACTTGCTAGCATGTTCGCTTTCAATATCTTAGCTGCCTGGGTAGCTGAATGTGCTTCAACCAGGAGCGTTCCATTGCGAGATCTAGTGCAAGATTTTACTGGACCAGCAATATTATCCAAACCCTTTTGAATTGTAAATGGGCTCACCGATAGGAATTTTTTATCTCCCTCAGTTCTAGATATGACTAAGTAGCGAGGACCACTCGACTCTGCTACTTCCTTTACACAGACTTTACTTTGTTTGGTTTTGTTGTGAGTTTTCGTACTCATGGCGATGTTATCCTCCACCATTGCAGATGTCTCCGATGGCATGCTCACATCCTGGGCGCCACCCCGGCTTAGGTGAGAGTCCTGGCCTGGACCTTGCTCACCCTAGGGTCTCACCTCCCAATTCATAGACAGAGGGACCCAATCGCCTTCAGGAGTGCATCAGCTCATGCAATGGCCCCTCCCCGGGACTGACCTTTATCAGCGGATACGTACACAGATCCTACATGATAACCAGGGGCTGGGACTTACGCGATTACCCAGTCACCCCTTGCGTCACCCCATCCTCCAACCCGCGCGTAGGTTATCCGTCAGACTGTGTACAGGGAGGTAATAGGTGGGAGGTCAAACACAAAAGTGGACCAAAGTTGATTGGGCGTTTGGCATGTGCCCTCTCACCTCTTGGAGGAGCCCAGTCGAGAGTATGGCTCGGGGCCCCGGGTACGCCAAACCCGTACCTACCGTAGTAGGAGCCCCTGGGGGAGTTTGATTTCGGAGTCCTCCTCTCCTAGATGAGTCGTCGACCAAGACTAACGAGCCTCATCTACCCGTTTGGAATGTTCTTAGCTTCCCCTCACCTCTTGCCTACCAGTAATCAAAATGACACTTAGTAGGCCGTCTGGTTCGGGTACTGAGCCCCTCCGCCACGACAAGGCGACACTCCTTCGGAGGGAAAAAAAAAAAAAAAAAAAAAAAAAAAATATTGGACCCTGGGACACCGGCTTTGCATTGTATTTTCAGCATGCTTAAGTGAACGTCTTCACCTAGTTTGTAAGGCACGAGCCGCCACTGACTCCAGCAGCCTGAATTCTTTTCATCAGTATTGTTCACTGATGAGGCCTTGTTCACCAGGGATGGCCTAATTCTTAATTCAAGAAACAGCCATGTGTGGGACTATGTGAATCCACATGCTGTCGTGGAGAAGAGTCACCAGCAGACTTTTTCAGTCAGCATATGGGTTGAAATAATTTCAGACCATGTCATTGGCCCATACCTGCTCCCCCCTTGGTTAAATGGACATGCTTATCTTCATGTGTTACAGAACATATTACCTGTATTTTTAGAAGATGTGCCCCTTCATATTCGTCGTCAAATGTGGCTACAACATGACGGAGCTCTGCCCTATTTCACCCTTGCTGTACGAGAGCATTTAAACCATGTTTATGCTGCCTGATGGATTGGAAGAGGAAGTCCAGCTGTAGCTTGGCCAGCATGCTCTCCTGACCTCAATCCAGTTGATTTCTTTTTCTGGGGTCACCTCAAGTCTCTGGTGTATGAAACACCTATTACATCAGAAGAGGACCTAAGTGCCTGAATAATAGCAGCATGTGAAGTTATTCGACACACACAAGCAATTTTGGACAGAATATGACAGTAGTTCCTTCGCTGCTGTTAACTTTGCATTGGAAACACAGGTTGCCATTTCGAGCAGTTCCTTTAAACCTGACATCAAGAGTTGCATTTACTTTTCATTTTATGTAAGTTCGTTCACCCTTTAAACCTCCTCTCATTTAGACGTACAGCATGTGAGAGTATTAAGCAGGATTCAGCCTTTGTTAGAAGGAATTGTAATTAATTGCACTCACAAGGAGACATTACTCTGTAAAATGCATTGTACAAGAATTAAAAGCTTAGACAAAACATTAAAACAAAAACAACCAAAAAAAAAAAAAAAAAAAGACAAATAAAGTAAAGGAGACGCGAACTCATTTATCTTTCACTTAAAAGCTAATGTCATAACCATTGCGCCAGAGGGAGTGCTTCGATCATCTCTTCATTTTCATGTGTTGTGCATTCAAGTGGTATCATCATTAGCAGTGGCGTACTGGCACTTTAGAAACTTATAGCCGTAACTTCCACATTTGAACCAACAGGCCATAAGTCTCCTGTCCCAAATGACTTGTTTCAGAGATCTTCACTTGCTCTGAAAATATTTTGGTGTAGTTCATTAACACTCTGTATAATCAGACAGGTGAGGAAAATAATGGATGATAAAATACTAAAACAGGTGTTCTTGCATTTGTTTACTCACACTTAAAATATTGTGGGGAAACATTACAACAGAAGTGGAAAAGCTTTTTAAATTACAAAAACAAAAATAGGAATTCAATTAATAGGTAATGTAAATAGAAGACAAACATGTAGATCAATGTTTAAAGAATTTGGTATATTGACTGCTCCGTGTACATACATCTATGAGATGATAAAACATATCTTACAAGAAAATGATCTAAAATATGACTACTCACACATACAATCTAAGAAATAATGATGATTATTACAGAACAGTATTTGGGGATACATTAAGTAGATGCTGCACAAAAAAACACATGGGCAAACAACTTTATAATAAGCTACCTGAAAAAATTAAATTGATAAGAAATGCAGATCTAAAGATGAAAGCAATAAAGAAATATCTAGTAGAAAATGTCTTTTATAATATAGAGTAATTTGAGCATGGGGTTTTAATGAAGAATAAAATTGTAAAGAAATTATATTTGTAAATATTGTGTATGTAAGTATAGTATTTGTAAGTAATTATTGTACTGACAAATCCACAGCATGTAGATGTTTTCATGGATGAAATAAATTGAACTCTGAATATAGAGGTTCATAAATATGAGGTCCAGCAGTTGATGGCTGACTGAAGATGCAGATGATAGTCCGATTACCCTAAACAAGATGTAAGTGAAGCTTACAATTGACTCCTTCTTAGTGTAAATTATCCATGTTCATAATTTCTCAATATTGCAATTTTTTAAGGTTCTTGATTAAACTGACAGTTTCAAGATAGCTGAGCATTGCTACCATTTTACACAGCCTCTGTTTTCCAACTTAACAAAATTGATCATTTTCCATGTTGCTGAGCTAATTGACTGTGTTTATGAAAGCAAATATGTACATGGTAAGATATCTGCTATTGTGTGTTTCAGAAGTTGTGGCATTATTTCAACCATGGCAAAGTTACCCTGCATTGCCTTTATGCCTCCTCAGTTATTTAGTACTAGAATAGTATAATATTGTATAGCATGGAATACTTTTGTTTCACAAAAGCAAATAATGCGAAGAAGAACAATAACAACAGTAATAATTAATTCCTGATAATTCTTTGTAATACTTACTGTCAAGATGCGACATTATAGCTTTTTCAGTGTGTCCTCCTGCCTCTTGAAATAACCTGATAATTTCAAATGGTGCATCTGCATCCCTTCCTGGATGAAAACTTACAGGACAGCCTAATTCAGCTTGTACTTCTGCAGTAGCTATAATTGCTCGTTTTTCAAAATCTGAAAATATGTATACTATGTGATAGATAAGGCATCATTCAGTTCATTATATATAACTCTTCATGCATTTTTCTATACAGGATATAACTATGGCATCATTAGGTTAATTTTCGAAGGAAGGTAAATTTTCTCTTTAGGGACTGAATTGAACTGGTATCAAAAAGTAGATTTTTGTTGTTAACTTGCTATTACTCACTTTAATTTCCATTTGAAGCATAAATATATATAGTAAGAATTAAAGTTTTCCATGCTTTGTGTTGATTGTTCACTGGACAGTTACATAAGAAACTTTTGGCATTACAGTGCTTATTATGCACAGATACAGAAAATAGTAAATTTTATATGTATGTGTGTGTGCGCACACTTGTGTAATTTTTTTTCCTTATTAAATTGCATGTCCCATTCCATAGGAATACTACATGCTTGCATTTATTTATTTACATACAATTTACATTTTATATACATGTACATATTGTTGGTGATGTTCTATTTGAACATTTACACTTTTATTTACCTCTAAGTTTTTATCTACCTTAGTCTAATTCAATACTTCTCTATTATGTGTATACTTACAGTTTTTTATGTGATGTTTGTTGTTTAATGCTATTTTATTTTGTTTATTAGTTTGACTTTATTTCTTTAACCTAATGCTATTTTACAAATCATAAATCTAGTTCTTAACACATAATAAAAGGCAAATATAATTATAACAATAGTAGAGTATTGAAATGTGTTTGGACAATGATACTGGTTGCAATCTTGGTAAGGAGTAGAAATTATATGTATTTGGACTTACATCATTCTATTTCTGTGAATTTTATAGAATTAATGAAGTTAACGAAAGGTTATATGAAACTGTTTCCAAGTTCTTCTTTGTTTATGGGCCAAACAGCACCTTTACTTTGTATTTTCCTAATCATGACATTTCTCTGGTTGTTTAATATTTTGCATCAAAATATAATGTGGTTTACTAACTTAAATACTTCAATTTTACTGGATTTTTACTACACTTACTACCCCAAAATAGCCACATAAGTAGTGGAATATTAGTTGGAGTCAAAAAGGATATTAAATCCTCCTTTGAAATTGTTAAAGAAATGGATAGCACACATAAAAGTGAATTAATAAAGCTAAATTTTTGGGATAACAAAACACATCTACATTTATACAGTATTTACAATCCTCCCAGGAATGAACCAGATCTCTCACTTATTGACCAATTAAATAAAACAATCATAACTGGAGATTTCAATACCCATTCCAAAAGATGTGGGGTTATGAAAAAGTGGATTCTACAGGGAAGATAGTGGAAGAATTTTTGAATACCACAACTTTTGAACTGATTTATAGTAAAGAAGATCCCACAACCTCCATACATTACTCTGGAGCAGGCAGTAACCCAGACCTCTTGTTAGCTACAACAGATATTGTTTCAAAAATTAAAAAACAAGTTATAGAAGATCCAAGTTCAGGTCACAGAGCAGTATTGCTGATATAAAACTAGAGAATACAAATAACAGTCAAGGTCTTACGAATCTGTATTGGAACTTCAAAAAAGCAGATTGGAACAAATATAAAACTGAATTAGAACATAAATTTAAAGAACAAACAAACTCACAGCTGCATGACCAACCAGATCATATGAACAAAGAATTCTGTAAAGTCATCCTAGAAACTGCAAAAAAACATATTCCTCATGGAAGAATTAAAAATTTCAAACCCTTTTGGAACCCCCAGTTAGAAGTACTGAAAAAGCAAAGGGATATAGCTAGAAATACAGCTGAACAAACAAAAAACATATTGGATACACAAATATGGTGAAAGAAATGTGCCTCACTAAGAAAAGAAATTAATACTGCTAAAAGGATTCACTTTAATAATTTCTTAGAAAAAAATGGATTATAGGACAGATGGTAACAAAGTCCATAAGTTCATAAAAAATGTCAAGGGTAGGAAAGAAAACAACAGCACACCTATCATACACAACAATAAAATGTTAGTAAATGATGCAGTCATAGCCGAAACGTTCAATAAATATTATGCTAATTCACATAAAGTAACAAGAAATAATAAAAAGGAACGTAAAGAATTTAAGAAAGATTTGAAAGAAGAAAGAGAATGTAATCCTAACACTCAGTGCAATATCTTTTTTCAAAATTTTAATATGCAAGAACTGAACATTGCAATAAATAATCTAAAAAACAAAAAGTCCCCTGGACCAGATCACATACATCCAGAGTCCATAAAAAAACCTTGGAAAAACAGCAAAACAACAACTACTGAAACTCTACAATCTATCCTGGAAAACCACTGTACCTGCTGAATGGCAAAAAGCAATAATTGTCCCACTCTTGAAGAAAGACAAAACAGCATCAGAAATAAAAACTTATAGACCAATAGCTCTTACTAGCATAATAGCAAAAGTGATGGAAAGAATGGTGTCAAACAAGTTAAATTGGTTTCTAGAATCACAAAATTGAATATCCCCATGTCAAGCTGGATTAAGAGAGTTCCACTCTACAAATGAACAAGTCTTAGTTCTCAGTCAAGAAATCAAAGACTCCTTCAATAGAAAAGAAGATAACTTATCAGTTTTTATTGATTTCCCAAGTGCATATGATTCTATATGCAGAACAAAACTACTAAAGAAAGTAAAAAAAATAGGGATACAAGGTCCAATGTTTTCATGGCTATGTCATTTCCTAACACAACGCTTTATTGCAACCAAATATGGAAGAAATATATCTAAATACAAACAAGTACACCGTGGCTTACCACAAGGTGCAGTGCTCAGCACAACACTTTTTAATATATTTATTAATGATCTGCCACAACAAATGCAAGAATCAGGTGTGAAGTGTGCACTGTTTGCTGATGACTTAGTAATGTGAACTTCAAAACCAAAAAGCAAAAGTGCAGAACTAGAAAAAACCATGCAACAATCCTTAACCAACTTACAAAGGTGGACCAAAGAAAATTTAATGACTGTTAATACAACAAAGTCAAACTACCAAATCTTTTCACTAAGAAAAAAACCATTAAAATAAAACTAAATTTTGAGGGTCAGCAATTACTAGAAACAAAGGAAGCAAAGTATTTAGGAGTTACATTTGATACCAAACTTACATGGACCAAACAAATAGAAAATGTAATACAAAGAGCAGAGAGGCGCCTTTCACTATTAAAACGTCTAACAGGAATAAAGTGGGGATGTTCCAGAGCAACTCTTAACCAGTGGCGGCTCGTGAAGTTCGACAAAGGTGGGGCACAGTAAAATTAATTGTAATCATGCAAAAAATAAAATCTTACCTTGTATTTATTTTCGGTATATGAATTCCATCCTCCTGTTCTTTACTGCATCTTTACTGCAGCAAATTCTTCAATCACTTTCTTGTTGAATTCCGGGATGTTGTGTATCATTTTCTTTTCAATTGGCAGCATAGCTAAAGCGTTCAATCTGTCATTTCCCATTGAACTGCGCAAGAAAGTCTTTATTCTATTTAATGTTGAAAATGACCTTTCAGCCTCCACAGTCGTCATCGGGATTGTGACTATTATCTTCAACACTGTCACACACTCAGAAAATGTACGCAACATATTATTGTCGAGGAAAAACTGCAGAAGCGCGGCCGCGCCGGAGGCTGTACGGAAATCTTCGCGTCCATATAATATCTCCAGTTCGGATTTCAGTTTCGGACCATTTATGGTTGGATAAAGTTTTAAAGTAGTTTGAAAGTCATTTTCAGGAAAAACAGCACTATACTTGAAAACTGGCCCACAAAAAATAATTTAGATGCGCACAAATCATCTGCAAACTGAAATCTGTCTTCGATATGTGTCACAATCCTGTCACAAACTTCGATAGCAGATATATGGTCATCTCCATTATCAATATGTCGCCTTTTTGACATGGGCTCATTTAAAGGGATTCCAATCTCTTCATATTGTTTTCGGACATTCGCTATCGCTTTGACAAACTTGCTGATGAAATCTTTCATTTTAACGGCATCTATATCCTTTTGTTGAATGCAGTCAAAGAAGATAGCAACATGAGGCATAACCTTATGGTAGAAAGGCAGCCAGAATGAGAACTGAGAGTCTCTTAAGGTGCGAATAAATCCTGCAGCTTGGCCAGAAGCGTTTTTGTCGTTTAGTTCAGTGTCTCTAATGTGTTCGAAACATTTCATCAGATTTTCTTTATGTTCAAACACAGTATTTACAGTTCTGTGTTGAAAATACCATCTTGTTGGTGGGACAGAACCAATCTTTCTTTGGACGAAGTCTACTAAGAAATCTTTGGAGACCTTGAGAAGAATGTTCCAATGCCTTGGAGATCTTGAAAAAATATCCTGCTGTGTGAAGATGATGAAGTGGCATTCTGCAGAATCAAATTCCCTTGATGTGCGTAACAATGAATAAAATTTGCCCGTGGATATTTCTCTTTTATCAGGGAACGCACTCCACCCCTTTCTCCACTCATGACAGAAGCTCCATCAAATGTTTGGCATACAAGCTTTTCTGGAGTTTTATCGACACCTAGTTCACGTAACTGGTCTAAAATTATTGCAGCTAATCCTCGAGCACTCCTATCATTAACTGCAAAAAAAACCCAAAATCTTTCAACTATTCTGCCTTCTCTTTGAAATCTTAAAATTAATGACATTTGGGTTGTGCATGAATTATCGGTCGTTTCATCAGCCTGAATGGAGAGAAATTCTTCGGAACTAATTTCATTGATGATATTTTCCCGGCATACTGTCAGAATGGCATCTAAAAGTTCATTTTGGATGGTCTTCGACGTTCCTTTGAATACTGTCGAGTGTTCTAAATGGTCCTTTAAAACACTGTCCAGGGCTGCAGTATAATTAATGAGACCTCTGAAAACACCTGGATTATCAGACTCCTCTGTCTCGTCATGACCACGCAAGCCTAATTCAAATTCCCCACAGAATTGAATTGCGTCGACTATGCGCGATAGAATGTACCTATTCTTTTCAACGAGCTCATTGTGTTTACGTATAGATGTTCTGTACGCATCATCAAGCTGTGCTCTGATATTCAGGTTCCCAAGACTGCTAAATTTGTTTCATTATTTAAATGACTTTTAGACATTCCATGTTTTTTACACTTTTCAGACAAATGTTTGAGGTCTTTAATACCACTTTTGGTCCAGATTTCGTCACCACCGAACAAAAGACATGGAAAACAAAACAATGCATTTTTTCTGAACACTCCCAGCTCCATTCCCATTTTTCATAAAATGATTTGTTGAATTTTCTATTGTACGTTCTATGTTTATCCTTATATACATGTTCAATATTGAGGTCTGGTCTTGGTGGACCTAACTGCTTTGCTGACAGTCGATCCTCGTATGTTAAGTTCTTACTCTGCAAATATTTAATTGTATTCATTGTAATATTCTCATAGGAATACTTAAAACTAGATTAACTCATACCTGAGAAAACTACTTAACCAACAGACTCACGTAAACTAAAGAAATACAAGCCTGATGCTTGTAAATTAGCGTGAAAAACCGAAAACCTTCCTGTTACGTGCTGCTATGTATACCACAGAAGTGTGCAAAATGAGAACTAGTTCCACTAGAATAGATGTCTCTGCTCTACTGCTAGCATTCATCTATTGGAGTGTCATCTAGTGACCAAAATCCTAACTTTTACCAGGAAAGTGTCTTGTTCACATCAACGTCACACGAATTATGTGACCCGGCGTAGTGTTATTCTCGCGTTTCTCCCCCCACCCGGTACCCAGAAGCGCACGAAGATGGCAAGCTGCAATTGGCCAGCAGTAAGCTGAAGAAGTCACACTGAGAATGTGACCCCAGCCATGTTGCCAAGTTTCAATACAACTGGTACAACCAAAGAGTATACAAACTAGTAATCAATGGGTGTAACTGGCATGCTTTTAAGGAAGCGCTAATTTTGAATAAATTACTGATTTTAACGTGAAATTTAATTCTGATTTTAAAGGAGGGGCACGTGACCATGTGCCCTTAAGGTAGAACCGCGCCTGCTCTTAACACATAATATATGGATATATAAAGCCATTATTTACTTACTGCAGTGAAGTTCTTGTAACAGCAAACACAAAAAAAAATTCAAATCTTTCAAAACCAAAGTCTGAGATTAATTACAGGTGCTATCAAAACCACACCAATAGCACCTATGGAAATACTAACCAACCAATACCCCATTGAATATGAAATAGAAAAAGCAGCTCTTATTCAACACGAAAAGTTGATCAGACTCCCATTCAATATATGGCACAAGAGAAATTTTACACATACACTAAAGACTCAGGAGAGCTTTCTTTCCAAAATTCAAGACTTCAGGAAGAATGTACACCTTCCTAATTCAAAGGAAAACTTCATGTCTAAAGTCAATCCGACACATACATTAGACATCACATATTACTCGTATTTACACCTGACAGAAGAAGTTAAGAAAAGTGATACTCCAACTAATGTTCTAAAATTATTGGCATTAGAGACAATCCATACTAGATTTCCAGAACATGAATGGCGCCATATTTATACTGATGGATCATTGATATCAAACCAAGATGGAGCAGGTGCTGGAGTCACATGTCATCTCTTTTCCTATTACAAATCTTTAAGTTATGGAACTACTAACTTTGATGGAGAAAATGAAGCAATTCGAATGGCCCTACAAAATATTTTGTACAGAATTTCACATTTTCAGCAAGCAGTTATTCTCTCAGATTCCAAGGCAGCAATTATAGTAATTACTTCCAAGTTGTCACCAAAAAGCCAAACAATTATAGAATGTTGGAAAATGCTTAGCCATCTAACAGCACTTCAAAAGCACCTAGTCTTCCAATGGATACCAGCTCACTGTGGACTGAGTAGTAATGAGAAAGCTGATTTTCTTGCAAAAAAGGGTACCAGTGGTGTACAAAAATCTAGAGTTAATCTACCATTTTATGCAGCTAAAAGATTAGTCAACTCTGAATTCAAAAAAATCATTGCAAAATATTACTATGAAAAATCAAAGAATAAAAGATGGGAACTACCAAACATTCAAGCAGTAATTCCTGAGTATCCTTGAAAAACAGCAGTTGCAACCTGCAGGTTGATTACAGGACATGATTGTCTGCAAAACATTTAAACAGAATTGGGATATATTCTTCACCACTCTGTTCTCTATGTGATCTGCAAGAGGAAATGGATCGAAACCACCTTCAAATATGCCTGGCCCCTTCTAGTGCCCCATCCATCAATGAAAAATATTGGAGAGCAAGAGGATTAATGACTTCATTGTAAAAAATCCAGCATTAGCTAACAACAACAACAACATATTCTAACATGCAGCTGAGTTTATTTATAACCTCTGAACCATATATTATTGTCTAACGGACACTCAAATAGGCTTGTCTTGAATCACTACTTGCATTTATATACATACTTGCAAATACAAATGTGAGTAGCAATTCCAGATACAGCCTATTTGAGTGTCTGATAGAGGAGAACATATGGATCAGAGACTATAAATAAACTCAGCTGCATGTTGGAATATCAACTTGTGTAATCCATGCTGCCACTGACATGGAACTTCAAACTATTATGCCTTAATGTGCTCTTTTTCCATGGCTGTGCAATTTACATTTTTATTCTTTTGCTTGTTTTCAAGACCAAAGAAACCTTTCTGATCTTTACATTTCATTTCTTAGCAGATTAACTTTGCTTGGTTCTTAGCAGTACCAAATTAAAATTACACCTAAGTTTCAGGAAACTAGACAAAGACACTTTCTTCCCCTTCTATGGATTGACAATGAATCTGCCCAGTCACAAGTTGTAAGTTACACTTTGCAAGTAGCAGATAGGTGTATTCCTTAGGAGATGACTCATTGTGTTTGTCAATCTCTTCTGAATAGTGTGTGCAGATTCGGTGTCTTTTGTGCAGTATAAAGGATTTAGATGTGGAGTTCATCATGCCTAAAGTAAAGCAAAGTGCAGCACATAAGTTAAAAAATTTTATTTCGCATTATGGTGAAAAATTTTCTCCACGGATGAGAAATTACTTTTCTGTCAGGTTTGCAAAGTAAAATTGGCAGCCAAAGAAGTTTTACTATAGACCAACACGTGAAGAGAGAAAAACATATTCGAGGTCTATAACTACTTGAAGGTAAAAGCAGAGCACACCAAATGTTACTTGGTGAAGCTGGCTCTTCAGGTTCACTTTTCTTTGAAGAATTTTGTGAAGCATTCGTGTGTGCAATCACAAGTTGTGCACCTTCCTAGAAACATGTACTGTAAAGCATTTACCAGATTCTTCAATTTAAGAAAGAATTACATTAGTAGAGTTACCAAGGAGCAATGCAGGAAATTAGGCAAGAAGTGTCAGGAAAAATAATTTGGCTATGCATTGATGAAAGTACAGGCTGTTGTGTGACCATTGTTGTAGTAGGCACGTTGGAAGAAGATAATTCAAGAGAAAAATACCTAATCAATTGTCCTTAACTAGAAAAAAATAAATTTTTCAACAGTCAGCAAACTGATGATAGTTTCTCGAGCTAACAGTCAGGTCAAATTTGGGTAACTGCCCAAGCTTCCAGCAACTAACTCTGCTGCCACCCTCAGAAGAACTAAGCTAGGCTACTGATGTACAATATTTATACCTATCCAGCAGTGGATAAGATCAGCTGAAATCAGTAAAGCATGGACGCCTGTCATTCAGCATGTCTCTCCACCACAGCACAAAGAAGCATCAGCAGTCACTTGGTTGGTTCCACATTTACGTCTCCATAGGCTGGAGCTCGACCAATGGGAAGAAAGTAGGCAGATCTTATCCGCTGCTGGCTAGGTATACAATATTATGACATCAGTATCTCCGCAGCTCCCTCTCCGGCTGTAGCCACGAATCAGGTACATACTCCTTAATTTTAGCACGACATCTCATCTCAATTCCTGCCTTCAGCATGATAACCTTTCACTAACACTTAGGCTCCAAATTAAAATTATTTTGTTGTTTAATGACGCTGTCAAATGACAGGATCACATCAGCGTCGCCGGTGTGCCGGTATTTTGTCCCACAGGAGTTCTTTTACATGCCAGTAAATCTACTGACATGGAGCTGTCGTTTTTAAGCACACTTAAAAACCATCGGCCTGGGCCGGGTTTGAACCCGCAACCTTGGGATCAGTAAGCCAGCATCTAACTAACTGAGCCACCCAGACCGACACTTAGGTTCCAGACCTGGGCCCTGTGCCAAGACCTGTACCTAACCCCACTCTGCCTGCATACTCTCTTGTATGCAGGTGCCTTTTTAGAGTTACCCACTGTGTGTGTGTGTGTGTGTGTGTGTGTGTGTGTGTGTGTGTGTGTGTGTGTGCGTGCGTGCGTGTGTGTGTGTGTGTGAGTTTTTTTTTTTTCAATAACACTCTTTATTGAAATTAGGCAGCATGCCCCATTACAAAGTAATATTACATGCATTAATTTCACTCAATTGTTTTGTCCTTTGCTTGATCACTTTAATATTCCACAGTTTTAGTAATTGTTACTGATGTTTGGTAAACTCGTGTGTGTGTTTGTGTTTGTGCTTGTGCTTGTGTGTTTGTGTGTTTGTGTGTTTGTGTTCTTGTGTGTTTGTGTGTCTGTGTGTCTGTGTGTCTGTGTGTCTGTGTGTCTGTGTGTCTGTGTGTCTGTGTGTCTGTGTGTTTGTGTGTATGTGTGTTTGTGTGTTTGTGTGTGTGCGTGTGATGCGACATACTGTTCTGGTATGCCCAGGAGTGAATGTGTCTGCAAATGTGTGTATATAAATTTGCTTGTATATATATGGGTGATAATGTACTAATCCCTGCCATCCTCCAGCACTCTTTCACATTTGCATTCTACAGTATATTTACTACAAAACTTAGCCAGCAGGTGCACAGCCTGTGTGACCTTCAATACATTTTCCTGAATGTGTGTGCTAATTGTCACACATGCATCAGTCTTACTTCTGTTACATAGATTTCTGTACTGTTGTAGTCCAGTTCATATGTGAATAACATTAGGAGTTCTACAAGAGTCTTCCGGGCTGATTTGCCGTGGTCTGCTGGAGTAACTTGGTCCAGACGTTCCGTCCACTACTGCGGTGGACATTATCAGTGGCGTGGTCGAAGTCTTCCTCTTCTCACAACGGTCACAACACCTCTGAGACGTTGAGAGGCTCCAGAGGCAGTTCGAGTCGAGTGGGGAAGCTTATTCCCCAACCCGAAGTGTCTTTACCGCAGTACCTAGCCGTTATACGACTTTACCTGCGCGATAGTATGGTGTTTTGGTCTACAGGGATTTAAACTCTGGGAATGTTTGGGATCAGGGGTATTTTAGGGACAAGATGGATAATGATAGGGATTGGTCCATGAACGGGCACTGCCCATACATGCTGATTGGCTGGTTAGTCAATCAGGTGACGCGCTAATCTCCTCCTGGTTCTGGCCGTCAGTCACACACTGAGAGGTGATCTGAGTTAGGCGATTTACTCTGTTTTAAGTACAGGTATTCATTTTGCCTTTCCCATCTGCGAAAATTAGACCGTTGGACTTAAAATGTCCTTCGGCAATTTTTTAGATGGTAGTCGGCGAGGCTCTCTCTGGTCATATTGTCCCAGAGTATTCACCAGTGGATTAGGGTGGTTCTGGAGTTTGTTGTACATTGTTCGAGCGCGGGTTTTAATCACGTCGACAATGTACGGGATGCCGGAATGTTCCTGAAGGATGTGGGCAGGAAATCTCCAACCAGTGTCGTAGATCATCCTTAATGCCCGATTCTGCAACGTCTGGAGTCTGATGAAGGTGGACTTTGCCACCACTCCCCAGATTTGACTGTCTGGGATGCGGATTTTATACATGGAGGGGTCTTCTCTGATTGGCTCGGGGCTCGCTGAGGCAGTGTGGTTGGTGGGAGGGGACTAGCTGCATCTCGGGCGCTACTAGATTCTGATTGGTTTGTGTTGCTTGACTGTCTGTGTTGTTTAATGTTATCGATGACGGGGTACCAAGTTTTGTTGAGCTTAAGGGCTTCCTCTTTCCTATTGAAGTTATTGGCATGTTTATAAATTTCTATGGCTTCGCGCTGTAGTCGAGCATGGTAGTGTGAGATGTTAGATAGAATGCTGGTGTCCTGAAACTTGATGACATGCTCCTCCTCCGCTTCAATAGCATGTTCAGCGACCGCTGACTTTTCAAATTGTCCAAGACACATTGTCAACGCCTCAGACACAACTGTACGTTCACCAAGAAGACTTCGACCACGCCACTGATGATGTCCACCGCAGTAGTGGACGAAACGTCTGGACCAAGTTACTCCAGCAGACCACGGCAAATCAGACCGGAAGACTCTTGTAGAATTTCAAACACCGGCCGTGAAAGCCTACGCCTACTCAACATTAGGAGTGTTTAGAAGTGTTTAGTTTTGTTTGCAGTTTTTTTTAAAGGAATCGATTGCATTATACAGTACAACAAAGAGTGTTCATGTACGATGCGTGTGTGCTTACATAATATTGTAGAGAAGTTGTAAGCAGTGGCGGTTCCTGGGTGATCGCATACTCGCAACTGCACACCCACTAATTTTTTTCCATTGAGACAGAATATTAGAAGACCCCAAAAGAAAATCGTTCATGTGAATGTTTCTTAAAAGTGTAATTTGTTTTTTGATGTTGGTATGAATTGATCAAATGACGAAAACGTGTTAAAAATGTTCATTGTTACGAACAACTAAGTTTGCCCAAAGACGTCATAAATTTTTCCATATTTGATTTTAATATATATGTATAAATATTAGAATTATATGTGTTCCATAATAAAAGTACAGGAGGATGATTAGGGATCGCTTCCCTAACAAGAAAGAACTATTTGATGGACGCATACGCGGATGTATACGAAAAAGGCGGTGTCGCATCAAGTGATGCCATAAACTGTCCACTCGCGTGTATGTAAGCGAAGTGAAAGGACATATTTAGGTAGTGTGAACATAGAATTTTCACCAGACTTTCATCAAGCATTGGTTCCACTAAATGAGAAGGTGGAAGCATTTTAAATCATTTAGAATGGTGCTGAGAGGAATTATTTAATGTAAAGTATCGATGAAGTGTTAATAAAATAATACATTGTGGTGAAGAAACATTGTGTGATTTTTCATTTCGTCCGTTACCAAGCCCTGAGATCACAAAGATCTCAATAGCACGAAGACACAACGATATTAATAATTGCAAAAACTGCACCAAATGGCTTGCCCAACGTGGAGCACGAATTTTGGATGGAATGGAAATTACGGGAAATGAACTTACGCGAAATACCAAGTGACGCCATATCTTCGCGCCAAAAAGGAAGAAGATGCCATTAGACCATCGTTTGATATCGACATCAGAACACCGACGAACGGATAATCAACGATACATCAGAACATTGATGAACGGATAATCAACGCGGGAAAACACCAGAGATCGTCTAGCGAAGCCAACTGCCCAGGAGACGCACATAACTGGACAAATCAACGGAAAAAAAAGTAGGACCAAAAATTTTTATTTTTACATTCAGTTTATTTTTATTTGTATGTTACTGCAAAGCGGCAAAATAGTGGGACTTCTAAACCAAAGCGAATTGAATAAAGAAACTAAAATGTCGCGAAAAGAGATAGAAACAGGAGTGGGGGAAGGGGCAGATAGGCCTAGTTATCAATTAGAACCAGAAAGCGAGGAACAGGTAGCAATAGGAAAAGACCAAAGGTTATTATTGATCATGTTTGAAAGACTAGAACAAAGTTTAGGTCAGAAAATGGAGAGAGTGAGACAGGACATAGAACAAAGTTTAGGCCAGCAAATGGAACAGAATAGGGAAGAGATAGGTCAGAAAATGGAGGAAGTGAGAAAGGACTTAGAACAGAAAATAGAATTAGGAAGACAGGAGTGTAAAGAAAATATGAAAGTAATGGAAACTAATTTAAAATTAGTACATAAAAAACTTAAATGAGACAAAGGAAGGCTTAGAAGCTAGGATAGAAATCATAGGAGATAGGATGGGAAAAATTGAATTGGAAATGAGAGAAAATAAGATTGTATTAGAAGGAGAAATTGGTAGCTGTAGAGATGGAATAACAGAATGTAATGCAAGTGTAGACTGTAAGATTACAAATGTAAAAGCAGAAATAACTGAGGAATTGAGGAAAGAGATTGAGGTAGTAAAGAAAGACATTATTAATGAAACTGTAAAACAAATTGTAATTCCTAAAATTAAGACTATGACTGATGTAGTACATTCGCAACAGGATGCTATAAATGATATGAAACAAAGTCACTTAGAAATAAAGAATGATTTAAAATCAATTTGTGAAGAAATGTAAAAAGGAAAAGAAAATTTGGTCAATGTAAATGATGTTGTGAATGCACTACAAAGGCAAGATGATTTAGATGTAAGTAATGTACAAGATGAGAGTTATTTGAATAATGTACAAAATGTTGACTCACCATACAGAGAAAGAGGTTCACAATCAAACAATGACACAACACGCAGCACATGCTACACCAACAGCATACTACATGAAATCACACCACCTACATTTGATGAGGAGAAGGGAGACGATCCAATACTCTTTGTTGAAGAGATGGAAGAATGAAAAGGATACGAAATGAGCTTAGGATGATGATAGTTAAGAAAAGCTTAAAAAACAAGGCATTAGAATGGCTTAGGTTAACACTAGCTGGTCATGAATCATATGTAAATGTAATGTAAACCCCGCGCGACAGCCCACGAAGGGCCAAGGCCTACCGCCCAGCCGCTGCGTCCCCCACCTCTGCCCACTACAGGCGTCATTGGTGAGGTGCAGTACTGGAGGGTGGGACGTGGTCAGCGCCCCGAGCCCTCCCGGCCAGTTATGCGGTCTTCTCGACCTGGGGCCGCTACTTCTCCATCAAGTAGCTCCTCAATTGGTCCCCCCGGGACCTAACGAGGCTGAGTGCACCCCGTGCTAGACCTCCCAGAGGGGATAAAATCCCCATGCTGGTACCGGGGATCGAACCCGGGTCCTCCGCGCCACAGGCAAGCGCGCTGCCAGCTGCGCGACGGAGGCGGCCTCATGAATCATATAGCTCATTCAAAAATCTATTCCTATCAAGGTATTGGGGCCCAGCTAAGCAAAACCAAATTAGGGTAGAGCTAGCGACAGGTAGATATGATCCAACCAAAGGGTTATCGCTAGTCAATTATTTTATGAAAGTAGCCAACAAAGGAGAGCTATTAGACCCTAACCTGTCGGAAGCAGAGCTAATTACCAGCATAGCAAGACATTTCCCAGACACAGTGAGAACAGGGTTAATTGTTGCGAGGCCAGTAGATTTTGCAGACATGATAGAATTACTGACAGCCTTCGAAACACAAAATGGTCGGCCTAAAGAGCATAGACATAGGAACGGTCACCCAAACTCACCCATCTTAAACCGAGGCACGGCTACGAACAACCAGAATGAGAGAGAAGATAGAAATACTAGGAGCACCCATGACAGGGGGAGAGGGGCACACCATTTCCCACAACCACACAATCATGGCGAGAGGATGGAGAACAAAAGACAGCGGTACCACGACACAATACCAAGGGGTGAATCGAGATACTGAACGCATAGATATGATCGGGGGAGACCAGGAGACCGTACCCATCAAGTGAATCACATACGATTCTGTAGGGAATACTTCAACAACCAAAGACCATCATACAACAGGGGTTCACGCCAAAGGGGCAGGAACCAATGGTACACTGCCAACATAAGACAGCAGGAAGTAGATGAAAATGTGCCAAATAGGGCAGATGCTACACAGAATACAGAAACAACAACCACCACCAACACTCAGGGAAATTACAACAACTAAGTTCGTCCCAACTGGCTGGATGACCAACAACACAAACCCTAAGCAACTGACAATTGACATCGACACATGATGGCTACACAGAAAAAAAAATGGAACTACTGTACACTGGACCACTGGTCATAACAAAACAGCTGGGTGACCACACGTATGAGCTACAGAATGGCAAGTTGGTAGGAAGATACCATAAAAATAAATTAAAACCATACAAAGAAAGGACCAAATAGTCTTTGCCAACAAATATGTATGGCAGGAATAGTAGAGATGATGGAAAATAACAATTTTTAATGGGTTACTTATAGAAGATTATGTTCAGATTGGAAAATACAACAAGAAAGAAAATCAACATAGTCATTGGCTATATTGTCCACAAAGAGCATTGTCAACAAAGACAGATGAGGACACTGATTGTTATTAAAGAAATGAATTATAGCGACGGAAAATAATGTGTTTTTGACATAAGGATGTCAGGGACAAAAATAAAAAGGAATCAATTGTGATGACAAAGATAAAATATTTTGACACAAAGATGTCGAGAGTGAATTGAGAAGAAAAATAATACA
This sequence comes from Tenodera sinensis, assembly GCA_030765045.1. Classification (NCBI taxonomy): domain Eukaryota; kingdom Metazoa; phylum Arthropoda; class Insecta; order Mantodea; family Mantidae; genus Tenodera; species Tenodera sinensis. The sequence continues at coordinate 202,110,899 of CM060964.1, read as the reverse complement.
ATTGCAGAATAATTATAAGTATAGAAGTTTTCTCTTATAGAGATAAGAGACAAAGAGGTGACAATTAGTGAAGTAAGAAAAACCATAATCAGAAAGACAATGCACATGAATTAAGATGGATATAGCCAATGCTAAGCTTGAAGAAATGTTAAACTAAACAATAATGAATAAGAAACCCCAAAAAAAAATGATGCCATTAGTAACATCAGAGTTTAAGAACCGACTCAACAACCTGCCTATACATAATAAGCTTACAAGACAAAGAAGGCAAAGAACTGAATAAAATATATCCATAAATATGATCATAATCATTAGCTCAAAATTTGTATCCTGTTTTTCTCTCCTCATAACAAGGAACATAAGTCAAAAGCCACACAATAAACCATGATACACTTAAATTATATTTATGTCAATGTCAAATGTAAAATAACTGAATATGTGTTGTATAATAACTGAACATATGTTGTATAATAACTGGATATGTTGTATAATAACTGAATGTGTTGTACAATAACTGAATATGTATTGTATAATAACTGAATAAGTGATGTATAATAACTGAACATGTATTGTGTAGTAACTGAATATGTGAAATTTATAAAGACATGCTGTGTCATGCCAAAACAAAAGACAAAGACAAACAGCGAAGAAGACTGTAAAGAAAAAAAATATTGTACAAAGTGATTGCATCAGAGGAGTAGGGAGAAGTATTGTATTGTGTTTCAAGATTGTAAATATAGGTGACAACGTGAAAAACAAAAACAAGGGGCATGTGAGACAGAATATTAGAAGACCCCAAAATAAAATCGTTCATGTGAGTGTTTGTTAAAAGTGTAATTTGTTTTTTGATGTTGGTATGAATTGATCAAATGACGAAAATATGTTAAAAATGTTCATTGTTACGAAAAACTAAGTTTGCCCAAAGACGTTGAGACAGAATATTGACCAATGGAGGGATGTTTATGTAAATATTTTTTGTAAGAGTGTGTAAATTTCTAATTCTTTTAATTTGGGTGTATCAGGGACTTATTTTTTAATATTCAAGATAGCCAATGTTTTCTCGTCACTTTGTGTTCAACCAATGAAAACTATTGCGCGGACGAATACAAAAGAATGGCGGTGTTACGTCAGAGAGACGCCAGGGACTCTTTTTTCATTAGCGTCTGTGAGCCCAAGTTGAAAGGATGTGTTTTTTTTTTATAGCGCGTGAACATGTAACTTTCACCCAAACCTTTATACAGTGTAGATTCTATCAAACTGTGAAGATTGTTGATTAATTAATATGGTGCTAAAAGTGTAAATTAACGAATAAATAAGTTGTGATAAAAGGAACATTGATTTATGCATTCCATTCTGTAACCATCGACCCTGAAGATAAGAGTAGCGTCTGCTATCAAACTATTACATCATTCAGTAAAAACATTATTCCTGCTGCTATATTCTGGTATGCTACGCAAAGAATCTATTCCTGCTGCTACGTAATTATATAATAAGAACAGCACCAAAATGGCTTGCCCAACGTGGAGCGCGAATTTAGAATGGAATGCAAAATTACGAGTACGAAGTGTAAACATCAAATGACGCCATCCCATCGCGCAGGAAAAAGACGCCATTAAACATCGTTTGATATCATCGATATACGGAGAATCAACGTGGGAAAAACACCGGAGATCATCTAGCGAAGCCAACTACCCAGGAGACGTAAATAACTGGACGAAGCACCAACAGAAAAGAAAGTAGGATCCAAAATTTTTGTTTTTACATACATTTTATTTCCATTTTGTATGTTTCTAAGAAGTGGTAAAATAGTGGGACTTTTAACCATAAGTGAATTGGATAAAGAAATTAAAATGTCGCGAAAAGAGATAGAAACAGGAGTGGGGGAAGGGGCAGATAGGCCTAGTTATCAGGTAGAATTAGAAAGTGAGGAACAGGTGGAAATAAGCAAAGACCAAAGGTTAATGATGATCATGTTTGAAAGACTGGAACAAAGTTTAGGTCAGAAAATAGAGGGAGTGAGAGAGGACTTGGAAAATAATAAAAAAGAATTAGGTCAGAAAATGGAACAAAATAACATAGAATTGAGACAGGACATGGAACAAAGTTTAGGCCAGAAACTGGAACAAAACAAGGTAGAATTAGGTCAGAAAATGGAACAAAATAATGCAGAATTAAAACAGGACATTGAACAAAGTTTAGGTCAAAGTATAGGTCAGAAACTGGAGGAAGTGAGACAGAACTTAGAACAGAAAATGGAATTAGGTAGACAGAACTTAGAACAGAAAATGGAATTAGGTAGACAGAACCTAGAACAGAAAATAGAATTAGGAAGACAGGAGTGTAAAGAAAATATGAAAGTAATGGAAACTAATTTAAAATTAGTACATAAAAACTTAAATAAAACAAAGGAAGCCTTAGAAGCTAGGATAGAAATCGTAGGAGATAGGATGGGAAAGATAGAATCAGAAATGAGAGAGAACAAGATTGTGTTAGAAGGAGAAATTGCTAGATGTAGAGATGAAATAACAGAATGTAATACAAGTGTAGACTGTAAGATTACAAGTGTAAAAGCAGAAATAACTGAGGAATTAAGGAAAGAGATTGAGGTAGTAAAGAAAGACATTATTAATGAAACTGTAGAACAAATTGTAATTCCTAAAATTAAGACAATGAATGATGTGATGCTTTCACAACAGGATGCTATAAATGATATGAAACAAAGCCACTTAGAAATAAAGAATGATTTAAAATCAATTTGTGAAGAAATGAAAAAAGGGAAAGAAAGTTTGGCTAATGTAAATGATGTTGTGAAGGCATTACAAAGACAAGATGATTTAGATGTAAGTAATGTACAAGATGAGAGTTATTTGAATAATGTACAAAATTATTATTTATTTATGCCAACAAACTTACTGTTGGTGTTTTTAATCCTGGGATACAAAGTACTTGCAATAGTAAGTCACCATTGGGGTAATTGTCTCTGATGTGAGACTGCCTTTGTGGTTTACCAGGAAAAAATACGAACTGGCTTGAGAATTTAATGCCATTCTGGCAGTTTGTCACAATAGCTCAGTGGTAGAGCGTCCGCCCGGCAAGCGGAAGGTCTGTGGTTCAAATCCCAGTTGTGGCATTGAATTTTTAAGTTCCAGTTCTACCTCTTAAACTTTGCCCACACACGGCTTGTGTGTTTAAAAACACCAACAGTAAGTTTGTTGGCATAAATAAATAATAATTACCATGTGAAGGTTATTTAATCCTGGGATACAAAGTACTTGCAATAGTAAGTCACCATTGGGGTAATTGTCTCTGATGTGAGACTGCCTTTGTGGTTTACCAGGAAAAAATACGAACTGGCTTGAGAATTTAATGCCATTCTGGCAGTTTGTCACAATAGCTCAGTGGTAGAGCGTCCGCCCGGCAAGCGGAAGGTCTGTGGTTCAAATCCCAGTTGTGGCATTGAATTTTTAAGTTCCAGTTCTACCTCTTAATGTACAAAATGTTGACTCACCATACAGAGAAAGAGGTTCACAACCAAACAATGACACAACACATAACACATGTTACACCAACAGCATATTACATGAAATCACACCACCTACATTTGACGAGGAGAAGGGAGACGATCCAAAACTCTTTGTTAAAGAGATGGAAGAATATTTTAAAGTGAAAAGGATACCAAACGAGTTTAGGATGATGATAGTTAAGAAAAGCTTAAAAAACAAGGCATTAGAATGGCTCAGGTTAACCCTAGCTGGTCACGAGTCGTATAGCTCATTCAGAAATTTATTCCTATCAAGGTATTGGGGCCCAGCTAAACAAAACCAAACTAGGGTAGAGCTAGCAACAGGTAGATACGATCCAACCAAAGGGTTGTCGCTAGTCGATTATTTTATGAAAGTAGCCAACAAAGGAAAGCTATTAGACCCCAACTTGTCGGAGGCAGAACTAATTACCAGCATAACAAGACATTTCCCAGACACAGTGAGAACAGGGTTAATTGTTGCGAGGCCAGTAGATTTTGCAGATATGATAGAATTGCTGACAGCCTTCGAAACACAAAATGGTCGGCCTAATGAGCATAGACATAGGAACGGTCACCCAAACTCACCCATCCTAAACCGGAACACGGCTACGAACAACCAGAGTGAGGGAGAAGATAGAAATACTAGGAGGACCCATGAAAGGGGGAGAGGGGCACACCATTTCCCACAACCACATAATCATGGCGAGAGGATGGAAAACACAAGACAGCGGTACCACGACACAATACCGAATGGTGAATCGAGATACAGAACATATACATATGATCGTGGAAGACCAGGAGACCATACCCATCAAGTGAATCACATACGATTCAGTAGGGAACACTTGAACAACCACAGACCGTCATATGACAGAGGTTCACGCCAAAGGGGCAGAGACCAATGGTACACTAACAACATAAGACAGCAGGAAGTAGATGAAAATGTGCTACATAGGGCAGATGCTGCACAAAATACAGAAACAACCACCACCACCAACACTCAGGGAAATTACAACAACTAAGTTCGTCCCAACTGAGTGGATGACAAACAACAAAATCTCAGCAACTTACAATTGACATCGACACCATGATGGCTACACGAAGAGAGAGATGGAACCACTGGTCATAACAAAACAGCTGGGTGACCACACGTATGAGCTACAGAATACAAATGGCAAGTTGGTAGGAAGATACCATAAAAATAAATTGAAGCCATACAAAGAAAGGACCAAATAGTCTTTGCCAACGAATGTGTAAGGCAGGAGTAGTAGAGATGAAAGAAGATAACAATTTTTAATGTGTTACTTATAGAAAATTATGTTCAGATTAGGAATTACAACAAGGAAGAAAATCAACATAGTCATTGGCTATATCGACCACAAAGAGCATTGTCAACAAAAACAGACGAGGACACTGATTGTCATTAAAGAAATGAATCATAGCGACGGAAGATAATATGTTTTTGACATAAGGATGTCAGGGACAAAAATAAAAATGAATCAATTATGATGAAAAAGATATAATATTTCGACACAAAGATGTCGAGGGTAAATTGAGAAGAAAAATAATACAATTACGGAATAATTGTAAGTATAGAAGTTTTCTCTTATAGAAATAAGAGACAAAGAAATGACAATTAGTGAAGTGAGGAAAACCATAATCAGAAAAACAATGCCCATGAATTAAGATGAATATAGCCAATGCTAAGCTCGAAGAAATGTTGAACCAAACAACAATGAATAATAACCCAATTAAGAAAATTAGTACCATTAGTAACATCAGAGTTTAAGAACCGACTCAACAACCTGCCTATACATAACAAGCTTATAAGACAAAGAAAGCAAAGAACTGAATAAAATATTGCCATAAACATGATCATAATCATTAGCTCAAAATTTGTATCCTGTTTTTCTCTCCTCATAGCAATGAATACAAGTCAAAAACCACATAATAAACCATGATACACTTAAATTATATTTGTGTCAATGTCAAATGTACAATAACTGAGTATGTGTTGTATAAGAACTGAATATGTGTTGTACAATAACTGAATATGTATTGTATGATAACTGGATATATTGTGTAATAACTGAATATGTTGAGTAATAACCAAATGCGTTATGCAAAAACTGAATGTGTATTGTGTAATAACTGAATATGTATTGCATAATAACAGAACATATGTGGTATGATAGCAGGATATATTGTACAATGACTGAATATATATTGTATAATAATTGGACATGTTGTGTAATAACTAAATGTGTTATACAATAACTGGATATGTATTGTATAATAATTGAATGTATTGTGTAGCAATCGGATATGTGAAATTTATAAAGACATGCTGTATCATGTCAAAACAAAAGACAAAGACAAACAGTGAAGAAGACTGTAAAGAAAAAAAAAAAAAAAAAAAAAATATTGTACAAAGTGATTGAATCATAGAAGTAGGGAGAAGTATTGTATTGTGTTTCAAGATTGTAAATAAGGTGACAACTTGAAAAACAAAACAAGGGGCATATGAGACAGAATATTGACCAATGGAGGGTTGTTCATGTAAATATTTTTTGTAAGAGTGTGTAAATTTCTAATTCTTTTAATTTGGGTGTATCAGGGACTTATTTTTTAATATTCAAGATAGCCAATGTTTTCTCGTCACTTTGTGTTCAACCAATGAAAACTATTGCGCGGACGAATACAAAAGAATGGCGGTGTTACGTCAGAGAGACGCCAGGGACTCTTTTTTCATTAGCGTCTGTGAGCCCAAGTTGAAAGGATGTGTTTTTATTGATAGCGCGTGAACATGTAACTTTCACCCAAACCTTTATACAGTGTAGATTCTATCAAACTGTGAAGATTGTTGATTAATTAATATGGTGCTAAAAGTGTAAATTAACGAATAAATAAGTTGTGATAAAAGGAACGTTGATTTATGCATTCCATTCTGTAACCATCGACCCTGAAGATAAGAGTAGCGTCTGCTATCAAACTATTACATCATTCAGTAAAAACATTATTCCTACTGCTATATTCATGCTGATATGTGTTGACTATCATATAATAAAAACAGCACCAACGTCATAAATCTTTCCATATTTGATTTTAATATATATGTATAAATATTAGAATTATATGTGTTCCATAATAAAAGTAGGGGAGGATGATTAGGGATCGCTTCCCTAACAATAAAGAACTATTTGATGGACGCATACGCGGATGTATACAAAAAAGGCGGTGTTGCATCAGGTGATGGCATAAACTGTCCACTCACATGTGTGTAAGCGAAGCGAAAGGACATATTTAGGTAGTGTGAACATAGAATTTTCACCAGACTTTCATCAAGCATTGGTTCCACTAAATGAGAAGGTGGAAGTGTTTTAAATGATTTAGAATGGTGCTGAGAGGAATTATTTGATGTAAAGTATCGATGAAGTGTTAATTAAATAATACATTGTGGTGAAGAAACATTGTGTGATTTTTCATTCCATCCGTTACCAAGCCCTGAGATCACAAAGATCTAATAGCACGAAGACACAACGATATTAATAATTGCAAAAAACTGCACCACCATGTATGAATATGTATTTGCCTTTATAGATATGCATATGAGAAAGTCAAATGTCTAACTTACTTCTATATGAACTTGCTCGTTTAATTTTCCCACACCCTCATTACCAAATGTCAGCGCATTCAGTCAACAAGCTGAAACACATAAACCTGATTTTGCAACTGGCGAAGGCAGCTTTTTGACGAGAGGTACGCAGGGAGCGGTGCAAAGCTTGCATTTAGGAGTACGGTGAGTTAAGGCAGCATAATCGACAAGGTCAACACATGTGATTCTTACCGCGCAAGCGCACTACGTTCTCGTACAAGTCCCTCCATTTTCCTTGCTACGAGCATTTCTCTCCGGCTGTTTAGCAGAACCTACTAGGCAGCCAATGTGAGGGTTCTAAATATAATGTAGCCATCTTCTATATTAAAATGACAGTTATATTAATGTTATAAACACAATTACATCTAGTCTTATTAAGCGATTATAAATGCATATAATTGCTATTTATTTATGCCAACAAACTTACTGTTGGTGTTTCTAGACACACAAGCCGTGTGTGGGCAATGTTTGAGAGGTAGAACTGGAACTTAAAAATTCAATGCCACAAGTGGGATTTGAACCACTTACAATAGTAAGTCACCATTGGGGTAATTGTCTCTGATGTGAGACTGCCTTTGTGGTTTACCGGGAAAATACAAACTGGTTTGAGAATTCAATGTCATTCTGGCAGGTTGTTACAGTAGCTTAATGGTTAGAGCACCCGCCTAGTAAGCGGAGGGTCTGTGGTTCAAATCCCAGCTGTGCCATTGAATTTTTAAGTTCCAGTTCTACCCCTCAAGCATATAATTGCTCTTCATGTCATAAGTTACTAAGGCCAATACTTCAGTTTGGGATAGTTATTTTGTTAGTGTTTATTACTGTTTGTTATGTTTGTGTTCTGGCAGCAAGTTGCATTTAGTTGTGTGTGCTCATAGCAGGAAATTTGAATCTATGAAAGTGTGGAAACGAATAACATGGCGAAACTGGAGGAGATAATCTTTCGGGTTTATTCTTAGAAGAGAAGCTGTTTTCTGTGCTTATTGTTTGCAACTGAGAGAAACGGCATCTGGACAAACAATAGTTCTTGTGATATTGGCCATTTAAAAGAAAAAAATAGCAAAATGTAAGCGTTCAATTGCCCGTATGAATTTAGAATTAGAATTGTGTGGTATCAGAGAAACAAAGGGAATAAAGGTGGAGAGGATGTAATATACTGCACATCCACTGCGAAAAGTCACGAACCGCCACTGGTCGTAAGGCAATTTAAAACTCAATTTCCTGGCATGCCTGTTTCAAGTAAAGAGACCATTCATTTGCTTGTAAATAAATTCAGAGAGACGGGTTCAATTTGTGACAGGGAAAGGTAAAATGGCGTGTGCTTACAGAACAAAAATTAGATGAAACCAGAGAAACGTTAGAATGGTCACCTAAAAAATCTCTTAAGACGCCTTGCACAAGACAAAGTTAAAACAGAAAATCAGGAGAGAAATTTACGCTATAACGGAAGCTGAACTAATGCATGTGAATGAGAATTCACTTAGAAGTTGCCGTAGATGCATTGATGCAGATGGATGACATTTCCAACATCTGCTGTGATAAGGCATGTTTTGTGTTTATTCTGATAATTATTAAAGTGATTAGAAATTTGATTTGACATCCATGCATGTGGGACCAGGAAGATGGGCTAGGTGACTGCCAATCAAGTCATGCAGTATGTGCAGTTTGTAGTAAATGTACTGTATTTGTTTATTGTAGTGTTTAACACCCGCTTTTACTACATACGGCACTGCAGGCAGTGACACTTATGGTACATGGAATGAAGATGGAGCACTGGTGGAATGAGATGGCGGGGGAAACCGAAGGACCCAGAGGAAACCCTCCCCAGTGCCACTTCGTCCACCACAAATCCCATATGCAGTGCCTGCAATTGAACCTGGGCCACTTTGGTGAGAAGCGAGTGGTCGTAAATGTACTGTATATGACTGAGATCAGTTTCATCTTATTCTTTACTTCATCTGGAGCATTACAGTTTCGCATAAATCTAATGTTAATTCACAAGTATTGACATACAACAGAGCATGTAAGTTTTTATCTTGTCATTTGCCATCTGCTTTTATATTTTACAATCTTCAGTTTAGAAAAATATTGCTCACACATATGTACATATGTTAAGCCAAATATGTGCAGCAAATGAACGGAGAAACGGACATGTGGCCAAATCAGGTTCACCAAATAAATTTAAACCAGGCTTATTTTGTAATTCTGTTTTCAAAACTATGTTTGTCTGTAAATTTATAACTTCAATTTGTAATCATGGTAATTATTATTTATTTATACCAACAAGCTTAATGCTGGTGTTTTTAAACACACAACTCGTGTGTGGGCAATGTTTAAGAGGTGGAATCAGGACTGAAAAATTCAATGCCATAGCTGGGATTTGAACCACTGAACGGCTGGGGAATTTAATTTTGTACTGGAAAGTTGCCCATGGTAGCTTAGTGGTTAAAGCAGCCACTTGATAAACGGAAGATCCGTGGGTCAAATCCCGGCTATGGCATTGAATTTTTCAGTCCTGATTCCACCTCTTTAATATTACCCACACATGGCTTGTGTGTTTAAAAACACCAGCAGTAAGTTTGTTGGCATAAATAAATAATCATTACCAGGGGGCAGATTTTGATGACCTAAATATGCTTGAAAAATGACCGATAAAATGACTTAAAAATTCAGTGAAAATGACCTAATCATCTTAAAAAATGACCTAAAAATTGGCTTTCCTAACACTTACTAATCAAAAGTTATAAATTATAATTATAAATGAAAGAGTATTGAATTAATATGTGTACATACTTAATTTTCAACATTAAAAAGTATAAAATAAGAACAAAATTCATGAATTAACTAGCAATTGAGTATACCTAAAATAAATTTATTATGAAAAATTAAAATCATACCTTAAATTAACAGCTGACCACTCCATTGCAGTAAATAACGGTGTACATTCGAAGATTTTCGAATGTGAAGGAATGATGGTTGTCGGCAAGGACATTGTTGTACATCGAGAAACTTTTTTCCACTTCTGCACTTACTACAGGAGCATATTTGAATAGTGACAAGTCACTGGGTGTCAATTCCTCTTGTATCTCCACAGATTTAGAACTTTCCCCTAGAAGTACTTTAACTATTGTGCAAAGAGTTTTGTATCCTGGAGTTTTTTCTAACACATTTGTAAATTTCTTTAGAATCTTCTTGCCAATTTCACCAGCCACGATGTTCAATGTATCTTCAACTTTTTTAACCAAAGCTATAACCTTGTCTAGTGAAATGCCCCTTTCTTGAAGATTTTGAATTATAGATGGTAAATAACCAAAGTTTAAGAGGTAGAACTGGAACTTAAAAATTCAATGCCACAACTGGGATTTGAACCACAGACCTTCCGCTTACCGGGCGGCTGCTCTACCACTGAGCTATTGTGACAAACTGCCAGAATGGCATTAAATACGAAGTAGCCGCCCGGTAAGCGGAAGGTCTGTGGTTCAAATCCCAGTTGTGGCATTGAATTTTTAAGTTCCAGTTCTACCTCTCAAACTTTGCCCACACATGGCTTGTGTGTTTAAAAGCACCAACAGTAAGTTTGTTAGCATAAATAAATAATAATAACCAAAGTTTAACTTGATATAAGCTAACTGCCCCTCTAATTCACTATCATTAAACAGCTGTTGGACTACCTCAATCGCTGTAGCATCTTCTGAGTCAAGGGAATTTACAAAGGACTTCACTGTTTGAAAATGCTCACAAAAATAAAAACAAGCTTGTAGCCATGAGCCCCATCGTGTTATTACTGGTTGTGGAGGTAGCAGAACACCAGGGAAATGAGATTTGAAATTTTCCTTGCGTGCGGGGGATTTGACAAATATCTTTTTAGTATTTGAAATAAGGGCATCTACTTGCAGAAAGTATGACCTCACTTCTTCCGCCACTCTGTGTAAGGCATGTGCCAAACAGGTTGCATGTATCACTCGTGGATAAAAATCCTTGATTGATTTTGCCGCTTTACCCATATAAGGGGTGGCATCAATAATAAAAAGCAGCACGTCCTCATACCGAATCCCATTCGGCCAAAGCAATGACATGGAATTAGCGAACAGAATACATATGCTTGAATGATTTACTTTCTTTAACACTTCAGAAGTTAGCAAAAATATTTTACCTGGTCCATTTAGCTCTAGCGTCCCTACTATTACATTGGCTACAAACCGACCTTCACTGTCCGTGCTTTCATCAATGGAGACATATTTTCTTCCCTGTGACATACTCTCTTACATTTCGCATAGTTTCTTCGTAGCACAATGGAATGCAATTCTTTCTTAATGTTGACTCGTCCGGTAAACAGCGCCCCATGTGATGTTCCAGAAAGTTTTTCAACTTTCCGTTATTTAGCTTTTTTAGAGGAATATTTGCAGACACAAACACGTCACATAACTCCTTAAAAAACTCGGAACCTGTACCAACATTTGATCCTACACTCTCAGAAATCAGCATTTGCACATTATTGCGCTTCTTAGAGTTTTCCACAGTCCGCTTATCTTTATCACATCCGATATGCTGCTGCACTGTAATCGTTTCTCAGCTGCTATCTTAATTCCACAAGGCTTACAAAACAATATGGAACCATCTGTAGAAAATACTTCCTCCCCAAACTCATTTACAATATTCTTTAATCTTGTTGCAACACTGGGCTTCACTTTCGGCATAATTGTATGGCACACCTAGATGCACAACTACACTGTTACAAATCGGCTAGTTCACTGACCCATGTACACAGTTGCAACTCCAAGAAGTGCGGGGCAATGAAAAAGGGAAATCCCCTACGACAAACGGAGCCCACGTGGTCAAGAGTTGTGTCACTGCAAGAGATGACACAATTGAAACATAATATTGGTTGCAACTCCAAGCAGTGAAAGGCAATGAGAAGGGGAAGTCCCCTACAACGAATTTAACCTAATCGGGGCCCACATGGTCACGACTTGTGTCATTGCAAGGGATGACGCAATTTAAAAATTATTAATGTCCCTATATGTTTAAAAAAATGACTGGAAAATGCCTTAAAATATTTAAAAATGACCTAAAACATTAAAATAGAGAAAAATGACCAAAAAATTACTTAAAAATTTGTGTTTGTGTAATCAACAGCTCGTATGCGGTATTTATAGGTTTACGGGCATTGTGTAGGTGACAAAGGAAAAAAGATGATATTTCATCAGAATCCGCGCCCTGATAATTACCATCTAAAGGTTACTTAAAACCAGGGACATAAAATACTTACAATTGTAAGCCGCCCTTGGGTTATTTATCTCTAATGTGAGATTCCCTTGTGGTCTAACTGGGAAAAGTACAAATCAGCTGGGGAATTTAATGTCGCACTGGCAAGTTGGTCATGGTAGCTTAGTGGTTAAAGCAGCTGCTCGATAAGCGGAATATCCGTGGTTCAAATCCCAGCTATAGCATTGAATTTTCCAGTCTTGATTCCACCTCTTAAACCTGTAATCATGGTTTTATTTTATGAATGTCCACAGTGAAAGGGTCTGCAGAAAGTTGAAAATCATATCTTCATGAACCCTTCTGTCTTCAAACTCTTTTTTAACTTTCCTAGCATACTTGTATATGTAAGAAGGTTCCTTTGCATTTTCATGGTTTTGAAAGAGCCATGGCATATTGATGCTGTATACACTGCTGCTAGTTTATGTCTGAATGAATGGTGGTTGAATAAAGCAGGACAACATATTATTTTGCACCTAAGAATGTTATTATATGTCATCAGCTGGTACAGATTTGCTGACCCAGTTTTAGAGAGTTAAACATTTTGCTGTATACATTTATATGAAATTATTGTACAAATACAAATACACATTACAAGATTTGTTATTGTTTCAAATATTCATAATCATGATACAAGGGAGAATCTAAATCACATACAACCCCTCTTAAAAGCAAATTGTTAGAGAATGGCTTTTACTATAAAGGCATTCTCTTTATAATAAAACACCTTCCGAAATAAAAAAAATGAAATTCCACCAAAACTTCAAAAAATATTTACAGAACTTCTTAATACAAATTGCTATTATTCAGTTGAGGTTTTGCATTCATAGGCTAAATGAATTATCTGCTTTATTGTTATACTGTGATTAGGAAATCTAAATGATTGTACATAGTTTTTTAAGACATGTATTAATTTAATTTTCTATTGTAAATGTTATTATGGATGAAAATAATCTGATTGAAAGTATATTGGACGTTGTATTAGCCAAGTTGCAGTTTTTTAAAAGAAAATCTAACACTACTGCATCAAGGCTCTCCTGTACCTTAGTCCCCAGGTTGTATGTGTGGTAAAGAGCCTATACAACATATCATTATCACAACCACATACAAGTATGTACAGCCACTTCAAATGTTTTCTGACTCACATGCTCCTAGCCATGGGGGGAAGCCAGGATGGCTTATCTATTAGCTGTGCCAGGTGGTCTCAAAGGTCAACTTGCCAGCTTATAGCTGTCTACAAGGATGAGGAGCGTAAGGTGTTTTTAAGTCCAAAGAGAATATGATGCCAACATTTCTCTTACATTTGGTCATAAGAACGTAATCTCAATGTAATCCAGAACGAACTTGCAGCGAGGATGGAAACTAAATATTCGACATTAGAGGCACCATATCACTCTATAATGAAACTAAATTTAAAACATTTAAATAATTTTAATACACCATGTGTTTTATTTAAGCTATTCATGGAGACACATGCATGCATGCTGTAAAATTTGCAAATTGGTTTTATTCAGTGGACATGAAATCATGAATTTGACTTGAAATTTCATATCGAAGTTTAAAACATTGAATAGCTCTTTGTTAAAAATAGCAGGAAAACAGACCTACAAAGGAAAATGAAAGTTTTGCATAACACAAGTAATAGAACTACTGCAAATTTCAACAGAATGTTTTAAAAAACTATGAGGTATCAACCTCTATAGGTTAAAATGTAGCTTCTCCCCCTCAGCTTTCTTGCATTCGCCCTTTAAATCTGAACCAAGTTATCTATTATTATTACTATGATGATGATGGTGGTGGTGGTAGTGGTAGTGGTGGTGGTGGTGGTGGTGGTGGTGGTGGTGGTGGCGGTGGCAGTGGTGGTGGTGGCAATGGCGGTGATGGCGGTGATGGTGGTGATGGCGGTGAAGGTGACGATGATTAATTATTATTAATTATTATTGTTATTATTGTTGTTGTCAACAAGGAATACATCATGCATTATCTTTGTTTAAGAAATTGTTTAAAAGCATTTCTTAAATGCTGTTAATGCTACCACAGAAAAGCATTGTTACTTGTTTAAATATGTTTAGAAAAGCATGTACTGATTTTTTTTGTTTGTACAGAATAAAATTAATTATTTAGCTTCTTGTTTGCTCTGGTGAAGGTGTCACTGGGCCGGCCGGACCAGGGGCAAGTAATTCATAAGAAAATTTTTCGTCTCTTTCCCCTACACCCCCTCATCCATCAGAAAACATTTGGAGCCAGCTGTACCTATGCTCTTACGCTCCTTCTGAGAACTTCTGATCCATATACCTTACTTTTCTTAGAAAATTCCCATTGTATTATAAATAGAGAGGCAGTAGAAAGCTTGTTCAAGCACTTTGTTGGTGTGAAGTCAGTGGTAATGTGATCCTGACAAAGTCAGTGTTCTTAGAAAGATTGCATATCGGGTCCTAAAGCTATATAGAATTAACTACAGAATACTGTAAAGTCCTTCTGAATTTTGCCAGTGAAAATAGACTGGGTTAAATTCTAAAGACCAGATTATGTCTGTTTGAATCATATAGAATTGCTATGACTAGGAGTAAATTTCAGTCTGAAGAGTAAGACTTAATAAAGTAGGCGAAAATGTAAGATACTAGGACTTAACTTTAACTTAGCATATACTGGGTGGAAGGGAAGTCATTACATTAATTTAAACCAGTGGAACATCTCGATATTTAAAACACGTTTTGTATCTTATGTTTTTGTCTCCGACCATTTCCTATGGAGATATTTTAGTTTTATCAAAAACAACCTGGCAACACTGGAGATGTGTGGGTGGTTACTTTCTCTAGCTCCATACATAAACAAACAGCATAGTGGTGCATTTTGAAAACAAACTCATACCCTGCCTTGTCCTTCCGTGATTACTGTGACAGTGTAGGCCAATCATAAGCATTAGCTCCCAAAACATTACTGAAAGTGAAAGCTGTTTACAATCACAAACCAGGTTAATTCCCTGACCAACCTCAACGCAATGTTGTCGCGTTATGTCATCTCTGAAATAGCAGCTCGGAGTATTCCTTCATGTCTTTTAAGTGATTAATTATTTTGAAACCCTGTGGGTTGTCCCATAATTACTACTGAAGCTATATCAGACATAAGTTACTCTATGCATCTTACACATGGGCGTTGCGAATGGGGGGCAAGAGGGAGCCGCGGCACCCCCTTGGAAGTTGGTGAACTTAATGTGCAATCAATTACTGACTATTAAACTATTATTTTAATTAAGAACAATTGTTATTTAGCACAAATCAATACGGTTATCTGCAACAAATATAAATTTTGGCAATAAAATAATGAATTAATAATATCTGATTGCAAACTTCCAACATGTGCCCCACCCCCCCCCCCTGGAAGAAGGTCTGCCAATGCTCATGATCTTACAAGTAACAAACTGTTATCTTTGCACATTCTTGTGGAATTACCACATCCCACTTGGATAAAACTATTTATTTTTTCGAAATTGGCTGATCAAAGAAAATACCATTCAACCTTTTTGTTTGTAATGCTTCTATGAAGCCCATATTAGAAGGAATGTAATGAATTCCTTTCCACCCTGTATATTAAAATGTTACTCAAAGAATTCCAGAACTAAATAATTGTCTTAATTGAAGCTTACCAGTAATAGGCCAGGTGCTGCCAACTTCTCCAATGAAACCACATTTCACATCAGGTTGTTCTGAACAGCCAGTAGCTAGATCTTGTTTCATAGCATCATACATTTGTTCCACAGAAAGAGAGAGAGTACTTGATGTCTGAACTGCACTGACATAATAACCTAGAAATTAAGAGGACAATTTTCTGGGAAATGTAAGTAACTGAGGCATTTTACATCCAAAGCCATCTGTTTTCCTTCATTTTCTTTACTCCTTTTTCTCTTTTCTCAAGTTTAAATTAAGATCCTTTTATGGACAAGCATAAAATATGAGTACATTGAGATTTATACTGTGCAATAAAAAAATTTAAATGCATGTATAAGTAATCTAAAACTTGAAATATCTTCTTAAGGGAGAGGTTAATTCCACAAAAGTGCATAAAGGATAAATAATAAATGGGATAACATCCTGGAATAACTCGTTTCCTTTTCTAGTACAATCACTGAATGAATCTTTCAGTAAGTATGTTTTGAAACAATTTATGTTAGACATACCTATTACAAATGTAATGAAAACAAAACAAACAAATAAAAAATGAATAAATATAAAAAATAAAGAACTACAGGCCCTTTGTTCTTATCTCTATATGTGCAGTAGCTAAACTGATTTTCAGTTTTCCAAGAAAAGTTAGTATAGTGATAACCACCCAACATAGCTTTAGAAAATAGAAGGATGTTGGATTGTCATCGAGACCTATCCATAAAATTTACTTCAAACAATAAAAGTTATGGTGTTTAAGGTAAAATGTTGCACGCTTCTGTGTAAAAGATCCTTGATAAGTACTTACTATTAGAATAATTTTATACAGTTAACTATTTGCCTAACTTAAATGTTCAATAAAGAAAAAAATACTAAAATACTGTGACAAGTGAGAAGTCCGGTTACCTTTTATGTTAATTTGTTTCTTCAAAAACTGTTAGCGGAGCACTAACACTATTACAGAAGCCACTGGTGCATGTACAGAATCATAATTCTTTCCAGGCCTTCACTCTATCCAGTCCATAGGTTCCTCTACTCCCCGACAGGCTTCTGACCCTAGGCACTGGTTTGTAAGTCTTAGGGGGTGTAATTCCTACATCAGGGAAAGAAGAAGAAGAAGAGAAAGAGGAAGAGGAGGAGGAAGAGGAAGAGGAAGAGGAGGAAGAGGAGGAAGAGAAAGAGGAGGAAGAGGAGTAAGAGGAGGAAGAGAAGGAAGAGAAGGAAGAGGAGGAAGAGAAAGAGGAAGAGGAGGAAGAGAAAGAGGAAGAGGAGGAGGACGAGGAAGAGGAGGAAGAGGAGAAGGAAGAGGAGGAAGAAGGGGAAGAAGGGGAAGAGAGAGGAGAAGGAGGAGAAGGAGGAAGGAGAAGAAGAAGAAGACAAAGACGACCTTCTGTTGTATCATAACCTTGCAATTCACAGCGGTTCTCTTCAACTGTCCTTGACACTGCTATGGTAATGCAACTCTCTGCAAAGAACTAAACTTCACTGTTAGCAACTCACAACTAACTTGTTGGTCCATGTCAGTTACTAATATAGTTCATACTGATGAATTCTGTGGAATTAAAGTTTCTCAGCTGTCGCCACAAGCAAAGCCCCTGCACTTCAAAGTATTCAAGAAATGTGTGCAACAGTTGTTCTTGAGCTGCACATTGTTGTCTTGCTACCTGTTGGCCCTTGCAAAGGCAGTGGTGTGAAGTAACTAACACTTAATATCTCTCTGCATGCAGCTGCCATGACAATACATAAGTGTATATGTACATGACATGAATATCTTTATGGGATATGGAAATTTTAAACTTAATATTCCTTCTTATTAGCAATATTTCATCACTGAAATATATACAAGTATACCTTATATAACTTTAGATAAGAAATACTGCCTTATATCTTACACTTTTGTAAGTGTTAGAGCTTCATGATGCATGGTCATTGGTGAATTTAAAAAAAGGGAATAATGTTTTTCCCCAAACATAGGATTACATATTTCTGGGAAGCATCATATATGATTCCTTTATTCCCAGGAACTTTTTTTACACTGACTTCGTCATACTTTATTTACTGCATGCTATTTTATGGTACGGGAAACATGTCCCAATAAGGTAAACAAGATGATTAAAAATAACACCACCAATGCCTAATATGCTGTGCAAGACTGTAAACTGATAATTTTGCAAGAGAGAGCCCAACCTACCTCTGAAAAAAAAATTATTTTGTTGTTTAACGACACTGTCAATTGCCAGGATCACATCAGCATTGTGGTGTGCCAGAATTTTGTCCTGCAAGAGTTCTTTTACATGCCAGTAAACCTACTGACCTGGAGCTGTCGTTTTTAAGTACGAACTGGGTTGAGAATTTAATGCCATTCTGGCAGTTTGTCACAATAGCTCAGTGGTAGAGCATCCGCCCGGTAAGCGGAAGGTCTGTGGTTCAAATCCCAGTTGTGGCATTGAATTTTTAAGTTCCAGTTCTACCTTTCAAACTTTGCCCACACACGGCTTGTGTGTTTAAAAACACCATCAGTAAGTTTGTTGGCATAAATAAATAATTATATATATATATATATATTTATTTTTTTCTTGATGAGGACATTAACATGTAACTTTGTTCAAACGGTGAATATCCAGTAACATGTATTTGATCTAAGGATGAATAAATAAATAAATAAATGAATGAATGAATTTATGAATGAATGAATAATGATGATGATGATGATGATGATGATGATGATGATGATGATGATGATGATGATGATATATATATATAAACAGGTTTACAATGTGAGATCACATCTTCCTGTATCCAAAGCGTTTAAGTACGTATCTTCTTCCTCCATTCTTCTCTTATTTCCCAATCCCGCTCTTCTAAATTCTTCTCCTTCATACTACTTCTTATATCATCTATCCAGGTTTTCCGCGGTCTTCCCCTCTTTCCTCTCCCTGGTGGAATCCATTCCAAAACTTGTCTCAGCAATCTTGTTTCCATCATCCTACGTGTGTGACCATACCATTCCAATTGTTTGTATTTTACAAAATCTAATAATGTATCATTAACATTCATTTTTTGTCTAATAGTTGTATTTCTAATTTTCTCTAATTTAGAATGCCTAGTGGATCTTCTAAAACAATCCATTTCAGTAGAAAGCAATTTTAATTTCAGGTTTGTGTTTAGGTGCCATGTTTCTGCTCCATAAGTTATAGTGCTTCTTATTATAGATTTGTAGATTTGTAATTTTGTGTCAACTGCTAATGCCTTATCCCACAAAATTCCGTTCAACATAGCTATTGTTGATCTACCTTTCTGGATTCTATATTTTATGTCATTTTCCTGACTGCAGTTTGAATTTATTTTAACCCCCAAATATTCACATTCTTCTCGTCCTTTGATATGTCCCATTCCATCTTCCAAAATCAAGTCTTTCCTTTTATCCCCACAAGACATATATAGTGTTTTCTCCAAATTTATTTTTAAACCCCATTTAGTGTATTCTTCCATAAGTTTTCTAGTCATATATTCTATGTCATCATAATCTTGAGCTATAACCAATTGATCATCAGCAAACAACAGTGTATAAATTGTGGAGTTATTAATAGGTATTCCCATATTTTTACATTTCTTCTTCCAATTGGATAAAGCTTGCTGTATATATATCTTAAATAATGTTGGAGACAGGCAACAGCCTTGGCGTAATCCTTTTGTTACTAGGAATTCCTCCGAAATGTTCTTTCCTATCTTGATTCTAGAAGTTGCATTTTCATATAATTTCCCAATGGCATTTAAGAGAAGTTTATTGTCTATTTTATTCTTTAATACTTCCCATAATTTTTGTAACGGAACAGAGTCATAAGCTTTTTCTAAATCAACTAATAAAAGATGCAATGACTGCCCTTTAACATATTTCTTTTCCATTAACTGCTTTACCACAAAAATGTGATCAGTCGTTGATCTCCCAGCTCGGAAGCCTGCCTGTTCTTCATCTTCTTGTCCCTTATAATAATCTTCTAACATATATTTCAAAATTTTTCCATATATTCTACTGACTGTGTTAAGTACTGCAATACCCCTGTAATTATTACAATCATCCTTTTTTCCTTTTTTATGGATGACGGATATAAGCCCTGTTTTCCATGATTTTGGTATCTCTTCACCATTTAGACATCTTTCCAAAAGTAGTCTCAACATTTCAAACAGTTTGTCCATTCCCTGTTTAATAAGTTCAGGATAAATACCATCTGTTCCACAGGCCTTACCATTCTTAAGTTGTCCAATTACTAACTTTACTAGTTCTATGTCTAAAACTATATTAATGCCTTCTGTTTCCATTTCATAATTCACCTTCAGAAATTCCTTTCTATGTTCTTGTAATAGATTTTCAAAATGGTTCTTCCAAGTACTTACAGGAATGTCTCCTAATTTATTTCCATTTTTATTATTACATCTTAAATTTTTTAAAACATTCCAAGCTTCAGTGCTTCTTTTTCCACCAATATAATGTTGAATTTTATGACATGTTTTTTGACAAAATTTATTCTTCTCATTTGCAACTAATTTTCTTACTTTTGCTTGTGCTTTTTTGAAGTCCATCCTGTCTTCATTACTCTTAGTATTCATCCATTTAATGTATTTCTTGTTCTTAATTTCAATTTCTTTTTTAATATTTTCATTCCAATAATAAGCATGTTTATGTTTATTTTCTATCCTTTTCTCTCCTAGAGCTTCTTTTGCTGCCTCCTGTATCTTACTAGTCACATACATATATAATTCCTCCGTAGTAGGGAAATTTGTCTCTTGTAATTTTTCATCTAACCTCTTTTGATAGAGATATACAGTACTTTCATCCTCTAAAGCTCTTAAATTATATTGTGGGACTGTCAAGTAATCCAAATTGTCATTTGATATATCATTATCTTGTGGGTTATGGTAAAATGGGATATATATCTTAGCATTTACTAAATAATGATCACTACCACAAGTGGGGCCTCTAAAAGTTGAACATCTTGAACTTTTAATTCTGTTTTCTGTTTAACAATTATGTAATCAATTATAGACTTCGAATCTAATGTATCCTGGTGTCTTGTGTATTTATGGATGTCTTTGTGTTGATAGAAGCCGTTTAAAATTTTCAATGCATGTTGTTCACATAACTCAATCAATCTTCCTCCATTATCATTCAAAATCTCTTCCCCATGTGGACCTACTATCTCGCTATTAAATCTTTTACCTATTCTACCATTCATATCCCCTGCCAATATAATTTCTCTAGAATTACCAATTTCACCTATAACATTATTTAGTAAATCATAAAATTCAATTTTTGTCAATAGATTTTCATCCTCACTTATTCCATACACCCCTAATATTGTAAGTTTTTTTCCAAAAATGTCTATGCTCATTTGAAGAATGTTTTCATTGATTGGTTGCCAACTTTTAACCAATTTTTTAAATTTATTCTTAATCACTATTGAAACTCCTCTAGCTGCTCGTTTATTTTTCGGCACTCCACTATAAAATTGAGTATATCTTCTTCCAAGATTTTCTATTCCGTTCCCTTTCTTTTTGGTTTCGGTTAAAATTATAATATCTTGGTTATTTTTTTCTAATTCATACTGAATATCTCCATATTTATTCGCTATTCCTTGAACATTCCATGTACCTAGTCGAATTATCCGTTTCCTTAGCTTATGTCGTGTATTTTTTGATCCAACCGGCTTAATCACTTTGGACTTCTTAGCATTGATTTTTTTTACAATGAATAGGGAGCTGGCCTAATGCATCAACCCCCAACCTGGAGGACCAGGAATTTTTTATTGAGGTGTTCTTCCTCTAGCCTTTGACGAACCAACGCCTCACTGCAAGGCAGCAGCTGCTAGTTTTGGTCTGCCCCGGGTATTTTATTTCCCCGGTACCCTCCATATCTGGCAAGCATTCCCCTATCCGCCACCTGGGGAGGCACCCGATGGGAGACTATAATAATAATAATGATAATGATAATGATAATGATAATGATAATGATAATGATAATGATGATGATAATGATAATGATAATGATAATGATAATGATAATGATAATGATAATGATAATGATAATGATAATGATAATGATAATGATGATGATGATGATGATGATCATGATCATGATGATCATGATGATGATGATGATGATCATGATAATCATGATGATCATGATGATGATGATCATGATGATCATGATGATAATGATGATAATGATGATAATGATGATAATGATGATAATGATGATCATGATGATAATGATGATAATGATGATAATGATGATAATGATGATAATGATGATAATGATGATGATGATGATGATGATGATAATGATGATAATGATGATAATGATCATAATCATCATCATCATCATAATCATACACAGGAAAGCTTATTATGCACAGTTAGTCCATCCACCTTGAGCCAATGACTCGTCAGTTGCATAATTGCCAAGACCCCCGGTACCCTCCATATCTGGCGAGCATTCCCCTATCCGCCACCTGGGGAGGCACCCGATGGGAGACTATAATAATAATAATAATAATAATAATAATAATAATAATAATAATAATAATAATAATAATAATAATGATAATGATAATGATAATGATAATGATAATGATAATGATAATGATAATGATAATGATAATGATAATGATAATGATAATGATAATGATAATGATAATGATAATGATAATGATAATGATAATGATAATGATAATGATAATGATAATGATAATGATAATGATAATGATAATGATAATGATAATGATCATGATCATGATCATGATGATCATGATGATCATGATGATCATGATGATCATGGTGATAATGATGATAATGATGATAATGATGATAATGATGATAATGATGATAATGATGATAATGATGATGATGATGATGATAATGATGATAATGATGATAATGATGATAATGATGATAATGATGATAATGATGATAATGATGATAATGATGATAATGAT
Source organism: Tenodera sinensis (assembly GCA_030765045.1). Taxonomy (NCBI): domain Eukaryota; kingdom Metazoa; phylum Arthropoda; class Insecta; order Mantodea; family Mantidae; genus Tenodera; species Tenodera sinensis. The sequence goes on along the minus strand of CM060964.1, from coordinate 202,087,808 downwards.
GATAATGATCATAATCATCATCATAATCATACACAGGAAAGCTTATTATGCACAGTTAGTCCATCCACCTTGAGCCAATGACTCGTCAGTTGCATAATTGCCAAGACACGAAAGGCAATCTGATCGAACTCCAAAAGACATTTTCGTATGAGGAACAAATACCATAGAATAATAGAGAAAACTTGGACATTTTAAATGGGAATGACCAACAGCATGCAAGAGTGTTAATGTATAGTGCAACTGTCTGGAGAATGCCCATCACCTGATTTAACTAAATGGAAATGTTGCTGTCATGATTTCTATTAAAATGGAGATGCATTTTCTTTTTACTGCAGGTTACAAACAAGGATGCATTTTTACAGACCACTGAATTGTTCATTTTACATTTCATTTAGGCTTACGTTGGTGGGAAGAGTAAGAACTACAATAATTATTACATACACTTTGAAACTCGATGTATGATATTCATATCTTTTGCAGTAAAGTAAACCCCTGCGTAAGAGCCCATTAAGGGCCAAGGCTTGTCGCCCAGCCGCTGCATCTCTGGATCAAACCCGGATCCTCCGCGCCAAAGGCAATCACACTATCAGCTGCACTACGGAGGCAGTCATCTTTTGCAGTACTGCTAAATAAAATCTAAAATTACTTTGTGATGAAAATACAATATCAAGGGCTGCTAAGGTGCATTTTGTGACAAGAAATTAAAATCCAGAGAATCTAGCAATGTTTATTGTTAGAAAGTTGAAATTGAATGTGTGTACCATTTTACCATCCTTAAAACATAATACTTTACTGTGTTTCGCAGCAATCTGTTAAGTTTCTAAATGAAATGTTGTTTGGCCTTCATTCCATATTCATTTTGGAAGGCAACAAAATATACAGAAAAGATATTTGGTAAAATGCATCTAAATGCACCTCTAAGTTAAAAGAAATATTGCAGGTAAAGGCATAATTTGATTATAATCACATACAAATATTTATTTGAATAAACAGCTGGAGTTTTCCATATTTTACTTAATTAGTTTGAATTGGAAATGTTATTTTTCTTGGCAACTATTTTAGACAAACGAAAGAATAAGACCACTGGTCAGTGGTGTAGCTAAGGTTCTGGGGGGCCCCTGCAAATAAATATTGGAGCCTCTACTTACTAATAAAGCTTAAAAATGGAGAAATTAAAATATTACATATTTATTAACATAGAATAAGTGTTAAAACAATACTCACTGATTACCAACATTAATGGTTATTTTTCCTAAATAAACAATATATGCTCGCTAAACGCGTAATTCACATAGGTAGAGCAAAATCGTTACCTGTCAATGTTCTGGGTAACTCAGGTATCAACCCAACAAACTTCTATTTGTGGTACCTCAGATATCGTTCAGAAGCAATAACACTGAACAACTGGTTAGAACAACACATATTGATTAATGGCCAAATTCTAAAATAATCCAGTTTCTTGGCTAATTGAGTACATTTTCAGATAGATACTAGTTGTACACACTATGTATTTTGTTTGGTTTTTATAACAACCATATTGTATAAAATACTGTGCTTTAATAAATTTCTCTATATGTTTGTGAATGCTTTTGATAGCATACATGCTTGGAGGTAAGCTTGTTTCACATTTTTAAGCAAGAAAGGGTAAGAAATGCTTACATGATATACTTTTGTTGTCACCATGTCATCAGTGAATTGCATGTGTTTTAACACTTCTTCCTAGCGGTTTTCCATGGTTGAAATGAATATATGTCATTTTTAGGAAAACTATTAAAGGCAGTCTGGAGGCCCCTAAAGATTGGGGCCCCCCTGCACCACGGGTTGTGCAGGGCCGTTATTTATGCCACTGCCACTGTTCTGTGGTTGCACAATTCAAGAGATCTTGCATCTAGCAGTATAAATGAGGCATTTTGTGCGATTTTTTTCAACATTCATGTAGGATGAACCAAAAGTTTCTCACCCCCAAGCTTTTAAAAATAATGCCCTTTAAATAATAACTAGGCAACTTATTTCTCTGTCATTATTATAATAATAATAGTCAGAAAAATATAAATAAATGTGGTAATCTTATTGGATACACATTACAGGCATCTCTCAGGAAAATATCTCATGCAGGTTCAAAGAGGATTTACTCTCCTTGCATGTGATCCTCTCAAGCTTTAAAGGCTGCATTGGTTGGACCATCCAGCCACTTTCAGAGGTCTTGATCTCTCATGATTTGAAAGATGGTTTTATGCTGCAAGTAGAAGTGTGTTTGCAATTTATAGCTAGTTTGAGCAGGCACTCATAAACTGAGTGTTTTGGTAGTGGTAGTGTGTGGTGTTTAATGCCCGCTTTTACTATTATGGCACTGCAGGCGGTGACACTGATGATATATGGAATGAGATGGCAGGGGAAACTGGAGAACCCAGAAGAAACCTGCCCCAGTGCTGCTTCATCCACCATGAATCCCACATGTGGTTGTTGGGATCGAACCTGGGCTGCTTTGGTGCGAAGCAAATGGTCTAACCACTCGGCTACAGCACAGCGTAAGTGTTTTGGGAGTGTCACTGTCACCATAAGTACAACATGTATCTATCCATTTTAGGCCAACTCTATGAAAATAGCTTCTGTAAGGACCATACTCTGTTATATTTTGGACAGAAATAATTCAGAAAATATTTTGTTAAAAAAAACTGGAGCTTATTTAATATAGTACAAAGCACAATTTTATATAGGAAAAGTTGTTTAGCCACAAATAGATGACTAATGTTTTACAAAATAGTCGAATGGTTGTATCATGTAAATAATTTTATGGGCCATAAAGTCTTCAGGATTAATTTCTGTGCACAAGTAAATTTCTAATTTTGACAATTATAAAAGAGGCCCAGTTGTCTCCCATTAATTATCACCATTATTAACCGTATATTTTATTCTTACTGTCTCACCCACAAAGTTTAAGTTCACAAGAAAAATATGCTTCAGATGTATCCATAAAGAATTGCTGGAGAATGCTGAGCTGGGTCATTGAAACAAAGTGGGCTGAGAAAGTGAAGGAAAAGATTAAGATCCACTGATGCCTATGTGATAGAATAAAGACAATTCTCTGGCAGAAAAAGAAAGAAAGAAAAAAAACTACTTATATATTATAACTACCATATTATTTAAGACAAAATATAGATTGAATACACAAAGAAACAAACAAACAACATTTCTTTACCAGCTGTAGTTCTGGCAATAAAATGCAGTACTTATGGGTAGTTTTAAAACTCTATAAAGGCAGACCTGAATGCCTAATTGTCTACGTGGCTGATAAAAAGCTCCAGACCACGGCACTAGAAGCTCTAGTGTTCCCTGTCTACACATTTTTAGCTAGCTGAGTTCCATTCATTGGCACTGTATGGTATTTGTGTGGGACCCCAGAAAAACTATCACTTTGCATTTCTGCAAAACGTACTAAGAGATGATGTGTTATTTTGAATCACGGTATGTTGAGTAATACGAGTACAATAGGTATCACACGCAGGTATCACACATCGCAGGTGTCTCGCACATGCTACCCATGATGTCATGTGGTGTATGTGTAGCTGGAGTTGCTGCCAGCCATGTTATCTTTATCAAAATAATAGCTGCTTGAAGATACAGATGCAGATTTTTCGCACCAAATAAATTGCTAATAAAACAGACAAACTTGCTCAGCTTAACCATTAGGTTTAAATTATTGAAGCTAAAGGAGCAATTCTTTAAAATATTAAATATAAAGACTCACCTTAAGCCTCGCGCACACTAAATGTTGCCCCCAGTTGTTGTAGGTATTGTTGTTGGAATTCTGTTTAATAACTGCATCCTAACAGAATTTAAAGCTACATTAATAAGTAATACAATAGACATCAAGCATTCCCAAAACTTAAAGGAGTATACAATAAACTATTGTACTTGATCTAGTGTTTTCTGCATCACATATGGGTTTATTTATTCAGTTGTAACACACTTTTTCATTTTCTTGAATTTCTTTCTTGCCAAATCAATTCGTTTGTTGTATCTCTGATTTTGTGTTGCTCATACTCTTCAGCCTAATAAATGTGTGCGTTTGAACTAAACACTTTACAGCATATTGTTCTATATGCGGATATTTACAAATTAGTTTATCATTGAGGGTCTTACTTTTGAACATCTGTTTAAGCCACTTCCATGAAAGTCAATGAAATCTTGCTCTAGACTAATGATGGAGTGAAACCACTACTCAGTTGGTTTAATTAATCTGCCTCTTGAAAGCGACGAAAGCCATTATTTATCTGTAGGAAAGTAGCTTGTATATGTCCCATACAATGAAGCTATTTTATCTGGTTTTTATTTTCATAATCTATTTGCTACATAGCCTGCCAACATTTCTAAATGTTGTACATTTTGGGAAGTTGTACCTGTCTTGCTGTTTGTTTCTTATATCTGATATAGTTGCTCAATAAGATGGTTAACACAGGAAAAGAACCCATCCTCATATTCCTGCCGGTCCCTACCTAAAATCTTTTCATCTTCTTCTGCTTTTTCTTCTCCTTTATTATCACTTTCAATTTGCTGATCATGGTTGCACTTAATGTAGCGCTAGTATTGCGTGCATAACTCTCAGACCTTCAATGTCTCGGAATAATTGCATCACGGTAGTTGGTAAGGGATGACCATAAAATCTACCTAGGCTCCTGATTTGAGTAAAACAACTCTCAATTAGATCTTGATTACATTTTGATGCTAAAAGATGTGTACCCTTCAGGTTTTATTTCTTCAAACAAACCACAGAAGCTGGAGATGGAGGTCAGAAATCCTTTCTGAAATGGCATTAAGGATGATTTGCACTTACTTACATTGTTGAAATCAAATGCTCCAATTTAGATAGCGCTTGATTTTGTCCATCCAGATTCATTCCATATGCACTCTTCATTTTGTTTGTTGGGTGATTTGGGATTCTAGAGTTCAGTGCATCAAAACCATCGTTAATAACCTTTACAAATTGGGCTATGTGATCGAAATCTGGAAATAGATGTAATATAGTGGCTGATACCATTGCTGATACCAGTTTTGCAGGAGGGCAAACTTTTTGCCTCTCAGTCCCTGCAAGTAACAGGTGAGATTGTGACAGTTTATAAGTATACTGTAAGTCATTGCATTTTTGAGCATCAGCGAGTTTTTCAAAAAACTTCTTTTGTGAGTTCCTTACCATTAAGTAAACTAAATCCTTCATCCAACAAATGATTTCTGAATAATTTCAACATGTGAGGAATGTCGCAGAAAGCCCATAGGTGGCAATTTTCAGCTTCTCTGGCAGGGTGCTTAATGTAGCATTTCTCTCTTATAATTCCAAAGTCAGAAAGTAACTTCCTATTGGACTCTACCATATCACAGACAAAGGCATGAACTCCAAAACCTGTCTTTTCGACCATTTGAACAATGTCTGTTAGCAATTATTTTGTCACTACCTCCTCAAAATTGTAGTATTGTGGTTGTTTCCATTTTCCTGCTAAGCTGCACAGAACTAGTAACTGCAGATAACTGTGCGGACCTCAAATTGTGTTCTCAGTGTTGTCATAACAAAAATCAGATTTCATTTTCATCTCATCAAAGCTCAGCACAAGGTCCTTCTCAAACTCATGAGCAGAACTTGCTTTCTGCTGCAATATGCACAAACTTAATTTCATGATTCCTGGTGATATGATGAATTGAGCCATGCATCTTTTGATGGTTATAGCACTTGGTAGAGGATATTTAAAGCACTCTCAAACATACTCATATGCTTTCTTAAACATACTTATCAAAACCATCCGATATGATATTACGTTGGAGGACGTTAACTAAAAAAAAAAAAAAACACATATTAAAGTGATTGCCTTTGAAATGTCATCAGTGTCCCAGTTTTTACATTTCCCTGTCAGTAAAACTTACTGCTGACAAAATGAGAACATTTGCAGGAATGCACGTTCAGTACTTCTTAACATATACATTTCTGATTGTGCTTTTTGCAATTCATTTTCCAAAAGTATTATTTTCTGTTCTAACCTTAAATTTTGATTTCTAAGTGCTTCGAGTTCCGATTTAATGTCATCTATATTTGTAGGTGCAGTGTTAAATGACGAGGGAAATGTAACAGGATTCTCCAAGATATTTTGTGTACTTACTTCCGAATTGCTGTTTGTTTCTTCTAACAGAGCATTTACTATTTTCTTTGTGTCTCTGTTTTGAGCCGTTGTTCTCTTATTTTCCTAGGGCTGTTAACTTCCCGATAAAAACGACTAGACAAATTTAAATTTAAATGTGGCACAGCATTGCTTTTTAATATTCCTTTAGGAGCAAGCTTCAGGAGCTCCACTTTCAAATCTCTTTCATAGCCTTCCTTGTTAAAATGTATGGAACAAATGCAGGAATTATCCGGTGAAAAACAATTGCCCCTCCTACATAACTGAACCCATTTGTTTCTTAGCTTAATATTTTTGGGGAATCTATGATACAAAATACCTGATGGTGTGGTTTTCCAACCAGTGTTGATGCAGTAAGCAACTTAACAGGTGTAAGGCATCTTTTAATTTCTTACTGATTACACACAGCACTGACAGGAAACTTGTACTATCACTATATCTCATAAATATTGTCATTTGAATCAGAGCAAGTGGCTAGCCGGCTAGTGATCCCTACACCAGCTGACGTCATCAGCCCGAAAGTCTACTGCGCATCCTGCTGGTGATACCTACCGTATTACTCAACATACCATGTTTTGAATCAACCTGTATGTATATCTTACCTGCGCCTGCTATGACATTAACACCTGTTTTCTGACTTACATGTTTCAGTAAGTCAATATTTCGCTCCAGTCCAATTGTTGTATTTTCCACAATTGTACCTCCACCAAATTTTTTATAGAGCTCAATATCATGCAAAACAGCAGCAGCTGTTTCTGCATCATTGAATTTCAAGTTGTATTTACTGCTATAGCTGTAAAAAGAAAGAATATTATGATTCAAATGATATTATTTCTTGTCAACCATAGGAATTGCAATAATTCATGGTATCATCAAGAGTACAAATTGAAAATATACATAAGTAAAGAGAGTACATATATAGGTTAAATACATAAAGGTAATACATAAATTAATAAGATACATAATTATTTTCAAGAAGCTAAAGTAGTTACCTAATATAATAATTAGGGCCTGGAAGTTTATGCCCGAAAACTATAAAATATGCATGCAAATATGCATTTATATGTCAATAAATATGCAGTTAAAATAGACATTATGTCTGTAATGTTCTTCACTATAAACAAAGGGAAATAAAATTGAACTTGAACTTATTGTTGATAAATAGATCTGATTGTCCAAAAGAAGTGATGAATTGCAGTTCACAGCAGTCACATGCTGGAGGTTTACAAATTGAAAGAATGGCTGCTATCTCTGAAGATGGATTTATATTTTGAGAAACTCCTCTCTACATTATAGGATAATACTGGTGCACAGTTAAATCATACTAACTGGTTCACAGTAAAAGGCAATTCATGTAAGTTAATTGTAGTGTTTCCATTTACAATGTCTCCATTTGACCATAGTAAATAATTTTAAAGAATTACAGATGAATTATTGTTTCATTGTTTGTGACCAAATTTATCACATTAAGAAAATATGACACCATTGGTTCCTGCTTGTTAGGGGCATCAACTATTGCATTTGCAATAAATCTACCTTCAGGATCTCTTGTTTCATCTATGGAAACCAAAATAAATTCATTTTCCAGTTAATATTGCATTCTTGATGTTGTACAACATTGTTGTACAAATGTCTGATATAAGCTTTTGTAATGTGCTTTCGTCAGCTACATGATGTGTGTTATATTTCTGAAGAAAGTTTCTCAAATTAGGATTAGTAAGATCCCAAAGTGGTATATCTGATGTTAAAAATGCTCCACATAAATCCAAAGAAAATTGATCTAGCATGTTCCTTGAACATTGTCCCAATTGCTTTCGCTTATGCTCATTTTTTTCGCATTTCCTTGACCTGTTTACAAGTGGTTCAGTTCAGAGTTGTAATATTTGTAATTTTGCATGGAAGAAAGGAGGTTTTATGCCACAAAACATTAAAATTATAGACATATGATATGTTTATCAGAAAAGCCAAAATATGCATTTATATGCAACATCAAATAGGGTTGAATAAGCTTTTAAATCGATGATTTATGCACATCACTTACCAGAATTGTAATTATAACAGAAGAAACCAATATGTAAATTGATAAATATGTGGGTCCCAATAATAATATAATAAACTGACATAACTTAGGAATTAAGTTACTGAGCTCTAATACTAACTCTTTTGTGTCACATTTAAATTTTGTGTCTGAGACGGTAAGTTTGAGAACATTTGGTAATTATTATACATAAAGCTACGTAGGCTTTCACGGCTGGCATCTAAATTGTAGAATGAAGTATCTGATAAGTCTGCAGTCGCTGAACATGCCATTAATGCAGTCTGTGAACACAGTATTAAGTTCCAGGATACGCGCAACCTTGCATCTACCATACATTACCATGCCCGACTACAGCGAGAGGCTATTGAAATTTACAAGCACTCTAACAACTTTAATAAGAAGGAGGAGGCCTTAAGATTAAACAGCAACTGGCATCCAGTCATAGAACATCATAAGAAGCAGGAAAGCAAGGTAAGCCAATCAGAAGAGACCAGCAGCATAAGAGAGATAGAACCCCCTCCACCAGCCACCACGCCTCTGCACGCCCCGGGCCAATCAGCGCACGTTGCGCATGGTATAAATGGAGCGCCACAGACAGTCGATGCATCAGTCGCAGTGGTACCTTCCACGAGGAGACTTCGACAACGCCACTGAGGATGTTTACTGCAGTTGTAAACGAAACGTCTGGAAGACAGATCTCCAGCAGACCACGGCATAACAGCCCGGAAGATACTTCATTCTACAATTATTATACAGTTTGATTCCAGTATATTTAATGCTTTTACTGAATAATACAGTGTTGTATTGTGTAATGTTGCGCACAGATAATGTCTGCTTCTGGTATTATAGCCATGGTATTATAATTACCATTCAGGTATTTAATTGCTTAAAAAGTAAGTTAGGTTTCACTTCATACTACTGGAAGCGTATTATGATGAATCTATTGCTCATGTCAAAGGCACATATTTATAGGGTACATTAATTGCAACACATTGGATACACATTTGATTTTTGCTGGTGTTCACAAATTGAGGGGGTGAGAACCTAGTGGGCCATCTCCATCTGCAATGAAAATTAAGCTGATGCCATCTATTGATACCATTTGGAGTTGTGTGTCTATAGTAAAGTGGTCCAGGTCCACAATTTCTCATTTACGAGTTTATGAAGCTTTAAAATATCCATCACATTCAATTTTTGCTTCTGCTGAGTCATAGTGGGCCAGGTCCAAATAGCAAATCATGGTAGGATCTCAGTCATGTGACTAGTTGGAAAATATAGCTGACAATGAGCATGAGTTTGGTGGAAACACGACTGTAAATTCAAGAAAAAGAAGTAGAAACAGTGAGAAGTGAGTGAAGAAGATGAGAAATAGTGGTGAAGCATACATGAATGTTAGTGGCAAAGTTCAAAGTTATAGTTGCAAAACATTATGCAGACAAAGGCTGTAAATGTGCACTCCATTGTTTTCAGCACCTAGGAATATGTACCAATAGAAAGAATGTTCATGATCCATTTTGGAAGATTGGTACTTTTGATGAATAGAATACACACATTGCTGCTTTGGTTCACATTATGGATATACAACAAAGGAAGAGTAAAATTTCAATACACTTTGAATGAAATGGAGGGTTGGAAAACGCCAGACATCTCTCCAACTTTAAACGATAGATATCTAGCTAAAGTAAAAAAAGCAGCTTGTATACCTTCACCATGGTATCTAACACGGCGTAAACAGCTCTTAGCTTGCTTGCTTGCTTGCCTTCTTTCTTTCTTTCCTTCCTTCCTCTTTCTCTCTCTCTTTCTCTCTCTCTTTCTTTCTCTCTCTCTCTTTCTCTCTCTCTTTCTTTCTCTCTCTTTCTCTCTCTCCTTCTTTCTCTCTTTCTTTCTCTCTTTCTTTCTCTTTTTCTCTCTCTCTTTCTCTCTCTCTTTCTCTCTCTTTCTCTCTCTCTTTCTTTCTCTCGTTCTCTCTCTCTCTGTTTCTCTCTCTCTTTCTCTCTCCCTCCCTTCCTTCCTTCTTTCTCTCTCTTTCTCTCCCTTCCTCCCTCCCTTCCTTCCTTGCCTCCTTTCTTTCGTTCGTTCCTTCCTTCCTTTCTCTCTCTTTCTCTCTCTCCCCCTTTCTCCCCCCTTCTCCCTTTCTCTCGTCTCTCTCCCTCCCGCTCTCCCTCTCTCTCTTTCCTTCTTTCCTTCGTTCCTTCCTCCGTTTCTCCCTTCCTGCCTTGCTTCCTTCCTTCGTCCCTCCCTCTCTTTCTCTCTTTCTTTTCTCTTGTTTAATTTCTAAACACCAGGTCAGGCATTTAACAGCTAGGGTTTCTCATGTGCAATGAGTCGAGCATTTTCCACAATTTCATCCTACTATGAAGTTCATATTAGGTACCATTAGTTCAGTTGCGGACGAAATTTGCAAGGTTATTTAGACAAACTTTCTTGGCAGACTCTTTATTGCTTAATGCGTCACCTACAGTAGAACAACTACATATGTCGGCGTTTAAACCGTTGCAGTTGTTTCATTCACTTCAGAAATACGCAAAATTATTTCAACCTTTAGAGGTAGTGAATGTTTCAACGGCAGTGGAATTTCTTGAATTTCTAGTACGGGCCGAAGATTATACCGACTTTTGTGGGATTTCGGTCTCGCAGTTGCTTGAGGTCATGCCGATATTCAGGGCTGTTGTACGGAATACTATTGTCCGTGTTAGGGGAAACACGAATCTGGTTACCGCGTTGCATGAGGCGGTTATTAGCTATTTTGTTCCTCGTTGCGCCGTGAATAAATTAATTTAGGATAGTTACTTGCAATCTCAAGCATTTAATATTAGTCTTTCTTGGATTACATCGCAAGAATAAAATTGTTTTCGCGCGTTCTGAGGTTAACCTACGCGGGAAATCAGATTTGTGATCGTATACTAACTGTTCTATCTCCGGATCTACTTCCAGCTTTGTTATTTATTTCATCATGCCCAACCATCTTAAAGGATATGGAGCTCTTGCCGCATTTAGCGAAGTAAAATGCGGTCATTTTGTTATTTGGACGTTTTCGATGTGGTTCTCAGAGGTGGCTCGTGACATTTAAATGTGGTAGGGCACACAAACATCAACATACAGTAGTATATAGGGAAAATAAAGCAATAAATTGTGATGTAAGGCCTACTTGCTATATTTTGTATATCAGCGTAATTCACCTATTTTTAGCTGTAGAAAATTTCTCAATCACACGTCTGTTGAAGTCTGGAATTCTGTTTATCATCTTCTCTATTGATAGCATCATCAGCGCGTTCAGTTTCTCGTTCCCATGGAATTTCGTAAGAATGTCTTTATTCTATTGAGGGTAGAGAGTGATCGTTCGGTCTCTACAGTCGCCATTGGAAGGGTAACAATTATTTTTAGAAGCATCACACAGTCAGAGAATGTTCGTGTCATGTTGTTTTCTAATAAAAACTGCAGAAGCCTCACCGGACGTTCTAAGCTTCACGACTATACAGCACCTCTAATTCAGTTCGAAATTTCGGACCATTGATTGTGGGATATAATTTCAAGGTTGTCTGAAAGGCACTTTCAGGAAATACATTGCAGTAGGTATTGGAGCAACCTGTCAATCAAAAATAGCTTTGAGACACTCAAATGACCTGAGAACTGAAACATATCGTTGATATTGCTTGTAATCGTCACAAACTTGTAGAGCTGCCACCCTATTAGTCCCACTATTGCTGTGTCCAACACATAGCCTCTTACTTGGGGGTTCGTATACAGACACTTCTTCATGTTCATACATTTTCCTAACTTTCACTATAGCATTACCGAAGTGCTTGACAAACTCACTAACTTTAGCAGCACCGATGTCTTTTTTCTGGATACAGTCAAAGAATACTGTTGCATGAGGCATAATTTTGTGATAGAATGCAAACCAAAAAGTGAATTCAGTCTCTCAATGTTCGTACAAATCCTGTTGCTTCGCTAGACGCTTTTTTATCATTTAATTCGTTGTCTCTTATATGTTCGAAACATTTTAGTAGATTATCTTTCTGCTTGAAAACGGTATTAACAGTGCGATACTGAAAATACCACCGATTCGGTGGGACACTGCCAAGTTTTATATGAACAAATTCAGTTAGATAATCCATCCTTTTTGGAGACCTCGAAAAGAATGTCCCTATCCCCTGTAAGTCTTGGGAATATATTCTGCTGTGAGATGAAGATGACGTTGCACTCTGAAGGATAAGATTTCCTTGATGTGCATAGCAGTGAATGTAGTTTGCATTAGGATATCTTTCTTTTACCAAACATTGCCCTCCACCCTTCTTCCCACTCATATCAGAAGCTCCATCATTAAGTTTGGCGTATAAATTTCCCTGGATTTTTCTCTACTCCCATTTCACGTAACTGTTCTACAATAATTGCTGCTAAACCAGTGGCACGCCTGTCAGTCACTTCGAAATATCCCCAAAATCTCTTAAATATTTCCCCTTCAATTTGATCTCTTACAATTAAGGACAGTAGTTTTAAATGAACTGTCTGTTGTGTCACCAGCCTCTACATTACCTAGCTCAGATAAGGTATAATTTCTGCAAAGTGATAAAATTTTGTCTAAAATGGTATTCTGAACTATTTATTATATACCTTTAAAGATAGTGTAATTTTCTAAATGATCTCTCAAAACACTGTCAAAGGTCGCGGTATAGTTTATTAGACCTTTAAAAACCACCTGGGTTAACAGAATCGTGTTTCGTCGTGGCCACGCAGGGCTAGTTCAAATTCGCCACAGAACTTAATAGCATCAATAATGAGTGACAAAATGTACCTATTTTTATCAATAAGTTCATTATGTTTGCGAATTGACACCCTGCAGCTATCATCAAGCTGTATTCTAACATCAGTTTTGCCTAAAACGGCGAGATTCATTAAATGATGTAAATGAGTGTTTGATAAACTATGTTTCTTGCTTTTTTCCGGCAAATGTTTCAAGTCTTTTACGCCGGTTTTAGTCCACGTGTCCTCCCGACCAAATAACACACAAGGAAAGCAAAACAGTGCATTATCTACAGAACACCCGCACATCCATTCCCATTTTTTATACACAGCTTTATTAAAATGTCTGTTCTATGTTCTGCTTTTATCTTTAAAAACCTGGTTTATGTAAAGATCTGGCCTAGGAAGTCCTAATTCCTTTGTTAACAATCGGTCCTCGAAACTTAAGGTTTTAGTTTGCAACAACTTCATCTGATTCATTTTAATTTTTTCGCTCACTATACATTAGTGATGTTAAATTATATACGCTTAGCAGTTGAATAAGAAAACTGTTATACACAATTTTATTCACAGTTAAAACTGAAAAATATACTATTTACACTGCACTACAACGGACACTACTGCAGTAAACTGAACAATGACGCTTGTAACGTTTTAAACGAAACAAGCCGGTGAAGGAAGGCAAACATTCACAAGTTTTAGCGACAGCGCCGCATAGTGTCAGATCTCATCACTATTGTGACCATGTCAGGACCTCCTATATATCGGACCTGACACTGTGATTCAAGATGGCGGCCTATGTGGTGGGAGCTACTTATAAACAACTGTTTACAGGCTAAGATTTCAACGCAGTAAAATAAAAATATTGTGTAATAACACGCCTATTTTGTGAATATGGGCTGTGTTAAACACAAAAACACTGTCTTAAACATAACCTCAAGTAAACAAAACAGGATGACATTTAATATTAAACGATAACCCATGGGCAATGAAATATATAACCTTAAATATCATTCATGCAATCTACAGGTCTACATGCCATTATGTAACTGCATTACACACTCAAATTATAAAGAAGATAGACAAAACTGCAAGCAGCATATTACTTAAATAAAACAGAAGTGTTGACATTGAGTTGACTCAATTATTAATCATTGTTTACACTGTTTGTCACACTTGTACAATGTACATAATGTTATATACCTACACAAAACATACTATACTGGATGGTTGATATACAAATGCTGCCATTTAGGATAATTAACTACCTACTAAATTCAAAAGCTTTAGGGTGGAAATTTGCTTTTACTATTACTGAAAACTTTTGATTACTCAGTTTGCAACAACATATTACTCAGCACTTCATGACACTTTATTTTACAGGGGGAATCCACAAAAGCAGATGAAATATTAAAAATAATAACCGTAAAACAGCACTGTAAATGAAATATATGAAATACGTAATCTTAAATAAGCATTGTAAAGCAACATTGTGTTAGGTTAGGTTAGGTTAGTGTTGTATATGAGTGGGGTGACAGGGTCCTGTTATCGAAATATTTACAATTTGGGCAGTGTTTATGCAATCATTTCAACGTAAATGCATTAATCAATCATTGTAGCATATATTACACTCGTTTATACACATTTATTAGCTAAATATCCGCCGCATAAGCGAAATAAAACCACTTCATCGCACGTACGAAATTTTCTCATAAATAAAACACGAAGCTTGAGCGCACAATAAAACTTACAAGATCGTAATCAGCAATGAAAACTGCATCCATTGCATTATGTTTCATTCGTTTTCTCGAGCGGCCGATTTTGTAAGCATTTTCCCAACTTTGCCATGGTCTACGGTTTTACATGCAGCAACATAACACATTTTTTCTAAATTACAGCTACACATTTAAATTACAAAGGCAAAAGATAATGTGTAAATACAAGCAGCATACTACTTACATGAAACAAACTGTTGGTGTTGCAGATGCCACTAATTGAGTTCACTCGAAATTATTGTCTTTCACTATTCACACTATTCACCATGTTATATATACAACGGCAACTAACACATAACGCTGCAATTTATAGTAATTAAATACTGAATTTAGAAGCTTTACGTCGTAATTTACCTTTTGTTTTAACTGTAAGTTTCTGATTTTTAATTTGCATCCGGGAATGCAACAGTTACAGGGCATTGTCATGTTTGAGGTTAGGTTGTAGTATGGCAACAATAACATACACTACTGGAACAGTTTTTCTTCAACAACCACTCACCACTGTAATCGTGGCACAAATTGTCTTTGCAAACATATAAATTAACCACGCTATACGGCTAATGTAGCCATAGTCCTAGATGGAACACAATAAACATGAACACGTGGTTAAACACACGGCACAGTCAACACGTTATTAGATTTATTCCCGTTCCCTATACTGCCCAAATAAGTTTTTAAACACTCGCTTTGCTAATATGAAGGCAAACTTACATAGGAATTATTATGACAAACAATAACTCGAAGACTTCGAAAATAATAACGAAAAACAGCGTGTGGAAACACCTCAGAAATCACTCCCACCAGCCGACGCCATTTTTGTACAACTGGGATGCCAGGGCCAGGTCCGTTAATCTAGAGGGTCCTGACCGTGTCAGACCTGTGGTCCTGACCATATGCAAGCGAATTCCTCATAACCCCGCTATCACTTCCCGCAATTAAGAGTGAGAGGATGACGTTAAATACAAGAAGTTGGAAGTTCACACGGAGACTGTGACCGCGCAGGGTTGCCAGGTTTCGTAAAGCTTTCAAACGAAAAGCAATGCAAATAACACAATTAAAGAAAAAATAAAACGTATTACAGTTCTGTCTAGAGCACCAGAACATGATTGGAGGGGCACATGACCTTGTGACCTAAGGGTAGAACCGCCCCTGGTGGTTGTACAACTCAAAGTAAGACAGTGTACGATGCAACGGGTGCAACGGAGAGTATTTGTTAATACTCCCGGAGATAGGCTGTGCAGACACGGCCAGCTGTCGAACAGAATTTAGCTTAACCAAGTTTCTTGGTTTCGTTGGTATGCCTGCTGACCTGAAACCGGTAGTGCAACTCATCGTGGGTAAACAATCTTTGATATCGCTATTAGATTCTGGCAGTTCATATTCTTTATTCACGAGTCATATTTGTATTTACCAATGTCAAAGTAAAGATTCGGATAAGTCCCAGAAATGCACTACAGTGTGTTTCCTTCAACGATCACATTTTCCAGGTGAACTAAGGTTCAATTAACTGTGAGGTGTTCACCGATTTATCTACTTGGAAACGTTATTTCTCCTTGTTTCCTTATTTGGCCTTAGTTATAATTTTGGGTGCAGATTTCATGACTTGGGAGGGCCTTAAGCTGAATTTTCGTGCGGGGGAAATTTCGTTTGCATTTGCTCCTGCTGAGCATATTAAGCTTCAGCGTAACCAATTAGAAACACACCTGATGCTATGGGTGACCTGGCAAATCAAGAGTTGGTTAGTACCAGCATTAAGTTCTCCCATTTGACTATAGCTCAGGTACGATCGCCGAACAATTGTGTGCTAGTCATGCGTCGTTATTTCGCGGACATTGATATGGCAATCTGATTCTCAGGACCAAAATACGAGCAGATGATATGTTAGTTAAGAGCGTTACCCGACCGTCGTGTGGGTATCTATCAGGGAGCGGATTTTTATGTGGTAAGAAAAAGTTAAAATATATATTTTTGTGTGCTAAAAATATTGAAATAGTTTATTTAAATTCACAGAAATGAGAGAAAATTATTAATTATGGTTAGAGGTAGGTACTCACCACCCATAAATGGATAAGCAGCTCCTGGCATGTTCCCTTGAAATTGCTGGGGCAACAAAAGTTTTCTCCAGATTTTCCATCAAGAATGCGTGCCGATTGTCTCTAAATAGCGCTTGATATCGTGAAAATATTTCCACATCACAGGATGTCAGATATGCATGTTTAAACAAAGGGTTGTCACTAACATTCACACACTCTAATTCATCTACTTGTTTACCTTCCATGACGAGCCACTTTACACAGTTTTTGAGTGAGTGCATCGAGTTTAAGGGCCCGTCGACAACTTGGTCATTAGGTCACCACAATTTTTGAAAACAATTGTTTTTCTCAAACAAAATTTTAAGTGTGTCTTTTAGTACTGTTAGCCCTGGTAATGCATTAATTTTCATTTCTACAGCCCGCATCTCCTTAAGTGTTTCACTCAAATTAGTTGATATGTCTAGTTTTGGCACTGAGTCACATAAAAAGTTTAGATTTGTAGATATGAACACAAAATAATTTTTAATTTGCCACCTTTCAATAAAACTGAACTACTTCAATATATCACGCGTCAGTTTTGTCCAACTCATTTACAACAGATGCAAAACATTAAAAATGTGTGCCATGATATAAAACAGCGCTCAGCCAAGTGCCCCAGCGTGTGACCACTGGCGTAGGGGGAAGAGCAAGATAGTTTGTTTTTTTCCTCTGAAGAGATCAATCCTTAATGTTGATTTTAAAAATATTTTTCCATTTGATACAAGCCTATCCAAGTTGGAATATACGAGTCTGATACATTCACATAACCTATGAAGAGCATGAACTACACAAGTACATGAATCAGTTTAGAAAAACTCACGGAAAAGACTTCATTTGCTGTTATCACGGATAGAGCAGCATCTGTGGGAAAGTCATATGTTGTATTTTTTACACCATTTGGCCATGTCTTATGCAAAGTTTCATTGCATAACCTCACAATCGTTATATTATTTACTGCAGATTGTTCTTTACACGCCACTAAATATGACTACTTACTATTTCGTAATTTTTCATTATACTGATATTTCCTATCTTTCAGAAACTTGAACCTTGAGTTTCATCGATGCTGACGCAAAGTTTTTCATTTTTGCTTTCTCTACTGGTAAGCAGAGCAAGTATTGTCTTCCACCCAAAAATTCTATGTCGAGATTTCACCGGAAATATATGTTTTGAGACTCCCTAAATAAAAATTAAAAAAAAAAAAAAAAAAAAAAGAGAGGAAAAAAAAGCATTTTTACTTTATCTACTGCTAAGAAGAGGAAGTATTATATTCCACCCAAAGCTTCGATGTCGAGATTTCACTGGAAATATATATTTTGAGGCCTCCTGAATGAAACAAAAGTATTTTTGGAAAAAGGAAGGTCCGCGCGCGCGCGCGCGTGTGTCTGTCAGTCTTTGGATAGCGTAACTCAAAGACGAAACGTCGGTTAAAAACCAAAGTTGGTATTTAAATGTAATGTCTCTCAAGGATGCGACACGAAGATTTTGAAGAAAATTCCTCTACCCTAAACTACCCTTTACATGGAAATTTTGATTTTCTTGAAAATGGCTCTAATGATTCTGATTAAAATGCCCTATGTTTGAGATATTTCTATGACAAATGAAATGCATATTATGAATTTTCTGTCTATTGCCTATGTAGTCCTAT
Source organism: Tenodera sinensis (assembly GCA_030765045.1). Taxonomy (NCBI): domain Eukaryota; kingdom Metazoa; phylum Arthropoda; class Insecta; order Mantodea; family Mantidae; genus Tenodera; species Tenodera sinensis. The sequence continues at coordinate 202,069,368 of CM060964.1, read as the reverse complement.
TTACTCTGGATGACCTTTGAATAACTGGTAAACCTTAAGAGATAGACAAAATCTTACTCTACAAAAAATGTAGATCTCGCTAAAACACAATCTTTGTCCCAATAATTTTTTTGTAGAGTGAACCATTTCGGAGATATTCTTTATTATTTGTATACGTTTTTTGGGAACTTATGCTTATGTCAAATGGAACATCGCTATTCTTTTCTTTTTATGTTAGGCGTACAAAGAGAACGGAAATTGAAAGCTTTTAAAGATGACTATACCTACCTCAAAGCCTACTGTATACCCATATTCCCGTTACACGTGCAACAAAACTGGCAATAAGATAATTTCTGCAAATGTTTATCTCAACTAACACGAAGAAGATAGAAGAGTTTGTAAGAATGGTTAGTACAAGAGTAGAGAAAGTCATGTGACCTTCCTGGGTGGCGATTCCTGGGTGATCGCATGCTCGCAAGTGCACACCCACTAATTTTTCCTGTATGTGAACCTATACTTCGTTGTATGTGTACGAGAAGGTAAAATGTCCAACTTTCTTCTACATAAACCTGCTCGTTTAATCTTCCCATGCCTCCTTTCGCAAGGCCAGTGCATTCGGTAAACACCGTAGAGACGCATAACTCAGATTTGCGACTGGTGAAGGAAATTATTGGCGAGAGGGCGCAGGGAGAGAGGAGTAGCTTGTATTTGGGAGTACGGTGAGTTAATGTAGTGTAATCGGCAAACCCCAGCGATGCGATGCGATGCGATGCGCATGCGCACTGCGTTCCCGTACAAGTCGCAATATTCATTTCCTTCTCGACTTCCCCTGAACGAACATTTCTTTCCTCTCGTTTCGCATAAGTTGCGATCAGCCTGCTACCGGTCTAGCCAACTTTACCTTTCTAAATATAATGTGGCCATTTTCTGTATTAGCCTGAGACATAGGCGTCGCGAAGGCGGGGCAAGGGGGGGCCGCGGCCCCCCCTTGAAAATTAGTAAACTTAATGTGCTGACTTAAACTATTATTTTAATTTTAATGTAAAGAACCATTTTTATTTAGCACAAATTAATATGGTTATACGCAACAAATACTATAACTTTTGACAACAAAATAATGAATTAATATTATCTGATTGCAAAATTCCAACATTTCGCCCTCCCCTGGAAAGAAGTCTGCCGACGTTGATGGCCTGAGAGTTATGTTAATGTTGCAAATACATTGTACATATTTTTATTAAAACCATTGTAAATGCACAAAATTGATCTTTATAATTTATTGAGGCCAATGCTTCATTTTGGAATAGTTGTTTGTTACTGTGCTTATAATTTTTATTTGTTAGGTTTGTGTTTCTGGTGGCGAACTGTATGCATTAGTGTCTTTCCTTGGCAGTAAATTTCAATTTGTGCAATTCTGGAAATCTGTGCTTTCATTTCTTATTAGGCGAGTGTTCTGCGTGTGCAATTGTAGAAATGAATAGCGTTGCGAAACTAAAGGAGATAAATCTCTCCATTTTATGCTTGGAAAAGAAGCTGAAAATTAAAAACGAAGGCAGTCCGCTGCCACCAATCTATTTAGTTCAGGTGACTAATTGTAAAGGGAAGACCCTTGCAAGAAACATTACTGAACGGGTGTATTCAACTTTTTCGTGGATATGTGCTTGTGAAGTAACCAGTGTTCATTATTTGCGAGCGACAGAAGCGGCACCTGGACAAATAATGGTTATGGTGTAACTTAAAATAAGAACTGACAAAACATGGTCCATATGAATTGGAATTAGAACTAAATGTACTAGGAAAATATATCTCAGCAGCTAGATAGTGCTTTTAGGCGTAATATGGAAAAACACAATGAGGAAATTATTAAGAAGAGATATGTCTTGTCGCAGATAATTCGCTGCATCAAATTCTGCTGAGCGTGCGAGGTTTTTGTTTTTTAATTAACGTCCTCCAACATTGTGTCATATCGGACGAATGAATGAAATGAAATGGGTGAAATGATGCTCAAATGAGACCGAGGTCCATGGAGCTTTAAGTTACCCGACATTCGTCTTCTAAGGGTAGGGAAAACCTCGGAAAAAACCCGGATAACTTCTCCTAAGCGAGATTCGAACTCGCGACCTCTTGAACGTGAGGCAGACACGCTAACCGTCACTCTACAGAGGCGGGCAGCGTGCGATTTGGCTCTCAGGGTACACAACTAAGGTCGAAACTCATTGAACCCCGGCGTGTTTCGAGGGCTGACAAACTTCACAACAGAATTTGATTCCGCGGTGAAAGAATATCTTAAGCAAGCCCATGGGCGTCGGGAGGGGAGGGCAAGGGGGGGGGGCCGTGGCACCCCCCTGGAAGTTGGTCGACTTAATGTGCAATCAATTACTGGCTATTAAACTATTTTAATTTTAATGTAAAGTCAATGTTTATTTAGCACAAATTAATATGGTTGTATGCAGCAAATATAAATTTTGACAGTAAAATAATGAATTAACATCTGATTGCAAATTTCAAACATGTGGCCCCCCCCCCCCTGGAAAAATGTCTGCCGACGCTTATGAGCAAGCCTGCGTTTTTCGGGGAACGTCGAAAGAAATACAAAATTGTTTATTGCAGTCTTGACGTATACCAAGAAGAAATTAAGGGAAAATTTCTAAAGCAGAGTACATTGCTGTAATGGCCGATGAAACATCTGACATTTCATCTCTTTTTTAAATTGTGGTTGTGTTTAGTTACCTGTTACCAAATGGCAAGCCAGTGGAAAGATTCTGGGCATTTTTAAATCCAGAAGAACAAGATGTGTGTGAAAAATGCGCTGTAATAGTATATGAAAGTGAAAAAACAAAGTCGTGTCTCCTGCCAGGGAAATTATTTAATGGGAGGAGGAAACCGAGCCCCCATTAGTTCGAACCCTACTGCATACCCACTGCGAAAAGCCCCTATCTTACTGCACACTCACAGCGAAAAGTCACGAGCCGCCACTGCCAACACATCAGATTTTTACTTTCTCTACTGGCAAGTAGAAATAAGTATTGTATTCCACCCAAAAATTCGATGTCGAGATTTCACCGGAAATATATGTTTTGAAAACCCCTGAATTAAAAGAAAAAAAAAAAAAAAAAAAAAAGAGAGAGAGAGAGAAGCATTTTTACTTTCTCTACTGGTAAGTAGGGGAAGTATTGTATTCCACCCAAAAATTCGATGTCGAGATTTCCCCGGAAATATATGTTTTGAGGCCCCCTGAATCCAAAAAAAAGCATTTTTAGAAAAAGGCCCGTGTATGTGTCTGTGTGTCAGTCTGTGGACAGCATAACTCAAAACCGAAAAGTCGGTTAAAAACCAAAGTTAGTATTTAAGTTTAATGTCGTTCAAGAATGTGACACGAAGATTTTGAAGAAAATAGCCCCACCGTGAACTACCCTTTACATGGAAAATTTTTCGAAAATTTTGAGTTTTTTGAAAATGGCTCTAGTGATTTTGATTAAAATGCCATGTGTTTGAGATATTTTTATGAAAAATGAAATGTATATCTTGAATTTTCTGGCTATAGCCCCTGCAGTCGTATTTACTCTGGACGACTTTTGCATAACTGGTAAACCATTAGAGATAGACCAAATCATAGTATAGAAAGAAATGTAGATCTTGGTAAAATACATAATTTATGTCTCAATAAATTTTCTTGTAGGGTGAACCATTTCGGAGATATTCCTTGTTATGTGTGTGAGTTTCGGAAAACTTAAAACTTTAGCGAAATGCAACAACGTTGTTCATTTTTTAATATGCTAATCGTGCAAAGAGAACGGAATCTCAAAGGTCAAAAAGATTTGACTGTCGCACAAAGCCTTTTGTATTCTAATATCTCCCTTGCACCTACAAGGACATAAGCAATAAGATAATTAGTACGAATGTTTATCTTAACTAACATGGGGATATAGGAATAAGAATTTGTTAGAATGGTTAGTACAAGAGTAGAGAAAGTCATGTGAGTGCAACACATGAGATTTTTACTTTCTCTACTGGTAAGTAGGGGAAGTATTGTATTCCACCCAAAAATTCGAAGTCGAGATTTCACCGGAAATACATGCTTTGAGGCCCCCTAAATCCAAAAAAAAACATTTTTAGAAAAAGGTCCGTGTGTGTGTCTGTGTGTGTGTCTGTCAGTCTGTCAGTCTGTGGACAGCATAGCTCAAAAACGAAAAGTCGGTTAAAAACCAAAGTTGGTATTTAAGTTTAATGTCGTTCAAGGATGTGACACGAAGATTTTGAAGAAAATAGCCCCACCCTAAACTACCCTTTACATGGAAAATTTTTCGAAAATTTTGATTTTCTGGAAAATGCCTCTAACGATTTTGATTAAAATGTCATATGTTTGAGATATTTTTATAACAAATGAAATGTATATCTTGAATTTTCTGGCTATAGCCCCTGTAGTCGTATTTACTCTGGACGACTTTTGCATAACTGGTAAACTGTTAGAGATAGACCAAATTATACTATACAAAAAATTTAGATCTTGCTAAAATACACAATTTATGTCTCGATAAATTTTCTTGTAGGGTGAACCATTTCGGAGATATACCTTGTTATGTGTGTGAGTTTCGGAAAACTTGGAACTTTCGTGAAATGGGTCATCGTTGTTAATTTTTTTATATGTTACGTGTACAAAGAGAACGGAATCTCAAAGCTTTAAAAGATTTGACTATCGCACAAAGCCTACTGTATTCCAATATTCCCCTTGCACCTACAAGGAAATAAGCAATAAGATAATTTGTACAAATGTTTATTTTAACTAACACGAAGAAGATATAGGAATAAGAGTTTGTAAGAATGGTTAGTACAAGAGTAGAGAAAGTCATGTGAGTGCAACACATCAGATTTTTAGAAAAAGGTCCCCGCGCGCGTGTGTGTGTCAGTTTGTGGACAGCAGAACTCAAAAACGAAAAGTCGGTTACAAACCAAAATTGGTATTTAAGTTTAATGTCTTTAATGGATGCGATACGAAGATTTTGAAGAAAATAGCCCCGCCCTAAACTACCCATTACATGGAAAATTTTTCGAAAATGTTTATTCTCTTGAAAATGTCTCTAACGATTTTGATTAAAATGACATATGTTTAAGATATTTGTATGCCAAATGAAATTTATATTTTGAATTTTCTGGCTATAGCCTATGTGACACTTTCGTGAAATGGAACATCGTTGTTAATTTTTTTATATGTTAAGCGTGCAAAGAGAATGGGGTCTCAGCTTTAAAAGATTTGAGTACCGCTCAAAGCCTACTGTACTCTAATATTCCTCTTGCATCTACAAGGAAATAACCAGTCATATAATTTGTACAAATGTTTGTCTCGACTAACAGGAAGAACACATAGGAATAAGAGTTTGTAAGAATGGTTAGTACAAGAGTAGAGAAAGTCATGTGAGTGCAACACATCAGATTCCCTCCCCCCCCCCCCCCCCCCCCCCCATTTTCACATGCTGTCCTAATATTTGCAAAGTTTCATCACAGCACTTATGAAGGTAGTTCTTTCTTAGTGTTGAACGGACCGGAGGCGTTTACCTGCCCGAAAGACCCGGCCACCAGCGGGACAATAGAGCTTCCGAAAACAATAGCTATTATGTAGCGGTGCGGTGTCTGGACTGTTCTCTCATAGCCTCTCCCGGTCATTCTACTTCCAGAACATTGCCATTGCCTATAGAATTATATAAGGGACCTTCTCATGTCCGGAAAGTGAAGCAATAGCGAGTAGTAGTTGTTCCAGTCGTTCTTGTAGTCAAGTTTTGGATTGAGAGAAAGAGTTTACGAAGTGTTCAGTGGACAGCGCCTGTGTCGTGCCGAGTAGCAGTTCAGTGCGAGTGTAATCTGACACTGATTCGATTCCACAGTTGTTCTGTACTCTGAGTTTGTACAGACGCGATAAAAGTGTAACGTTAGCACTACGCTAACTGACTAGAAGGCAATAAAGTGTGGATAGAAGTAACGTGTTTTCTCATTTGTTACAATGTATTTAGTCAAAAAGTTCCTAAGTTGAATATTATTTACATTTTTGAGTGGGATATCGGTTGCAACAAATGCTCTGCATAAATTTAAATTATATCTACTGGAAACACTTCGATTGTCCTACAGTGGAAGAAGCTGGTTTACCTATCAATAACTGTGGTGAATTCACACGAGTCATAGCAGCAATATGTTTATATCCAGGTAAATGTTGAGTACCTGTGAACGCTAATCTACGCTTACTGTTTTCCACATGGTTGGCATAACAAACCTTTGCTGTCCGTCCCTCCGAAGGAATGTCGCCTTGACGTGGTGGAGGGGCTCAGTACCCGATCCAGACGGCCTACTAAGTGTCTTTTTGACTACAGGTAGGCAAGAGGTGAGGGGAAGCAAAGAACATTCCAAAACGGGTAGATGAGGCTCGGTAGTCTTGGTCGACGACTCATCTAGGAGAAGAGGACTCCGAAATCAAACTCCCACAGGGGGTCCTACTACGGTAGGTACGGGTTTGGCGTAACCGGGGCCCCAAGCCATACTCTCGAATTGGGTTCCTCCAAGAGGTGAGAGGGCACCTGCCAAACGCCCAAGCAACTTTGATCCACTTTTGTCTTAGACCTCCCACCTGATATCTCCCTGCACACAGTCTGATGGGTAACCTACGCGCGGGTTGTAGGAGGGTGGGGAGATGCAAGGGGTGACTGGGTAACCGCGTAATTCCCAGCCCCTAGTTACCATGTAGGATCTGTGTTCGTATCCGCTGATAAAGGTCAGTCCCGGGGAGGGGCATTGCATGAGCTGATGCACTCCTGAAAGCAATTGGGTACCTCTGTCTATACATTGGGAGGTGAGACCCTAGGGTGAGCAAGGTCCAGGCCAGGACTCTCACCTAAGCCGGGGTGGCGCCCAGAATGTGAGCATGTCATCGGAGACATTTGCAATGGTGGAGGATATAATCGCCATGAGCTCTTTTAAAACTCAATGATATAAACAAAAGCAAGTTAGTGAAAAGGAAGTAGTTGAGTGGTCCTCGCTACTTAGTTATAACAAGAAATGAGGAAGGTAAAACATATAGGTCGGTGAATCCATTCGTCATACACAAGGGTCTCGATAAGATAGCTGGCCCAGTTAAAAAGTGCACAAGATCCCGCAACGGCACGCTGCTGGTTGAATCTAATTCAGCAGCCCAGGTAGCTACTATTTTAAAAGCTAACATGTTAGCCAACTATCCAGTGCGTGTAGAGATGCACAAAACACTAAACTACCCTCGCGGTGTTGTGAACACCCACGCATTGGACGCTATGTCCAATGATGAAATTAAGGATAATCTAGCAGATCAAGGTGTGATACCTGTTTATCGGGTTCAGAGAAAAGATGGAGGCGAATATCTGCCTACCCGTACCCTTTTCCTTACCTTTAATTGGGTAGATCTCCCGCAAAGGATAAAGGCCATTGAAGTAAGACCTTATATTCCGAACCCGCTTAGATGTTGTAAATGCCAGAGCTTTGGTCATATAAGTGGCACGTGCAGGGGTAGAGCTACCTGCGTGAACTGTGGAGGCATAGATCATGACGTATGTACAAACCGTCCAGCTATCATCCAGGAGATCCGGGTTAGAGAGAATGTGTCCTCAAAAGCCCGGAATCCCTTACGTTTGCGCCAACCCGCTATCCCGAGCTCCGGTGCCTATAGCTCGGTTGCAACTAAATCAGTACCGCGTCGGGAAATCGCAACTCAAACTAGCGGACTATATAGTGATATAGTTTCAGACAAAATTCTCGTAGCTACGTCACATCCAAAGCGTTTGACATCACCTAAGTCCATTACAGCATCTACAAGCACCGCAGTTCAATTCAGCAGATCAGGAAGGTCGCCCACAAAGAAGTCGACCTCAATAAGTAGACCAATAGTACACGATGCTTCACCGATTAAGTTTAAGACCCAGGATAAAAGATCCGATTTTCTCAAAGAGAGTAAGGTTTCTCTCAAGACATCAAAGGGAAAGAAAAGTCCAAAGCATCTCCTAGGAGATCCTCTTCAGAGGAATCCTCTGGGGTGGCTACCGACCGGCGAATGTCATCTTCGCCGGTCTCCGTGTCCAATCGGTTCGAAGCTCTCGAACCAAAATTCACCATGGGAACACGGACGTCTTCGGCAGAGAACATGGATCTAGGAGAATCTGCCCACACTGGGAGACCCCCAGTGGAAAAAAAGCGATAAAAATGCCTCAGATAAAAATGTAAGCCCAAGATAGAAGAAAAGGGCAAAATTAATTCGACAACCGCCTATTCCAAAGTAATGAAGAGTTACTTTAAAATACCTGTCCCATACACGATGCAATATGGCTATCCTACAATAGAACATGCGTGGTATTGGAACCCAACGGCCAGAACTTGAGCTTTTGCTCAAAGAAAACGAACCTCTGGTCGCATGTTTGCAAGAGACTAAGCTGCGTCCTCGAGACGCTTTCCATCTAAGTCGATACACCGCAGTACGGTGTGATGTCACACCAGAAGACGGTGTTCCGGCACATGGCGGCGCTATGATACTTGTCAGAGATGATATATGTGTGTGTGTGTGTATGTGTATGTGTGTGCAGGCGTGCGTGCGTGCGTGTGTGTGTGTGTGTGTGTGTGTGTAATCTGTACCATTACACTCTGATATACAATCAGTTGCTGTAAGGATTATACTGCCAAACATCCAGATCACCAGTTGTACCTTATATTTGCCTCCGTCTCATGACTTCTCGCACAGTGATTTAGAACATCTAGTTTCCCAGTTACCAACACCGTTTCTGTTGGTGGGAGACTTCAATGCGCACTTTGGGGTTCAAGTCGCGCTTGTGCGAGAGGTAGACTCATTGCCGATTTCTTGGACAGTTACAACCTAGCTCTCCTCAACACTGGAAAGCCTACGTTCATTTCTGACTTTTACAATAGTTTCTTGCACCTTGATCTTGCAGTTTGTTCACCTCAGTTGGCAGTCTCCTTACAATGGAATGTCATCTCTGATTTACACTCTAGTGACCACCTTCCATGTCTTATTAGTCTCTTAACGCAAGATACATGTTCCACACGTATACCCAGATGGCGTTTGGACCATGCCAACTGGAACCTTTACACCCAGTTGGCTGTCTTTACGTATAACGAGCAGGACTCAGTGAATGATTTGGCACAGCATCTCACGGAGACGATCTCCCTGCTGCTGAACAATCAATTCCGCGTTCGACTTCACACCCCCGTCGATTTCCCGTCCCCTGGTGGATGGAAGAATGTCGGAATGCCATTCGTGCTCGAAGGTGTGCTCTTAGGGTTTTCCAACGTCACCCTGCTTTGGATAACCTAGTCCAATACAAGAAAATGTGCGCCAGGTCTAGACAAGTAATTAAGGATTGCAAAAAATCATCTTGGAGCAAATTTGTAGCTTCATTTAACCGACACACGCCTTCCTCGGTTGTGTGGGATAGGTTAAGGCGTGTTGCAGCTAAAACGACCCATATACCAATTGCGGGACTGAAAACAGCCACAGGAGCTGTTGTTGATTCGTTTGAAGTGGCCAACACGTTTGGCAGTGCTTTCGCTCAGGTGTTTAGCTCGGAAAATTACTCCCGAGTTCCTTTCAATTAAAATTCAGGTGGAATCTCAAGGCTTCGCGTTTTGGTCTAGACACGTAGAAGATTGCAATCGCCTTTTTACCATGGCGGAGCTAGAATATTCCCTTAAATATTCGCGATTATCAGCACCAGGACCAGACGGTATTCATGTACAAATGTTACAATAGCCCTCTCCTGAAGGTAAGGCGTTCCTGCTCGAGGTCTGTAATCGTGTTTGGGTTGACAGTATACTCCCAGAAAATTGGCGGGAGGCCACCGTTATTCCCATCTTGAAGGCTGGAAAGGACCGTTATCTTCCCTGCAGCTATCGTCTTATTTCCCTCACCAGTTGCATTTGCAAGGTGGTGGAAAGCGTGATCAATGGACGATTGGTATGGTGGTTAGAACGACGTAACCTACTGAGTAACATCCAGTGTGGTTTTCGACGACGCCGTTCAACTATTGACCATCTTGTGTCAATATCGACATGTAATGGATGGCTTTATGAAGAACTGTCAAACCGTTGGCATATTTTTCGATCTCGAGAAGGCAAACAGGCATTCTACGTTCACCCTATGCCTGGAACGTACGTGGACACCTACCGCTTTTTATTCAGGAGTTTATGAAGGACCACTTTTTCCAAGTAAGGGTCGGCTCGGTTTTTTCTAATTCTTTTGCTCAGGAGGAGGGAGTACCTCAGGGTTCGGTGCTAAGTGTCACGCTTTTGCTATAGCAATTAACTCCATCTGGAAATGTGTTTCACCTGGAGTTTCGTCATGCCTATTCGTAGACGACTGCGCTGTCTATTGCACTTCTCAGCGCACGGCGTTCTTACAACGGCGTCTGCAGCAATGTTTGGACACCCTTAGAGAATGGAGCGTCAAAAACGGCTTCCGTTTCTCAACTGAGAAGTCAATCTGCGTTAATTTCAGGCGTCGTAGGAGACGATTACTACCTTCGCTCCGTTTCGGTCCAAATTTGCTTCCCTTTCGCAAAAGAGACGCGCTTCCTATGTTTGATCTTGGACAGGAAGCTTAGTTGGTCGTCACATATTGTACAGCTAAGAGCATGATGTGACCGTTCCCTAAATAACATGCGAGTACTAAATGGCAAATCGTTAGGGGGGGGGGGGGAGCGGTAGACTATGGGTGTATTGTTTATTCGTCAGCACGACCGTATGTGCTGAGAAGACTAGAAATGGTCCACAATAGGGGCATCCGCATACCAATAGGAGCTTTTCCAACAAGCCCAGTGGTGAGCCTTTACGCCAAGTCTGCAGAACCTCCTCTGCAATATCGGCGTGAGATTCTCTTGGCAAATTATGGTTGTGCGTTAGATGTATGCCTAAGCACCCAACTTTCGCTTCTTTTTTCACACCACGCTAAGAGAACCATATACGAATAGCACCCTTAGTCCTAAGCCTGCGGGGTTTCGTTTCCAAGATCTTCTAATAAAGGTTGGAGTGGAACTGCCTAGGAAGTTCGCTAAGGGCGAGAGGCTTTATCCCCCTTGGCTATCTGGCACACTCCATGTAGATCTTGGGATGACCGTACACCAGAAGTCCACGATGCCTATTTCAAATATCCGCACGTGTTTTTTAGAATTTGTCAGGCTACACTGACCGTCGATGTATTTATACCGACGGGTCAAAGAGCACCAGCGGTGTTGGATGTGCTTATGTTTAAGGAACCGAACCACATACATTTGGTTTTCCAAATAGCACCTCCATTTTTACTGGAGAGCTTTATGCAATTGTATGTGCGCCGTCGTAATCTAGGTTACTGTCTGATTTTGAGCGATTCCCTTAGTGCACTTCAGAGCCGTTGTGACCTGTACAACCCCCACCCTATTGTACAATGTATCCAGAATGCCCTCCATGTTTTACACGCTTCTGGCGTTGACGTGGTGTGTGCATGAATTCCTGGTCACGTAGGTTTGCCGGGGAATGAAATGGCAGATTTGGCAGCAAAGACGGCAACTACAGAACCCAGTATTACCATCTCACGTGTTACTTCGGAAGATTTTAGGCTTGAATTGCGGAGAGCGGTGCTGTCGTCCTGGCACGACGAGTGGTCAGCTCTCCGCGGTTATAAACTTAGAGACGTGAAAGAACTTCCGATAACCTGGATATCTTCCTGTCGCACATCTCGCCGCGAGGGGGTTAGTTTGACTCGATTAAGAATAGGGCACTGCAATTTTTCGTATGATTACCTATTTAAAAGAGACCCTGCCCCTGTATGTCCGCTGTGTGACAATCTTTTGTCTGTCCGTCACGTGCTTCTAGAGTGTTGCTCTCTATTGCACCTTTGGGATTCTCTGCAGCTGCCTGTCGGACTTGCAGAGGTGTTACCGGACGGCACAACAGCGGTTGATAGAGTTTTTAAGTTTTTAGCTGAGTGTGATATCATTTTGAGTATTTAAAATTTTAGATCTGTTTTTATGCTTTTGACATTTTTATCACCTTGTTTGATATCTGGCTATTGCAGCTGTTTTTGCTTTTTGTGTATAGTTTCCTTCTTACTAGTATTTTTATTTTTGAGTAAAATTTATATCTGGCTATTGCTATGTTCTTTTTAGGGCGCTGATGACCTAGAAGTTGAGCGCCCTTAAACCAAACCAAATTTGCTATCCGTGGTAAATATGTTTAAACATATATGAAATAATATACAGTAGCAGATGAATAACCAATGTACTAGCAAATTTGTTTATGATAGCCCTATCTATTCTATTTACCTTAGGCACCATGATATGGTGAACACTCTTTGATATTGTGCTACTCAAATGGTTAACATGCGCTCTATCTTTGTTAATACATCTCAGATAACGCACTGATTATTGTTTGGAAACCGGCTACAGTTTATATTGCACCAATGAATGCAAAGAAATAAAAAATGACGGATAGATTATAACTCCACGTGGAGTAAAAGCAACGTGGCAATGTCTTCACTGTTTTCTCTCTCATTCATGCAGTCCCACCAAAATAATATGTTATGTTTTTCAGTATATGGAAGCAAATGAAATAGGGAAGAATCCTTTCATTGAAACTGCATAAGGCAAAATGGACGTTATGAGGATCAAAAATACACATTCTTCTTCTGTTTAAAATAAAGAGCATAGTTTCCCGAACAATTTGATGTGTGTGTGTGTGTGTGTGTGTGTGTGTGTGTGTGTGTGTGTGTGTGTGTGTGTGTGTGTGTGTGTGTGTGTGTGTGTGTGTGTGTGTGTGTGTGTGTGTGTGTGCAAATGAATAACACCGCACGAATTTTACTGGTAATAGACCGTTCATAGACAATTTTAGATGGGAAACCTGTGGTCTAGGATTACAAATTACAAAATTGTACCTTAAAATTGCTTGACGGTATGCACACCACTGATCATATCCATTGCAGCTGTAACGTATGATGAGAAATCAAGTGGACAGCTTTCTTAGCCTGAGTATTTAGCGTAATGGATATTTTCTCAGGACAACGAAGGTGCATATCGATTAAGAGCTCGGGTTCAAATCTCTGTGGCCGCGTACTTTTTCCTTTCTTCCTTCCTTCCTTCCCTCCCTCCGTCCTTCAATCCTTCCTTCTTGCCTCCCTCTCATCCTTCCTTCCGTCCGTCCTCCCTCCTTTCCTTCCTCCCTTCCGTCCGTCCTCCCTCCTTTCCTTTCTCCCTTCCGTCCGTCCTCCCTCCTTTCCTTCCTCTCTTCCGTCCGTCCTCCCTCCCTTTCTTCCTACCCTCCTTCCTTCCTCCCTTCCGTCCGTCCTCCCTCCCTCCTTTCCTTCCTCGCTCCTCCCTCACTTCCTTCATTTCTGCCTGGCTACCTGCCTCCATCCATCCCTCCCTCCCTCCCTTCCATCCTTCCTTCCCTTCCTTTCTTTCCTTCCTTCCTTCCTTCCCTCCCTCCCTTCCGCCCTCCCTCCCTTCCTCCCTTCCTTCCTTCCTTCCTCCCTTCCTCCCTCCCTGCCTCCCTTCCTTCCTTACTTCCTTCCTCCCTCCCTCCCTTGCTCCCTTCCTCCCTTGCTCCCTTCCTCCCTTGCTCCCTTGCTCCCTTGCTCCCTTGCTCCCTTCCTCCCTTCCTCCCTTTCTTTCTTTCTCTCTTTGTCTCTTTCCCTCTTTCCTTCCTTGTTTTCCTCTCTTTTTCTCTCTCTCTTTCTCTCTTTCTGTCTTTTTGTCTTTGTCTCCCTCTCCCTCGTGCTCTTTCTTTCCTTTCTGTCCTTTTTTAATTTCTTTCCTTCCCTTTCGTCCCTCCCTTCTCTTCGTTCCCTTCCTTTCTTTCCTTTGCTTTCCATTCTTTCCTTTCCTTCCTTTTCTTTCCTTCCTTCCTGCCATCCTGCCTTCCTGTCTTCATCACTGGCTGCAGGAATTCGGGCAACCGGCGTCTCTTCAGAATCAATTAATGATGAGTACACCATGGTCTAAGGATGACCCTAGAAAAAGAAATCCATAGGGTTGTGATCCGGCAAACGGAGTGACTAGGGCATGTTAGGACTGCCTCTTCCGATCCAACTCGAAGACTCGATTTAGATGCTCCCGTACATTTATAGCATAATGCGCAGGAGCTCCGTTGTGTTGGAAATGCAGTTGAGCGTGAATATCAAGCGGCACTTCTTGCATGAGGACTGGCAGCACATCCTTCAGAAATGTTTTATAAGTGTTGCCACGCAGTTGAGGAGGAAGAAAGTATGGCCCAATGACATGGTCAGAAAAAATGTCACTCCATACGTTCACCATAAACTGCTGTTGCTGGCTCTTCTGAACGGTTTTGTATGATCATATGTAACTATTCTTGTAGTTTGCGATCGGCCCATTCCTGGTAAACGTGGCTTCATCGGTGAACAACACCACTGAAAACAGTTCCGGTGGCTGCCGTAAGGCCCATTCGCAAAGCTGCAGGCGTATATCACAATCCTCCGGAGTTAAGGCTCGCATCCTTTGTAGATGGACGAGGTAGAGCAGCTCCTGATGCAAGACTTACCATACGCTTGTGTGGTTGACGCCCATTGCACGTGTAATGGCACGGGTTGTGGTTGATGGTTGCTCTTCCAGTAAATGGAGTACGTTATCTGCAAACTCCGAAGTGCGATGGGTAGGTGTTGTACCGCAATCTGCTTTATTTGCCACCAGGGAACCACATTCTCGCAAACACCTATCTACAGAGGGAACAATAGTTCAATGCGGCTGCCGTCCTTTGGGGTACCTTTGGCTGTAAATCCCTGCAACTGTTGCAGAGCAACCTCCTGCTTCGCCATACACTAGATGCATATCAACTGATTCGAATAAAGGGTAACTTTGCTCCATGTTCCCAGAGTACCTATTTAACTGCTTCAGCGTAATGTGTTCTGAAGGCAAATGTGAAACTAGACGTGGGTGACTTGAGTAGGAAACAGTCACCACATGATGGTGTTAGTGTCTTCCTGGGTTATTAAGGTCACCTACAGACAGTATTAGCCATTTCCTAACACATAAGTACTCGGTGCCTCTTTTGGGGAGTTGTAGTACTTTGTGCTATTGCTTAGTTCAACGTTTTGTGAATTGTTTATAGATGGTTAACTGTTAGCTTGAAAATTGCCCTTATTGCCATGGGTAACTATAGCCAACTGACAACTTCAGACCAATATCAATATATAATCCTCCAGTCTAAGCCATCAGATGTGAGAATAAGCAAAAGTAAACAAAACTCTGCGCATTGCATATGAAGGTGGTATTTTGCTATTCCAAAGCATAAGCACATTACTCTCAAGATGGGAAAGAAAGGGGAAAATATTACCCATCTCCAGTTTTGAATTCGATTTCTCGGGTTTATTAGCTCCACGGTCAGTCGGCATAACCGTGTGGCCAAAGCACACATCTTAGAGCTACAGTTTAGAAATGCTTCTTCAGAAAGACAAAATAGGCGTTTTATTAGTGTCCAATAAGCACCGTTCCATTTCCAATGGCTGCTATTTACATATTTCCTTATGGTTATAATTTATTGATCATAATCTTTAAATACTTTGAATACGTGTAACTTGGTAACTTGACACCGTAGATCACAGGTATATATACGGGTGTAAATGTATTACACCGCACCTTATTTTGTATGCGATGAAATTAAGTGCAGGAAAGCTCGTGATTCAAATACTTCCGTGCTCAATCTGCTACTTTTTCCCATAAGTATTCTAGTGATAAAAGTTCTAACCATACTTTGTACCTATCCAAAAGGGTTGACATCATAGTGCTGGTGCTTAGAAAAATTGAAGCTGCCACAGAATATATGCATAAACACTCCTTACCACCTGCAGCAATGGAAGTAACAAAACCCATTTACAGGAAGCTTACTGATGTCAATCTTCCAAAACATGTCTTCATGAAAAGATACAAAATCAGAAGAAATCGTTCAATGGCTGTATATGGCATAGGGTACCGAAGACAGTGTTTGTTGGTGCAAAACCAATTAAAATAGGTATATTGGACTCAGTCATATGCTTCAATAATGGCTGCTACAGCAGAACACTGGTACATAAATCATTGTACATTGATCCTGGGGAAACATGGATGTTGCCAAAGTTGATTGAGGTTTTGAGAACTTCACCATGGGGGCAAGAATGCAGAAAAGGGGAAAGAAGAGGTAGAGACGACAGAGAAGCCCAGGATGATGAAAGTTATGCCTCAGGAAAATAGTAAGGCGCATGAAGTAAGAAAAGGTTGGGATGACGCCAGTGCTACCTTCCGGCCCCTGTGTCACATGAAAAAGAATAATGGTATTGCATGCAGGCGGCAGGCAGGGTTGAATTGACGTCTGCTTTTATTTGTCCTCTGAAAAGATTTGGGAATCCTTGGCTGATTTATATCACGAGATGAATACCAAAATATTTGAAGTTTGTTTCAAGAACACACTTTTGGAAAATATTGCTCCCAAGTGTGCTAATTATCGTTCCCGGCTAAAGATAAAAATTCCTACCATGTTCGTAGAAAGGACGAAATGATAAGATTCACAAAGTACATAATTTACAATTACCCAATCCAGTTCCTATAGAAGTTGTGCATTTGGAGAAACTTCGGGAAGTCAATATAAATAAAGTGTATGTCAGGGGTGGCTCCTCTGTACGTGCTACCCTGCTGCAACACGCTAAACAATTTCAGATATAATTAACTTTAAATATTGTACAACTCTTTAATTGTAAACGAGCTTTGAAAACGTATAATATGAGTTAATATGTTCTGGACAGATTCAGCGTGCGTCATCCACAGCAGCACGGAACAGTGCAGTAAGCTATTAATGTTATGGATTCACCCTTCCCCACCTACTCCGCTTTCACAGTAATTTACGCTGTACCGTGCTGCGGTCAGTGACGTATGTTCCGCTGTATAGTCAGCTCGCTTGCACGTGTGCAGTGTTATTCTCCTCTCGAAGTACCCGTGTTAAATAAAGCTTGGAAATGAATTCGGTGGACTCTGTTGAGAAATCCATTCTGTACTCGGTCTTTTGAAGAAAAAAATCACGTTAAAACACTTGAAAGACCTACTCCTGACATTAGCATTATTCAGACAGCCAAGGGAAGAAAAGCTACTGATACTTACATTAGACGTTTTTATGGTAACATTTTTGCGAAATATTCATGGATATGCGGTTGTGAAATTCTAAATGCCCTTTTCTGCTTTCCTTGCCTGTTGTTCGGAGATAATGACTCCTGGTCAAGAAGTGGCGTAAATGACCTAGGCCATTTAAATGAATATGCAAATAAGCATATATCGAGTAGGAAACACTTGAGTAACGTTCTAGATCTCAATACTTTTGGTGCAGTAAACATTGGTGTACAGCTCAGTTCTGCATATAGTGAGTCTTTTAAACTAAAAAAGGAGGAAATTAAAAGAAATAGGTATATTTTATCGAAAATAATAGACTGCATTAAGCTGTGTGGTGCGTTTGAATTGGCATTAAGGGGACACGACGAAACAAAAGAATCTGAAAATTCTGGAATATTTCAGGACTTAACTTACTAGCTAGTGTCGATGGTGCTGTAAAAAATGACATGGAGACAAGTACCGTTTCTAAATGGACACCAAATACAACACAAAATGAACTGTTAGAATGTATTCTGGACGTCTGCCACAACAAAACAAAAGAAGAGCTGAAGGAGACAAAATTTGTAGCCTTAACGGCAAATGAGACTACAGATGTGTCAGAGCATCGGCAGTTGGTTCTCGTGTATCGATACGAGGTTAACGGTGAAATCTACGAAAGTTTTATTTTTATTTTTTTTTATTTTATTTTTTTTTTTATTTTTTTTTTAAGCCCAATGGACAGACCACCATAGAATTATCCGAGTGTCTGCTTATGCAGCTAAACAGTCATTTCAAGTCAACGCCAAACAGAATCATTGCACAAACATTTGATGGAGCTGCTGTCATGAGGGGAATAACAAACGGTGTACAATCTAAAATAAGAGAACATTATCCTCTGGCACACTACGTACACTGTTAAGCCCATCAGTCAAATCTTTTAAAGAAGAAAGCTGCTTCACAAAACAAATCAGCAAGTGTTTTTCTCCACCCTGTCAGGATTTCCTGCTTTCTTCTCACGCTCGCTGTGTGTCAGTTCTCGAAAAACATCTGTGAACGTCATATTGCAGGTTCTGCCACTAGATGGAATTTTAAGTCCCGGACAATGAGTTGTATTTTTGAAAATAGAGAAGCAATTATAGGATGTTTTCTTGATTTTGAGGCTTCATTTTGAAAAGACGCGGGAAGAGAAGCAAGAGGGCTAAGACACAACTTGCAGGACAGCGAATTTCTGTTCTGGTTAGTCTTCTTTAACCATTTAATGTTCATATTAATATCCTCTATAACGAACTGCAGATGAGGAAAACTCATTGCATTAAAGTTAGCCATTCAGTGAAAACTTTCGTGCAGATGATCGATGGACTACGCAAGAACTTGAATACTGCCTCTACCGAAGAAGATCACAGTTGCACAACAATTTATCCAAACATTTTGGGTAGTTTTGCTTGTTAGAGTAGCATTTTTAGGCGCATTTACAAGATGGCTGCGTAATATTTTATCCCCTGCATCGACACGAAACTTAAGAAGCTCCTTCAAATTCCCCTTATTTTCACCTTTGAATTCATGCTCCAAATCTATGACACAATCATCTCTATGACCTCGAAGTAAAATGTTCTGGCGACCGCACAGTATGATAGTACTCACAACCGAGATCAGCTTCACACGGTTTTCACTTTTTTTTTTTTTTTTTTTTTTTTTTTTTTTTCCCCATTTCATTGTTCAACTGAAGTTCAACATTCTGTTTTTCCCCTCATACACTTTTCTAAAATTATCGCTTTTAAGCAGAGCTGTATTATGATAACTGTTTTCTGAATGTTCCCTGAATGGTTGAAGCGCTTTCTTAAATTTCTTTAGAGGCTTAGTTACTAGAGTTTGTAATTGCACTCTACTACGACCCCTCATTTGGACCAAAAAGAACACACCTCCGACAGTAGGCACCTTCATCCTTTTACTGTAAGTAAGCCAAGGGAAACTATTTAACCACGAATTCTGGACTCTCCTGCTATGCCTACCTTCTAAGCCCGCCGGAAACTCGTAACATTTTGGTGGAACCCACGGACTAGTCAAGACCCTGTAATTGGCATTGCGCAAATCTTGATTCACAAGGTGGTGGTGGCGGTGGCGGTGGCGGTGATGGTGATAACAATAACAATAATAATTAATAGTAATAATACTAATTATAATAAATGTGTGGTTATTTAACAACGTACTGTTCTGAATCTAGCCCCTATAGTTGTCACCTGTTTGCTAGTTATGTGCACTTCGTTTAATATCAGAAAGTCTACCCACCTGAGCGTGTCGTATTTTAGACACATTATTACATTTATTAAAATGCTAGTGACTGCGCTGCAGCAAGATGAAAACCTTGAGTACAGAAACTCAACGTTTAATCAACCCGCGTCACCGACAGCAGTATAAAATATGGAGATTCTATTTTATTAGTGATGTTTTGAAAACCGTTAATAACTTTTCAAGGCTAATGTGAATATAAATAAGATAAAATACTTGACAGCACACTTAATAGTGCCCGTTTCGTGTGGCTGTTTAAACGATCATTACTTATATTGCGACATTACAGTACACGCATAGTGATAAAGAAAAATTCCAGTAACTTAAAATATTCATCTAATCGAAATGTTGCTTATTATAAAACTTAACATTGTTGGTGAAAAAATTTGCTAAGGACCATTCTTGCAAAAACTCTCAAAAAGGGAAGTTATTTTGCTTTATTCAATTTGGGCCCCATCTTCCACCTCAATTCTTTAAGTGGGACCAACTATCAAAGGTAGTACATATACCAATTTTCATAGAAATCGGAGTACATATACCAATTTTCATAGAAATCAGTTTGGCCATTTTTGCGTGATGATGAGGTAGTACAATAACATTTATAATTTATAGCAATATAGTAGGATATGACAGGGGGGCCCGGGCCCCCTGGCATCCCCCCTGTATCCGCGCTTGTCCGTATAAGTCTTTATCCTACACTCTTCTTCCAAATAAGAGATATATTCCTCTGATCGGCCTTGAAACATTTGATTATCACTCAAAGCCTACAGTAATCTCATTGTATTTACAAGGGAATATGGAATAAGACTATTTCTGCAAATGTTTGTCAATTAATGTGAAGTAAATAGAAGAATAAGCATTTGTAATAAAGAATGATTTGTATAAGAATGACTAGAGAAGGTTATGTAATAGCAGCACATGTGTTTTTTAAAGTTATTTTAGCTCGCCCCCCCCCCCCCCTATAAAATCTGGAGCACCACCAAATGTACAGTCCTGGCTACAGGCCTGCATACAGTATACCTATAAGGTATAGTTGTGACTCAAGTTTGACTTGAAAAACAGTAACAGATAGAAGGAAATAGCAAATATTTCCATGCACTGTATTATCTCACATCTTAAGTTCTGATTTGCTTCTGTTGGATTCACAGATTTTGGACATTGGAGTAGGTAAGTGTAAAGCCCAAGATTGAGTCAATATGTCAAGTTATCACAGAAATGTGATTTGGTGCATTAGCTAACTCAACTTCATTCATAACTCCATTACATTTTTACATGAGTACCTCTCCTTCTCCCATTGTTTTGTATTTATTTAGATCCGGGGTCTGTGGAATGTTACATTCATTTGCTCAGAGGAAACATGGTCAAGGTCTATCGAGAACTATAGTGTAGCAACTCCTATAGCATAAAACTAGATGTAACAACTTTCAATAATGCAAAACTTAAACATTTGGAACTATCAGAAAATTATCAAATAAGAGGTGGAATCAGGACTGAAAAATGAGTGGTTAGAGCATCCACTCAATAAGTGGAGATCTGTGGTTCAAATCCTGGCTATGGCATTGAATTTTTCAGTCCTGATTCTACCTCTTAAATATTGCTCACACATAGCTTGTGTGTTTAAAAACGCCAGCAGTAAGTTTGTTGGCATAAATAAATAATAACAATCATCTAAATATGGGCATCGTGAACGGGGGACAAAGGGGGGCCACGGCCCCCCCTTGGAGTTTGGTGAACTTAATGTGCAATCAATTATGGACTATTAAACTATTATTTTAATTTAGAACAATTGTTATTTAGCACAAATCAATATGGTTAACTGCAACAAATATAAATTTTGACAATAAAATGATGAATTAATAATATCTGATTGCAAACTTCCAACATGTGGCCCCCCCTGGAAAAAAGTCTGCCGACGCTCATGCATCTAAAGTATCAAATGTGTGTCTCAAAGTATTAGACATACTTTGATAGCACCAAGAATTGAGAGTATCTGGGTATCGACAGTATCGAGGTCCCATCTCTAATTTATAAGATCCAAATTTACTGAAATATGTTGTAGAAACTAAAAGCTTCAGTTTTGTAGAGCAAGTCTTATTATACTGGAAACTTTTACGCTTGACCATACCCAAATTTATTAATTATAACTCTGATAGCGATCCTTTAATGGACCTCCTAAACTTCAAGCTTTCATTAAAGGACTGGTCTTCATCCAATCAGACAATTCAATTTTCATTAAAGGACAGGTGTTCCACCAATCAGAGAATGCAGCAATAGCAAAGCACAATATTGATTAATTCTTGAAACACAACTAGCATGAATTTAGAAAATGCTAAAATATCAGACACTATTGACAGTGAGATGCAACTTACTTTGCCTAAGATGCAATTTACACAAAACACACAAATTAACCTCAATACAGCATCAACTTCCAAGAATATTGCACTAAGCACAGTCCCGCAAATTAATTCCACTGACTGTACAATAAATAACTTATACATGAAATACAGTTTCATCTGAAAACCAATATGTTCAATTTGCCTTGTATTTTTCAATGTTACATAGTGCTCCAAGGATATGATCTTCATCATGCAGCTGTGACATGCTGGAAATGAATTGACCATTTAGCGTTTGCGCAGAACTCCAAATATCAGCTGATGCAATATCTGGATCATTTTCCCTGGTGAGTGTACAACATTTTACAATGTTCCAACTATAAAATTAGGTATATGGTTAAGCATAAATTGTCATATGAAACTTAACTATAATGGTAATTAAGATGTTGGTATAAAAATTAGAAAACTCACTTCGCTCATTTCCTAATATGTACTCGTATCTTAATTACTACCATTATAGTCTCATTGCTTAATATACTATTAAACTGAATGCATTATACATCGGCTTGTAGCACATGGGCATCGCAAAGGGGGAGGGCTACTCTTGGAAATTAATGAATTTAATGTGCAGTCAGTTACTGAGTACTAGACCATTGTTTCAATTTTGATGTACAGAACAATTTTTATTTATCAAAAATTATTATGGTTATCTGCAACAAATACTATAAATTTTGACAACAGAATAATGAATTAATGTTGTTTGATTACAAACTTCCAATATGCACCCCCTCCTCCTGAAAAAAGTCTAGTGATGCCCATGTTCCAGCTAGTCTGATGGGTAGGTACTTAAACAATATATTGCATAATTAAGGTTTAATTTCTACTAGAATAATGGCCTATGTTCCAGAATATCTTGTTTTATGTGTGTATTCATCGTAAATTGCAAATATGATCTCAAACATTGGTTTGATAAGATCTTCTAATTCACATTTTCAAATACTTCATAACAAAAATAAATATTAAAGGTAGCTTCAACTGAAAATGAGATTGAATGATCTTGAAAAGTTTCAGTTTTTTCAACATTTTAAAGTGAAGGTTAGTGTAGAAAAAGTGACTCAAGTGATTGAAAAATATCAAACTCAAACTTCATAAGAAATTAATTCCATTAAAACTTTGAAGTACTTCAAGGTGAAAGATATTAAGATGCTTCATTTTCCTTATGGGATTAATGAGTAATTTTTTTAAACATAGCGCTTCAATTAAAATGTCAGAGCCTCAGAATCAAATGTATAGTGCTAAAGATTACAAAATATATGTATTTTATTCCATTAATTTAGGTACTTACGGATATTGTTTAATAAATCCCACATTTTTTATGTAGATACCATTTTCAAAATATGATTTGAGCTGTTCTGGTGGCTGTGTGTAAAAGGTTTCAAAATTGAGTGAAAGGTGTTCATGAGTCAAAGTCCTTCCTAGCTGCTCTGGCGAAATAGGTCCTTGAACTAATGAAACAAACTATTAATACAGATTTCAACTTCTAAAGCTACATTACAGTATACAGTTTTATGTAGGTAAAAATGGAGAGTAACAATAAGAAGTAGCCTGTTTAAGATCATTGCAATATTTATATCTCCTTAACTAGAACTAAAATACCAAACATAACAATTAATAAAGCATGATCTGAAGCTTTCCTGGTGATGAACATATTCAAGATGTTCTCGGGCTTCGAACCAGGTGTAGTGATGAAGAGCCTTCGATGTTTCAGGAGTGTGCATCTCTCCCATCATCAGGATGATCAATGACTAATAAGAGTGAAAGGACCAGTATATGTACTCTCCGCTAGTACGTACTGTGTAGAAAACATCCATCTAATCTGGAGGTGGTTCAATGCTCTGTTGGAATCTGTTTTCTGAGCCGGTTGATCTCCAACTTTAAGGCTGGTTTCCAGGAGGGACTAAACTGCAATCCGGCATCCTGGTTCAGTGTGCTCTTCTCGGAGGAGACGGACAGAGCCTCCTTAACCCTCTGTTCCCACAAACCGCTACATTTTGCCACAATGGTCATTTCTTTGAAGTTAGCTCTGTGGTCTTTTTCAAAGCAGTGTTCTGCCAGCCTGACTCTGACCCGCTGTGATTTATGAATAATAAATAATAAATCACAACGGGTCAGAGTTCTCAACACTCTGGCCCACAGAACTGTGTCTATCTCCAATCCCAGTCACCTAAAGCAAGAACTACAATATTTGAGGCACACTTTCCGCCAAAACGGCTATTCCATAGATGACATTGAATCCTCAATCTCCAAGGCCAAAAGAGGGAAACCACCACCGCAGCAAACATCAGACAAGCCATTGCCTGCATCCCATATGCTGGCAATCTATCTGGTAGAATCAGTAGGATTCTCGGCAAACACAATATTGGAACCATCCACAAGCTGCCTTTGAAGATCAAACACCTAGTGAGACCGGTAAAGGACAAACTGGATCTTAATGTACCAGGGGCATACAGTATCCCTGTGAATGCGGGATGCCGTACAAAGGGCAAACCGGCAGGACCATTTCCACCAGAGTCAAGGAGCATGAACGGTCTATACGCTTAATTCAGCCTGACAAGTCAGGGCTGGTGGAACACTGCTTTGAAAAAGACCACAGAACTAACTTCAAAGAAACGATCATTGTGGCAAAATGTTCTCCTCTGAGAACAGCACACTGAACCGGGATGCCAGATTGCAGTTTAGTCCCTCCTGGAAACCAGCCTTAAAGTTGGAGATCGACCGGCTCAGAAAACACAGATTCCAACATATCATTGAACCACCTCCAGATTAGACTTGGTGTTTTCTACTCAGTATGTACTAGTGGACAGTACATATACTGGTCCTTTCACTCTTATTAGTCATTGATCATCCTGATGATGGGAGAGATGCACACTTCCGAAACATCGATGGCTCTTCATCACTACACCTGGTTCGAAGCCCGAGAACATCTTGAATATAACAATTATTACCCAGGAAAGTTAGGAATAACCACTGATGAGAGGGTATATTTGTCACATTTAGGCCCAGGTGTTGGTCGCAGCATGCAGATAGAGAGTGTGTGTATGTATGTGCATGTGTGCACACACATGTCAAGCTTGCAAGAAGATTATTGGAATTAAACTCCAATAACTATTCACATGCTAAGTTATTGAAAGTGATTATAAACAGTCAAACCTTTTAACATATTGAAATTGTGAGCTGGTAGAAATAACTGTCAATCCTTTCACCAATGCAGTATCCAATGTCCATGATTCAAAGAGAAGGAAATTATTATTTTAATTTGCTAAGTGTATTACAGAGTTAAGATATATTTTATATTTAGTTTCTTTTTTTACTTCTTTTTGTTTTATGATTGGGGGATGGTGATTACTTCAAAATTTATTATTTCTTGCTTCTTTAGTGTTATTAATTAATGGTTTTTTTTGTTGTTGAAGATTGAGTTACCTATGTGTTTGAAGATTAGCATTTTCATTTTAATTCACACGTGCACACATGCATACACATATGTGAACCATGCTAAATAAGCGGAAAAGTGCAACTGCCTTGAAAAATTTCTAAAAGACATGGAGAAAACAAAAAACCAATTGGTAGCTTCTTTTTACCAAAAGGTATTGTAGTGTCTAATGGAAGTAATCCTTCAACATCAATATAAAGAAACAACTGATGTACAAGTACTTTTGTACATAAATATTCAGTCAAGTAAGACTTTCCTATATAATGAAGAGTTATTTGAAATTATGAGTTGGTACTAACAAAGTTTATGTTGAGAGTTAGACATAAACAAAATACTAAACAAAGCTGTACACTTGGAACTTTATCAATAGGTACCATTTGACTCCAAAGCAAGATATAGTCATATGTGCACCACTTTTAATATTTGGTCACTCTTAGTTATACTCAGTGTTTGAATCAGATTTTCTGGTGACAGGGGTAAACTTAAGTGTTCCGTATCTTCTTGTATTTTCAAAGAGCAGTAATAGTAAATATTTACAGTAAAAAGAGAAAATACTTCTCTGGTAGGGAAGCAAATTTTCTTTAATGAGCCAGGGAAATTATTTAAGGAGAAGGGGAAATCCCCCATCCTCCCATTAATTCGAACCCTGGTTATACTTAGTCTGTCCACTTAGATAGGTATAAAAAGGGGAGGCTCACATCTCCATTACCGTCAATAACAAGCAAGAGTTTCTATTATTTATTTATGCCAACAAACTTACTGTTGGTGTTTTTAAACACACAAGCTGTGTGTGGGCAATGTTTGAGAGGTAGAACTGGAACTTAAAATTTCAATGCCACAGCTGGGATTTGAACCACAGACCTTCTGCTTACCAGGCATGTGCTCTAACTATTAAGCTACTGTGACAACCTGCCAGAATGATATTGAATTCTCAAACCAGTTCGTATTTCTCCTGGTAAACCACATAGGGAGTCTCACATCAGAGACAATTACCCCAATGGTGACTTACTATTGTGATTACTTTATGTGGTCTGTGGTTCAAATTCCAGCTGTGGCATTGAATTTTTAAGTTCCAATTCTGTCTCCCAAAGAGTTTCTATTCTTTCAATGTATACCAGAAAGCCAAATATGATGCAGAAGAGCTAACACAATATTTGAACAGTAACAATATGCATACTTTCACCATGCTAAGGGTCTTACACACAGAGAAATTGCTGCTAAGGTGAACAAACCACAGAGTACTATCAGAGATATCATCCAACAATACAGAGATGAAAACAGAATAGAAAGGCTTATGTAAATAAAACTAATAGAGTAAAGAGGTTCTAAATAATACTATAAAAGAGGTCAAAATGGTGGAACAATGTAATTTACACATGAAAAGCCTCTTTTATATTCTTCATACAGAAGGGAGGGTTCATGTTTGGCACAAGCCCAATACAGAGTTGGACAGAAGGAATTAATGTCCTACAGTAAAACTCAAAGGTGTGATGGTATGGGTGTGCATATCAGCAAGTGGAATGGGAAATTTGGCTTTCATTGAAAACGCCATGGACAGACATCAATACCTCAACATTCTCAGAGAAAATCTTCACCAATGTGCAGGGAAATAAGGGATAAAAACTACATTCAAATGTTATCAAGATTATAACCCAAACCACCAGGCTTGTTAGGGAATGGTTGTTATATAATTACCCAAAAGTCATACATTCTCCCCCATTGAACCTTGATCCTAACCAATAGGGCATTCGTGGAATGAGCTGAATAAAAGAATAAAAAATTCTCCCATCTCTTCTAAACATCATCTTAAGAAACAATTTTTGGAAGAATGTTTTAAAATTGAGCCTCCCTATGCCAGGAAAATAATTTTGTATATGAAACCATGCCTACTAGAAGCAATCAGGGTTAAAGGGTATCCTATGAAGTAGTAAATTCAAACAGTGATTATACCCATACCTTTTTGCTGGATGAATATTTAAGTGATATTGAAATTTCAGTAAGCACACTAAACTGTTTTTTGACAACAGCTGTTGTAGCTTAGAAGAATGATTCTGTTTATTATTGTTGCAAAAAGCATATGTTTGTTTGAATGTATTGTCACTTTAATGTTTAATGCTTTTTTTAGCAAACTAATAATTAGACCGAATATTTTTATGAGTACCTGTAGGTTGTTTGCTACCTGACCAAGAAGAGCAAAATTCTGAGCCTGATGATCCTGGCCACTAACTAAAACTGATAGAGATAAAGTTGTTAGAAAAGGTCTTTAAAATATTGGCCTTAGAACAGTTCAACAATATGTACACAAAGTAGAAAATTGACTGAGGATCACTTGTACTCTAAATGCTTCAACAGGAAATATGAAGTGAAAAGGAATTGGTTAGTATGGAGTAACAATCAAAGAGAACTACTGGCCATATTTATTATTTCTGAAGGCTTCCAAAACTTCTGTTATACTTAGGTTAGCTAAAATAGACAAAGGATTTGACTACATAAAAACAACTTGGAATGGAGTCTGCTCTATTCTTCCCGGTGATAATAGTTTGTTGCATAAAAAGAATTATTTAGAATGGAGATGATATGAACTAAGAGTAGTAGCTAGTGGAATGGATTCCACATTCCAGAAACTATTGTTGAAGGAAAGGGGCTTCTTATGTCCGCTCTTAAGGATACCCATCTGTGAAATTTTGAAAATCTACAGTTTTCATTAGATTGATTTGAACTTTTAACACAGCCATCACTGTTTAGTGAGGAGTAACTGTGCTAAATTTCATACATTTAGTCAGATTAGTTGCTAACATATTAATATTTTATTATATTTTTTTAAATATTTGTATAAATGGTTCCCCATGATGCAATTTTGATTTGAAAGCTTAATATTTTTCAGTTATGTCCTGTAATAGAATGTTAGCAAATTGATGAGATAATTTCTTTATCTTATTACTAGTTTGGATAGAAATAAATTTTAAAGTTTAAATTCATTATTTTTTACATTTAAATTTCGAAATGTAAACTTTAATATTTAATTACTCAACAGTTATTCACCTTATGAAAAAATTATCTCATCTGTTCTTTTTAATGTTATTTCTAAGCAGATACACCAAATTTCATGTATATGTACTCAAAATTGCATCGTGTGGAGCATTTTAAAGAGCAAACAGTGCTAAGAATGAAAACATGGACAAGCTAAGTTTGAAGTCATAGCAAGAATAATGGAACTGTATGGATTTAAATGGACACAACCACTTACAGGCAATCAATTAGACGGCCATTTGAGATAGTTAGAAAGGCTGTAAGGCTATAAAAAGCATATCAAAATAAAACAGACGATTTATACTATTTGATAAAACAAAAATCCATTTTTGGCAATTTTTGAAATTTTTAGCCTTTTTACACCGATGCATATCCTTAAGAAGAGTTGTATGTCACTATCATTTTAATTCAAGAAATTTACCTTTTAGCAGAAGGATTTACAGTTCAAGAGAGCCAGATAATGGAAATTTCGTAGGTCTGATTGAGCTATCAGCTAAATATGACCCTTTATAAGGGAATACACAGTTAATGTTAAAAGCTGTCAAGAGAAACATGAAAAGATAGTCCATTATTTATCTTGGAGAACCCAGAATATCTTTTTTTTTTTTTTTTTTTGCGATTAAAATTTATTGAAAAAAGTTTTAGAAGAAAGGCATGAAGCTCTGTATTTTTTATTCGTTTGTGATGCTACTCCAGATTTATT
Organism: Tenodera sinensis; assembly: GCA_030765045.1. Lineage (NCBI taxonomy): Eukaryota > Metazoa > Arthropoda > Insecta > Mantodea > Mantidae > Tenodera > Tenodera sinensis. The sequence goes on along the minus strand of CM060964.1, from coordinate 202,040,433 downwards.
TAAACAGAACAAAATATTCTGATTTTGAGGTACCTATGCTTTTTTTTCAGCAAAGAAGAAGATATACAGGAAATGCATGAAAAGTTTCAGGAATATTTTGATTTCCAGAAGAAGACAGGTGAAGCAATTAGTAATACTATCAGAGATGTACAATTATGGCATTGAATTACAGCACTGCCATGATCAATGCTTTGATAATGGGTAGGGACCGACCCATCATATAGTAAACAAAAGGTTGTGGAGTGTGTACTATAGGAAGTGGGAGGAATCAGTCTGACACATGATCACAGCACAGAGGAGGCCAGATACAGTGGATGCAACTACATTGTAAATAATGTTGCTGCATAACTTACATTTAATGCTGTCACCATTTGCAGTAAAATATTCACTCCGAAATTCTTTTGCCAGTTCAGCAATATGTTAATACTTCAATTTTTGTGCTGGAAGCATGTTACTCTGTGTGTGGAACTAGTGAACACACTCGAGAAACACTGTGCACTGTAGGCAGTGAGCCTAGTTGTTTGTGCTGTTACTGTATGCATGGATAATGATGTCACGCTCTGTCCATGTGGCAGGTAACTTCTGCTCACCTAATTTTGCAATAGCTTTATAAAGGTTCAAACCCTAATAATGAGTCAGATATAGCTGAGGAAATAAAAGATGTCCAAGTAAAAATTAGAGAAATTACTTCAATGGCAACATTTTCTCCTTGTGCAGATCATAGTCTGAACTTCAGAAGACTACATACTACAATAAGTAATGAAGTAGTGGGCATGTTTTTCCACTGTTTGAACCAGCTTAGAATTTCTTCATTGCGAGCCCTCAGAGATGGGAAGTGTTATTAAAATACACTGGTGGGTGGTCTCTTCATGGCCTTTCTAAAACAAGATGGAGTGCATGAATTGAGGCAATGAGGTCCATAACAGAAAAACTACCAGAAGTAATAAAAGCTTTACAAAATACACAGAGCCAATGCACTTTATTCCATGAGGGACTAGCAGAAGTAAACTGACTGATTATTAGTTCTGCAAGCTTTAAACATTAATTCTTTTGAATGTTTGGAGGGTCATTTCAGACCATATAAATACAAGAAGTTTGATTCTGCAGTCAAAATATGTCTTCCTCAATATTGAAATGAACAACATTAAAGCTCTTCAGGTTACCATAGATAAGGATCTAAGAGGTCTCTGGTATGAATAATTAAACAGAGCTAGAAAAATAACTTTGTATGTTGGGATTAAGGTGCTTTTTCCAAAAAGAGGAAAATGAAAAGTCATAGCATTACTCTGTTAAAAGTTTATAATATTGTTATGCTTTCAGAGTTTTTGGTATTACTTGTCTGTTTAAAACTTTAAAGATAAAATACCTCTGGCAATGAGCGTCGGCAGACATTTTTCCAGAGGGGGGGGCCACATGTTTGAAATTTGCAATCAGATAATATTAATTCATTATTTTACTGTCAAAATTTATAATATTTGTTGCATATAACCATATTAATTTGTGCTAAATAAAAATTGATCTTTACATTAAAATTAAAATAGTAGTTTAATAGTCACATTAAGTTGTCCAACTCCCAGTGGGAGGGGGGGGGCGGTCCCCCTTGCCCCGCCTCCTTTGCAACGCCCATGCCTCTGGCTTGTTTATTAATTTATTATAGTTTCACGGGCGATCAGCCGTGTGAGGTTTGAAAACATTGAGCTTTCGGCCATTCTAAACTCCATGGCCATGTATTAAGGAAGCCATTCAAATCAAACTGCATCCAAACAATTACAACAGGGACCGCGGTCTTCAGCTAAGCCCTGCCTGGACAATAGCCATGAAACACATTCAGATGGGTGGGGTGTCACAAGAGGGAGTCCACCGTGGTGGAGCCTCTAGACTAATGCCATACCAGGACTAGGTCCTTCACTGGCTCTAGTATAGTATTTAAATGGGACTGTGGAAAGACGGTGAGATAGTTGAATGGGATTGGTTGATAGAAGACGTAAAGTTGGTTACTGTGTTGTCATTGGTTTTTTTTTTTGTTGACTTTTACGTCTAATTTTGGCCAAGTATGAGTCTGGGGCATTTGTAGGTTTCCCCGGGGTCAAGGTCGTATTCCCCGAGGCCACGGATAAGGGCATTAAAGCTCTGTGGAAGGGAATTATAAAAAGTATGAGAGAGGGATAGAATGTGGTCTGTAAGTGTTGGAATAGAAAGGTCCTTGTGGATGTCCTTGTTTGGAATGTACCAGTCTGCGTCTACTGATATTCGCAGATATCTGTTCTGCAAGGTTTGCAGGCGTTTCAAGTGTGATCTTGCAGCGATTCCCCAGACTTGGCATCCTTAGGTAAGAGCAGGGCGAAGGACTTGTTTATATAGGAGCAGTTTGTTGCAAATGGACATTGCGGACTTTCTGTTGTATAGTGGGTATAACATAGCCATCCTACCATTGATTTTGTTGGTTATGTTCTGAATGTGGGGTTTCCAAGTAAGTCTATGGTCCAAAGTGACACCAAGATATTTAGCTTGGTTGGACCAGTTCACTCTACCTCCAGCTATCTGTAGTTCTGGCAGATCTTGTACCAGTCTTCTGGTAAAGGTGACGGCTTGAGATTTTGCAGGGTTGATCTTTAGTCGCCAGGTTGAGAACCATGCTGACAGTGAGTCTGCGTACCTCTGTAGCCTGTTTGCTGCTACTCTGTGTTTAGTAGAGGCAGTAACAATAGTGGTGTCATCAGCGAACTGGTAGAGTGAACACCCCTGGTAGGATGGCAATGTATTGATGTAAATTAGAAACAGAAGCGGCCCGAGTACACTTCCTTGAGGGACTCCTGCATGTATTGGTCTTGATCTTGAAGACACTTCTTCTTTACAGACAGAGAAAGTTCTATTACGTAGATAAGAATGAATTAGATGTGTCATGTGGGGAGGAAAATTGTAATTAATCAGCCTGTAAAGGAGCCCCTCGTGCCAGACTGAGTCGAATGCACGTGTGATGTCCAAGAATAGTGAAACAACAAACTGCCTGTTATTAAAGCCCTTAATGATGTCATCCACTAGTCGAAGTAGTTGATGTATGGTGGAGTGCCGCCGGCGGAAACCAAACTGTTCTGGCCTAAGTAGCTGGTTGGTGTCTAGGGTGGTTTGAATCCTAGCTTGTACAAGAAACACATTCACAACAGCAACTATAGTGATTCTGGTCCAAGTACTGACCCTCAAGAAAACACTGTGGCCGGTGACAAACATAGCCCGAAACAGCAGGCCCAATCACAAATCGTCACCCGCTCATTGGCCAGGGCAACGCAACCCCCTCTCACCTAACATTGTATATATATGGGGAGCGGAAATGTTCGAACTGGCGCCATGCCATTCATTCGTCGAATGGTACTCGCCTCGTCCACGTCTACGTTGCACCACTGGTGGAAAACCGTGACGGCACAGCAGGACCTCTCGTCAGGGAGCGGAAAACGACGCAGGAGGAGCTGCTACTACGCACCGCGCCTACTGCATACAGTGTAATAGCCAGGCCGGGCGCCGCTAGTTCGTCGAGGAGTGTCCTATAAGAGATCTGGCAAGCAGATTTTAGGGCACTCCAAGTTGAAGGAGAAGAAGACGCCACCGAGGCAGCTTTCCCGGAGCTGCCCAAACCCGGGACAGGCAGTGGGCATTAGCCCTCTACTCGCCAGTCTCATGGAGGAGGCTCGTAGAGCCCTCCCATCTACCAGCCAGGCCGGAGGAGACTTGACTAACAGACTGACGATACCGCAGCCCCACAAGGTTGTAGCCAAGGGTCCGGACTCAAGTCTGGACCCGGGGTTCGTTGGAACCCCAATAGGCGCGTCGAAAGGCGTCTGGCCCTCTGTGGGGAGCCGAATGGCAACTGCACCGACCAGGACTGACCCCAGTACCAGCAAACAGGTAAGACCTGACATGGTTTTGTCTCCCTCGACACCCTCAACCTCGAACCCCTCACCCGGTCCCCGAGTGAGTATCGCCAAGGCGAAAGCCAAGGCACTCACTAGGGCCAAGACTAGGCCGAAGGTAAAAAAGGCCATAGGCCTTGTTAATCAAGGGACAGCAGTCCCACTCACACCACCAGGTCCCGTCAACCCTACTCCTGCACTGCCGGACGATGATGGCTTTGTACTAGTAGAGAGCCGCAGGAAAAGGTCCTCTGGTTCAAATCCAGACGGACCCGCTCCTTCACAGGAACCTGCAGCGTCCCCCCAGCACCAAGCCACACAAAAGGCGGAGAAGATCCCGCCTATTGTGTCTGACCCCTTCCCGAATCACGTCAAAGTGATGAAGGAATTAAGGGGAAAGCTAAGGGCGGAATTCCAGGCAACGCGATATCCAGGGCGCGTTGTTATTAGGGCCACCACCTCTGGGGACCATGCGGCCACAAAGGAGGTGCTGAAGGCGTGTGGAATTAAATTCCACACATACTCGCTCCAGCGACCCCACGTGGTCCGCAGGGTCATCAGGGGTCTTGATTCTGAGACAGACCCCCAGGATATCCGTGCCGGCCTGATGGACGAACACGGAATCGAACCGCGGTCCGTGGTGCAACTCACCACAACTAAGGTGAAGGAGGGGAAACCTACCAAGGTGCCCCTACCACTATTTCTAGTGGCCATCATAAAACAAGGGGAGGGAACCCCTATGATTGACCAGGTGACTTGCCTATATCATACGCGAGTCACGATTGAGCCTTATCGCGGCAGGGAGGGGCCGGCCCAGTGCTACAAATGCCTGGGCTTTCACCACTCCAGCTTTGCCTGTGAGAGGGCTCTAAAGTGTCTCCGTTGGGCGGGTGAGCACTTGGTAAAGGAGTGCCCGGTACCAATGGAAAACAAGAGGTGCGCTAACTGCAATGGTTGCCACATAGGCATCTATCGCGGGTGCCCTAAGCGACTTGCTATAATGCAAGGAAGACAGGGCAAGGCTGATGCTGAGGTTAGGCGGGGGGTCTCTTTCGCCGCGGCGATGGCGAGACACGAAAGTGCTCTCGAACGGGCCGAGACCGCGGAAGTGACCCCTACAAGCCGGGTCGCCGCCACAGTAGCTGAGCCGGTCCCAGATAGCGCCACACCTACGGTTGCGAGTAGCGAGACTGCTCCAACTACCAGCAGTGCTCCAAAGGAGCAACGTCCCCAAAAGAAGGGGAAGAAGAAGAAGAAGTCAGTGGGTAAAACCACACCAAAACCTGCTGAGGGGCAGAATCACAGCAAAAAAGTTGAGAAACTCCCCTCTCCACCAGCACCAAAAGCTCCAGCTGTGTCAGCCAACCAGCGACCAGCTGAGTCCACCAGTGCTGGCCCAGCCACTTCTGAGGCACCAGAGCCACACATCTCGCAACTATCCGTAGGTGACACATTTGCATCTGAGGACATGGCTGAGTTCATACAGTTGGCGACCTGGTTCGCAGACTTGGTTCAGCGTTCCCTCCCAGTCCTACGACGCTGCAGGGACACCATCAACAACCCCGGGATTTCCGCTGTGCAGAAGCATCTTACGGTGCTTCAAACGGCTAAGGACCTCTATTCTAACTCCACGAGCTCGTAATGGCGCATAGAACTGTGCGTTCATTTCGAGCTGCGTTCTGGAACGCAAATGGGGTTAGAGACCAGAGACCTGGCCTGCTGGAGTTCGTGGACAGTCATGGAATTGATATCCTGATGGTCTGCGAAACGCACTTGCACGCTGGTGTGCAGTTTACCCTGCCAAGTTACGCCGCTCATCGGTCTGATCGGGTCGGCCGACAGGGCGGTGGTACTGCCATTTTCATAAAGAATCATCTCACCCACACTCCTGTAACCATTCCTCCGCTACAACACCTGGAGGCAACCGCCATAAGGCTATCCTTGGGCGGGAACGATCTGGTGCTTGTGGCGGTATACGACCCGCCGGATGGTCACTTCTATGAAGCGGACATCACGGCACTCCTGAACCTACACCACAGGGTTTGCATTGCAGGCGACTTCAACGCAAAACACCCAAGCTGGCACAGCCGCACCCAGAACGTTAAGGGCCGGGGATTGTACCGTCTCATTAGAGGGGACCCCGCCCTTCACGCGCACGGGCCGAGAGGTCCAACCTACTACCCGGCACGCGGCGCCGCGGACATCATCGATTTCATGGTCACCAAAAACATACCATTTCACTTGGACCTCTCTGTGATTAACGATCTGGATTCCGACCACAACCCTGTTGTGGTGGATGCAGACGTTAATCTTACTGCCCTGGGAGTGCCGGACTGGGTGGATGAAGTCGACTGGGATGCAGCCGTCCTAGCCCTTCAAAACTCTGTGGAAGCAAATCCTCGAATAGACTCGATAGAGGCTCTCGAGGAGGCAGCCACGGGGTTTTCTACCTCCGTCCTAAATGCGGTGCGTGCTCACACGCATCGCATTCCTACCGAAGCACCAAACCCGACATCTATCCCTGTCCCACTAAAACGCCTCATTCAAGCAAAGAATGCTGTCAGACGGCTATGGCAGAGATTCCGACATCCTAGGTTAGGAGTAATACACCAGAGGTTCAAATCCCTGGTGAGACGACTCCTAAGAAAACACAGGCAAGCAGCTTGGGACGAAACAATGCGTCGCGTAAACCTCCAAGAGAGGAAACCGTGGCGCATCGTCCGAGCCTTGAGGAAAGATAAATCTGCACACCAGCATCCAGTGCACAGCCCTCGGGGAAGACTTGTCTTTGAACCGAGGGAAAAAGCGGAGGCACTAGCAGACTATCTGGAAACTCAATTCCAGCCTAGGGTAGATCCTCAGAACGATGACCATACTGACCTCGTGGAACAAGCGGTAGAAGACTTCTTAGAAGTCCGACCCGCGGGCCACGAGGAGTTCCACATCCCGGTAGTTACCCCTCGCGAGGTAACTAACACCATCCGGCACCTAAAACCTAGTAAAGCCCCTGGGCAAGACCGTGTAACAGCGGAAATGCTCCAGCACCTACCCCATAGAGCCGTGATGCACTTGACCCGCATTTACAACGCATGCCTCAGCATGTGCCACTTTCCAGCTGTCTGGAAACAAGCGCGTGTGGTATGCGTTTTAAAACAGGGGAAGAATCCGGTTTTTCCATCTAGTTACCGTTCCATCAGCCTCCTACCAGTTGTCTCGAAAGTGTTCGAGAAACTGTTCCTGTCCCGCCTCGGACCTCTTCTGGAGGAAAAAGGTCTCCTACCGGAACACCAGTTTGGTTTTCGTTCTGGTCATTCCACGACTGAGCAACTACTGCGTGTAGCCGAGAAAGCTTCCCTGGCTTACCAGGAAAGGGCTAAAACGGTGGCAGTGTTGCTCGACGTGGAAAAGGCATTTTCTACCACTTGGCATGAGGGGCTTGTCTACAAGCTCATACAGCAGGAAATCCCCCCTCCATACATTTACTTGGTGGCTAGTTTCCTACAGGAACGTAGCTTCCGGGTGAAGGTGGAGGGATCATTCTCTAGAGAGAGGCCCATTGGCGCAGGAGTCCCCGAGGGCAGTGTACTGTCACCGGCGCTCTTTGCAGCTTACATGGCCGATCTCCCCACGCACCCAAACACACTCATCTGTCAGTATGCGGACGATCTTATGATCCTCGCTGCTAACAAGAATCCTCGCTACAGTTACCAACAAGTACAAGCCCACCTCCGTGCCATCAGTAGATGGTCCGAGAACTGGCGTATGTCGATAAACCCGGAGAAAAGCTCTGCGATTCTCCTGGCGAATACGAAAGCAAACCGGCTCCCGCGGGACCTCGAGCTTCGGCGCCGTCGGATCCCCTGGGTCACTACGGCGAAGTATCTCGGGGTCACGCTGGACCGGCGGCTGACGTATAGACATCACGTCAGGGGCAAAGTACTGCAAGGCCATGCTGCTCTCCGGCAGCTATACCCCATATTCAGTTCCCAAACCATGCCTTTACGCCTGAAACTCCAGCTGTATCGAGCGATCATCCCGCCTCTAGTCCTGTACGGATGCGAGATCTGGGGAGTGGTGGCAAAGTCCACCTTCATCAGACTCCAGACGCTGCAGAACCGGGCATTAAGGATGATCTATGATACCGGCTGGAGATTTCCTGCCCATATCCTACATGAGCACTCCGGTATCCCGTACATTGTCGACGTGATTAAAACCCGCGCTCGCACAATGTACAACAAACTCCAGAACCATCCTAACCCTCTGGTGAATACTCTGGGTCAATACGACCAGAGAGAGCCACGCCGACTACCATCAAAGAGACTACCAAAGGACATCCTAAGCCCGGCGGTTTAACTCTGAAAATGGGAAAGGCGAAAGTACAATCTGTATTCAAAACAGAGAAAATACCTGTTTCAGTTCACCTCTCAGTGAGTGACTGACGGCCAGAACCCTAGAGGGAATTAGCGCGCCACCTGACCGGCCGGAAACGACCAACCAGAGACCGCGCAGAGCCCGCTCGCGGACCAATCCCCTCCAACCACCTCTCCTGCCCCTATAAAAACCCCTTGTACCATCAATCATTTCCCAGTGTATCATACATCCCTGTAGTAACACCATCAAAACCACCGCGCAGGTTAAGCCGTATAACGGCTAGGTACTGCGGACATGACATTCGAACGGGGCAAATAAAATTGCACCCGCTCGACTCGAACTGCCTCTGGAGCCTCTTCGAACTGGCGTCTGGCGTCTGGCGTCCTCGGGCTCGCCATCGCCATCGCCATTCCAGGGCGTGCCCTCGTCCTGTTCGCTTCACTTGGAGTTGATGGTGCTTGGGCAGCGAGTTCTTGGTCTTCCCGCCAGGGGGCATTAGGAGCGCGACTGCGGCGACCGTGGAGGAGCTTCCAGAGACTTCTAGATATTCTAGCGACGGCCTTTTCAGGCAAAGTACAATTTTGGCGCATACACTGCAAGAGGCTTGACAGCAAGTCGAGGTGTATCGCACAGCTTCCTTCCTGCTTCTTCTTCGACACCGTTTTGGCGCTCGGAGGGGGCGTGCTGGTGCAACGAGGAAAACTACTTATTCCAGGTAGCGGGTTGCCGAACAAGGCTTAGCCATCTATCCTCGGGTAGATAAGGCGCACCTTGAAAAAGGTGTCCGGTCCTTTGTTCGGCACGCTGCTAAGCCCCTGCTACCTGCAGGTGAGAACACGCGAGGTGTGTTTGTGTAATACTGCACCCCAGGGTGCAGTATTGTACCTGTCCCTGCACTTTCCCTACCATGTCTTCTCTTCCTTCTTCCCCCGGCAAGTCCCGAAAGGGGCCTGCCAGCCAGTTTGCAACTCCCGTTGCCAGCACCTCCACTGGTGCTGTCAAAAAGACTTCGCCGAGGCTAAGAAGCGACCTGCCACTAAACGCGAGAGCGGAAGAGGCAAGTGCCGAAGAGTCGAGGCTTCCGAACCTACCACCAGCCAGGGCCTCCCACGTGAACAAGTTCCACGGGTAGGCCAAAATCCGGAGTCTGACTCCGAGGACTGTGGGAGTATCTACTCCTGCAGATCTTCCGTCGCGATGGACGACGAATCTTCATCTGGTCTCTCCTCTGGAGAGGAAGAAATTCCTCAACAGGGAGATGACGGCTTTCGTGAGGTGGTCTCACGTAATACCAAGAGACGGCTGGCCGAATTAGCCAAACTGGCACAAGAAGGTCTCCGTAACCTCAACCATCCTCAAACACCTCTCCCTGAAAAGCGGCACGTTCCACCGATCATCGTGGACGACTTCACAGGGTCTATCGGCTTTCCTAAGCTGGTGATGCCTACCCTGTCGAGGGAGTGTACGGTGCGGCGGAGCAAGAGCCGCTTTATCTTCCAGGCCAAATCGGCCGAAGACTACAACATCCTCCTCCACCACCTTAAGGACAAGGGTATCCCCCACTTTACCTTCGGGTTGGAGACAACCCGCGACGTCCACAGGGTTATCCGCGGTCTCCCGGTGGACAAACCCATCGACGAGATTGTCGCGGACCTCAAACGCCAGGGCGTCAGCCCAAGACTGGTCAAACAGCTGACCAGAGCCGCACCAAATGGGCAAGGACCCAGAACACCCCTCCCACTATTCCTCGTAGTGGTGGAGAGAGCCCTTGACCCGGAGGGTAAGAAAATTGATGCCATCACAGGCCTATGTTACCTCCGGGTACATATTGAACCATCCAAGGGTTCTAGCGGTCCTCCCCAGTGCCATCGTTGCCTGGGATTTAATCACTCAAGCCACTTTTGCCACAGGAAACTTCGCTGCCTGAGGTGCGGTGGCGAACACTCAAAAGAGGTCTGCCCGAAATCTCGGGAGGATGTGCCCAAGTGTGCCAACTGTTCCGTCGCACACGTAGCTTGCTACGGAGGCTGTCCAACAAGGAAGGCCATCTTAGCAACTAAGAACCCACCACAGGTGGTCCAACCTTCTGCGGCGGACAGCCCCCGGCAGGACCGACCCAGGGTTCAGCGCGCGCGGCAGCGACCAGCAGAGCTGCGAGTAAGATTGTGGCGTCGCGCGTTAACAACTCCGACACACACCCCAGCGCACTAACACAAGCTCCAGTTACACAACCAGCTCCCCTCCCTCCCAGGTCGGGAAAACGCCGACGTCCTCGGAGGCCTGCTACCGTCTCCGAAGCTCGCGGTGAGCGTGGGGCTCCCACGCCCGCCCGCCGGCAGAGGGAGGTCGCGGTCGAAGTGGACCCGGTGCTACCGAGCCCTCCTGTCCAACCACCTCCACAACCAACCACTACCCCTCCCACACCCCAGTTCCAGGACGTACTGGCGTGGTTGCAACAATTGTTGCAAAATCATGGCCAGAGGATCGCTGAACTGTTGGTAAGTTTCCTCTCTGCCAGCGACCAAACCAGCAAAATGACCATAGCCATGGAGGCGCTCGCTTTCCTGACCACCGTCATCCACACGACCCAGAATGGCGGATCAGACTAGGTCTCGTACCTCGTTTAGGCTCGCGTTTTGGAACGCGTGTGGCCTGGCCGGTCAGGAGAATGAGCTCCACCATTTTGCTGGAGCGCATACCCTAGACCTCATTCTGGTGTCAGAGACACATCTCCATCAGAACGTCACATCCCGACTCCAGGGCTATCACTGTCTCAGATCGGACCGCGTCGGCCGCCGTGGGGCGGCACAGCGATCTTCGTGAAGAATAGTGTGGTCCACAAACCCATCCAGCTCCCTCCACTTCAAACCCTAGAGGCCACGGCCACTTGTGTCCACCTCGGAGGTACTGAAGTCCTGATGGTGTCTGCTTATCACCCACCCCAGAGGCAGTTCGTTCCAAACGACTACCTCTTCATCCTTGCCCTACATCCTCATGCCATTATTGCCGGGGACTTAAATGCTAAGCATCAGCGCTGGCATAGCGGCCCCCGAGCAGACGCTAGAGGCAACGACATCATCAGAATGGTAGACGCGGACCCTCAACTTAGAGTAGAGGGTCCCTGGCAACCTACCCATTACCCGCGAGGTCTAGGGCGGCCATCCGTCATAGACTTCGCAATCATCAAGCATTTTCCATATCATCTATCACTCACATCGGTCAACGAACTTCATTCAGATCATAATCCCGTGTTGGCCATCATAAACACCCAGGTTGCCAGTCATGAGGTCCCGATCCAACATCGGAACGTAGACTGGGACTGCGTCAGAAGTTGCCTGAATGGCTCCATCCCCGCCAACCCCAACATCACAGACATCCCAACCCTAGAGGTTGCGGTCTCTTCCTTCACCTCTGTCGTGAAGCGAACGGTCCACAACCTCACCATCCACACCCCAGCTCCTCTCCATCCTGATGCCCTGCCTTTACAGCTTCTATTGCTCATCCGCCGCTCTTGGGCGGCTCGCAGGCGCTACCAGAGGCAACGCACGCCCCATCATCTAGCGGTTCTAAGGCGTTTACGCCATGAGGTTCGTCTCCGCCTACGCGAGCACCGAGCACCGAGCACCGAGCCTCCTACCGGAACATCAGTTTGGTTTTCGTTCTGACCATTCCACAACTGAGCAACTACTGCGAGTAGCCGAAAAGGCCTCCCTGGCTTACCAGGAAAGGGCCAAAACGGTGGCAGTGTTGCTTGACGTGGAAAAGGCGTTCTCTACCACCTGGCACGAAGGGCTTATCTACAAACTCATACAGCACGAAATCCCCCCTCCATATATTTACTTGGTGGCTAGTTTCCTACAGGAACGTAGCTTCCGGGTGAAGGTGGAGGGTTCATTTTCCCGAGAAAGGCCCATTGGCGCAGGAGTCCCCGAGGGCAGTGTACTGTCACCGGCACTCTTTAATGCTTACATGGCCGATCTCCCCACGCACCCCATCACTCACATCTGTCAGTATGCGGACGATCTCATGATCTTCGCAGCAAACAAGAACCCGCGCTACAGCTACCGTCAAGTACAAGCCCACCTCTGTGCCATCAGTAGATGGTGCGAGAACTGGCGCATGTCTATCAACTCGGAGAAAAGCTCTGCGATTCTTGTGGCCAACACGCTGGCAAACCGGCTCCCGCAGGACCTCGTGCTTCGGCGCCGTCGGATCCCTTGGGTCACTACGGCGAAGTATCTCGGGGTCACGTTGGACCGGCGGCTAACGTATAGGCATCACGTCAGGGGCAAAGTACTACAAGGTCATGCAGCCCTACGGCAGTTGTATCCCATCCTCAGCTCCAAAACCATGCCCATTCGCCTGAAACTCCAGCTGTATCGTGCGATCATCCCGCCTCTGGTCCTGTACGGATGCGAGATCTGCGGAGTGGTGGCAAAGTCCACCTTCATCAGACTCCAGACGCTGCAGAATCGGGCATTAAGGATGATCTACGACACTGGTTGGAGATTTCCTGCCCACATCCTTCACGAACATTCCGGCATCCCGTACATTGTCGACGTGATTAAAACCCGCGCTCGAACAATGTACAACAAACTCCAGAACCACCCTAATCCACTGGTGAATTCTCTGGGACAATATGACCAGAGAGAGCCTCGCCGACTACCATCTAAAAAATTGCCGAAGGACATCTTAAGTCCAACGGTCTAATTTTCTCAGATGGGAAAGGCAAAATGAATATCTGTACTTAAAACAGAGTAAAACGTCTAACTCAGATCACCTCTCAGTGAGTGACTGACGGCCAGAACCAGGAGGAGATTAGCGCGTCACCTGATTGACTAACCAGCCAATCAGCATGTATGGACAGTGCCCGTTCATGGACCAATCCCTACCATCATCCATCTTGTCCCTAAAATACCCCTGATCCCAAACATTCCCAGAGATTAAATCCCTGTAGACCAAAATACCATACTATCGCGCAGGTAAAGCCGTATAACGGCTAGGTACTGCGGCAAAGACACTTCGGGTGGGGGAATAAGCTTCCCCACTCGACTCGAACTGCCTCTGGAGCTCCTCTACACCCCGACGTCTTGCCCCTTGAGCTACTACTGCTCATCCGCCGCTCTTGGGCGGCTCGCAGACTCTGTCAGAGGCACCGCACACCGCACAACCTAGCGCTTCTTAGGCGTTTACGCCACGAGGTGCGTCTCCGACTGCGCGAGCACAGAGTGCGTGCGTGGGAGGACACGATGTCTCGTCTGAACCTAGGTGACGGCGACGTGTGGCGGATCGCCAGACGACTCAGAAACCGAGGTGGGTCCCACACCTCCCCTATCCATGGCACCCAAGGCCTGGCCTACGATCCCCAAGCCAAAGCAAATGCGTTTGCTGAATACCTGGAGAGGACTATGCGGCCGAGAGATGACCCGCAGGACCTAGACTTCTCCGACCGTGTACGTAGGGAGGTTCGTCGATATCTCCGACGCCCTCTCGAAGACGCGGATCGGCTCCCAATTATCAAACCCAGTGAAGTCCAGGGCGTACTCCGACGCCTCAACCACAAAAAGGCCGCGGGGCTTGACGGGATAACACCTGCCATGCTCCGCCACCTTCCCGCCAAGGCCGTGCTCTTCCTGACCAAGGTCTTCAATACGTGTCTCGCCCTTAGCCACTTCCCACGTGAGTGGAGAGAGGCCCGGGTGATTTGCATACTGAAGCCAGGGAAAGACCCGGTCCATCCTGCAAATTACCGATCCATTAGCCTCCTACCCGTACTCACGAAGGTATTCGAGAGGCTAATACTCGCCCGCTTGTCCCCAACCTTAGGGGACATTCAAGCCATCCCACCCCATCAGTTTGGGTTCCGGGCCGGCCACTCAACACCCCAGCAGCTACTGCGCGTGGTGGAGGCTGCCGCCCTGGGATACCAGGACAAGGCCTACACCGCCGCGGTCTCGCTGGACGTTGAGAAGGCCTTCTCCACGACCTGACATGCCGGTCTCCTCCGGAAACTTATCCAGCTGGAGCTACCCACACGACTGATACATCTAATACACTCCTTCCTTAAACACAGATCCTTTGTGGTCTCAGTGGCGGGGAATAAATCCACACGCAGGCCTATCCGAGGCGGAGTCCCCGAAGGCTCTGTTCTATCCCCCACGCTCTTCAGCGTCTACGTGGCCGACCTACCCACAGAACAACACGTCAACATAGCCCAGTATGCTGACGACGTGTTGCTCTACACAACAAACAAACACCCTAACAGAGCCTTCCTCCCAATACAGCGACACCTCCGCCTCATCCAAGAATGGTGCAGGCGATGGCGATTGTCCATTAACCCGGAGAAAAGCCGCGCCATACTTTTCACTAAGCGCCGATTCCCCGCCAATCCCCCCACATTCACCTATCTGCGAAGAAGGATCGAATGGGTAAATTCCATCACCTACCTGGGAGTGAAGCTCGATAAGGGCCTTACTTTTCGTGAACACATCAACGACCTGTCAGCGCGGGCCGGCGGGGCAACTGCCTCACTATACCCAATGCTGCGGTCGGGGATGCCAATTCCCCTGAAGCTACGCCTTTACCGGGCTCTCATAATCCCACTCCTTCTATACACCTGTGAAATCTGGGGCATGGCCGCAGATTCCCATCTGCGTCTGCAGCGCATACAGAACAGAGGCTTCGGATAATCTATTCTGTATGCCGCAGATTCCCATCGAGACTACTGCACGAAGCCTCGTCTCTTCCGTACGTGGAGGACGAAATCAGGCGCCGGGCAAAGAAACTATACGACCAGATTCCACAACACAGGAGTGCCCTGGTTAGGTCTCTTGGGGACTACAACCCCACAGCACGTACGCGTGTGGGACACCGGGTTCCCCGCATGGCTTGCGGGCATCCCCGGTAACGAAGGAGACACCCCTCCAACAGCGAAAGCTGAATACCTTACAGTCCTCCAAGCAAGCTTGGATTCAAAATTCTAAATTTACATGAACCTCCATTTTCTGGACCCCTACACCAGCAGTGCCCAACGGAAGTTGCACACTGATTAAGCAGCCGCTGAGGAGCAAAATCTTGCTACCTCGTTTCAACCTTCTACATCATACTTCACCCGCCATCCTGTAAAACCCCACATCCCGTCATAAAGTGGTTAAGCCCTTACAAGGGCAGGTACACGCATGACACACCTCGGGCTGTTCTCAGCCTGCCAGACAGCGTCGTCGTCGTCGTCGTCGAATGGCCGAAAAGCTCAATATTTTCAAACCTCACATGGCTGATCGCCCGTGAAACTATAATAAATAACGTGCGCTGTGAAAGCTTTAAATCTTACATTGTTTATTAATGTTTGCAAGAGTTGGATACTGCTGGTAATAATTATGTTTCAGGCCTGTGCTAAGTTTTCTCCCTTACTGCAATGCCATCATCAAATTTTATTACTGGCCACCCGATGGAGGTATGGAAGTGTCTGGACCTGCCTACCCAAAATACTGGTATCTGATATGTTGGTGAGCTATGCAGGGGAGGTGCTTCAGCTCCAGTTTGTTGTCCACTGGCCAGGATATTCTTCACTCCAGCTCAACTATTGGAAAGCTTTGCTTACTGTCTGCAAGGGATCCTATATATCTATGGCTGGTGTTGAGATGGTGTACTCATGTAGACAACTGGTTTCTGAATCTTCTAGTGGCATGAAAGTGTCACTGTCAGTGTTTGCTGCAGTATTATATGTCCATTCCCACATAAACAGATAACAAATAAAAAAATTAAACTAAAGAATATTAAATCTTATCTGTTAGGAAAGGTATTCTCCTCTGTAGAAGAGTACAAAAATAGATAGAATATGGTATTTATTAAAGTTTCACGGGCGATCAGCCGTGTGAGGTTTGAAAATATTGAGCTTTCGGCCATTCTAAACTCCATGGCCTTCGTCAGAATGAAATGACCGTTATTTTCCCGCTCCCCCTATATATACAATGTTAGATGAGAGGGGGTTGCGTTGCCCTGGCCAATGAGCGGGTGACGATTTGTGATTGGGCCTGCTGTTTCAGGCTATGTTTGTCACCGGCCACAGTGTTTTCTTGAGGGTCAGTACTTGGACCAGAATCACTATAGTTGCTGTTGTGAATGTAAGCATTTGTGGACGAAACGGAAGCAATGGTCGTGAATATCGGTAGAACACCAACGCATAATAAGACGCGAAAAACGAATGCGGGTGAGATCAAATGGATCATTAAACACCTGCCCTCTAGGAAGGCCCCAGGGCCAGACCAAATTCCAAATATAGTACTAAAACATCTGCCAGCCAAAGCACTGAAGCTACTGGCAGATATATTTAACTATACAATTGAAAAAGGCAGATTCCCTCCACAGTGGAAAGAGGCCAAAATTCTCATGTTCCCTAAACCGAGAAAGAGCCAATCACAGCCTGAAAACTATAGGCCAATCAGCCTCCTCAGCACTATGAGCAAGGTTTTAGAGAAAATAATACTCAAAAGACTTACGAACCACATAATAAAAAATAACCTAGTAATTAACGAACAATTCGGATTCCGGGCACAACACTCGACAACACTACAACTATTGCGAATGACGGAATCCATCACGCGAGGATTCAACGAAAACCGATCCACAGGGGCCATCTTCTTGGATATTGAACGGGCCTTCGATCGCGTGTGGCACGCTGGTCTACTCAGAAAGCTCATATCACTGGAATTCGCGGACTCTATGATAGCCATAATAAAGGACTATCTATCTCACCGAACGTTCCGCACGGCAGTCGAAACAGAGACATCAACGCGACGGCCAATCAGGGCAGGGGTCCCACAAGGAAGTTTATTGGGGCCCACCCTCTTTAATATTTACATAAATGATTTACCAGAGACGATAAGAGTAGACCGATATCTATATGCGGATGACACAGCGCTTGTCACACAATCAACCATGCCGAGGATTATACGCACCAGGCTACAAAATGCTCTAAATGATTTAGAGCCATGGCTCACGAAATGGCGCATTAAGGTAAATACCAGAAAAAGCCAGGCAATTGTATTCACCAAGCGAATTAAGCACCGTCATGGTAAACACGGCCTTCAGCCATTAACGCTTGGACAAGAGCCAATCCAATGGAACAGCAAAACCATCACCTACTTAGGGGTAACAATGGACCAGGGCCTTACGTGGAAACAGCACGTAGACACAGTAAGAGCCAAAGCCAATGCACAACTCAATAAGCTATACCCAATAATCAACACAAACAGTACTCTAAAGTTAGAGATGGGCACTACACTTTATAAAACACTAATCCGGCCCATCCTAACATACGCTGCACCAGTATGGGGACATGCAGCAAAAACACACATAAAGAGACTGCAAACGATGCAGAATAGAGTACTCCGAATAATCGCGAGACTACCCGAAGTAGCTCCAACGCTCCAATTACACGAGGAGCTAAAAGTACATTCCATTGAACAGTTCATAAAAAGGCTCACCTGTAACTTACTTGACAAGAAAAACAAAAACCACAACGAACTAATTCAAAACCTAGGAAATTATGATATAACGCACGACAAACATGCAAGGCCACTATCTCTATTCCAGAGAACTATTGGTCTCGGGGAGCCAGATGTTGACATGCAACAATATCTGGACAACCTAGTTAACTACCCCGATGTTATCCATATGTGAACTGTGCATCACTCTCACTCTCTCTCTCTCTCTCTCACACACACACACACATTCATACCTACAGTTTCTCTTCAGATAACCCTCAAGTCCTTATTTATAAGGCGGACCCAGGGGGATGAGGGCCCCCTCGGGAGTGGCACTGGCTCGCACCTGCATTTCAGGCAGACTGCCCGCCAAGTGTGCACTCCAGACGAACAGGCGATACAACGGACATGCACTCACCCAATTGACGATGCCGGATGGTATATCAACAACCTTAATTATGAATTGCAAACGACGCCATACGGCGGAACGTAACAATTATAATTACACTAGTTTGACGACGCCACAAGCGCACAAATTACCACTAACCTAAGGGACTAATTGTACGCACTTCCTTTGTTCTTAGTGTATGTACATGTATATTTAGATTGTTTCAGGGATCCAGCATGCAGGGTATCGACACGCTCCCAGACTTCTGAGGCGCACGAACAGACGCGGCGAATTCACGCCAAGATTCATAGCACCCTGATTCCTGACAGCAATCACAAATGACTCCTACCAAACCATCCATGACTCCGCTAGGGGGCAAGCTGGGCTTCGGTCAAGCTCGTCTCCAAGCTCCTAACCTTCTCCGTCTGGTTACGCTATGCGAACCAGCTCTATCTTCACCACTGAATGCGCGGGTGCTACAGGCGGTACCGCAGCAGGCTTTCACCTTCCTAATCCGGTGGATGGGGTTTTTTAGTGGGTATGGCCATCTTCAATGGCGACTCCCACAGTACCATGGGGTCTCGAAACAAGATTTTTCCCCTCCACCTAAAAAAAAAAAAAAAAAAAAAAAAAAAAGTGAATGTGTTTCATGGCTATTGTCCAGGCAGGGCTTAGCTGAAGACCGCGGTCCCTGTTGTAATTGTTTGGATGTAGTTTGATTTGAATGGCTTCCTTAATGACTCTGTCCCAGTATTTATCCGTATGCTCCAGAACTTTGATGTCTTCAAAGTTTATTTTGTGGACATACTCTATACAATGCTCGGCCACTGCTGACTTATCTGGTTGTAGGAGCCTGATATTGCGTTGATGTTCTTTACACCTTTCTTCTATTGTGCGTCCTGTTTGGCCTACATACACTTTACCACATTCGCAAGGAATCCTGTAAACTCCTGGGACCTTGAGTCGAAGTGGTTCTTTTACCGGTCTAAGGTATTCTTGGATCTTCTTTGGAAGAAAGAGCACCCGGAGAAAACCTGCCCTGGCGCCGCTTCGTCCACCACGAATACCACATGCGGGTCCCTGGGATCGAACGCGGGCCGCCTAGGTGGTAGGCGAGCGCGCTAACCGCTCGGCCACGGCGCCGCCATAAAGTTATAGATGTTGTAATCGACAGTTCTGTTGAACTCTATGATTCTCCATATTACTTTACTGTTTTAGAGCTTGGCATATTGCATTTTTTTAAACTAATAATTGTATGAATTATGTTAGTAACTGAAAGGTGTTATGTTTCACTATGAAACATAGTATAGTAGATTATTTCAGTAAATGTAGTTCCAGCATTCCAAGTCCAACTACAGAAAGTGCTGTGCAAGAACATGATACTTATAAAAGCCCATCTATGTCATACATGAACAGTAGCACTGGAACTGGCATTGTTGAAGACAAAAGTCAATCATGTGAAGTGAGTCCTTGTTCTTTGGAGTCCCAAAATACATCCGATTATCCAGTTTGTTAAAGTGACAGTACATAGAGAGAATTTAAGAAGAAATACAAGTGGTAGTATGTAGAAAAGACATGTTGGGGTATACAGTATGTAAAGATGGGCAGAAATTGCAGAACGTAAAAGTGGATAAATCACAGTGAGTGACATTTCTAAATAATGGAGTAGTATTTTGGTGAATCTAGTTAGTGGAAGTAACTGACTTTAGTGAACGTCACTGAGAAAAAAGATTCATAAACATAGAAAAACCAAACTATTTTAAGTGCCTGCATACAAAGAGAAAAAAAAATACTTAAGCAAAAAGTAATATACCATGTTTATACATTCATAAGCTTGTGGATTTTCAAATTTAACATGGTCTCCACAAGGGCAAAACATTGTATAGTAAACTAAATTGTGCCAACACCACAGACTGCATTGTGGACACTATGCGGAGGAAGCTCTGTTCATACATAATATCACAGAACTCCAAGATCCCTATATTCATTGATGAGTCTTAACATTCAGTTTCAATAGTGCATTTGAGGTCAGAAATTAGTGATGATAGTAATATACTTCTTCTTGGATGTCATTGAACTTCAAAAAACAAATGCACAAACAATAGAAACTGAACTTAAAAGTGTCTCAAACCATGGTTTTCCTTCAAGTTATTTGAATGACAATATGATTGGAGCATGCAGTGTTGAAGAACAAGCACAACAAAGCATTCAAAATTTCAAATGGATTGTTTGTGCATCTGAATTGAATTAGATATGGCTGAAGCAATTGAGGGGGTTCCTAGTATAATTCACATTAGTTTGTTTACCAAACTGTATGCATTGTACTATTAATCATTCATGGCAAGAGTTAGGTGCAGAACTTAAGAACTAAAGTATTCTTGGTGCATTTGGTGGCCCCAAGCTTTAGAGCAGTACAAGCAGTATGGAAGTCCTACCAGGTTTGTGACTGGATATTATTGTTAGGTCTCACGATATTGCCACAGCTCAGACTCTATCACGAGGGTGTTGATGAAAGGAATACTACATTTATTGTGAAACCTTTATTCCAGTCCATATTTACAACTTTCTCCCTCTTAACCATATACCCAGTGCAACTTTGTTTTTCCCGGCACTGATATCCACGCGGTTGATGGCATGAGCCTGGAGATCGGTAGACGCATGTGAGTAAGTGCATAAGTGTGAACGTGTGCCAGCTGGTGATTAAGTGTGTAAGTGAGTGTAGCCACAGCTTGTTCGCTGGTTTTGTCATTTTCATGCTTCCCCTGATATTACCACTTCTTCATGGCCATGTGATTACCCTCATTGGTGGAAATCCATGCTATGTCCGCGACATTCGACTTTCTACCAATAAGCATGCCCTGTATTGGCGGGTGCTTTTTAAGCGGTTTTTGCTTCACTGCACACAGCGTCAGTATTACCTTTACAAAGATTTCTAAAGGATTTTCACATCCTTTGCTCTCCATTGTCTGGCAACCTTACCAGAATGTTGGTTTTTCCCCTGGTCTTGGCAAAGTTTAGTGTTGCCAACTTGCAAGTATTAGATAAATAAGGTATATGATCTAGCTGAATATTTTCTTTCTTAACAACCAATTTGATTTATCCCGTCACAGGCTTTGAATGCTTATTTTAATAAATATTCAACTGACATGGCTAGAAAATCCAGTATAAGGGAAGAATTGAAGGGACTGCAGGTAACACTATTAAGCGCTGTGTTCTTATGCTACACTGAACTGCGTTCTGAGGCTCTTGAAGGTATTAGTATCCTCTCACAGCATGTCCTACAGTGATATTATGACCGTGCCATAGCAGAGTGGTTAAACCATTCGCTTCTCACCAAAGCGGCCTGGGTTCAATCCCAGGCAACCGCATAAGGCATTCGTGGTGGAAGAAGTGGCGCTGGGGCGGGTTTCCTCCGGGTTCTCTGGTTTCACCCGCCATCTCATTCCACCGGTGCTCCATTTCCATTCCATGTATCATCAGTGTCACCACCTGTGGTGCCGTAGTAGGGCATTAAGCACTAAAAAGTGATACTATTCCCTCATCATATAGAGTAATTATGAGATCAGTAAGAGCCACTGAATAATTGAAGGAAATCTGAGGTTCTTGCATGATTGGAAGTAGAGAAAGCTAATTCAGAATGCCATTTCAAAGAGGTTTCAATGGTTTCCAGAAGAAAATTACGCAGAATGACTACCTAAATTAAAAAGAAACAGTTGTGTCAGAGCCTTAGTGACTATTTGAGGCAAAGACTACTTTCCAATGACAATGAAGAATTCAGTCCCTTATGAAAGAGATTGATATTTTGGACAGTAAAAAATGGCCACATGACATTATTTTAATCCCATGGCCAGAAGGGGAGTGAAATCTGAGAAAATGAAGTAACTGTTTTCTTCTTTCTTTACCAGATGTAAGAGAAGGTTTCAGAGATTGTATAGATAACAGTGGAGAGAACATTCCTGAAAACATGAAATCAGTTTTTGTTTGTGTTGATACTTTCCCTGTGAGCACATCAGGCTGTAAAACAGACTTCAGCACAATGAAGTTAATTACAACATTCTGGAATTTTTTCTCTGTTTGCTATCTTTCATCTTTAATGTTCGTTGCAATAGTTGGACCTCCGGTATATCTATGGAGTCCTGAGTATTACATCAAAGTACAGATCAAAACACATAGGCATGCCAAGGACAGCCAATCCAAGAAGGCTAATCTACATGTACTGCAGTCTGAGTCTGAGTGACACTTCAACTTGTAGAATCTTCTTTAAGTGAGTCCCCACTATTACTTTCTCTACTGATAAGTAGAAGGAAGTATTGTATTCCACCTAAAAATTGGATGTCGAGATTTCACCGGAAATATGTGTTTCGAGACCTCCTGAATCCAAAAAAAAGCATTTTTAGAAAAAGGTCTGTGTGTGTGTCTGTGTGCGTCTCTGTGTGTGTGTGTGTGTGTGTGTGTGTGTGTGTGTGTGTGTGTGTGTGTGTGTGTGTGTGTGTGTGTGTGTGTGTGTGTGTGTGTGTGTGTGTGTGTGTATGTGTGTGTGTGTGTGTGTGTCTGTGGACAGCATAACTCAAAAACGAAAACTCGGTTAAAAACCTAAGTTGGTATTTAAGTTTAATGTCCTTCAAGGATGCGACATGAAGATTTGGAAGAAAATAGCCCCACACTAAACTACCTTTTACATGGAACATTTTTCGAAAATTTTGATTTTCTTGAAAATGGCTCTAACGATTTTGATTAAAATGTCATATGTTTGAGATATTTTGATTTCAAATGAAATGTATATTTTGAATTTTCTGGCTATAGCCCCTGTAGGCGTATTTGCTCTGGACGACTTTTGCATAGCTGGTAAACCGTTAGACCAAATATACAAAAAATGTAGATCTTGCTAAAATACACAATTTATGTCCCGATAAATTTTCTTGTAGGGTGATTCATTTCGGAGATATTCCTTATTATGTGTGTGAGTTTCGCGAAACTTAGAACTTTCGTGAAATGGATCATCGTTGTTCATTTTTTTGCATGTAACGTGTTATGTTTTGGACTTGTTTGGGTAAAGTCTTCTGGTAATTTTTACTCAAATGTTAAAAGACAAACTAAGGAAGTGGGATGATCCCACAATTAGGGAAGCTAGTGGATATATTCTTTTACTAGGACTTCGAATCCATCTTCATTCTTTCCACCTACAATGAAGTGTTCTCGGAAACTTGCATTCTGTTTGATATTCTTCAAATGAAAGCTAATGAAATCAATCACTGTGCTAACCATCTAAGGAAAACAATAGAATTGTTCAAGAAATCAAGAGGTGATGCAGCTTTAGATCAGCAGTTTAAGATAGTTACCAATGACACAGGAGATGCATCTTCTAAAATCAAGAGAAGACACTTTGAGATTGAAGATAAAGAATCTTATTTCTATCAGTTGTATTTTAATATCATTGATGCACTGGCAACTCAAATGAAAATGTGATTTGAAGACTTAAAGAAACTGTTATTTCTTAAATTGCTACAAAATTTTAATCTTTCTCCAAGGCCTTTAGTGCTGTTGCATTTTCATCACTATTGAATAGTTTCCCTGAATTTTCTGACAGCGACAGCCGTAAAAATGAACTAATAGTGTTTTACTTCTTCTTCAACTGATTGCCCTCCCTGTATGGAGGACTGACACTCCCTATGACTTATAAGCCTATGCCTAGGGTCAGATGCCTGTTGGGGAGGTGCTCAACCTATGGACCAGACAGAGTGAAGACCGGGAAGCATGTGATCAGCCCAAAACCAGGTATGAGAGTGAGGAAGATGATGACATGAAATGCTGACGAAAGGGATGAATGGAAAGGTGATGATGGAGCAGTCGGTGGAATGAGTGAGTGGTGGGGGAAACCAAAGGACCCGAAGAAAACCAGACACCGTTTCGTCCACCATGAGTACCACATGTGGGTCTCTGAGATTGAACCCGGGTGTTAGATGAACGGTCTAACCACTCAGCCACGCCGCCAATAGTGTTTTACAAAAGCCGTAATTTACAGTAGAACTATCCAACACTTCAAGGGCTACTGGTTTATTTTGTTAAGGAAAAAGGGCAAAAGGATAAAGGTACAGTACGCAGGGGAACACCTCGCTCACGTTGACCTACACAGGTCTATTGTGGCTACCACTCCCCCAGGAGGCAGGGATGAATGAGGGAACCGAAGGGGTGCTATCAGACTCGCAGCTAGACGCGTGGAAGTCCCTAACCAGTGCTGAGAAGTCGTCATCCCGGCGTTAGGTCCCGCCAAGCAGCCAGCATCACACCGCGAGTCCGGGGCGGTATCGCACGAAGTGTGCCCCCCTCCTCGACGGAGGACAAGGGCCACCAGACGCCACCCAGCGCCGAGAACAGCAGTTACCATGCGCAATCATCCACGCCATCTGCCCGACACTGCCCATATTACATGCCTGGAACTGCACCACCTGAAAAATAATAAGGGAATGGAATGAAAGGAAATGATGGAAAGGAAACCGTGGTGTGAAATAGCGCACCCCGGCATTTACCTAAGTGACATGGGGAAACCACGGAAAAACACATATCAGAGTGCACGGCCACGGGGATCGAACCCGCGATCTCCACAGACGTTACCGCATGAGCCATCCCGCTCGGTTTGTTAAGGAAGATATTTACAAATGCTTTCCCAATAGTTAGCTTATTTGCCACAATACCTGCGTCAACTGCAAGTGTTAAATGAAGCTTCTCAGCACTTAAGGGGATAAGAATATAATCCCAAAATACTATGGGTCAAGATAGATTTGCTTCCCTTGCACTCATGTCAATCAAGAAAGAACTGTTGCAACAAGTGGAAAAGGATCCAAAATGTCTGATGAAATTATGGAACACTTTGCAACAGTAAGGCAGTGGCAAGCGGAGTTCTACCGATAATCACAACTGTAGGAGTAGGACAGATGCGGAGGGGGACACTTCGACCTTAGAGATCTTTTATACCTGTGCGCGCCTCCGGGAGGGAGGGGTGAGGCGAGAGGAGACAGAGGGTGGCCAGACCACAGAAGAGTAGGCACAGCAGAGGGTAAAGGTCCCTGCATTTTCCCATTTGTAAATCCCTCGACACCAGCTAGTACACCGGTCCCCAGCCGGTTCGTGCAGAGCGTCGTTTGGAGGGGTCCCTCCATGGCTCAAGATTCACAGTGGGGACCTTGTCCGGGACCACTGAATAGCTTGAGCGAGCCTCAATTTTTTTACCTGCTAAACATACAGTTACCAGTGCAAGGCCGTGAGCAGGCTGCGCTCAAAGAGCACCAGTTGTCCAGGCCTGATCAGAAGTAAGATATATGGCACAGAGTAATAATGGTATCTGATGTTATTTGAACATATAATGTGCCGCTGTTTGCAGTACTGGAGTACTTGGTGCACTGAAGTTTGAAACCAAACCCTACAAATATTGTATGTGGTTTAACAGAGTAGTTTAAACAAAAATTAACATAAAAGTGAAATGGTTCCTTGTGACCAATGTGTTCTGCTCGTTTGCAAACAAAAATCTTCTAACGAATGTGTGATCCTGGGTGAGACTAATATGAATTTTATAACAATGGAATCACACTTGTCGAGGAAGTTTTGAGTTTCTGTAAGAAATTAAAGGTACTTTTACATACCTATTGTATATTACATACGTATACATAACGGTTTGTTCTTTACTTTTTGACATTTAGTACATCACTGATCTCCTTTTTTATTGAGCTTAAGATGATGGTAAAGAAATTACATTAAATACCGATACTCATTGCAACCTATTGCTGTAGTCATACAAATTGGGAATTGTCTAACATACGATTCTGAAATGAACGTACTAACAGCATATATGTGATAACAGAATTACAATTTTGATTATGAACAGCTACGTTGTGGAGTAAATCCGTGAAAGGGGGGAAAAGTAATATATTGTGGATTACATTTATTTCGAAATTTGAGTGCTTATTTACAACCAAAACTTGGGTGTCATAAAACTGAGCACTATATTATACATAGGCATAGTACATTTCAGTAATAGTGTGTATTGCTTTAAATATTGTGAATGCAGCATGTAGGAAAAATTAATATTGTCACTGGTGTCGGAGAAACATTAAGATTTACGCACCTTTTTCATGAGAATGCATTTCCAATGGATATCGGAAAAAGGTTCCTTCAAAACTTGGATGATAATATGTAATAGAAAATAACAAACATACATAAGCTTAGACTTATTTATAATAAAAATGCACATTTTATTTCCACCTCGTGGATTTACTTTGTAATAAAGATCGTCTTCAACGAATTCCACGGCTGATAGAAGTACAAATAACAGGAGAGCAAAAAACCTCTGGACGGGCTGCACGGTGCTTAGCCTCAGGGTTCCTCGGCGCTCGTTGCCGCCTGCCGTTATCATAGAAAGGCGCGATGAAACCATACGTTTTTAAAACTAATTTTGAAGGCTTTACTGACCACCTTTATGAAAGAATATGCTGAAACTGATTACCGTCATTGTCCATACATTTTTGGCACTTCGTTAGGAAATTATCCACTACTCGCCGTAGTCCACGTTGAGAAATGCTGGTAATTTTCTAGCGGATATTTTTTTTTAATTCTTCAAGGGTGTGTGCGTTTGTCTTGTGCACTTTATTTTAATTTATCCCGAGATAGGTGAATATCGCAGGTGGTAAGGGCGGGGGGCTGATGGGGGCACAAATCTCTACTAATAATTCTGTTCTGAAATACACCCTCAATTGTTCTCATCGAAGAATTGGCCATATGAGCTGTTGCAAAGTCTTATTAAAAACTAGCAAAGTCACGCTCCCTGTCTGAATTCTCTAAAAAAAGGGGGCATGTATGTGCGGGCATCAACTGTTATCTAATATATATTGTTTATGAAGTAACCCTTCATGACGAACAATGTGATGTATGGTGCGCCATTAGCGGAGAAAGGTTTCTCAGAGCTCCAATAAGGAATTTCTATCTCTGGGATAACTTAAAACAAAGTGTACAAGACAAACCCACACAACCTGGAAGGATTAAAATATCCGCCAGGAAATTACCAGCATTTCTCAACGTGAACTACGGCGAGTGATGGATAGTTTCCTAAAGAGGTACCAAAAATGTATGTATGGACGAAAGTGGCCAGTTTCAGCATCTTCTCTGATAAAGCTGGTCAGTTAAGCAGTTACAAGTAGTTTTTAAAATGCTGTGTGGCTTCATCCGCGCCTTTCTATGATAGCGGCAGACATTAACGAGAGCCGAGGATGCCGAGAGGTCAAATACTGCGCAGTCCGTTCGGAGGTTTTGTGCTCTCCCGGTACTTCGGTTCCCAAATGATGGCATCTGTATGGGCGAGAAAATCAGCGTGTACAAGTCGCCCATACCTTGTTGACGAATGACCTTCCGCAAAGGATCAGTTAGCTAGTCTACTCTCGACAACATGTCAGCAAAAAAGTTTAAGTTATATTACCAGCTCTACTTCCTTTTGTTGCGTTTGTATATACAGTTGACCGCAAAAGTTTTGTGTGGTACGGATGTATATACCAATTCAGACGAGGAAGAAGATGGAAATATGTCGGGAATAGAAGAAATACAAGAAAATTAAGTGCAAACGGTTATCGACGTTGATAGTGTGGCTCATACTATTAGGAGTATGGCAATTTGCTTTGTAGTACTGTACTATTTCAACTCAGAAACGCGTGAAAACCTCTGACTGTAGACTGTACTTGCCTCTCGATGCCAATGTTCCCGGTAGTGACTCGCATCCAACCTCTCATATAAAATTTTCATTTGTCAAGAGCTAATGTGCGGCCTATAACATGCGAAGTTATGTGGAGGGAAACAGTTCCATAAACTCAGCTAGATAGGGCCAGGGGCGCATTCAAGTTAGAGGGTAAGGGGGTTGTATCGCTCCCCGAAAATTTGGAAAGTATTAAGGTCGTAACTACATAAACAAAATTTGATGTGTTGCACTCGAATGACTTTATCTACTCTTGTACTAACCATTCTTACAATCTCTTATTCCTATATCTTCTTCGTAAGTGATCTAGCTATCGACAGGTCCTTAAACACCACTGACTAACTCACTCACTAACTCACTCACTCCCTTCCTCACTCACACACTCTACAACCTACCCACTCACCCACCCACTCACCCACCCACTCACCCACCCACTCACTCACTCCCTCCCTCCCTCCCTCACTCACTCACTCACTCCCTCCCTCACTCACTCACCCACCCACTCACTCACTCACTCCCTTCCTCACTCACACACTCTGCAACCTACCCACTCACCCACCCACTCACCCACCCACTCACCCACCCACTCACTCCCTCCCTCCCTCACTCACTCACTCACTCCCTCCCTCACTCACTCACCCACCCACTCACTCACTCACTCACTCCCTTCCTCACTCACACACTCTACAACCTACCCACTCACCCACCCACTCACCCACCCACTCACCCACCCGCTCACTCACTCCCTCCCTCCCTCCCTCCCTCCCTCACTCACTCACTCACTCCCTCCCTCACTCACTCACCCACCCACTCACTCATTCACTCACTCCCTCCCTCACTCACTCACTCACTCACTCACTCACTCACTCACTCACCCACTCACTCACCCACCCACTCACCCACCCACCCACTCACCCACCCACCCACTCACCCACTTACGCACCCACTTACGCACCCACCCACTCACTCACTCCCTCACTCACTAACTCACGCACTCACTAACTCACTAACTCACTCACTCACTAACTCACTCCCCTACTCACTAACTCACTCACTCCCTCACTCACTTACCCACTCACCCACCCACCCACTCAACCACTCACTCACTAACTCTCTCACTCCCTCACTCACCCACTCACTCACTAACTCGCTCACTCACTCCCTCACTCACTCCCTCACTCACTCCCTCACTCACCCACTCACCCACCCACTCACTCACTCACTCACTCACTCATTCATTCATTCACTCACTCACCCACCCACCTACCCACTCACTCGTTCACTCACTCACCCACCCACCCACTCACTCACTCTCTCACTCACTCACCCACCCACCTACCCACTCACTCACTCGTTCACTCACTCACCCACCCACCCACCCACCCACCCACTCACTCACTCATTCACTCAATCTTCTTCGTGTTAGTTGAGACAAACATTTGCAGAAATTATTGCTTATTTTCTTGTAGGTACAAGGGGAATATGGGAATACAGTAGGCTTTGAGCGACAGTTAAATCTTTTAAAGCTTTCAAATTCCGTTCTCCTTGCACGGTTAACGTATAAAAAAATCTGGCGTGTTTCACCTACATGACTTTCTCTACTCTTATACTAACCATTCTTACAAACTCTTATTCCTATATCTTCTTCGTGTTAGTTGAGACAAACATTTTCAGAAATTATTGCTTATTGTTTTGTAGGCACAAGGATAGATAGTCAAATCTTTTAAAACCTTCAAATTCCGTTCTCTTTGCACGGTTAACGTATCAAAATGAATAACGATGTTCCATTTGACACAAGTATAAGTTTTCCAAAACTCACACAAATAACAAGGCGTATCTCCGAAATGGTTCACTCTACAAAAACATTTATCACACATAAACTGTGTATTTTGGCAAGATCTACATTTTTTGTATAGTAAGATTTGGTTTAACTCTTACGGTTTACCAGTTATGCAAAAGTCATCCAGAGTAAATACGACTACAGGGGCAATAGCCAGAAAATTCAAGATATACAGTTCATGTGTCATAAAAATATCGCAAACATATGACATTTTAATCAAAATCGTTGGAGCCATTTTCAGGAAAATTAAAATTTTCGAAAAATTTTCCATGTAAAGGGTAGTTTAGGGTGAAGCAATTTTCTTCAAAATCTTCGTGTCGCATCCTTAAAAGACATTAAACTCAAAATGCCAACTTTGGTTTTTAACTGACTTCGTTTTTGGGTTATGCTGTCTACAGACTGACATACACCCACCCACCCACCCACCCACACCCACACACACACACACACACACACACACACCCGCACACACACACACACACACACACACACACACACACAGCTTTTTCTAAATATGCTTTTTTGGATTCAGCTGTTTAGTGCAGCAGTTTCTTCCGTAATCCTGACTGCTGCACTTGTCCTTTCAACGGACCTGAGGGCGATCCCACCAACTTTTCCTGCCGGCTGCCAGGCTGTAGGTTTCAAACACAGGTTCCAAACAAAAGAAGGGTTGGCCACTGAGCCTGCTAACGCTCCTAGCAGTTGAAATTTGTGACTAAACTGTTAGAATGACAGTAATGATTCCAAGATTAACAAAAATAGAATACTGCTGTATTCAGGTGAAAACCTCTTCACCTGCTTCACTTGAATAGCTGCCACTGCGCCTAACATACAAAAAGAAAGAGAAAGGGAATAGCGATGTTCCATTTAACAGAAATATAAGTTCTTCAAAACTTATACAAATAACAAGGAATATCTCCGGAATGGTTCATTGTACAAAAACAAATATTCGGACATAAACTGTGTGTTTTAGCGAGATCTACATTTTTGTACAGTAAGATTTTGTCTATTTGTTACGGTTTACGAGCTACTCTAAAGGTGCTCTAAAGTCATCCAGAGTAAATAGGACTACATAGGCTATAGCCAGAAAATTCAAATTATACGTTTCATTTGTCATCAAGATATGTCAAACATATGACATTTTGATCAAAATCGTTAGAGCCATTTTCAAGAAGATCAAAATTTTCCATGTAAACTGTAGTTTAGGGTGGAGCAATTTTCTTTTTCAAATTTTTCGTGTCGCATCTTTGAAAGACATTAAACTTAAATACCAACTTTGGTTTTTAACCTACTTTTCGTTTTTGAGTTATGCTGTCCACAGATTGACACACACACGCACACACACACACACACACACACACACACACACACGCACGCACGCACACACACACACACACACACACACACACACACACACACACGCAATCTTTTCTCTAAAAATGCTTATTTTGGATTCTGGGGCCTCAAAACATGTATTTCCGGTGAAATCGCGACGACGAATTTTTGGGTGGAATACGATGCTTCCTCTACTTTACTAAATATAGTAGAGAAAGTAAAAACGTATTCACATTAATAAGTATATTCAGATTCTTCGGCTCGGTAAGACAATTATCGGATAAAATATATAACAATATATATGCATACGATGACATTTCCAGAGTTTCTAATTGTAAAACTTCATGAGATCCCCCACCTCCACCCCCGAAACAAATTCTGTGTCCGCCCCTGAATAGAGTGTTTGGTTATCCGAACAATTAATAATTTCTATAACTCGGTTAGATAGGTGATTTGATTACTTGAAGAATGTCATTCCTATAACAGTGTGAATATTATGACAAAATGCAAATTAATACTAAAATGGGATTATACCTAAGATATTTTCAGACCAACGCGCAGCGAGAGAACTTATAACACGATAAAAACGATTATGTACTGATACATCCTCCTCTGTTTCTCATCACAGGCTTTCCGATTCCTCCTGGTGCCATCAGCTCGGAGTTCACATTTTGTGATTACATTTAGCGTACCTGTTTCAATCAATGTAGCCATAGCTTAACGCTGCAGACACAACCTCTGAGTGCTTCAGTTTATGAGCAGTGACTGTGTCACATGGGAAACGCTAGACAAGGATCCCTGCTACTTCTGCATTTCCCGGAAAGAAGAGCTGTTTATCTTTAACAAGCTGGCCAAGTGAGTGTCTTGAGCTGCTGCGTTCAACGTTGAAGGTCAAACTGCTTTGTGGGGATTTGTATAACAAATATAGATACCTGTTGATAGGGCATGTTGCCAACTATCGCTTCAAGCCGCTATATGAATGTACAGCCGGCTCCAAAAGTTTTCCAATGTGTGAGATGTGTTGAGGGGAAATGGAAGGAGAATTTTCTTTAGGAGCTGTTGTACCTGTCCTGAGGGTTTATTTACATTTGCATGTAGTCGTCTAAGGTGAGACAAGTGAGGTAGCTCCTGTTGAGGAAACAAGAAAGAAAATAGTTTTCTTCTATACTTAACTATTCTGTCCGAACGAAAGAAATGTTCACATCCTTTCCCCAGGTGCTTAAACACATTAATGTTGACATTTTGCGGAGTCCTGTAGTTTTAGAAACATTTTAAACAAATGTTTTTTAAAAAGAATGAATATAATAATTTGTTCGTTAACAGCAGCAACAACAACAACAACAACAACAACAACAACAATAATAATAATAATAATAATAATAATAATAAAATAATAATAATAATAAATAACAATAAGAATCATCATAACAATAGATAAACCAGTTCAGATTTAAAGCGTGATAGGCAAGAAAGCTGAGGCGGAGAAGCTATGTCGTAACCTATAGTGGTTGATGTCTCATACTTTTATGAAACATGTTCTTTTGCGATTTGCAGTAGTTCAGTTACTTGTGTTACGCTAAACTTTTATTTTCCTTTGAAGTTCTGTTTTCCTGCTATTTCCGACAAACAGCTATTCAGTGTTTTAAACATCGATGTGAAATTTCAGGTCAAATAGGTAGGTACACGATTTCATGCTCACTGAATAAAAGCAATTTGGAAATTTTACAGCGCAGATGCATGTGTCTTCATGAATAGCTTAAGTAAAAACGTAGTATATTAAAAGTATTTGAACGTTTTAAATTTCATTTCATTATAGAGTGATATGACGCCTCTAATGCCGAATATTTAGTTTCCATCCTCGCTGCGAGTTCGCTCTGGATTTACAACGTTAATGTTGTTTTCTTTACACTGAGATTACTTTTTTACGACCAAGTCTAAGAGAAATGTTGGAATGCCATTTCTTGTAAGCCCCTCATACTTGTAGACAGGTATGAGCTGGCAACTCAACCTTTGAGACCACCTGGCATAACATACCGATAAGCTATCTTGCCTTTCTAGCGCGACTAGGAAAGCGTGGCTCGGAAAACCTTTGAAGCCGACTGTGACTGCTCTACCCTCCCCCAACCTATTGATACGGAAATTGAATTGACACCGGTGGTCGTCATGCACTCATTTGAATCCGGCAATCGGACGCTGCGTGGTCAAACGGTTGTTTTTTTAATTTAACTAGAGAGACACTAGCTGGAGCTTGAGGTGAGCGGTTGGACTCGAAGATGAGCTAATTAACCATTAGTGAGTTGGTAAATGGGGTAAAGTTCTACCATAATTAACAGTCGGCACCTCTCAATCTACGTCGATGAGTTATTTCAAAAGTAATAAACTAATGATAACTTTAATTCCTGTGTCGTGCCTTTCATTCATATCCATGCATACCCTGATGACATAACGACTCAAGACCTCTACTGGACAGCCGTGGCAACGAGATGGAAGGAAGTCCAACTACTTCATTGTATATCAAATTAGCGCCCACAACGAGAGACTTCCAAAGCAGCATCAAATTGGTAACAACGTGGGTCATCTTTATATTCAGCTTCATATTGGCGACAACGTAGCGACTTCCTCATTTCCGCTTCAAATTTGCGTTCAACTGCAGGGTTTTCTTCTCCGTTACACTGTCATAACGAGATGGGGCACATAGATCTCAGCAGCACTGTACTACGTAACTAAGGTGGTGAACGTTCTGGAGGATGAAGCAACTTTAGTTGCAGTAGCCAAGAAGCTTCTAAACTCTTCGGAAGTGAAAAATGATTAACTTTCATTGCGACCGAGTTTGGGTTCCTGCCACAAGTGATCTGCCGGCTTCAAGAAAGAGGACAGCCTTTAACGAAATCAGTGAAAATTGTGGATGATGCAATGCAAAGACTGGACAGTGTACTATCTTTCACAAAAGTAAATACCCATCTTCGGTGCGACATACACGACGGGTCAATAATTCTCAGGCATGCTTGCATAGGTGGTATGAGAATTAAATTAGTCATATGCTTCCCTTACTGTTCGGAGGACATGGCAGCCATGTCACCTCGCAACTCACCTCACCTCGTAGTTTTGAAAAGCAATGTTTCAGCAATCCTTCTACATTAACGGGCAAACATTGCAGATTCAACTTCAGTGCACCTGCAGAACATATGTTCTTATCGTGTTTCTGTTAACTTGTGGACTAGAACTAAAATTATTCAGTTTTAGTGCTAGACTTATAGAACGTGAGTTTAATCAGTCAGACCGAACTTTACCATGCACTATAGTTGTGCTGGCTAAGGCGTGTTCTTTCAAATGAACAGCTTGGGCTGACATGGGTTCGAATCCCATCTAACATATTCCTTTTTGTTTCCCTTTTTCTTTTTTCTTTCTTAACGGAACATTATTATTTATATAACCCGTGCGAAATATAAAATTATACAAACTAATGGAATCTATTTCTAATAAAGCTTCTCCTTTAGGTCTTTTTATTCCGCGTACCGTTGTAACTTTTCCCGCTGTCTTATGAATGCTGTAGTATGAATGACATTTTACTAATGAATACTTCCTAAGATATCAATTGCTGAAAATGAAGCAGGGAACACGCCTACCTCAATTGTCAAACATTCCCCTTGAAATTAATATTTGCCTTAAAACGTTCACATTCAAAAGCATCTCTATGAATTTCGTAGGCTATTATCATATTAAAATATACAGTGTGTCCCACTCGCTACCGAACCCGACGTGAATTACAATAATTCCAATAATAATGGGAATATTGTTGTGAAAGAAGGCATCAGCAACAATGCGTTTATTTGACCTTGTTTGTGATTATTGTGCGTGTGTTGTTGAAGTTCAGTTCAGTTTATTTCTTACACAAGACTGCATCATTTCAAATGGGCTTTGGCCACCGCGTTTACCCGTTCTGACATCACCTGATATTTTTCTGTGGGGACATTTATAAGAACAAACCACGAACCACGAACGCTTTGAAAGAAAACAACCGCATAGAGACCCAGGCAATAAACGAGGACATCTTAGCGAAGACCGCCGATAATATGGTCCGGCGAATTCAATCTTCTCTGGGTGCAAATGGGGGGGCACTTCCAGCATCTGTTATGATGTCACAATATTTCTCACAGAATGAGGTAAGTAGTCCTCAAATTTCACTGCAATATATATTAGTATATATTAGTATTTGAATATATGTATATATTTAATATATTACAATACAATTATTACAATTCATGTCGGGTTCGGTAGCGAGTATATAAGCGTGTAATACTGTAAATTACCAGATCTGGATGCCAATGAATATGGCACATTAAATAGAACAGAATGCAGGTGTTGAAGCAACCTTTGCACCCAGCAAGGTTGTCATGTCGTTTATTTCCAAGCAGATACAACATTGCCATGTCCCCATTAACTCAATTTGTAGCAGTGTGCCTTCATCTGATTTTCCGTGCCTGATAAGAAGCTGTTGAGAACTAAACTCGTTTGTTAATCTTGTATTACAGAAAATAAACATGCGAAAGACGAGCCTTGAACCCCCGTCAGCTAGCAATTATGAATTTCACAGTCAATGACGAAGCGCTCTTAGCTATTCGTCAGTTGAGCCTTCGTACTGTATCATATGATATTAAGCTTGCTGTCACTACCTTAGCAGCTAATTTCACTGCAAGGCGTAAAGTTCGTGTGCGCCTTTAGAAATGGTTTAAAAAATTGCGTTTCTTTTTCTGAGTATTCGCTTACATTTATTTAGAGGAATAAGGAAAGCGAATATTTGCATAACAAGCACAAGCATCGCAGTGTTTAGTGTGGAGCTAAAGTTCGTTTAGTTTATTTTTATTAATGACAGACAAATGTGTTTGAAGTCACTAATATCAATAATTAATTTATATTTATTACCTACTCAGAATATACGCCTAACTTCAAGAACAGTAACGTCTTTAAGACGTTACCAGTCTTGGAGAACCCTTTTGAAATATTTATTTTATATTTCTAGCACTTAAAAGTGCTTTAAATGTAAGAGCCTCATTTTTTTCTGTGCAAATCAAGTGATTTTCACAGCACATTTTAATTCCTTCAGTACACATAAAACTTGGTATCATCAAAAACTTTGCTAAAAAGTGGGACCTAAGTGGACTGGCATTCAAATACCTAGTTAAAAAATTTCCTAGCATTATTGAGGTCCAGTTAAAGGAAGAAATTTTTGGTGCCCCATAGATTCATCAAGTTCACCAAGAAGAGATATTTGAATACCTTTTAAATGATGCTAAGTGAGAGGCAAGGTGGAAAGTTCGTGTGCACCTTTGAAATAGTTTAAGAATTTGCGTTTCCTTTTCTAAGCATTCACTTACATTCATTTAGAGGAATAAGGAAAGAGAATATTTCTATAACAAGCACGAGTATAGCAGTGTTTAGTGTGGAGTTTAAGTACGTTTAGTTTATTTTTATTTATGACAGACAAATGAGATTGAAATCACTAATATCAATAATTAATTTATATTTATTACCTACTCAGAATATACGCCTATCTTCAAGAACAGTAACGTCGTTAAGACATTACCTGTCTTGGAGAACCCTTTTAGCAGCATCACTTTTGAAATACTTATTTTATTTAATATTTCTAGCACCTAAAAGTGCTTTTAATGTAAGAGCTTCTTTTTTCTGTGCAAATCAAGTGATTACCACAGCACAAAGTTATGTGTTTTAACGTCCTACAAACAAGGAGCACCAATAATAGCTTTGATTTCATTTGCAACCAAAAGTGTTTAACTGTTTCATACCTTCAGTTAAGGCTTTTAAATAATCACGCTCTGAAAGATTACACTGGACAACAAATGTTTACTTTTTGTTTGCGTCATGAATGACACCTCACTTTTCTTATGGGTTACACCATGCTAAACAGGAATATGACAACAAGAATGCTACATTGGTTCTGGTTTGAGAATAATATTAAGGAAAAAACACAATAGTAATTTTTTATATGAAAATCTCATGTCTTGTAAAATATATTCGTGTTCACTTACCTTTACTAGATATGCTTTCTATTTGCTTTATTTTTGTAGTGGAGTTCAGGACTATCCCTGATGACTGTTCAACAGTAGTCAGCAAGCATTCTTGCCCTCCACTTTCCCTGGAAACGTTTATCCATTAATGATATTTGTTGGTGCAAATGTTCGCCAAGTTCATCGCTCCACAACATTTAGCAAAACAATTTTGATGGGAGTGTAAAAAGTGTAATTTAAGGGACATGTTGCATCACATTTTGTGATAAGATGACAGCAAATTTATATCAAGATTATCAAAAATGTTTTTACGACTTCTCTGAAAGAATTCCATGTCTCTTGCTTAGCACCATTTAAAAGGTGTTCAAATATCTCTTCTTGGTGAGCTTGATGAATCTATGGTGCACCAAACATTTCTGCCTTTTTTGAGCCTCAATAATGCTAGGACATTTTGTAGCTAGTTGTTTGAATGCCAGTCCACTTAGGTCCTTTTAGTTTTTTAACTTTTTGCAAAGTTTTTGATTATACTAAGTTTTATGTGTACTCGAGGAATTAAAATGTGGTGTGATAATCACTTGATGTACACAGAAAAACTGAGGCTCTTACATTAAAAGTACTTTTAAGTTTTGGATATTTTAAATAAAATAAATGTTTCAAAAGTGATGCTTTTTAAAGTGGTTCTCCAAGACAGGTAACGTCTTAAGGATGTTACTGTTCTTGAAGATAGTCGTATATTCTGAGTAGGTAATAAACATAAATTGATTACTGATATTAGGGATTTCAATCTCATTTGTCTGTCATTAATAAAAATAAACTAAACGAACTTAAACTCCACACTAAACATTGCGATGCTCGTGCTTGTTATACAAATATTCTCTTTCCTTATTCCTCTAAATAAATGCAAGCGAATACTTAGAAAAAGAAACGCAAATTTTTAAACCATTTCTAAAGGTGCACACGTGCAGTGAAATTAGCTACTAAGTTTTTGTTCTTATTTTTATACACGGACGAGAAGAAGCTTTATTAAGCTTTATAGTAATTTAGTGACAGCAAGCGTAATATCATATGATACAGCCGAAGGTGCAGCTGACAAATAGCCAAGAGCGCTTCGTCGTCGACTGTGAAATTCAGAACTGCTAGCTGACGGGGGTTCAAGGCTCGTCTTTCGCATGTTTATTTTCTGTAATACAAAATTAACAAATGTGTTTTATTTCTCAACAGCTTCTTATCAGATGAAGGCACACTGCTACAAATTGAGTTAATGGAGACATGGCAACGTTGTATCTGCTTGGAAATAAACGACATTACAACCTTGCTGGGTGCAAAGGTTGCTTCAACAACTGCATTCTGTTCTATTTAATGTGTAATATTCACTGGCATCCAGATCTGGTAGTTTACACTGTCACACGCTTACATATTTTCATATGGTAATAGGCTACGAAATTCATAGAGATGCTTTTGAATGTGAATGTTTTAAGGCAAATATTGATTTGAAGGGGAATGTTTGACAATTGAAGTAGGCGTGTTCTCTGCTTCATTTTCAGCAATTGATATTTTAGGAAGCATTCATTTGTAAAATTCCCATCATACTACAACATTCATAAGATGGCGGGAAAGGTTACAACGGTACGCGGCATAAAAATGTCTAAAGGAGGAGCTTTATTAGAAATAGGTTCCATTAGTTCGTATAATTTTATATTTCTCACGGCTTACATAAATAATAATGTTCCGTTAAGAAAGAAAAAAGAAAAAGGGAAATAAAAAGGAATATATTAGATGGGATTCGAACCCCTGTCAGCCTACACTGTTTATCTAAAGGAACACGCCTTAGCCACCACATCTGTAGTGAATAGTAGAGCTCGGTTTGACTGATTAAACTCAAGTTCTATAAGTCTAGCACCAAAACTGAATCATTTAATTCTAGTCCACAACTTAACAGAAACACCATAAGAACATATGTTCTGCAGATGCACTGAAGTTGAGTCTACAATGTTTGCCAGTTAATGTAGAAGGATAGCTGAAATATTGCTTTTCAAAACTACGAGGTGAGGTGAGTTGCGAGCGGACATGGCTGCCATGTCCTCCGAACAGTAAGGGAAGCATATGACTAATTTAATTCTCATACCACTTATGCAAGCATGCCTGAGAATTATTGACCCGTCGTGCATGTCGCACCGAAGATGCGTATTTACTTTTGTGAAAGATAGTACCAGGGAAACGGAGTTCATTAGCTAGCGAAACGTGTAAAAAGTGTTATCGGAAAATTGTGATCTGGATAAACTTAGAAACATTTAAAGAAGATCTACAAGGTAACAATTCTGCTGCAGTTGAAATGGATCGTACAATGATGGTATATTTTAAATTTGCTGCAATAATCTCTGTTGATGTTGAGAGGTCATTTTGTCATATGAAAAATGTGTTATCTGATAGGAGACTCAACATGACCAGAGAACTTGAAAAAAAAAAAAAAAAAAACAGTTGTTTGTGATGTGCAACGAATGAGGTATTGCAATACACAGGCCTTTAAAAAAAAATACTTCATTTTTGTGTCAATTATAACACTAACATTTTTTTAAAACTTTGAAGTTCTTTAAAATATGACGATCGAGTTCTTGAATAGTGAAATCTGTTATATAAGTGGATTTTTCTAATTGCCTTTTATTGCCTGTTTTAGCATTTAGTACCTGGGCGACGAGCTTCTTTCGGTATTTACGTAAAGGAAAGGGAGTAGAGAAAACCATGATTCCAGTGGATAATATTGATATATTTCTTTCTGGTTATGATTTATTGGTCATAATCTCGAATTACTTTGAATACGTATAACTTATTAACTTGACGTCGTAGTCCATTGGCTTCCTGGCTCAAATTGCTTGTCTATGAACCCCCTATTACCAGAAAAATTCGTGCGGTGTTATTCATTTACACCCTGTATATGTGTATATATAATAGAGGATTCATAGACAATCAATTTGAGATAGGAAACCAATGGTCTACGACGTCAAGTATTTTTTTCCTCCTTATTTTGATAAAAATGTACGTTTGGTTTAAAATACCAAAATAGGCTATTCTGCAACTCTTTTTACGCACAAAGGGTTATCTACTTACAGTGGGGCCGTCTCTGGTGGGCCACCTGGTACATATAAGAAATGCTCGTTTAAATATATAAGATAATGCCTTTTTGCCTGCCTATTTTAATGATTTATAATGTCTAAACTTCCGGTCTCTGCTTATAACTAATGCCACGAGTGATTGGCAATTTATCTATAGAATGTTACCATCACGAGTTGCTGTTATTAAGACTATTTCACGTATTAAGGGATGATATAGCGGATGAACTGTTATTATTTAGATGTATTATAGTTACTAACTTCTTTAAGAGACATGTAGCAGGTACGCTTATATCAGCGTCCATTGGCACGGCCTACAATATCCTCATATTGATACTTAAAATGTTTAAGATGTCGGTAATGTCATAAATTGGAGTATCTGCTGTTAATTTATAATTTCATTCAATACAAAATTTGTCAAGCTGATTACAAACATATTTCCTGTTGTATTCAGCGTTCTGAGGTTTCCCTCTTCGAATTATTTCATCTAGTTCAGCATTAGCTACCTCGCCGAAGCGAGAGTCAGCCATACTTGACATTTAAATAGCGGCTCTGTAGCGTCAAATTACGTCAATCGTTGTGCATCTGTAGCACAGTGCAGTTAGATTCGCTAATCTGATGATAACACAAGAAAAGTAGAGGAGGTGATAATAAAATGTGATACACTTTTTGCCAATGAAGGCTCTTATTGGTTGAAATTTGAATTGTTATGCACATGATTGGTTGGTTTTAACCAAGTCATGTATGAGTGGAATAGTCATCATAAACATATGATCATTATAGCACTATGTGCTATCTTACGTAAAATTGGACAGCAGAAGACGTTTCCTTTGTATTTTGGATACATGGATATACTTGGTAAGGACCTGCGTTTGTCGTTTTATTTGCTTATTTTACTTAGTTATTGTTTTCATACAAATTGGCGTTAAGTTTTAAGTAGTTCGTATTGTGTTTTCAAACACTTTACATTATGTTAATTGGGACTGTGCGTATTAAAAGATGCAAATGTAATTGCTCCTCACAGTGTTTTCCAAAATGTTATGGCCCTTCGCTTATTGATTTTTACGCAGCATAATATATTTTTAATCTTTTGTATTGTTGCAAAGGGGACTACGTGTATTTAAAGATGCCAGATCCTTTAACATTTTATCCTAACATTTTTCAGATGGTCCTTTATTAATTGATTTCCACGCAAACGTATTTTTGCCTACGTCGCGGGACGCTTCGCCAAGACTGGTCAGAGCACCAGTATAGTCCCTAAGCGTTGGCGTGTGTATGGGAAAATGTCATTCACTAGTGCAGAATAAAGCGTATATTTTTATTCATTTTTTGCTTCTTGGTCGACTTAGTGGGGGTGAAACCCTGGCCTTTATGACCTCAGATGTGATAATTACAAAAATCACACCAGGGAGAACTTTTGGACAGAAATATCAGAATTAATGGTACAAGCATCAATTGATACGGCGTATTTAATAAAGATTCCACATTTTCGGCTGTCCTCGGAGTGTAAGATTTTAGCAAAATAATGCATGACATTTGTGCTTATACAAAATAGGTTTGGTATTATGGTTGTGGACATAATTTAATATAATTGCAGTTCCTAAATCATATCTTGTTTGTTCCTAATAATTTTAACTATATTTCTGTGCATTACATAAAATGTCACTTTTGTCTATTAAATGTCAGTTTGCCTTACCCTTCTGAAAAGTAGGCTTTTAATATTACGTAATGTCCCACTTTATGGCGTATTTTACCTTTAAAATTCAGAATAAAGTGAGAATACTTTTAAATATTTCAACACTATCAAGGTATAATGTGGGATTATTAAACGGCAAGCTTTTCTGCCTGTTGTCAGAAAACATAATCGCAAATTTATAAAAACAGATGGCATTTGAACTTGAGGCAATCTGAAGCCCCCTTGACAAATTATTCAATATGTGCCTCAATTTTAGAATTGTAGTATGTTTTAATATTACACTCTTTAAGTAATATATGTATTT
This sequence comes from Tenodera sinensis, assembly GCA_030765045.1. Lineage (NCBI taxonomy): Eukaryota > Metazoa > Arthropoda > Insecta > Mantodea > Mantidae > Tenodera > Tenodera sinensis. The sequence continues at coordinate 201,998,243 of CM060964.1, read as the reverse complement.
AGGTTTTCACGGCCGGTGTCTTGACTATACGAAATGTTTAGTTCTTCCGGGCTTGTAGGCCGTGGTCTAGAAGGCATGGTAAATACCAACGTTTCGCCAAGTACTGTGCTTGGCATCATCAGGGTAACACGATCCTCCGTCTGCACTGGTCAGAGTTTGAATGTGAAAGCAGAGAAGTAGTGGCAGTTTTGACCGTATTTTTTTTTTTTCAAGTGGAGAAAAAATCCATTTACGGAGCCCCATGCGCTGGGAGGCACAGAGGGGGACTGTTGGCTTCACTCAAAGGTACTACTTCACTAAAAAAACCTCCACCGGTGAATTCAGGAGTGGAAATCCGACAGTACCGCTAATGCACCTGTGGATTGAGGGTGTGGGTTTGTTGGCCGGCCACAAGGGCCTAAGCCAGGAGAGAGATCGCCAGGACGTGAACATTGCCGAGGCCCTGGACACGCCCTTGGGAATTTAGTGAGGGAGTACTAGGTCAGTGATGTCTCCGGACAGAGACGTCTTGTAGTGGTTCTGAAATAAAGAGCAATTAAGGTGGAAGTTCTGGTTTAATCAGGCCCCGTGAGGTCTGACGTCACTCTATGTAGTAATTGTGTTATACATTCCTGCAAGTAGGAACAGAGTCAGTGGTTATTAATGTGCTAGATATTTGGTAGAAATTTTATTTGATTCATGCAGTTGAAGCGATTATGCATTCCTGAAATTAGGGACAAAGTCAGTGGTTATTTATCTGTCAAGAGGATTTGTTGGTTTACGCAGGCCACATGAGGTCTGACGTCACTTCATGCATTTGATGTGCTAATGCATTCCTGAAATTAGAAATCCACGTTTCGGCCTTGCAGAAATGCAACGTTATGTGAACAACTTCCTCTCATGGCAACATGACTGGAAAATCAAAATTAATCCCGACAAATGTCAGCTGATCCATTTCTCTAAGCGGCATCACACTTTGGCAATGGATCTAACGGTCGGTGGTCAAATATTGCACTGCCGTCAGCAGGTTAAATACTTAGGTGTCACCTTGGACCGCACAATGTGTTGGTCCGCCCACATAAAAAATAGCGCCAATAAAGGCAGATAGCGGCTAAAGTTGTGCGCCATTCCTTCATTGGAGCTCGCTGCGTGTACACCTCCCCTCGCTCTGCTGGACTTGCTGTGTACGTGACTGGCTGCACGCGCCACTGCTTTGTGACCAGACAACAGACGGCAGGCTGGCCTCTATTTTAGAGAGTTAGTCACGTGGTTGTCTGCCCGCTGCTTGGCGTACGTGACGGCTTGCAAACTGGTTCCTGCCAGAGTGGACCACGTGCTCCCTGCACGCATTTCGACATTGCCTTAAGGCAAAAGCACATTTTTTTCTGCGATACGCCGCAAGACACTTGACAGCAAGTGGTGGGGTATCGCAGCAACACTTCTTCTGCGCTTCTTCGCTGCATCAAACCTGCACTCGGAGGGGGTGTGCATTGGAAAAAATCAGGTAACTATTCCCGACAGACTAACGGACTAACGGACCACGAGACAACGGGGCTTGCAAGGCCATAGCCAATGGTGAGGACCTCTGGTCCTAAACCTCAAGCCGTAAAGGCTTGCATAGGCGCCTCCTCCACCTCGGAGGGGGTCGGGTCCGCTACAAGCAGCCGGATGGCACCCGTGCCGACCGACTCTAAGACCGGACGAGACATGGACACCGACGGGCAACAACCAGGGACTAGTTCCCAACCAACACCACCTGAAGTGGCAGAACCCGCCGCAAAGAGGCTCAAGGGGTCCAAACGCAAGGGTTTGGCCCCTCAAAAGGTACTTCAACCATCAAAGATACCTGTACCAAACAACCCGCACCTCCCGCTGTCTGAGACAGAATCAGAGGACGAAGCCATGGCGCAAGACGACGGCTTCACCATCGTTGAGCGCAGGAGGAAGAGAAAATCCTCCAATACAAGTCTGCATCCCCCAGAAGGGGCCGAAGAGCCACCCTTACCCGAAAAGGGCCTTAAGATTCCGCCCATCATAGCGGATTCTTTCACAAACCATGTAAAAATCATGAAACTTCTTGCGGCCAAATTGGTCAAGGGTTTCGAGGCTCAAAGGAAGCCAAGAAAGGTTCATATCCGAACCTACACGCCCGAGGATTTCGAAAGGGCGAAACAAGTCTTAAGAGAGGAGCAGATTCATTTCTACTCCTACTCAATCCAGCGTCCTAACGTTGAAAGACGCATTATTAGGGGACTCTCCTCTGAGTGTACACCAGAGGAAATTACCCAGGCACTCCTAGAGGAGCATAATATCAAAATCTCAGCTGCAGCGCAACTGAGAAAAACTATTTGGACCGAGGAGGGGTCCAAAAAGGTACCTATGCCACTATACCTAGTGGTAGTAGATAAAGTCATGGACCAACAGGTACAACCCATAGACGCCATACGCACCTTGTTCCACACTGTGGTCAAGGTGGAGCGCTTCTATGGGCAAAATGGCCCAGCCCAATGCCGTAGGTGCATGGGCTTTCACCACTCCAGCCAAGCATGCGAACGAAAGCTGGCATGCTTGCGCTGTGCTGGGGAGCACCTCGTCGCAAATTGCGACAAAGAGGAAAAGGAGTGTGCCAATTGCCACAAACCCCACGTAAGTGTTTACAAGGGGTGTGAAGTGCGGCAAAAAATTATAGACAGCCGCCGCCGCGGTCCTAAATATGTGGCACCAGTCCGTACAGGGGTGAGCTTTGCCGCCGCCCTTACAGAGGCTGAGCAAATTGTGCAGCAAGTGGAACATGCACAAACCACACCCGCACAGGTACAAACTGTGCAACCTACACTAGATACTAGTGCAAAGGAGAGTGTAGCTCCACCTCCCCGCCCCTCTCGCGAAAAGCGAGAGAGGAAGCAAAGAAAGGCTGAAAGGCAACAGTCAGCTCTTCTTGAGCAAATGACTGAGTCTGACGCAGTCACCGCCACTGCCGAGGAACCCACCCCGGCCCCAACCCAACGAGCCCAACCGGCACGCGCTGCTCCGGTGGCCCCATTGACCTCACTCGGAGGTGTTATATCCTCGGCAGACCTAGAGGAATTCAGGACCCTGTCCAACTAGTTCGGGGACATGATAAAACGGACACTTCCCATTTTGAGGAAGTGTATGCAGACACTAACGGACGCCAATGTTGACGTCCTACAAAAACACCAAATCCTGCTGCAAACACTAGAGCAGCTGTTCCCTAGATCCTCCCAGTAATGGCCTACCGCGTCGTGCGTAGACCATTACGAGCTGCTTTCTGGAATGCCAACGGCGTCAGGGAACAACGTCCAGGCATTCTAGAATTTGTACAGTCCTACGGGATCGACATCCTCATGGTGACCGAAACACACCTGCATGCTGGTATACACTTCTCGCTGCCAAGTTACGTCGCCCATCGGTCTGATCGGGTCGGCCGACAGGGCGGAGGTACAGCAATCTTCATCAAAAGCATCATCACCCATACACCCTTCCCTCTTCCTGCCCTTCAACATGTGGAAGCTACTGCCATCAGGCTTGCCATTGGTGGTGTGGACACTTTGTTGATTGCGGCTTATGACCCTCCAGATCATCGCTTCTATGAAGCAGATTACACCACACTCCTCAACCTACACCCAGTAGTCTGCATCGCTGGAGATCTCAACGCGAAACATGGGCTCTGGCACAGTCGCATTAGCAACCAGAGGGGGCGAGGGCTCTACCGCCTCATCAGCGGAGACCCAAAACTCGTCGCGCACGGGCCGAGAGGTCCTACATTCCATCCGGCCCGCGGCAGGCCTGACGTCTTAGACATCATGATCACCAAGAACATGCCATTACATTTTGACCTCTCGGTAGTAAATGAGCTGGATTCTGACCATGACCCTGTTGTGGTAGATTCCACCATAGCCATGCCAGCTCTGTTAAACTCAGACTGGACATTTGAGACCGACTGGGATGCAGCAGTCCTAGAACTTAACCGTTCCGTCGACCCTCGACCTCGCATCGATGATATCGAGGCGCTGGAAGAGGCAGCGTCGGACTTTTCCCACCAGATCCTAAATGCGGTACGCGCACACACCCACCGCATTCCCACCAACACCCCAGACCCTAGAACCATACCAATAGAACTCCGACAGTTGATAAAAGCCAAGGCAACTGTTCGGAAGCTATGGCAGCGTTTCCGCCATCCCAGGATAGGAGCAGTCTACCAGAGGTTCAAATCCCTGGTAAGGCGACTGCTCCGTGCGCATAGAACATCAGCCTGGGAAAATACAATGCAAACTGTAAATCTACAGGAAAAGAAACCCTGGCGGATTATAAAGGCCTTGAGGAAGGACAAGGCCCTATACCAGCATCCTCTGCACGGCACTCGTGGGAGACTCGCTTTTGAGCCCGACGAGAAGGCCACTGTGTTCGCGGATCACCTTGAGGTACAGTTTGAACTCCGGGAGGACCCGCAAGACGAAGACTTTACCGAACTCGTGGATGCAACCGTGGATTACCTCTATGAGGAACCACGGCGGCTACATGAGAGGATCCATCTCCCTATAATCACCCCGAAAGCGGTGATTTCTGAAATCCTAAGTCTGAACCCAAACAAATCCCCTGGACATGACGGCGTCACGGCGCTCATGCTTCAGCACCTACCCAAAAAGGCTGTGGTTCGTTTGACTCGGATCTTCAATGCATGCCTCCGTCTCCGCTACTTTCCGGTTTTCTGGAAAGAAGCGAGGGTGGTATGTTTATTGAAGCCGACCAAAAACCCAGTCTTTCCTAACAACTACCGTTCCATCAGCATTCTCCCAATCGTCTCAAAAGTTTTTGAGCGGTTGCTCCACACCCGCCTATTACCTCTGTTTGAGGAGAGGCAACTCCTACCGGATCACCAGTTTGGTTTTCGTCGGGGTCATTCCACGTCCATGCAGTTGCTGCGTGTGGCCGAGATGGTATCCCTGGGATTCCAGGGAAACACAAGACCGTAGCGGTGCTGCTGGATGTGGAAAAGGCTTTCGATACAACTTGGCACCAGGGCCTTCTGTACAAACTTAAGCAGGCAAATATCCCTCCACCATATCTCACTATCCTTAGCAGTTTCCTTCAGGACCGCACTTTCAGAGTGAAAGTGGAAGGAAAACTGTCTACCAAAAGACAAATAGCGGCCGGAGTCCCAGAGGGCAGTGTACTCTCCCCGCTACTCTTCGCAGCTTACATGTCCGATTTCCCCACGGAACAACACACTGCGACATGCCAGTATGCGGACGACGTCCTCATCATGGCACAGAACAAAAATGTGAGATATTGCCTCCCTCCCCTTCAACGACAACTCGACGCCGTCGACCGTTGGAGTGAAAAGTGGAGAATGGCTATTAGTCTGGGGAAAAGCTCCGCTCTCCTCCTTGGTAAGGTTCGCAATTGGCGACCGGATCGGTCACTTCGGCTCAGGCGGAGAAATATCCCATGGGTAACCTCTGCCAAATACTTAGGCGTTGTCCTCGATCGCGGACTAACATACGCCCCACACGTCCGCGCCAAGGCCAAAGTTGGTCACGCTGCGCTCAGACAGCTCTACCCTATCCTCAAATCTACTATGCCAAACCACCTTAAATTAAGGATTTACCGGGCCATCATTCCGCCCATGATCCTTTATGGCTGCGAAGCCTGGGGATCAGCTGCACCTTCACACATCATCAAACTTCAGTCGGTGCAGAACAGGGCACTTAGAATGATCTTCAATACCGGACGTAGATTCCCGTCTCACATCCTACATACCCAAACAGGACTTCCCTACATCGAGGACTTGGTAAAGGAGCGATCCCGAACCATGTACTCGAAAATCAACTCCCACACCAATCAGCTGGTACGGGTATTAGGTCA